>JAQJVL010000021.1:0-1219126 GCA_035578905.1 Stictocephala bisonia
CTGTGACGTAACGATGTAAACAATGGTCCAGTAGGCAGCAGTGTGGGTGGCAACACTGACAGCGGAACGAGCGTAAGTCATGCGTACACAATGTAGATTACTGTGGTGAGAACATGGGATCAAAGGGCCATAAAACACTCAATACATAAATTAGTGACAGCCGTGATTTTATTTATTGATTTCATCGTTTACACCAACCTTCAACCCTCCCTGTGGCGATTGGTCGATCGTCGATTAAAAGTGGTTTGTGAACACTTTCAATTCATTTGACACCACATAAATACACTTTGTTGCTTGGGTGGTCTTAAATGAACTAATACGATTAATGTAGATGAAGGAATGAATTCTGTTTACAAAATTTGGTCATTAATTCCTTAGAAAGTGTCAAAAATTAACAGCCCAAGAACAAGTGAATAGTCTGGGGGAATTATGTTATTCAATATAATTGTACGTGTATGGGTGGGTGGGTCAATGTAATAGTACGTGTATGGGTGGGTGGGTCAATATAATAGTACGTGTATGGGTGGGTGAGTGGAATAAATGGTTCTTTCTAAGGAACAGTCAACTTAAGTACCAAAGACTCATCATCTTATTCAAAGGCTCGGCAAATTCAAAAACCCTTGGGTCTTTACGATTTTTGGATTCTTTACAGTTCCTTAACGCCTCTTTGGACACACTCGTATCCAACTTAGATACTGACGGGGCTTCCAAATTCAAAATTTTAGGGCAGTGTATGACCAATACTGACTTACTCTTACGAAAAGGTGTCTTTCCCTATACTTACATGACAGACGAATCAAAATTTAATGAAATCCAACTTCCTCCCAGGGAGGCGTTTTTCAATGACTTGACTGACACAAACACATATATCCGACGAAGACTATACCCGTTGTCAGGTGATATTTTTCAAAATTAGTATTGACTCTAATCGGTTCTGAAGTGGGAATCCTTCGCTTACGAAGTTAGGCTTTAACCAACTACGATCCGACCAATATCATATCATCAGATGGCAGTATTGACTCTCACACACTGGTATAGACTGTTATCAGCAATTGCACGCTAGGTTTCGACCCCACGCGAATAATGCTAAGGTTGAGTGGAATAGGACTTAATAGTCCTAACTCTGCCTTTCAGTAAAGACGTTTATTCATACCCCATCTAATATACATAAAGAAATCAGTTTCATATCAGTGAATTTTGACAGGCACTTCCACATATTTACCAAACCTGCACACGATTATAATGGTCAGTTACAAAGATACTTTAGTTTGAAAAACATTCTTTCTGGTTACATTGTTTATTATTAAAAGGGGTTTTGGACAATTCTTATGATTAGACAGAAGTTAATGATTTTTACTACGTAAGTTTCTTCTGACATCGTTACTGGTTCTAATAACTAAAACGGCCAAAAACGTTTCATAAGCTCCTGTACAGTTGTACACTGATTGGCTGTGAGTAAAAACGTTCTGTGAGCTTTTAACCGTTAACTCTTTAACTTTTCATCACTCACTAAGCCATACAAATAAAATCACTCTTCTACCAAATTCTACTTAACGCATTTAAATAGAGCATTGAAATTCGAACGAATTCGAGGTTTATTACAGTGTATGTTATTAAACAGCCTAGATTTGAGTATAAATGAAAAAAAGTACGTTAAAACCATATTTTCTTTTATTTTAAAACTCCATTTCACTAGTATTTTCCTAAACTTTCACTAATATATTGTTAGATAATGTTTAGTTATATGGAATACTTCCTTAAGTAATATTCATTAAAATTACGCAGTTATTATGAATATAATATATGATACAAAATGTGTCTATAGGTAAGTTTCCATATTATTATAACTAGATACAGCTCAATCTAAACACTACTAAGTTTAAATTTGGATTCAGTAGCAAACCTAGGGTAAACAGGTAATTCAATATAAATAAATATAACTATATCTTATCTTCAGTCCTCATAAATTTGAAGGTGCAAATAAAAACAGTTTTTCACATATGAAAGACGCCATATTAGTATTTATAATTCCTTTATAGTTTACTCTTAAATAAAAACATCGTACATGGAATTTGGACATCATGAAATATACTTCATTGATATAATACAGACCAATATATGTGGGAAGGAAGCTCTACTTAATAAACACATAAAAAAGTATTCATCTTCGTGATATACTTTACTAGAAGCTGTATATGTCACCCAGAGCCTCTTTTGTCCTCCATTTACGAGCTAGCAAGTGTCCATAAACAGCTCTAGGTGAATATAAAATAATCATGGGTATATATCACCTTTACAGCCCTTGGGGGTGATCCACTGTCTTCATGAATAAATTTTTGATCTCTTCCGCTAATTCACTATTACTCCTTTTTTTGTGTCCGTTAATACACTACCGCTATACCGATATATGCATGCTGGTAGTAAAGTGAAACAGTGGCTTCAAACTGTCTATAGTGAGATATTAGCTACAGGCAATTTGCCAAAAGCATTTAGGCGTTCAAACGTAGTAGCTGTTCTGAAGCCTGGCAAAGACCCTGAACGAGTAGTCCTATACCTCTTCTTAGTGTTTGTTATAAGTTGCTGGAAAGACTGTTATACAACAGAATATCACCCATTTTTGATCCTAATTTTCCAGTTGAGCAGGCTGGTTTTCGTCCTGGCCGAAGTTGTTGCGACCAGATCATGGCTCTGACATCATTTATTGAGAATCGGTTTAAAAACGAGCTAAAAACATCTGCATCTTTTGTTGATCGCACAGCGGCTTATGACACGGTATAGAGCAACGGTTTGTTATTAAAGTTCTACAACCTCCTTCCCTGTCCTTTATTTTGCGACTTCTAGAGTCTTTGCTTAGTGCCAGACTGATAAAAGTTTATATAGGTCGTAAAGAAAGCTCACAAAGACAGGTAAAGGAAAGTCTGCCACAGAGTTCCGTAGTTGCTCCAATTTTATTTAACGTGTATACCACTGACATCCCAATCATCAAATCAAGAAAGGTTATACATGCAGACGATATTGCTTCAGCTTACAACACAAGGACTTCACAGCTACTGAAGAAACACAAACGATCTTGCAGCCCTCGAAGAATATTTTAGACCTGGAAGCTGAATCCTAACCGAAGTAGCCTGCATCCATCTAAGTAATCGACTAGCTAATCGAAAATTAAACATCTTTCTAAATGGTGTAAAACTCCACCACAATGATCATTCACAGTACCTGGGAGTAACGTTTGATCGATCACTGACGTTTAGCCATCTTTAAAAAACAGCAGCTTAAATTAAAATCAGGGCAAATTTACTACATCACATTTCTGGAACAACTTGGGGAACCAACGCACACATCCTGTGTACTACTGCTTTGTCATTGGTTTATTCAGCTGCTGAATACAGCGTTCCGTATGGCTAAATAGCGCACATACAAAAGCGATTGATATCCAACTTAATAGAGCCATGAGATCTATTAGAGGTACTCTCATTGCAACTCCACTACCTTGGCTCTCGGTGCTGTACAATATAGCTCCTCTAGAAATAAGACGTCAAGAGGCACTACGTAAAGAATTAAATAAGATCTTGAATGCTCCGCACCTCCCCATTACGCAGGATGTCCCACGTCAGAACGGTCGCTTAAAATCTCGAAATCCACCACTACGTACTGCTTTCCAGTTGAGCTGATCAAATTTCTCGCCCAAAACTAGCTGGGCCATACCGTGGAACAGTTTTGATGGGCGAAATAAATTCCATATTAACGATCCATCAGGTGGAATGAACCTTCCTCGTAGGGAGTGGACATTGTTGAATCGGTTCCGAACTGGAGTGGGCATATGTAACTACTGGAAATACAAATAGGGATTGACAGTAGGTCAGTAATGTGATTGCGGGGAGTCTATCCAAACAATAGATCACATAGTTACAGAGTGCCCCTTGCGCTGTTTTTCGGAGGGATTAGCTAGCATAAATAGAATCAGTGAGACAGGTCTGTAATGGCTTGATGGACTGGATTTAGTTTTATGACAGGAGATCATTTGTCATTTATTTATTTATTTTTAGTTTTTATTATAGTGTAGTGACTTTTTGTCCAACTATAAAACTCAGCTTTTAAATGGTTTTAAATTAAAAAATAATAATGGTAGCTGACAAAAAACCATACGATATATATAATTCACTACCACTTGATAAATATTCTATTGCTCTAAAAACCATCCCCCAATAATTTTTACGCCCACTTTCGTATTCCTTATTCGCTAGGAATCCGATTCGCTGGTCTTATCCGATCGCTTTCCAAGAACTGACACACGAAGAGCGCATTCAGCACTAAGTCAATCATTGGATTTTCCAGTTTGTGATCAACTTTAGTAGCCAGCTTGGATGGGTGACCGTCTGAGCGATCCCGTCCTTGCACGCCGCAGCCTGCCTGCCCGGTCACTGGTGGTGGTTTGGATGTCACATTTAAGCCGTTGATCCTCAAGTTAAGTGGAAGAGAGGGCTTCTTAGCCCTGGTAAAATAAGACATCTTTTAACTTAAGCTTTTTTATAACTAGATAAGAAATTAATTATTTTATAACGATTTAGGTGGTATGAACTTATGCTGTAAGGGAGGTTCAGGACTATTGCCACTCAGCCGTACAGACCGTCCACATGTGGTTGATGGTTTTTTTGGATAATCTTCCATTAACTGTTACACTCTCATGATGATATGCAATGTAAAATAGCATACTAATTATTGACGTCAATCTTGTTGGTATGTATTTGCAAAAAATACTGAGAATGTACCAATTTATGTTACTGAAGCCACACAGGAATGGCTTAATGAAGCAAGAATAACTTAGCTTTTAACCATTACAAGGTGTGAGAATCCTTAACTCATATCATCAAAACAACGATCTCCAAGTAATGTTTGTAAATTATGATAGCTGAACAAGAGTAGTCTTTGTTACTTGCTAACTAAGCTAGACTAATAGACCAAAGTCGATGAACACTAAAGAAATACAACCCCTAAATATCATTGTAGATGAAAGAATGGTTCCACCGTACAATTGGGTGGGTCAATATCATTTTACATATAAGGGTGGTTAGGTGATCAGTTTAATCACACTGTAAGGGTGGACGGGTTGGTTTATTAATTTACTAACAGAATCATGGAATCTGAACCGCAATTCAAACTTATTTTATCTATAATAACTTAAAAGAGTGATGAGCGTTCTTGAATGCCTCGTAAACTTATTTAGTATAATTTTAGGGTATTGTATAAACTTCCAATATGATTACCAATTATATTTATGGGTTATGGGGAATGTTTTGTTGTATTTTGAGTTGGCCATATATAAATATTGTTTCCATTAGTTATCTGTAGTGTGTTTACATAGAGGTTGCGGTACATAAAGGAGGTGGGGAGGGGTTGCAGTGAACACTACTGAGAGGTAATCCGTACATACAGATCTTCAAACTAAATTAATAACCAGGTAATACCAGGTGGATTGGACAACCCATCCGGACAGGGTTGTTTGTTTGCAGTATCTTGTTTATACAGTCGTTCTTAACTAAACGCTTCGCAAGTTTCTTATTTTAAGGATCTCACTAGTAAAGTGACGAATAATACGTATGAATACGTATATTTTGTTGCTTTCAAAACTAGCTACTCAAAATGTTCAACTCAAATTTGAACAAATATCATTTATAAAAAATAATTGGTAACAATCAAAATATATTTTTTTTATAGATTTACTATATACTAAGTTGAATAGGACCGTTTGTCCACTATATCAAAGTGGATCAGTCCACCCTCAAAGAACTGAATTAAATTTTCGTAACCTTTCAACACCTATTTCTCCAATTGAATGAAGACCAGCGAATCCCTCTGAAAATAACGTAACGGGCATTCATTAACTAAGTGACCCATAGTTAGAATTTGAATATGCAATTTACTAGTGGCCTTGACCGGAGGGTTTCGACGTTATAGCAAAATAACGGAGTCGAGCAACATTGAACGTGGCTGTCCCTTGGATGGGTGACCATCAGAGCGATCCTGTCCTTGCACGCAGCCCGCCCACTGGTGGTGGTTTGGATGTCACCATTAAGCCGTTGGTCCCCAGGTCAAGTGATAGAGAGGGATTCTTAGCCCTAACTTCACCTGGTAAAATAAGACGATCTTTAACTTCAATAACATAAGTAGCCATTACACACTTATATTTTCAGTAGTTGCTTCACCACAGCCGTGAGAAAGTGACTCAACATAGTCCATTCTTTACTAGGAAGGCTCGTTCCAACGTTAATGGTCATAGGGTTTGATTTTTTGGTAGCTGAATTGTCTGTTGTGTGACCTCCCAGCTATGCCATCTGCCAAGCAATAATGAAGAATGGTTGTGGAGTTAGTTAGTAGTCCAGTTTTTGATCACTAATGTATATTTTAAAAAGAATTTTGAGTCCCATTCTTAACCATAATTAACATATAGCAAATGATTCAACGTTTGGGATAGTGCCCTACAATTTGCATTATATCAGTGACATAATTCTGAAGGTTAAAAGATTTATAGGAAGATTAAGGAGTATTGTGTGAAGTAGGGAGGAAACCTGAGCAGACTAGGTCAGAATAAAGAAGATTTTTCATCTTGAAATTAGATAAACATTGCATAGGCAGTCATTTTGTACAGTTGTACGAAAATATACCAAACCCAGTGTATTATTTTAAACAATAAGTGTTTTTAAAAGGGGGGAGTAATTGTAATTATTCACATATTTTGATACATGGATAACCCATACGTACTAGCTGTTAGCATGCTTTTAACAAATTAAAAATATAAAATGTATCGCAAGAAGTATCCTACAAAATCTAGCTGAGAAAATGTTCGTCACGTTTCAAATAAATCTTTCCTTATCAGCGCTCCTTCTTGGCTTGATTATAAAAAAAACTTATTGATTAGTTCAAAAAATCCTTTCCTTTTTTATGGTTAGTGAAGCCACCATACTACAATATATTGACATGGACTGAATAACCCCAGAGATCCCACTGTGTGTAGTACTCCTTTAATGGTCGGCACTGGAGGCGCAGTGCTGTAACCCAGCTACTTGGGGACAAAGTGTTTGGGAGATTGTAGGCGATATGTTCCATGCTCGATTCTCCTAATACCGACACGGCGTCCGCTCAATGGTTTCCATCAACGTAGACACTACTAGAGAAGTCTGGAGTATCCATGTTGAATGGTAAGGTTCGGATGTTGTGTAGGGGAGAGAACTGAGTGTCAGACTTGTCAGTTAGCTGAAAATCAGACCAACACTACGTGGTTCGGATTCCACGTAAAGCTGTAGGTCCCATAGTTACCCTGGCTATTGGGCTATTAATAAATAGTCCTTTCTGAGCTAAGTCGAACTCAGATAGTAACAATGACTACACTCGTTCATCTATACTAATCACACTCATTCACTCCTCATATTCGCCCATATCTCCTACGATCAGTGTCTTAGAGATGAAAAAAAAAAAAAATTAATGAGGGGTTAAAGGTCATACCTTGCTTATGTAGCTATATAATTAATGATTAAAACACCTGGAGTTTTTATCAGTAACAAAAACAACGATTTAAAATATTTTGGTGATTATATTATTTGTACATCACCTATACAATGTTTGTACGTAACTTGTAACGAATAATTTAATATTATATAAAGTAATTAATATTGTTACCACCTAAAAACGATTTCGTAAATTCAAAACACATAATAACGAATGCGGTTTATATTTCAATATAAATTCAATATAATCCAATATAATCAAAAAAACAATAATTATTTTATAACAATAGAACTGCAATTTAAACTTTTTTCTGCCTTTTTACTTTACCAAAAGTTCGTATAAAATGAAAAACTATTCAATTAGATTTCCGGAAAGGAACTATTCAGTAGTTAATAATGAGGTCACATCCTGCAGTTTTAATAATTCCGAAACTCTCTTTCTCGTATTTATTGTTTCCCAAAGTAGATCATATACTTTTTAATTTTCTAGCAAATAATTTTGTCGAGTGATTAAATTAGTGAGTAATCAAGGAATTTTATGATATTCCATTATTGTTATTTTAACTAATTTTATCTTGTAAAAGTTATATTATAATCTGATATAAACTGTATGGATCAAAAGTTAATAACTTCATTAATAAATTAAGTGTGTATAAAACAACATTTGTGCTAAAATTAAAAAAAATACAATGTTACTTGGTTTTAGTTTCTATAACCTTACTAATTCAAATATTTTACTATTATGAGTATTATTGCATTAATTTGTACCATAAGAAATTGCCAACATTATTTTTTACTGAAAATTGAATATAGACTTATTAGAAATATATAAGAAAATACATTATGTATTATTGACTATGTGTGTATAGTAAGACTAGGACACACCTCTGCACGCTTCACATACCAACCCTGACGCTCGCTGCGCTCGATACATCTCGGCCTTCGGCCTCTGAATGTGATTTTGGACTACAAAAATAATAAAATCTTATTCGATAATGTAAAATCACAATATTAAATTTATCTACAGAATCTCATTCACACTACTTGCGTTGTTTCCTAATCTATATTTATAAAAGAGGATGTTTGTATATATGTATATATATATGTTTGAAGTTTATGCGCTGCCAAACCATCCAACCGATCGCCATGAAACTTTAGGATGTTGTCCTGTATACTCCCGAGAGGGTTTCTGTGAAGTTTGATGCAGATCCGTCCACAGGGTCCCGCCCCACGGGCTCCTAAAGATTCCATGTTATTCAAATGGAGAATCTGAATTGTTTACAAAAAACATATGACTGTGTGGTTTAATGTAGTTTCACATGCCATAAGCAGATTGAAGTTCTCACAACAACAGTACTGTATATGTTTTGATTTATTGTAGGTCTACATTTCAACTTGAGAGTGTAGCACACACTACTTTTACTTGATCAGGTGATCTGTATTTGGTGTTAACCTTTTTTCCTTGGTAATTAAAACATGTGGTGAAACGTAGAAATAAAAAATAAATAATTATTTGTTTTGCAGTTTACTTTTTATGACATGCCTCCTAAAAAATCTAATATTGGTAGAAGAAGCAAAAATGCTCGAATTCTTTCAGCTATTAGGTTCTAAATCAAACTCAATATTATGACCGGCGAAGCGGGCGGGTACAGCTAGTTATCAGTATAAATACCTAATGGGTATTACTTGGCCTATGTCAAACGTGTTGATTTCATTTGTTTTTGTTTAACAGCTGAAGATTAATTAAGATACATAAATTAACTGTAAATAAATATTACCATTAAAACCATGCCTACAACTATCACTGGTTTAACATTATGACACATCTAACTTCATCAATAGGTCTTTAAAACAAACACCATTGTTTACATTCAAACAGCTGTTAAAACCTTTTGTAAATCATTATTTAAATTTGAACATCTGTTATTTTTCGATTCTTTTAAATCTTTCTTTGTTTTTCTTATGGCCAAAAAATGTACTTTAAAGGCTTCTCACATGTCCTTCAGGGTGAAAGTATTGAAGAATTAAGATCTGATTGCTCAACTTCAAACAGAAGGAAATCTTTTGACACCTCAAAATTTTAAATTGGTTAAGATGTAAGGGAGGAGTTTCGTTGAAAAAAAACCGACTTCACATATTATCCCCGATTATATACACCTACAATAGATATTCCATCTAATAGGAATATTTGTGCCTGTTATTTTGTTAGTTAGTGAGGTTCGTAACCACAGCTGATTTTTACATTTACATGGGACTACATTAGCGCTCCTCAATGGACCACAATAACAGCTGATATTTTGAGACTCAAAACGCAACATTAGACGGGAAATCTATTTATGTATAAAATCAATGGTATTATATTCAGTATAAGGACTTTTACAGCCTTCAAACTGCACGCTGGCTGTTACAGCGGTCAGACACTAGCTTCGTTCGATGCGACATAACCTCACCTTCGTTCGATGTGACATAACCTCGCCATCGTTCAATGTGACATAACCTCACCTTCGTTCGATGTGACATAACCTCACCTTCGTTCGATGCGACATAACATCACATCATTTTTTACTATTCTTACTGTGAGAATGGTATTATTTTTAGTTGTGTGTTTATTATTGGCTTCTATACATTTTACGGTTGCTGCATTACGATGGTTTGGTTTTTACTTTGCTAAATTACGAGTGTCTGTGCTAAGTGCTTAGATAAACGCAAAGTACAGTGCAAGGCTAGTAAGGGTTATTTTCATTGGTCATGTGTCAATTTGACTCAAACCCAGATTGACATTTCTCAGCTTCTAACAATCAGCGGAATGGTGAGAGTTGTTCCAGAAAGAAAATGTTAAGTATGAGTTTTTCTGATCCTGAATCTAGTTCAAGTAAAATGGCTGTAACAATGGACTCATTGAAAAGTTTGTTAAAGGAATGAAAAAAGAAATCCTACAAAGTCAGAACAACTAGGACAAAGATGTTGGGACATTTTTGCAAAATTGCTTAGGTAAGATAGAAGATAATACCGTCTTATTGAGAACTAACAGAGCATTATCAAGCAACAGCAAAAAGTAATGCCTTGTTTACAAGAGAAAAATAGTACTTTTCAGTTGAAGAGGTAAAAGTTAAAAGTAAAAGTTAAAGATTGTCTTATTTTACCAGGAGAAGTCAGGGCTAAGGAGCTCTTTCTCTAACACTTAACCTGGGGACCAACGGCTTTACGTGACTTCCGAACCACGGGAGCGGCAGGGCAAAATCTATTAGTGGTCACATCGGGAATAGAACCCAGACCAGCAGCGTGGCAAGCCAGCACCTTAGCCCCTTATCTACGGCCGCTCCAAAGCGGTTTATCTAACGAAGCGTAAGGTGGATTTAAAACAATATACAGGCCTTAGAGATCTTAGGTCTTCCTGTTACCCCTAGCAAATCGTCTGAAGAATTAAAGTGCAGCATTGTGGAGATTGGTACTGCTCTGGAAGCTTCACTCAAAGAGGATGGGTCGACGCCAGGCACTGGATTGATGGAGGAAACAATTAATTGATCAACACCTGGGATCATCGTTAAGTTTCTCCGGAGAGATGACGCGGACACTTTACTCTAGAATGGTGAAGCGGAATTTTTCTACAACGTATCTAATGGGCTACAAAAATGAATAAATAAATAAATAAGTACCATAACCATATATTTGAATAGCACCTTTATAAGAATTTTGTACGACAAGGGAAAATATTTTTAAATCAAACCTATTAAATGCGTGCAAATAAAGTATTGTAATACAAAGAATTGCTTTTAACTGACTGGTTATCTTACAAGTTAACTATTAACGCTAAAAGTGATCTTAATTGATTTCTCATATGTAAAGAAAATTAAATATAAACTTATTTACCTAATTAAAAATCAATTATTATCAATCATAATGAGTTGTTCCCAATCAGAGTGAAGCTAACTTTGTAAGGGATCAGGTTTGTCTCCGGCTCATCGATATCCATTACGTCATTAATTAATGACACTTGATAAAGACAATTCGAGCTCAGTTGCAACAAAACTATATTTGAACATTTCAATTAATTTCACTCATTCATTTATCAACTAATGATTTGTATTTCACGTTAAATTATCAATGAAAGGAACTTTGATTCATTTTGGCAACTAAAGTTTGAATTTTTTAAATATAAAAAACACGTTAAAACTATACAATCACTCACTGACGGTAAATAAAATTCCAAAAACATTCAAATTGTATGTTAAAATGATTTTATAAATCGTATCCCTTTTTATTGTTGTTCTGTTACTAGAATAAATAATAATATAAATGATTAGTTTATAAAAATACGAAATATACATTCATAAAAACTAAATACAAACAAATAAAATAATTTATTATAGACTCAATAGTAATTTAAATTGAAACTACAGCACTAGTGACGCGAGCTGTAACTCAGCTACTTGGAAACGACAAACTGTGCAGATTAGGACTGTAATCAGTCGTCCTACCCGCCCTCCCATACACGTTCAGTGGTGTTGGCCCACCTGCCCTTCCCATACACTTTCAGTATTATTGGCCGACCCACCCTCCCATACACGTTGAATGGTGTTGGCCCACCTATCCTCCCATACACTTTCAGTGGTATTGGCTGACCCACCCTTACATACACGTTCATTGATGTTGGCCCATCCACCCTCCCATACACGTTCACTGGTATTAGCCGACCCACCCTCCCATACACGATCATTGGTGTTGGCCCATCCACCCTCCCATACACGTTCAGTTGTGTTGGCCCACTCACCCTCTCTTACACGTTCAGTGGTATTGGCCCACTCGCCCTCCTATACACGTTCAGTTGTGTTGGCCCACCCGCCCTCCCATACACGTTCAGGAGGATGGCGTTCGCTCAATGGTTGTCATCAACGTGGTCACTACTAGAGAAGTATGGGGTAGCCTTGTCGGGTGGGAGTGAAGGTCCAGATGTGTTGAGGAGAGAACTGTGTGTCAGGATTGTGAATTAGCTGAAAATCAGACCAACACTACGTGTTTCGTAATCCACGTAAAGCTGTAGATCCCTTAGTTTTCCTGGATATTGGGTAGTTCATAAATGGTTCTTTATGAGGAACAGTGAATCTTAGCTAGTAAAAATGACTACACTCATTAATCTAAACTAATCAAAGCTATTAACCCCTCATTATCACCCATATCTCTTACGTTCGGTGTCTTAATGATGGATAATGAACATTTTGCTAGATTTAGTGTAGTGTTCTATAGGCTGTTACTCTGTTATAGTACCGTAGGCTACAATGTATGTCTGCATTACAGCTAATACAGAGATATAGCAGGTAATTTAGGTTGAATCTGCATCTACGACCGGAGTGATGTTAATCACGAATGCAGATTATGGATTGTATTATAATGTCGATTATAACATTGTAATGGTGACATTTCTTCCTTATTTTGTTCACGTTTTATATTTAAGGCAGTAACAATCAACCCCAAATATAGCCTAGTGTTCCTGACAATATTTAAAATGGTTGATTCGATAAACGCGATTAAAATGGAAAGAATTTTCCAAATTTCGAATCCTAAAGTGAGATAACGTTCTTTACTACACTCAATGAAAATAATTCATGCACAGGCCTGCAGGCTCATGTTAACTGTCAAGTCAAGGAAAAAATTGAAGAAAATCCTAATATATTTCTATATTTTTAACTTCTATATATATGAAGTTAAAAAATAATTCTGTATTTACAAATACGACACATTATACAAACCTGAAGAGTTTGTATTTTTTTCAGTTTTTTTAATTCTTAAACATTTTCTCAGATACCAGTTGATTGTAGCTAGTATGACAACAGTTGGCTTTAACCATCTCCAATTGACTTTGCTACCTTATCATTGCTGGAAATGTTCTCTGCTACGATGATTCAGTGAACTTAGCCTACTTGTGAATCTTGTCCCATATGTGGACAAAAAAATTTAAATAAATGATTGATAAAAGTGGCAAATGGAAACTAGTGTACATAAGTACACTGCTACACAAGTTAAGTACACTGATAAAAGTTGAAGTACTGGATTAGTTTTTATAACTGCAAGTAAAATAGATTGTTAATAAGTTATAGTTGTTAACAAGGATAAATCCTATCTTCATATCCTTAAAGAGTTTAGAACCTATTTTGTGGTGTTCATTTGGAAAAGCTTGCCTTACATTGGTAAATTTAAAAATAATATTTGCCCTCTTGGGATTTATATAGCCTGAAGATCATCAAGGAGTGATGGAAATAGATTAGTTTATGTTATATTATTCCTAACTACTCTTATAATATGTAGGAAAAATTTAACAAACCCTCCTAATTGTCTATGAGTATCTCTGATTTCTATTCTTTGTCAGTGTTGCTCCATGGTTAAGGATGGTTGTATACTTTAATGACATGCACCAAAGCTAGCTCACTTACTTAGTACATACATACTTCTGCTGTTATTTTGGGCCAATAATGTTTTGTAATATAGTAGTATCGTGAAAATACAAAAAAGAAAGTATAAATTAAGATGAATTCCAAAGAAATTTATGTTTCAACATTTTTTCAAAGGTAATCCCTGTCTTGTGACATTAAAACGCTCGATTTGTGACTGATATTGTTGCTGAGATAACAATAAGGCCCTGTCGTAAAGTACACGTATAAATAGTCCTACTTCACGTGACGTACATTCTATCTACACTCTAGTGTTCTCTAGGTATTCCCTACCTTTGTGATTGAAAACTTCCAGCTTTGTGATGATATTGTGCTGAGATAACACTAAGGCCCTGTCGTAAAGTACACGTATAAATAATCCTACTTCACGTGACGTACATTTTATCTACACTCTAGTGTTCTCTAGGTATTCCCTACCTTTGTGTGATATTGTGCTGAGATAACACTAAGGCCCTGTCGTAAAGTACACGTATAAATAATCCTACTTCACGTGACGTACATTCTATCAGCACTCTAGTGTTCTCTAGGTATTCCCTACCGTTGTGATTGAAGACTTGCAGCTTTGTAATGATATTGTGCTGAGATAATACTAAGGCCCTGTCGTAAAGTACACGTATAAATAATCCTACTTCACGTGACGTACATTCTATCTACACTCTAGTGTTCTCTAGGTATCCCTACCTTTGTGATTGAAGACTTCCAGCTTTGTGATGATATTGTGCTGAGTCATAACAGTAAGGCCCTGTCGTAAAACCCACGTGTAAATGGTTCTATCTCACGTGACTTACTTTCATTCAACACTTTAGTGTTCTCTAGGTATTTTCTGCTTCGGGCGATCGAAGACTTCCAGGTTTTTTACCTGATATTGGTGCTGAGTCGTAACACTAAGTCCCGGTCGTGAAATATCGTGTAATGGTTCTCCCTCCCTTAAACTCAACACTTCAGACAGTGTCCTCTAGATGTGGTTAACACAGAAACCTCATGTATATCGTTGAGTAGTGAATTTTAAACTGGAATGTTACTTTGTGATGACACCTTAACATTTATTATTTGGACAAAAACGTATTTTTTATAAACTGATAAATGCATAATTTCTTCCTTAAACAATAATATTGATGTAATAATTCTAAAGTTAGATTTACATTAAAACCTGCTTTAGGCCAGTAAAACGACGATGTAGTATTTTTGAACATATATGAACGATGTTATTGTTAAAAGTTAACTAAAAACATTAAAAATGTGTTTTCTTCTAATGTTACTTGTGATAAAAAATTTTTACAGTTTTGTAAAAATTGTTTGGAAATATATAAAAGATATATCTAGACAAGTCAAGTTAATTCTGTAATCAAAACCCATATACTTACGACAAGATTTTTCATAGGAAGACTCTAATCGTTTTGAGAGTACAAAGTAGATTATTAGTTCATTCAAAATTTAAATAATTATTATACAACAATTAAAAATTAATCCAAAATATCTCATCGACATAAATTTAAGGCTTACTCAGATATATTTATTTGCTTGTTGCCATGTTTCATTCAATTTGTGCAATAGTAAAATGAAATATAAAATGTTTAAACATTAGGGTTTTAGGTGTAATGAATCAGAATCTCTGAATTAATTCTAATTCGTGACCGTTACTATGGAAGATGATACCAAAGGGCTCAATGATTCGAAACATTCGTTCCCTGAAAAATAATTAAAAAACCGTGCAGGAATCCCTATTCAGTTTGAAGTAATTGAGAAGTTAATTTTTGCAAAAACTAACTTTATATGTAAATGAAATTATAAATGTATAAAATACACAAAAAATACCTGTAAAGTTTATATTTAAGATGTAAACCACTTTTGATATAGGGAAGACTCCGTATGACAATTCGATCAAGAATGACTAGAGTTTAAGCGGATAGTATTTTGATCATAAGTGTGATTTAGAATTATTTTATGTCCTTGTCGTTTATTCGATATTTTTAGGTAGAGATTATCACTTATAGAAAAAAAAAAGTCACTATGAACCTGTTAGACGGAATGAAGCAAGTGTTATTGTGTCTTGTTGTAACTGTACTTCAACTGTTATGTAAGTATAATGTATGTTTTTATAGTACACGTATTTTGAAAATGTTAAACTGCTTCTGTAAATTTTTTACGATTCCAGACAAAATTAACCATGGCCAATTATTTAGTAGATTTATTGCTAGGTCAGGTTTTTTCTCATTAAAGTACTCGTTATTTAACAAATTTTCATTGAATACGCAACTAGATAATTTTTAACCACTATTTCTTCTTAGATAATCTATATCGCATCGTAATACACAACGATTCATGCATTGCTTATTAACTTTACCATGTTATAAATTTTACATATTAACGAAAGTTCCTCAAGTTCGTATGTTAAGTCGATATAAGTTCTATCATATTCATGTAAAACATACTTTCAGTTTAAAAAAAGATAACACAGCAAAAATTACAGACTGCCAAAAGTAAACAAAGCCATTTTTAAACGTTCACTTGCCTACTTAGGGCCAACATTTTTTAATTTTATTTCAATTGATATTAAAATGAAATCAAATTGAAAACATTTTGTAAAAAATCAACTATTTGGCTTTCACTGCAACAAGACATAAGCTATTTTAATATTGATATATCATAAAATGATTAGTTTGTTTTTATCTTGACTAGAAGCCACTGTCATAACACACATGTACAACTCTCTTGTAAATGTTTTCTTTTCTTTCTTTTTTTTTAATTATTTGTGTCTATAGTTTTAGATTACTTTCATACTTTAATTAAATTAAATTTTTCAGGAATGTAAACACGCAGGTGGCGATTGTTGTCTTTTATTTTGCAATTATATGTATTGCTAGACTCAATGAATTAATTCTGTTTTTTAAATTTATATTTTTTTCTTTACTAAAACTGGTCACATAACTCGATATAGTGGCCAGTTAATTTCCAAATAATTACTATATAAATGGATAATTGTCATTATTAGTTGGAAATAAATTAATTTATTCATTTATCAGGGCTTTTACGTTCATATTTAAGTTGAGATTTCAAAACCAAAAATCTTCTCTTTAACATATAATATTAAGTTGTTCTTTAAAAAATATACTATCAGTCATAAAAAGTATACTATTAGTCATAAAAAAGTATACTGTCAGTCATACAAAAGTATACTATCAGTCATAAGAAAATCATAAAAGTTGGGTAAATATGAAATTAAAATGTGACTAATTTGTTGGGCAATGTCGTTTTCATTGTACATGGCAGTATCATAGAAGAGACAAGTCAATTCCCTAATAGACCCAGAGAGGGGCCAATGTGTTGATTACCCCATTAATAGAAGTTAATTCATTGAAGCACAAAGCACAGCACATGACTGCATGAGTGAATTGGTTAGGTGAATCGAACAAACAAAAACATCGTTGACTGTTTACAATATGCTTTTAATTTAATTTAATTAAATCATAAATACAGTATACTAGTGGTTTATTGGGGCAAAAGCCCCTAAATAATTAAAATTAAAATGTTGCTGTTAAATATTTAATGTTTAATATTTCATTATTTATAGATTTCTAAAACTCATCATCATATATACAGATTAATCAGGTATTATTGATTTGTTAAAACTTCTCTGTGTGTAAAGGATTGTCAATTTCGTAGTTTTGGTCGACAGTATTTTCAATAAACGATTAAATTTAATTTCGTCTGGGGATTTTATTCTACTAAATGCAACACAAAGTTGCCCAGGTGTAAACACTGGTTTGTTCAGGTAAACACCAGCTTCTTAAAGGTTTGGCCTTGTGCCTTGTAAGTGGGGTGGTACACATATGCACAATCGTTTTGTGGTCAAATGTTTAAAAAATTGTATCTACTTTATTTTTAATCAGATATTTTTAATTTTTTCACAGTTACTTAAGTAGACCCGACACTACTTAGAAAAATATATCTTTAAAAAAATTTAAAAATGCATGTTTTATATAATTAAAAAAAACCCCAAAAAATTAAATCTGCATATTTCGTTTACATCATAACTTATTTGTCTTTTGATATATTTTCCTAAAGTAAATATTTTCTTGTTTAGAATGATTAAGGCAACAGTTTGAAGCAAAATTAAAACATTGGGGTGAAAAAAAGTAATTTTTCAACATTTCTTAAAAGTCAAAATTTAAATCCGCACCCTTTTTTAATGAAAAAACTTAAATTATTAGCAAAGTTTGAGACCTACCATAATGATTGAGGTTCATATTGTAGCTATAGGTCTAATACACAGTCCATAAAAGTTTTGTGATGGTATCATCAATGGTTTTTGAGATATGATTTAAATGGGAATAAAAAACACTGGTTTCGGAAAATCACAATTTAACTTTAAAATCACCAAAAAATAAACAAAACCCAGACTAAAACTCCCCTGCAGCATATAAAACTCCTTCAACTTCTTTGTCTTTCTGTTCTTTCTTAAGTCTCTGCAGTCTTCTTGCTCTTCTTGCTTCCAAAGTTTCAAATTCTGATTTTTTCTCAGCCTTCGTAACCCTGGAAACGTCGAATTCGTACATAGCTTTTTGAAAGTTTTTACCGGGGACAATTTTCAAATGATCCAGAACTTTAGACCTTGCTCTGTTTCCTTCATTGTACACCAAAACAGCTTCATAAGCAGCTATTTTAATTACACTGGCTCCAGCAAACCCTCTTTTAGGACACACAGACCACAAAACATTGTTGTAACTTTCATTTGCGTTCTGGGTTTTTGCCTTTCAAACATCACCGTAAGAGCGAAGGCATAGAAAGATCAACAAAAATAGGCTTTATGAATTCCATTATGGCTTCTGGAATTGTATTTTAATGCCTAATGTGTTTTGTGTGTTTGATGCCTCTGCTTTTCGATAAGTGCACTATGATTCTGGGTCCTCCGGGCAAAAATCGCTCCAAAATCGCCCTTGCATCGCTTGGGCTTTTCCTCCATAACTTTTTCAAAAATTGAGATATCAAAATAATTCTTTTACTAAATTGCTCATAAAACATGTGGTTGTAAGAAAAAAATTCATTTGAAAAATGTGATTTTTTTGAAGTTTAATAGTGTACCACCCCCCTTTAGATTATAAAACATTAACAGCTGCAATATTTAATTTGTTTTATTAACAGCTGGGCTCAATAAATCAAAACAAAAGCTAGAAACCCACATAAGATAAACATGGGAACTTTGAAGG
This sequence comes from Stictocephala bisonia, assembly GCA_035578905.1. Classification (NCBI taxonomy): domain Eukaryota; kingdom Metazoa; phylum Arthropoda; class Insecta; order Hemiptera; family Membracidae; genus Stictocephala; species Stictocephala bisonia. Next base: position 19,156 of record JAQJVL010000021.1, read on the forward strand.
CCAATAGGGCTGAGCCCTAAAGACGAATTACAAAACTTTTATTTTTCCCGCCATCTGCAGTGTCAGAGCTTTAAAATGAGCCATTTCCGAAGGCCGTAGGTGGAGTGTTGCGCTTAGAATTTCGACGCAACCTATTCGCCTTACGAAATTAAAAATGTAGATGCTTTATTTCATCAATGTGTATTACAAACGTTTATATACACGTACAGTGGTATGGATCCTCACACCTACCCATACACGTAGGCCTACAAAGGTATTGACCCAACCGCCCACCCAAACAAGTGATATTATGTACGAAACTTAACTTAAATATATCCACAAAGGTACAAAGGTATAAACCTTTGTGAATATATTACTCATTTTCAAAACCTTACTCATAGCCTTAGATCATTAGTACACTAGTCAAATAATAAGTAAATACATTTAGTTATACATTTTTTAATATCAATTTGATGTTAATTATAGTTAAGTATTTTCTAAAATGTCATTTTCTCAAGTGCTTTTTGAAAACAGTACGATTTAAACCATTGTCCCAAGATTCTTCTTAACTGTTTAGAGAAAATATTAACTTTTGTTTAAGGTCCTAATTTAACACCCTATTTTTTGGGTCATGGAATATTTACAGTTGGAGAGAAGGGGACCGTCCACACACGTGATTTCTGTTCCGTTTAAAATATTTCATGGTTTCGTCTATGAATGATACTAAAATAGTTCTCAAAAAACTTTATTGTTATGGCATTTTTTCTTTACTACCTTAACAATTTAAAATGTTCCATTATACAAAAAATATATTATTATAGTTTCCTACTTATTTATTTTTTATAGTTTAATGTTTATTTATGTTTGTTATCTTTATAGTAAACTTGTATGGTTAATCAGCACGGTTGAAATCGCATCAAAGTCCTATTAGAAATAACAATTAATATTTGGTGAATTGTTTTGGATTGAAATATAAATGAGGTAAGTTCATGTTTTACTTTTGGTGGCTTTAAAACTTGAAATTTCTTTAGTCACTATTAATTTAGAGCGGCATATAGATTAGCTAAAACTATACAAGTCTAGAAAAAGACCTCGCGAAAATATATTTTAAAAACACGTCCCTATGAAATATTAGGGTATGCCGGTGTGGTGGCTCAGTGTCTTAGGCTTTGGACTGTGGAGGGCAGTGTCTAAGGTTCGAGTCTCCACTGAGCCAACGGTCGGTACTTCACTAGTTGAATAAAGTTTACGCACAGGCCTGCAGTTCCATGTGAACTGGCGAGTGAAGTTTTTAATTTAATAAAAAAAATAATAATAATAAAAATCAATAAATTATTACCACCATTCGTGTATGGATTGGTGGGTGGGTCATTTATCTGTACTTATAGAATATCAAAAACCTGACCTAACCTAACTGATCAGCACTACCCACCCGGATTCGAACTGTGGAATCGACCCACTCACCTATTTCCACACGCACGGATGCATTGAACCATCCATTCATATCGTGGAATTTTAGTTAATATGCAATAAATGGATCAGCAAACAAAGTTGAAATTGGTTTCAGTTAACAAATTGTTTGTGCCTACGTTGAGATAAAATGATTAACGCTTTTAGTATCATGATTTTAGAAATTCAAGATATATAATTTAAAGTGAAGATAATATTGTTTTAATGTAATATATGAATAAATGGAATATATATATATATATATATATATATATATAATATTTCAAAAACCCTTATATGATACTCGTTTAGCTGTATGGGAAGTAAACCACTGAAGTGTTATATACTTTTATTGTGTATAATAAAGTACATTACACAGTTTGTAAAACTAATTCACCCTGTTAATACATCTTGTATTTTACTGACAGTTACATTGATAATATGTATCTTAAAACATCAAAACACTATGTACTCACTCATAATTGGTCGGTAGCGTAGTTGGTTCAATCCCAGCTTCATGTGCTAAAGGTTCTCAGTTCGATCCTAATCAGAGTCAATACATTTTGAGAAGGATCATCTGATAAGTACTGGCTATTCATTTGTCATTGGGCTATTAATTAATGACACTTTCTAAGGAATAGTCGACCTTAGTTTGTAACAATGATTACATTCGCTCATATACACTCATCACACTCATTCGAAATCCATATTCGCCCATATCTTGACGATCGGCGTCTTATGAATAAATAAAAAAAAAATAATTAAATCTCCGAACCACGATAAAAGTTTTAGAAAATTTGGGGGAGGTTATCTTCCGAGTCTTAGAAACCCCCTAAGAAAAGATTTCCCGAAATTCCATTCCCAATTATTTTAATAATGTATTCTAAACAGCTGATACAAAAACCACAAACATGTCACAAAAGCTTTACTAATTGGTTTCATTTTTGAAATACTAAATAATTTATAATAACTCTGACATGAATGCACTACTTTGCAACCCCTAAAGTAGACTAATATTGTTTTCTAAACAATAACACTTTGTTCTCTAGGAGAACGGCAGTAGGCTACGCTTTTGTATTTGACTCATTGACAACACGGAGGAAAGGCTAAGAAAGCGTAGAGAACCACCCCGTAGAGAATTAAGGGCTGTTGACTAGTTACACATTGTTTAATTTAAATTAAGTTATTTTAATCGTCTTCCAAGTTTCTGTTTTCAGTCCGTATTCATCTAAACATCCTATTAGTATATGGTGTTAGTAAGATATTGTCAGTGTGTGATAAAGACTGTCATATACTATATAGTGATCTATGTACTACATAGTACACTGGAGTTAAGTGTTAGAAAGGACTTTACAGTCCTAACTTAACCCCTGTAATAAAGGCATTTTACATTTCATTACTAACTATGTGTACCATTATATACTGACGTCAGAAGGATGTACTCGGCTCGTGTTTTGTGGCAGGGGTGATGAATTAGAAAAGGCACTCTTTTAAATGGGCCATCCTTTACTTTATAAAGTGTATTGCTGTTTATTCTTCATATAGTTGAGTTTAAATGCCAATATATAGTGTATATGGTGTTTTTTACGAATTTAAATTAATAGCACAACTTCGTAATTACATTAATTATTAAAAATTCTTATTGTATTTAAAAAGTTGTTATATTGTTGTATATTACTGTATATTATTACTAATTCAAAAGTACACATTCAATATTCAGTGTGGAAGAAAAATCTAGGAACAACTTAATAATTTCAGAACGATTACAGATAAAGCAATAAAAATTCGTACATCATTACTGCACATATTAATCTGTCGTATCAGGAGGGGATGGCCCGCAAGGATGCAGAATAAAATCTTAAAAGATGGCAATGGTCAAGTAGTAAATGAATAAAAAGTCTTCAGTAGTAGAACATAAAAAAGTATGACCCCCAAACGTTTTCTCTTTAGGAATTAAGCTGGTTTAAAGGTTTAATAAGTTTTACATAGGGCTCGTGTTTTAGACGGTTTAATACATTTTTCTTGGCCAAATTTGGCTAAGGTAAGATTTACAACAGCGTACTGAACATAAAAATAGTTTTTTAGAGTGTTTAGTGTGTTTAGAGTGTATTCACTTCCAGTGGATGAAGGTCTACAAATAGTCCAACGATTTTTTTAATAAGAAAGGTAGATGCAGTAAACTGTGCAGGATGGTAATGAGTTCATATAGAGCTTTAAACTACATCAATAAATCGGTAATAACGGTTGACTGGTACACTCGGATCAACTGACCACTGATGGAGGGAGGTAGCTGCAGTGAACAATGCAGAATGGCAATCCGTTCATACATAGCTTCAAACTACATCAGTAACTCGGCATTACTGGCTGACTGGAGCAATTGGATCAACTATCCACTGATCGAGAGGGAGGTGGTTGCAATGAACACTGCAGAAGGGTAAACCGTTCATACATAGCTTCAAACTACATCAGTAACTCGGCATTACTGGCTGACTGGAACACTCGGATCAACTGACCACTGATCGAGAAGAGGTGGTTGCAATGAACACTGCAGAAGGGTAAACCGTCATACAGAGCTTCAAACTACATCAGTAACTCAGCATTACTGGCTGACTGGAACACTCGGATCAACTGACCACTGATCGAGAAGGAGGTGGTTGCAATGAACACTGCAGAAGGGTAAACTGTTCATACAGAGCTTCAAACTACATCAATAACTCCTTATTACCGGTTGACTGGAACACTCGAATCAACTATCCACTGATCGAGAGGGAGGTGGTTGCAATGAACACTGCAGAAGGGTAATCCGTTCATACAAAGCTTCAAACTACATCAGTAACTCGGCATTACTGGCTGACTGGAGCAATTGGATCAACTGACCACTGATCGAGAGGGAGGTGGTTGCAATAAACACTGCAGAAGGGTAATCCGTTCATACATAGCTTCAAACTACATCAATAACTTGGTATTACCGGCTGACTGGAACACTCGGATCAACTGACCACTGATAGAGAAGGAGGTGGTTGCAATGAACACTGCAGAAGGGTAATCCATTCATACAGAGCTTCAAACTACATCAGTAACTCGGCATTACCGGCTGACTGGAGCAGTTGGATCAACTGTCCACTGATCGAGAGGGAGGTGGTTGCAATGAACATTGCAGAAGGGTAATCCATTCATACATAGCTTCAAACTACATCAGTAACTTGGTATTACCGGCTGACTAAAGCAGTTGGATCAACTGACCACTGATCGAGAGGGAGGTGGTTGCAATGAACACTGCAGAAGGGTAATCCATTCATACATAGCTTCAAACTACATCAATAACTTGGTATTACCGGCTGACTGGAGCAGTTGGATCAACTGTCCACTGATCGAGAGGGAGGTGGTTGCAATGAACACTGCAGAAGGGTAATCCATTCATACAGAGCTTCAAACTACATCAGTAACTTGGCATTACCGGCTGACTGGTGCAGTTGGATCAACTGTCCACTGATCGAGAGGGAGGTGGTTGCAATGAACACTGCAGAAGGGTAATCCATTCATCCATAGCTTCAAACTACATCAGTAACTTGGTATTACCGGCTGACTGGAGCAGTTGGATCAACTGACCACTGATCGAGAGGGAGGTGGTTGCAATGAACACTGCAGAAGGGTAATCCATTCATACATAGATTCAAACTACATCAATAACTTGGTATTACCGGCTGACTGGAGCAGTTGGATCAACTGACCACTGCTCGAGAGGGAGGTGGTTGCAATGAACACTGCAGAAGGGTAATCCATTCATACATAGCTTCAAACTACATCAATAACTTGGTATTACCGGCTGACTGGAGCAGTTGGATCAACTGTCCACTGATCGAGAGGGAGGTGGTTGCAATGAACACTGCAGAAGGGTAATACATTCATACATAGCTTCAAACTACATCAGTAACTCGGCATTACCGGCTGACTGGAGCAGTTGGATCAACTGTCCACTGATCGAGAGGGAAGTGGTTGCAATGAACACTGCAGAAGGGTAATCCATTCATACAGAGCTTCAAACTACATCAGTAACTCGGCATTACCGGCTGACTGGAGCAGTTGGATCAACTGTCCACTGATCGAGAGGGAGGTGGTTGCAATGAACACTGCAGAAGGGTAAACCGTTCATACAGAGCTTCAAACTACATCAGTAACTTGGCATTACCGGCTGACTGGTGCAGTTGGATCAACTGTCCACTGATCGAGAGGGAGGTGGTTGCAATGAACACTGCAGAAGGGTAATCCATTCATCCATAGCTTCAAACTACATCAGTAACTTGGTATTACCGGCTGACTGGAGCAGTTGGATCAACTGTCCACTGATCGAGAGGGAGGTGGTTGCAATGAACACTGCAGAAGGGTAATACATTCATACATAGCTTCAAACTACATCAGTAACTCGGCATTACCGGCTGACTGGAGCAGTTGGATCAACTGTCCACTGATCGAGAGGGAAGTGGTTGCAATGAACACTGCAGAAGGGTAATCCATTCATACAGAGCTTCAAACTACATCAGTAACTCGGCATTACCGGCTGACTGGAGCAGTTGGATCAACTGTCCACTGATCGAGAGGGAGGTGGTTGCAATGAACACTGCAGAAGGGTAAACCGTTCATACAGAGCTTCAAACTACATCAGTAACTTGGCATTACCGGCTGACTGGTGCAGTTGGATCAACTGTCCACTGATCGAGAGGGAGGTGGTTGCAATGAACACTGCAGAAGGGTAATCCATTCATCCATAGCTTCAAACTACATCAGTAACTTGGTATTACCGGCTGACTGGAGCAGTTGGATCAACTGACCACTGATCGAGAGGGAGGTGGTTGCAATGAACACTGCAGAAGGGTAATCCATTCATACAGAGCTTCAAACTACATCAGTAACTCGGCATTACCGGCTGACTGGAGCAGTTGGATCAACTGTCCACTGATCGAGAGGGAGGTGGTTGCAATGAACACTGCAGAAGGGTAATCCGTTCATACAGAGCTTCAAACTACATCAATAACTTGGTATTGCCGGTTGACTGGAACACTCGGATCAACTGACCACTGATAGAGAAGGAGGTGGTTGCAAGGAACACTGCAGAAGGGTAATCTGGTAATACAGAGCTTTAAACTACATCAATAACTCGGTATTGGCGATTGATTGGAACAATTGGATCAACTGTCCACTGCTAGGGGGTCGTGGTTGCAATGAACACTACAGAATGGTAATCTGGTAATACAGAGCTTTAAACTACATCAATAACTCGGTATTGGCGATTGATTGGAACAATTGGATCAACTGTCTACTGATAGGGGGGTCGTGGTTGCAATGAACACTGCAGAATGGTAATCTGGTAATACAGAGCTTTAAACTACATCAATAACTTGGTATTGGCGATTGATTGGAACAATTGGATCAACTGTCTACTGATAGGGGGGTCGTGGTTGCAATGAACACTGCAGAATGGTAATCTGGTAATACAGAGCTTTAAACTACATCAATAACTTGGTATTGGCGATTGATTGGAACAATTGGATCAACTGTCTACTGATAGGGGGGTCGTGGTTGCAATGAACACTGCAGAATGGTAATCTGGTAATACAGAGCTTTAAACTACATCAATAACTCTGTGTTACCGGTTGATTGCAGCTCTCGGATAACTGTCCACTGCTAGGGGGCTGTGGTTGCAACGAACATTGCAGAATGGTAATCTGTTCATAGAGAGCTTTCAACTACATCAATAACTATGTGTTACCGGTTGATTGCAGCTCTCGGATAACTGTCCACTGCTAGGGGGCTGTGGTTGCAACGAACACTGCAGAATGGTAATCTGTTCATACAGAGCTTTCAACTACATCAATAACTCTGTGTTACCGGTTGATTGCAGCTCTCGGATCAACTGTCCACTGCTAGGGGGCTGTGGTTGCAACGAGCACTGCAGAATGGTAATCTGTTCATACAGAGCTTTCAACTACATCAATAACTTGGTATTACCGGTTTACTGGACTACCCAGCCCAACTAACCAATTGAAACGAGTCTGCTTGTTTGATAAATAAGTGTGTTTCAAAACATTTTAGAAAAATCGGAAGTGTATGCTATGGGGGAACTAGTGTAATGTGCAGTTGATTGTCAGATAAGATACTTTCGGCCTAAATTTGGTAGGAAATTTGCGTCAACAGTCCTTCATATATAGTTTCTGTGATGTTTATACAGTACTTAATAGTTTTTTAGTCTGAGTAATCAATAAACTCCGATTATTAATGTTACTTATAAATAGAGAATAGTTACGGTTCGGTATTCGAAATAGAAAAATATTTTATTCGTTTTATGTCCATGATAAAAATTCAAGTTTTTAGTTGTGTACAGTTTTATTTGTAGGTTATTGTGGTTTTAGTGCTATTTATATAGTGAAAATAACATTGTTTAAATTATATCAGCAGCTATAAAATTACACTTATAATTTATGTGAGTAACACGTTTACATTCACTCACATTTTCATAACGAATAAGTGCATATCTATAAAGTATGTTGCTATAGACAATTGAATAACTCTTAAAATTCAAAAACAAAGATTTGTTAAACAATATTAGTCTGATTCAGATACAATGACTATCTTTAATTACTCTGACCTAAGGTACAGTGTTGTAGGCTGTAAACCTGCTATAATGTAGACCTACAATGTATGTCTCTATGTACAGGTAATGTGGACATATACTAAGGTAATAGGCTTGAAAATACATCTAAACCCTGTTTATGGCTAATCGTGTGTATAGATAATGTATTCATTGACAATAAAAGAGCTGCAAAATACGAGTTATAGTTCAAGACAGAGCTTAACCAGTCAGAGCCGGCATCATTATGTCTTAATTCTTATTTTATAAATTTATTTTTTTATCCTTCTCTACTAGTTGTATATCCTTTTATGTTCTGTAAACTTATACAGGGTGTCCCTGAACTCTCTGCAAATACAAAAATTACAAGGGCTTTTGTATTTTTTACACATTATACTATATTTTTATATTTATTTAACCTATAGAGTTTGGTATACACACTAATAAAACTATTATCTTACTAAAATTAAAAAATAAAACCCATTTTTAATTATTCTCGAAATGGCGGCTCGTTTAAGTTTTGTTATCCTTAATAAATTTTGAAAGGTTAGGAAACAAATCACAAGAACACATGTTTTTGTTCATTACACGGTCCAGTATTTTGACACCCTATAATGAAGAAATGGTGGTCATAATGATAGTATAACTTGATATTGGAATCAGAGGAAAATTCACGGAAGCATTGTACGTCCAGTATTTCGAGATCCTATAGTTAAAAAATGGTGGTCATAATGATCGTGTAACTTGATATTGGAATCAGATGGAAGTTCACGGAAGCATTGCACGTCCTGTATTTTGAGATCCTATAATGAACAAATGGTGGTCATAATGATAGTATAACTTGATATTGGAATCAGAGGCAAGTTTACGGAAGCTTGTACGTCCAGTATTTCGAGACTATAATGAGCAAATGGTGGTCGTAATGATAGTATAACTTGATATTGGAATCAGAGACAAGTTTACGGAAGCTTATTGAATGTCGAGTAATTTTTTTAATTGTTACTGGATTATGAAATCTCTATATAAATGCATATTTAAGCAATATTTTAGTTAAAAAAGTATTTGTGAAATAAAAATACAGTATTAAATGACCCAATAAATTATGTATTTAATACACGTTTATCAGCTAAATATTGATTAATTTACGTATATAAAACTACAAGCATTACCTTTCCAAAATTGTATATAAAGTTAAAGAGTAAGCCTTCCAGAGGGTTCTCTTAACAATAAAAAACAGTCAGCAACATATGACTGACCCCCTCCCAATCCTTGGTTATCCTACCTTTGTTGGTGGATTGACTTCTCCGCTCGCTCGACTTGGTGAAGTAAGCTCACCATCATATATGTTTTTGTACTGAAGTCAAGAGATTTTTTACTATAAATGGCACTTGTAAAAAAAATAATTCCAGAAACAAAATTACTCATAACTAAATATAAGTTAAATGATAAACGGTGTGTAACTCAAACTTAAGTATGTTTGTATAATCGAAACTCGAAAAGTAGAGGATGGATTCTCTTGAAATATTTACACAACATTGGATTTTTATATAATAGTGTTTTTATATATTTAGTTTATGACGTTTTAAACGTTAACAGGCATTTATGATTTTTCTGGGCTACATACAAATGAAAATAAATGTCAATCCTTAAAATGTACTTCTCTGACCAACTGATTTGTGTACATGTTTTATATCCAGTCATATCTTGTAGGTCTGTAACTGTGATCAGATGATGGAAACAACTGTAAGTCACTTTATTTTAGATAGAATCAAGCAAATAGTCAACCGTTATTTTTGTAACAACTGAATTCAATACATCCCTCATAGTTAATGTCAGACTAAGCCACAGCAAAGCGTTGTAGAGTTCACCTAGTATAAAAATAAAGAACTGAAACCTTTTACCAAAACTAACTTAGACAATAATAATATCTCTATGATAAAAATAATAATGTACACTAGTAATAAACAAGGATAACAATTTCCATGATATTAAGCTCCGTTGGTCTAGATTATAACTGGATTACAGTTTAATTAAAGTGTAGTTCAAATCTGTGCTCAGTGTAAGCAGACAGTGTTTTGATTGTTCACCTAACCCCTGAAGATTGTTTACTTTGCTCCTTGCTTGCTACCCGATATTTTATGTAATGGTATTTTCCCGCAGAACAGCAATAAATTAGTTTGTTTTTATGCCTTCCCTATTGCAAGATTGTTATTTCTGTGGTTAAGTATGGTACTGCACATTTATGATTTATATAATTGTTATTATTAATATCAAAGTATTATTAATTTAATTTTTCTTTCCCTTTCTTTTCTTTTTTTTTTTTAAAGAGGCCGATCTTCTTCTTACTCTTACTCTGTCCATTCCTCATAGATTATTGATATGTGTGAGGAACTTATTCAGACAGAGTAAGGGGGTGAACCAGTATAGTAGAAGGTGAATATTACTGAAAATAATCTTCCGGTCTAGGCCAGATACAAACCAGCTCTGTCTGTAACCTAGGCTCAAAGTCCTGACGCCCTAGACTGGCTCGCCCTTTTTAAAGTTCCATTGTATGAATGTCAAATTCATGTGTATGTATGAAAGTGAACTCATATTGTATGAATGGCGCGGCAATCCCCCTGATGTCGTAAGGGTGAATAGGGTCAGGTGACCCGATTTGTTAATTGTTAATTTCGTACACATGAACTTGACATTCATACATTCGCTCATTTAACCATACTGACCTGGTTAAGAATGGGTGCTTAGACTCACAAGTACACGGCTTGCTACCAGGGAAGAGCGAATCTTCCAGCCACTGGTCGTGTTAATCACTGTTACTCCACTTCATTGAAGTTTTCCACTTAGCTTGTTGTCTACAGTTTACTCTACGTTACCAAAAGTAATAGCACCCACCATAGCGTATGCTAAGGTACTTCCTGACAACAGTTAGTACTATGCACTGAGCCACTCCGGAAACCGTAGAACGACCGTAGTGAAAACTGTTTCGACATTGTCACGCCTCATCCGGTAGAGATAGGTTACAATTTACAAGTGACTTGACACTTCATAGTATAATATTTTCACTTTCTAGAAGCAATTATAGTTGTACAGTTCCAATAGTGTCGATGACGGAGACTCAACGTCTATTAGAGAGTTGTTTTAAATAAGTAAATCAACCTGTTTAACCACACTGCGAACCTGTAAAGATATCATAATGGACTTTTGAGGGTTCTTTCAACTATTTTTAAATTTTTACTTTACTCCGATTTTATTAGCCATAAATATTATCTTAAAGCTCATTACATAAGCTCTCAGTTCGATCACAACTAGAGTCAATTTAAAGAAATCAGCTGATAACCACCGGCTCTTTATTGGACTATTAATGACACTTTATAAGGAATAATTGGTCTGTTTGTAACAAAGACTACGAGTACATTATCTCATTTTCATTTGTCATGTACATTCCAATATTTGTACAAATTCATGTCTTATCAGAACACATTGTATAATTGTTCAATAATATACATCAATGCTACATTGATGATTGAACGCACATACATTATTTTTCTCGTCTCTGAGCGCTTTTTACTGAAACAATAAAAGGGGTTGTGCTATTGTAACACCCCTAAAAGTTTATAAATCGAATATATAAATAATCCAGATGATTTATTTCCAACTTCACATTAATAACTTCAGCCATCTCTCTTCAACGACTCACCCCTCTAAAGAAGAATAAATCTCTTTTGTTCTTTTCGTTGTTAAATAAACGTTTTGTCTTGTTATACAACAGAGCAATCTTTGAATAAAAAAAAAATAATGATGCGATTCTTATTGTAATCAATAAATAAAACGTACAGAGAATAATATATATATAATTAAGAATTGTGCAGTAAATAATATTAATTTATTTATATTCAATAACTGTAGGTCTAATTTGACTGTTTAAAATATGTCTAAGTCGTAAAATTCAAAGGTTGAAGATTTTTAACGTGATAAGATAACGTTATGATTGTAAGATTTATTTCTAATAAGATACATGTTTCTCGTTTGTAAAGCATTTTTCAAGGCTATTTCTAGAGCGTATATATCCAAATAACACCCGTAGTGTGTTGTAGTGGTGACCCCCATAATGTCAACGTCCCATCATTATAACCATACAGTCTGTAATGATCCATGCACTGACATACAGGTTCATTACAGTATGCTGGTTATGTACTGACGTCAGAGGGATGTCCTCTGCTCGTGTTCTGAGGGGAACACTGTTGGAGTTGGCGGGGGAGATGAATTAAACAGGGGGCAATCTGTTAAATGGGCCATCCTTTACGTTATTTGACATAATACAGTTTATTCCCTCTATAGTTGCGTATATTACGTGAAAGTGAACGTAATGTATTAGATGTAAGTAACAGTGTACGTGAGTAGGAGAGTGGGTAGGTCGATAACATAAGTTCACAGTGTTCATGATTATAAAAAATATGACTTCCATCACAATATTGGTTTGCAGCGCTTAGTTAAAATTGTTGTATGGGTTTTACGAAAAAGAATGCTAGTTCATATTTTATGTCCGTATCAAAATTAATAAATCACAATTGATTTGAATCATATATTATAGTTCTTATTAAAAAAAATTTACGTAAAAATATATGTTACTAAACCATAAACAGGAGATCGTTTTTTTTAATACCAAGCCTTAAAATGTAAAATGTTAATATTATTACTAAACATAGCTATTTTTAAAACTGCATTACTTATCTTTCTAAAGTTTATGTTATAACAATTTTTATATAAATATAAACTAAAGATCATGTTGGTAATAGGACAGAGAAGATGGCATATGATATTGCGGTATGGATGTAGTTAGAGACATGATTGATGATATAAGCCATTCCACCTCTATATGCCCTCGTAATCTGTTTTAGGTCCACCTTAATCCCTATTATAGGTTTACTGTATTCTAACACCGTAAATAATATATTCATAACTATACTTGTGATTTAGTCATAAAATGGAAATTTTTATCATGCATTTACATCACTTTAAAGAAGTACCTCTTGTGAAAATTAGGAGGACCTACAAAATGTTTGTAGACATATATTTATAGTATTCTAGAGGTATTATTATTTAATAACATCTAGTTAAATTACAGTCTGACGAATAAAATACGTCGTAGACAACAGAATGGAACATTGTTTACCTTTTAGTGTTTTTACTCCTTGACAGATTAAAAATTAACAAGAAAAATCACTCTCATATACCTGGTACCTTGAGACAATACTTACAGCTGTGTGTAACTCCTGGAAAGATGATACTTCTACGAGAAAAATCACTCTCGTACACCTGCTGCCTTGAGACAATACTTACAGCTGTGTGTAACTTCTGGAAAGATGATACCTCCACGAGAAACATCATTCTCATACACCTTGCACCTCGAGACAATATTTATAGCTTTGTGACTAATTGAAATATTATACTTCCATAAGAATCATCACTCTCGTACACCTGATACCTTGAGACAATATTTATAGCTGTGTGTTACTCCTTCTATGATGATATCTATAAGAAAATCATCACTCTCGTACACCCGGTGCCTCGAGACAATATTTATAGCTGTGTGTTACTCGTTGTATGATGATATCTATAAGAAAAACATCACTCTCGTACACCTGGTGCCTTGAGACAATATTTATAGCTGTGTGTTACTCCTTGAAATGTTATACTTCCACGAGAAACATCACTCTCATACACCTTGCACATCGAGACAATATTTATAGCTTTGTGACTAATTGAAATATCATACTTCCATAAGAAACATCACTCTCGTAAACCTGATACCTTGAGACAATATTTATAGCTGTGTGTTACTCCTTGTATGATGATATCTATAAGAAAAACATCACTCTCGTACACCTGGTGCCTTGACATAATACTTATAATTGTGTGTTACTCATGGTATTATGATACCTCTACAAGAAACATCACTCTCATACACCTTGCACCTCGAGACAATATTTATAGCTTTGTGACTAATTGAAATATCATACTTCCATAAGAAACATCACTCTCATACACCTGATACCTTGAGACAATATTTATAGCTGTGTGTTACTCCTTGTATGATGATATCTATAAAAAAAAACATCACTCTCGTACACCTAGTGCCTTGAGACAATATTTATAGCTGTGTGTTACTCCTTGAAATGTTATACTTCCATGAGAAACATCACTCGAATACACCTGGAGATTTGAAACAATATTCATGTGTACTCCTTAAAATGTTATAATTCCACGAGAAAAATCACTCTCATACTCCTTGCACCTCGAGACAATATTTATAGCTTTGTGACTAATTGAAATATCATACTTCCAAAAGAAACATCACTCTCATACACCTGGTGCCTTGAAACAATATTTTAAGCTGTGTGTTACTCCTTGTATGATAATATCTATAAAAAAAACATCACTTTCGTATACCTGGTGCCTTGAGATAATATTTATAGCTGTGTGTTACTCCTTGTATGATGATATCTATAAGAAAAACATCACTTTCGTACACCTGGTGCCTTGAGATAATACTTATAGTTGTGTGTTACTCATGGTTTTTTGATACCTCTACAAGAAACATAACTCTCATACACCTTGCACCTCAAGACAATATTTATAGCTTTGTGACTAATTGATATATCATACTTCCATAAGAAACATCACTCTCGTACACCTGGTGCCTTGAGACAATATTTATAGTTGTGTGTTACTCCTTGTATGATGATATCTATAAGAAAAACATCACTCTCGTACACCTGGTGCCTTGAGACAATATTTATAGCTGTGTGTTACTCCTTGAAATGTTATACTTCCACGAGAAACATCACTCTCGTACACCTGGTGCCTTGAGACAATATTTATAACTATGTGTTACTCCTTGTATGATGATACCTCTACGCGAAACATCACTCTCGTACACCTGCTGCCTTGAGACGTATTTATATCTGTGTGTTACTCCTTGTATGATGATACCTCTACGAGAAACATCACTCTCGTACACCTGGTGCCTTGAGACAATATTTATAGCTGTGTGTAACTCCATGAAATGTTATACTTTCACGAGAAACATCTGTCGAATACACCCGGAGCCTTGAGACAATATTTATAGCTGTGTGTTACTCCTTGTATGATGATACCTCTACAAGAAACATCACTCTCATACACCTAGTGCCTTGAGACAATATTTATAGCATTATGTTACTTCTTGTATAATGATACCTCTACGAGAAACATCACTCTCATACACCTGCTGCCTTGAGACAATATTTATAGCTGTGTGTTACTCCTTGTATGATGATACCTCTACAAAAAACATCACTCTCATACACCTGCTGCCTTGAGACAATATTTATAGCTGTGTGTTACTCCTTGTATGATGATACCTCTACAAGAAACATCACTCTCATACACCTGCTGCCTTGAGACAATATTTATAGCTGTGTGTTACTCCTTGTATGATGATACCTCTACGAGAAACATCACTCTCATACACCTGCTGCCTTGAGACAATATTTATAGCTGTGTGTTACTCCTTGTATGATGATACCTCTACGAGAAACATCACTCTCATACACCTGCTGCCTTGAGACAATATTTATAGCTGTGTGTTACTCCTTGTATGATGATACCTCTACAAAAAACATCACTCTCATACACCTGCTGCCTTGAGACAATATTTATAGCTGTGTGTTACTCCTTGTATGATTATACCTCTACAAGAAACATCACTCTCGTACACCTGGTGCCTTGAGACAATATTTATAGCTGTGTGTTACTCCTTGTATGATGATACCTCTACAAGAAACATCACTCTCATACACCTGCTGCCTTGAGACAATATTTATAGCTGTGTGTTACTCCTTGTATGATGATACCTCTACAAGAAACATCACTCTCATACACCTGCTGCCTTGAGACAATATTTATAGCTGTGTATTACTCCTTGTATGATGATACCTCTACAAGAAACATTACTCTCATACACCTGGTGCCTTAAGACAATATTTATAACATTGTGTTAGTTCTTGTATAGTGATACCTCTACGAAAAACATCACTGTCATACACCTGCTGCCTTGAGACAATATTTATAGCTGTGTGTTACTCCTTGTATGATGAAATCTATACGAAAAACATCACTCTCGTACACCTGGTGCATTGAGACAATATTTATAGCTGTGTGTTACTCCTTGTATGATGATCCCTCTACGAGAGACATCACTCTCATACAGCTGGTGCTTTGAGACAATGTTTATAGCTGTGTGTTACTCCTTGTTTGATGATCCCTCTACGAGAGACATCACTCTCGTACACCTGGTGCTTTGAGACAATATTTATAGCTGTGTGTTACTCCTTGTTTGATGATCCCTCTACGAGAGACATCACTCTCGTACACCTGGTGCTTTGAGACAATATTTATAGCTGTGTGTTACTCCTTGTTTGATGATCCCTCTACGAGAGACATCACTCTCGTACACCTGGTGCTTTGAGAAACTATTTATAGCTGTGTGTTACTCCTTGTTTGATGATCCCTCTACGAGAAACATCACTCTCGTACACCTGGTGCTTTGAGACAATATTTATAGCTGTTTGTTACTCCTTGTATGGTGATACCTCTACGAGAGACATCACTCTCGTACACCTGGTGCCTTGAAACAATATTTATAGCTGTGTGTTACTCCTTGTTTGATGATCCCTTTACGAGAGACATCAATCTCGTACACCTGGTGCTTTGAGACAATATTTATAGCTGTGTGTTACTCCTTGTTTGATGATCCCTCTACGAGAGACATCACTCTCGTACACTTGGTGCTTTGAGACAATATTTATAGCTGTGTGTTACTCCTTGTTTGATGATCCCTCTACGAGAGACATCACTCTCGTACACCTGGTGCCTTGAGACAATATTTATAGCTGTGTGTTACTCCTTGTTTGATGATCCCTCTACGAGAGACATCACTCTCGTACACCTGCTGCTTTGAGACAATATTTATAGCTGTGTGTTACTCCTTGTTTGATGATCCCTCTACGAGAGAAATCACTCTCGTACACCTGGTGCTTTCAGACAATATTTATAGCTGTGTGTTACTCCTTGTTTGATGATCCCTCTACGAGAGACATCACTCTCGTACACCTGGTGCTTTGAGACAATATTTATAGCTGTGTGTTACTCCTTGTTTGATGATCCCTCTACGAGAGACATCACTGTCGTACAGCTGGTGCTTTGAGACAATGTTTATAGCTGTGGGTTACTCCTTGTTTGATGATCCCTCTACAAGAGACATCAATCTCGTACACCTGGTGCCTTGAGACAATATTTATAGCTGTGTGTTACTTCTTGTTTGATGATCCCTCTACGAGAGACATCACTCTTGTACACCTGGTGCCTTGAGACAATATTTATAGCTGTGTGTTACTCCTTGTTTGATGATCCGTCTACGAGAGACATCACTCTCGTACACCTGGTGCCTTGAAACAATATTTATAGCTGTGTGTTACTCCTTGTTTGATGATCCCTTTACGAGAGACATCACTCTCGTACACCTGGTGCTTTGAGACAATATTTATAGCTGTGTGTTACTCCTTGTTTGATGATCCAGCTACGAGAGATATCACTCTCGTACACCTGGTGCTTTGAGACAATATTTATAGCTGTGTGTTACTCCTTGTTTGATGATCCCTCTACGAGAAACATCACTCTCGTCACTTGGTGCTTTGAGACAATATTTATAGCTGTGTGTTACTCCTTGTTTGATGATCCCTCTACGAGAGAAATCACTCTCGTACACCTGGTGCTTTCAGACAATATTTATAGCTGTGTGATACTCCTTGTTTGATGATCCATCTACGAGAAACATCACTCTCGTACACCTGGTGCATTGAGACAATATTTATAGCTGTGTGTTACTCCTTGTATGATGATCCCTCTACGAGAGACATCACTCTCGTACAGCTGGTGCTTTGAGACAATGTTTATAGCTGTGTGTTACTCCTTGTTTGATGATCCCTCTACGAGAAACATCACTCTCGTATACCTGGTGCTTTGAGACAATATTTATAGCTGTGTGTTACTCCTTGTATGGTGATACCTCTACGAGAGACATTACTCTCGTACACCTGGTGCTTTGAGACAATATTTATAGCTGTGTGTTACTCCTTGTATGGTGATACCTCTACGAGAGACATTACTCTCGTACACCTGGTGCCTTGACACAATATTTATAGCTGTGTGTTACTTCTTGTTTGATGATCCCTCTACGAGAGATATCATTCTCGTACACCTGGTGCTTTGAGACAATATTTATAGCTGTGTGTTACTCCTTGTTTGATGATCCCTCTACGAGAGACATCACTCTCGTACACCTGGTGCTTTGAGACAATATTTATAGCTGTGTGTTACTCCTTGTTTGATGATCCCTCTACGAGAGACATCACTCTCGTACACCTGGTGCTTTGAGAAACTATTTATAGCTGTGTGTTACTCCTTGTTTGATGATCCCTCTACGAGAAACATCACTCTCGTACACCTGGTGCTTTGAGACAATATTTATAGCTGTTTGTTACTCCTTGTATGGTGATACCTCTACGAGAGACATCACTCTCGTACACCTGGTGCCTTGAAACAATATTTTATAGCTGTGTGTTACTCCTTGTTTGATGTTCCCTTTACGAGAGACATCACTCTCGTCACCTGGTGCTTTGAGACAATATTTATAGCTGTGTGTTACTCCTTGTTTGATGATCCCTCTACGAGAGACATCACTCTCGTACACTTGGTGCTTTGAGACAATATTTATAGCTGTGTGTTACTCCTTGTTTGATGATCCCTCTACGAGAGACATCAATCTCGTACACCTGGTGCCTTGAGACAATATTTATAGCTGTGTGTTACGTCTTGTTTGATGATCCCTCTACGAGAGACATCACTCTTGTACACCTGGTGCCTTGAGACAATATTTATAGCTGTGTTTTACTCCTTGTTTGATGATCCCTCTACGAGAGACATCACTCTCGTACACCTGGTGCCTTGAGACAATATTTATAGCTGTGTGTTACTCCTTGTTTGATGATCCCTCTACGAGAGACATCACTCTCGTACACCTGGTGCTTTGAGACAATATTTATAGCTGTGTGTTACTCCTTGTTTGATGATCCCTCTACGAGAAATATCACTCTCGTACACCTGGTGCTTTGAGACAATATTTATAGCTGTGTGTTACTCTTTGTTTGATGATCCCTCTACAAGAAACATCACTCTCGTACACCTGGTGCCTTAAGACAATATTTATAGCTGTGTGTTACTCCTTGTTTGATGATCCCTCTACGAGAAACATCACTCTCGTACACTTGGTGCTTTTTAGACAATATTTATAGCTGTGTGTTACTCCTTGTTTGATGATCCCTCTACGAGAAACATCACTCTTGTACACCTGGTGCTTTGAGACAATATTTATAACTGTGTGTTACTCCTTGTTTGATGATCCCTCTACGAGAGACATCACTCTTGTACACCTGGTGCTTTGAGACAATATTTATAGCTGTGTAACTCCTTGAAATGTTATACTTCCACAAGTAACATCACTCTCATATACCAGGTGCCTTGTGACAATATTTATAGCTGTGTGTAACTCCTTTAAATGTTATATTTTCAGAAGAAACATCACTCTCATACACATGCTGCCTTGAGACAATAATTATAATAATAATACTGGTTAAATTACCTTTTTTCCTGTCAACAGTTCTTCAAACATAATCTGCTATGTACATTTCGAAGCATAGAGCTTCATCATCAGGCTTTCCAAAAACGTCACTATTTACATTACACTAAAACATTAAAATATTTAAACATTTAAACATATTAAAATAACACATTTGCCGGCCGGCGATAGACACCAACTGATAACCAATGAGCAGGTAACGAACTCAAACATGTTAACCTACTCCCACCTGTTGACCTTGGACTTTAATTATATTGATTTTCTTCCTTTGTGACTGCAAGTTGTTTATTCGGTTGAACAGTACGTTGGACTTGTATTTTAATTTGTCATTCAAAATATTACTTGGATCAGATTTGAAAGCATTGTAAATATGGAGTTCTTCTATTGTATTCATAAAATATGATTTATTGCATTTATATAAAATTTCTAAATTGTTTTCTAAACTGTCAATATTATGTCTATTGGAAATTAAATGTTCAGCAACTTTTGATTTCTGACTTGTTGATTGTTTCGGAAGATGTTCAGAGAAACGTTTTTTAAAAGAACGACCTGTTTGGCCAATGTAAAACTTTGGACAATCAGAACAGTTTATCTTATAAATACCTGTATTTTTGTTCTTGTTGTTTTTTTGGATATTTAGATGTTTATTAAGTTTATTAGAGGTGTTATATGACACATTGATATTTTGTTTCTTCAATTCTTTTGTTAATGTATGGTGTAGATAATGGCCATATTCGTACGATACAAATTTTTTATCTGTATTAGGAATCTTTGTGTGTGAATTTCTGTTCTTCTTTTTATTAACTATTTTATCTATTATCTCACTATTGTATCCATTGGCTATGGCAATGTATTTGATGGTGGCTAGTTCGGTTTCGTAATCTTCTTTATCCGTAGGTATGGATAGAAGTCTGTGGACCATACTATTATAGGCTGCCATTTTATGAATCATTGGGTGGTAAGAGGTTGCATGGATGGTATGGTCAGTAGTGGTAGGTTTGCGGTATACAGTAAATTTAATGTTGTTATTTTCTTTTTTGAGTTTTAGGTCTAGATAAGTTAAGCTATTATACTTTTCTGTTTCCAATGTGAATTGTAGGTCAGGTGAAATACTATTTAGATAGTTTTTCAATAGTTCTAATTGTCTTGTGTTTCCTTTATAAAAAACTATAGTGTCATCGACGTATCGTTTATAAAATAAGATATTCTTTTTGTGGTTGTTGGTTGATGAGAAAATATAATTATTTTCAATGTGGTTCAAATATATTTCTAATAAAATGCTGGATAATGGTGATCCCATTGTTAGACCTTGTTTTTGGATGTAGTATTTATTATTAAACTGAAAATAGTTTTGTTTCAGGGTAATTTCTAGTAAGTTTATTAACTCATCTATAAAATCATTGCTCAGTTTTGAATATGTAGACAAATTATGTTTTACCAAATTGATAGTTATATCTACTGGTACATTTGTGAATAAATTTACAATATCAAATGATGCCATTGTATATTGTTTATTGAAATTTGAGTTTTCTAATGTGTTAACTATTTCTAGGCTATTTTTAATACTGTAATTATCTTCCATGTGGATGTGCTCTCTTAATAATCTTTCAAGTCGTTTTGCAACTTTAAAGGAAGGTGCTGACGTAAAATTGACTAAAGGTCGTATGGGTGTGCCTTCTTTATGTGCTTTAGGCAATCCTTTCATCGTTGGTGCATTTGGGTCTATCATTTTCAGATGTTTTATTTCATTTTTCTTAAATAAATGGTTTATTTTATTTAGATTTGTAAGTAAATCTTTATTAAATTTATTTGTAGGGTCGATCTTAATAAGTTCTATAATATTTTTACTAATATATTCCTTGTAGTCTCCTTTGGTATTATAATCATCTATGTTCATGATAACAATTGATTGTCCTTTATCGGCTTTTGTGACAATACAATTATTGTCAATTAGTTTTTCCTTTATATTTAATAATGTGGTTCTATCATTCTTAATAGTATTGCTATTTTTTTAACTTATTAGTTTTTGTAATGAATTGATTTTGTTATCAAATACATGTCTTACATAAGTTTTTGTTTGGTCATCTTTTAATATTGCTGTTTCTGATTGTAATATTTCGTTAGAGAGTTGTTTTTTCCATGTATTCTGTGGAAAGTTGTGTTTCAAACCTTTGTTTCGAATTTCTATTTCTAGTTCAGTAAATGTAATGTTTGACTTGTTTATTATTCTTGGGTAAAACAAGTGGTTGCATTGAATTTTATTTAGAGGTTTTTGTTGATTTTTCAGTAGTTTATATATTTTATTGTTTTGAATTGTGGCCTTCTTTGATAAGTTTTTATTTACTAGATTGTTTATAATTGTAAAAGTTTGTTCCACTCGAGAAGGATGAATTGTATCATTGTATAAATGATTGATCAACAAAATGAATTCAAAAATTGTATCAACAAAATGAATAAATATTTATAGCTGTGTGTTACTCCAGGAAAGATGATATCTATACGTGAAAATTCACTCTCGTACACCTGCTGCCTTAAGACAATATTTATAGCTGTGTGTAACTCCTTGAAATGTTATACTTCCACAAAAAACATCCTCTCATACACCTGGTACTTTGTGACAATAGTTACAACTGTGTGTTACTCCTTGTATGATGATACCTCTACGAGAAACATCACTCTCGTACACCTGCTGCCTTGAGACAATATTTATAGCTGTGTGAAACTCCTGGAATAATGATACTTCTACGAGAAATATCACTCTCGTACACCTGCTGCCTTGAGACAATATTTATAGCTGTGTGCAACTCCTGGAAAGATTATTCTTCTACGAGAAACATCACTCTCGTACACCTGCTGCCTTGAGACAATATTTATAGCTGTGTGCAACTCCTGGAAAGATTATTCTTCTACGAGAAACATCACTCTCGTACACCTGCTGCCTTGAGACAATATATATAGTTATGTATAACTCCTTGAAATGTTATTCTTCTACGATAAATATCACTCTCGTACACCTGCTGCCTTGAGACAATATTTATAGCTGTGTGCAACTCCTGGAAAGATTATTCTTCTACGAGAAACATCACTCTCGTACACCTGCTGCCTTGAGACAATATTTATAGCTGTGTGAAACTCCTGGAATAATGATACTTCTACGAGAAATATCACTCTCGTACACCTGCTGCCTTGAGACAATATTTATAGCTGTGTGAAACTCCTGGAATAATGATACTTCTACGAGAAATATCACTCTCGTACACCTGCTGCCTTGAGACAATATTTATAGCTGTGTGCAACTCCTGGAAAGATTATTCTTCTACGAGAAACATCACTCTCGTACACCTGCTGCCTTGAGACAATATTTATAGCTGTGTGAAACTCCTGGAATAATGATACTTCTACGAGAAATATCACTCTCGTACACCTGCTGCCTTGAGACAATATTTATAGCTGTGTGCAACTCCTGGAAAGATTATTCTTCTACGAGAAACATCACTCTCATACACCTGCTGCCCTGAGACAATATTTATAGCTGTGTGAAACTCCTGGAATAATGATACTTCTAGGAGAAATATCACTCTCGTACACCTGCTGCCTTGAGACAATATTTATAGCTGTGTGCAACTCCTGGAATAATGATCCTTCTACGAGAAATATCACTCTCGTACACCTGCTGCCTTGAGACAATATTTATAGCTGTGTGAAACTCCTGGAAAGATTATTCTTCTACGAGAAACATCACTCTCGTACACCTGCTGCCTTGAGACGATATATATAGCTATGTGTAACTCCTTGAAATGTTATTCTTCTACGATAAATATCACTCTCGTACACCTGCTGCCTTGAGACAATATTTATAGCTGTGTGCAACTCCTGGAATAATGATACTTCTACGAGAAATATCACTCTCGTACACCTGCTGCCTTGAGACAATATTTATAGCTGTGTGCAACTCCTGGAAAGATTATTCTTCTACGAGAGACATCACTCTCGTACACCTGCTGCCTTGAGACATATTTATAGCTGTGTGTTACTCGTTGTATGATGATACCTCTACAATAACCATCACTTTCTTAAACTTTTGTCTTATGATCATATTTTTAGATTTGTTTAGCTCCTCTAAATATATACTGTACGAGAATATAACATTTCTACAAATGGTGTTTTGAGACAGTTTATCTTTAGTGTATTTTTTATAATAAGATACAACAATTAGAAAAATATCATACAGCTGGAAATGAAATAACTTAATGTAACTAATTGTAACTCTGAAATAAGATTCTACTGGTAATTTCTAAGAAAATAGAACAGCAGGAGATATACATTCAATTCAGCTCTTAGAAGTAGTTAACATCCCTTACTATGTGTTTCTCT
Source organism: Stictocephala bisonia (assembly GCA_035578905.1). NCBI lineage: Eukaryota > Metazoa > Arthropoda > Insecta > Hemiptera > Membracidae > Stictocephala > Stictocephala bisonia. The sequence continues at coordinate 43,320 of JAQJVL010000021.1, forward strand.
TTAACAGATTATACGAAGGCAAAGGAAATTATTTAGCCGAATATGTGTTAGCCGAAAATATTTAGCACCTGCTACCTTGAAACAACATTCGTCATTGTGTGCGCCTATTTGGAAAATAATAGTAATATGTCTTAAGATGTTACTGGTATGAGGAAAATGTTTTTGACTACTTCTTTCCACTCACGTGTTTCTAATAACTTAAACTAAGAGTAGTTCATTATTGACGTATAATTAACGACTTATTTGTATCCTTTATCTCAATATACTATGCGTTTCAAATAAATGTAAGTTTCTGAAATGTAAGTTATCCCAGATTAATTTAGAAACAATTTTATCATTAATTTATATAATTTAATTTTTGTGTAATTGTTACCTTGATTTGTACTCTTTTTTCAAATGATCCTATTGATATTTTTTGCCCAAAGAAAAAAAAAAGACCATCGTTACTGTGTCAAAATTTAATATTATATTAAAATTCGAACCATTAATGTATTTATAAGCTTAATTCCCAGATGCACTATAATTAAATAACAAATTAAGAACAAAATGAACAAGATTTCCTGATAACCCTGAATTAACTTTTATTTCCTTACTATATTAACGAAATATTCTAAATTATAATTAATTAGTCATACGTTTTTTGAAAAACAAACCTTACACAAGGTAAGTGGTCGTACCTAAGACTCCCCACACAGACGATTTGGGTTCAATTACCGATATGATCATAAACAGTTTTTCCCTGCCACTCCCGTGGTTCGGAAGTCACGTAAAGCCGTTGGTCCTCAGGTTAATTGTTAGAGAGGGTTTTATAGTCCTAACCTCACTTGGTATAATAAGACATCCTTTAACTTTTAAGCATTATAAAATGATTTAAGTAAATTTCGTATAGTAGTAAAAAATCACAAAATATAATATTAGAGTTTTTAAAAACTCTTTAAATAGTCAGTAGATATATGCACGATAATATATTATCTGATAATGTTCAGCACGATCTAAGTGCTTTTAAACATATTGCACTCTGCAAAATGAGAAATTGTGCAATTTAGGGAAAACAGTTAATACATATAGAGGTGAGCCGTCAAACTCCATTTGTACAACGTTACGGGTCCATTGCGGCTTTTACCGTAGCCATCAAACAAATCCGCTCTCCACTGCAATATTGTCTAGACTCAATTTAGTATCTTTACAGAGTCAATGTGTATTCGTTTTGTGACGACAAGCAGTGTTTATATTTAAATTTAATTTTCTTTTCGATGAATGAAATAGAAAGCCTAGACAACCAAATTAAAGTTGCGATTAAATTGTAATGCACATACCTAATTGTAGAATTACAAATTTGAAATATTTAAATTACATATCTATAACTTATTAAAGTACCCATCATAAAGTAGCACAATAACTTACTAAAGTCACAGCCAAACTTAAACTTGAAAATGAAAGCTATAAAGTTAGCCAATATTGTAAATAGTTTTAAGGTAAGAAAGGTCTTTATATTTTCTCTCCAATTGCAAATTCCTTAAAACCCCAGTTTTGATTTTGTTTAGTTTTCTTAGATATTTTTAAATTATATTTATACTTCTTGTAAAAATGATTTATCTACTGTCATTGTTGTGACTATTTATGTTCCATTTGAATTTACCTTTATATGTTGTGTTTCTCCTTGATATTTTGTTTAATTCATAATACATTTTTCGTAATTTAATGTTTGCTAGATGTATACGCAATAAAAAATTTTTGTGTGAATTAAGTATACTATATATTACAGTCAACACTCAACTAGCCATTTTAGCAAGATAGTTTACTAAAGACCATATATGCATGTATTTGATGTAATAATTTATTGAATAAAATAAAAAAATAAAATTTTATAGTAAGTAAGATAGGGCATAAGCGAGACACGATGAACATTTTTGATCTATCAAAATAGACTTTATATTTTGAGTTATTCGTTGATGTTATAATGGCTGTCACCAATAAAGTTAAAACGTATTTAAGGCACCAGGATTTTGTACCTGAGTTAGAAGTATCAATGGTTATAATACTGGCCTTGCTTGTTAGATTTACAACAATAATATTCACCTTTTAGCGTGCTGCACTTCCCCGTTACTCTATCTGCTAAGTAACCCTGACATATCAAAAGTCTATAGAGAATGGGTGGAGTAGGGTAAAAGAGGAGATTGGTATCTCCTTTTATTAAAAAAAATAATAAAATATATATATATAGGCACTACATAATTGTTAAATAAACGGTTTTGTATACTAGAGTACGCTCATATGAAAGTAATACTTATTTGTCAAAAGGGCTCTTGATTTTATTAGTATATTAGATACGTTATATTTAAAAAATCCTTTTGAACTATTTTTTAGATGTTCGTTTTCATTAGACCGTTATATATTCATGCATACATATACCCCTTATAGAAAATATGTGATACATTTTTTACTTGATTTCAATATGCGGTATAACATACATTTGTATTTTTTTTAATAATCATATCAAACAAATTATTTCTTAAATATTAAAACTTACTAGTTTTAATGTATACTGATAGTATTTTTTTCGTTCATACATATAAATAGTAGAAAAAATATTGTATTTTATTTGTTTCATCATGATAACGTAAATTTATGAGTTGATGTGTAAATTAGTTCATAATTTAGGGATAATGTTATAATAAATAAACTACCCTTTATTCATTTTCTATTATAAAACGCGACCGGTTTCGGCTCTCAGGACATCTTCAGGGTGTAAAAATATATAACTTACCATAAATGAACAATTATTAAAATAAAACAGACGTAAACAACATATGATTAATTTAGTGTGTGGGAAAGTTGAATTTTATTTTTGACTCTAATGTTTTTCAATTTCTCTTATTTTTTTCATATATAGGATTTTTAATGTTGATTTGTGTATTTAATATGTTCTGTGGTTCATTATAATTGTTTATGTATATGTGTAAATTTTCTTTTGAATTCATTTTTCTCTTTTCTTTTTAAATTATAGAATCGTAACATTTCCATTGATATTTTGGTAACCCTGATTTGACTGGAGAATATGTTTGGCAAAGTTTTATTTAATTTATGTAGGGTTGTTGTTTTTTTATTGCTTGTGTGTGTTCTTTGTAACGTGAATTTAAATTTTCTTCTGGTTTGTCCTATGTAGAAAGAATTGCATTGTGAGCAATTTAATTTATATACTCCAGATTTGTCATATTTATTATTTTTATTTTCTCTATGAGATATTTTGTTAGTTAAATAAAAAACGCTGTCCTTTGGTTTATAACTGATTGTTTAATTACTGTGCTGAAACGTTTTTCTAATAGCCTTATTCATTTTTGTATTATGAGGAACATTGGTAAATGTTTTCTTATCTTTGTTTTATTTTCTTATTTTGTTTACTTTTATTCGTTTTATAATAGAAAATGAATATAGGGTACTTTATTGAAATTATTACTTTATTTATTATTATGAGTTGATATTTATACAGTGAAAATAACGATGTTGTGTGTCAAGCTAAGTCACCAGTCTCTTATCAAATTAAATACACTTAGTCATGACATGAACAGTAATCTTAAAGTCGATATGGTTAAATATATTCATGACATTTTACGTCTGTTTACAATTTTTTATTAAATTATAATTATATATTAGTAGAACATCTGCTATGTAAAAAGTTATTAGTTCCATATTTTAGTTCTTAATTTTGTTATTTGATGTTGTAATACATTGATGTTTTCAAAATGACTACACGAAAAAAAAAACAGTACAAAACATAAATAGTTATAATTAGGATTATCGAAAGTAGTCATTTTTTTATGAACGTTTGTTTTATCTAAAGCATAGCCTCAGTTTACAAGAACTTCAAACAATTTTGTTGTCCGGTGTAATACTATGTTTTTGGATTAGTCAATAGTTCACTGTGGTCTTTGTCATCGGTTGTGGTCCGTGCAGTCACTACAATGGCTGCTGTAAACCGACCTTGTGTGGTGTACTTCAGATTGTCAAACTATAAGTAAAAGCTTATACAAGTAACGCTTTTTTCATAAATTGCTGTGTCATATTAACAAACATCATAGTACATTAAACGCGTATTTCAGTTCACAGGTTAGAGTTATTATTACCGGTATTATTCATATTTTTAGTATATTTATATTAATTAAACGTATCTTTAACGGGCACTTTGTTAAAATTATATGTCATATATACCTTATATTAGATGTATGAGTGAAGACACAACACTATTTTTAATTCGGTTAAATGTTCAGAAATAAGTGGGTTTAGTTTTCATGTAGTTCTTTAAATAAACAAAATTATATTAAAATTTAAATATTTATATAAGAAAAACTAAAAATATTTTTGAAATACAAACTTCCATGTTCGGCTTTCATAGAAAAACTCTATTAATAAATTAAAAACGTAGTAAATTGACAGCAGTATTGAAAAATATAAGGAAAACATATAATAAATAGACAAAAAAATAAATAGACAAAAAACCATAACAACACTAAAAAAAATAAAAGCTACCAGTAAAAGAGCTACTACTGAAAAAAATCTTGTATGACAGTACAATGTATAAATAAATATAAAAAAAATCCTGAAATTAAATTACACATCAGTAGTAATATAAATTCTGACTAGTACTACCAAAAATAAATATTTGTATATCAAAATACACTTTCAAATATAAAGTTAACGCACAGAAACCCTTAATAAAGGCATTTAATTAAAAATTTAATATACAATGTTAGAGTTGATAAAACTGTTTAATAGGATATTTAGAAGCGACACTGCAACCGTATTAAGTACAACATACAAGACATGTTCTATGTGATACATCATTAAATAATTTACAAAAGTATGCTGAATTTTCGTTACGGGATGTATAATAATATTTTCTACAAGGCTGTTGAGTTGTTTCCTTAATACAAAGAACATTAAACAATGTATGGAAGACATTGTTTGAAATGTCTGTATTAAAATGTGCAAATGTCTGTATTAACACAGCCAAATTCACTAAATATGTTTACTATATTCTGTTTATTTTGTACTGACGTGTTTTGAGATGTTTTGCTGAGGTTTATTTTACAGTAAAAAAACACTGTTCATTCGGAGTGAAAAATATTTTTATCCCACAATAGATAATAGAAATAATGTTAACGTATAATATTTTAGTTATTTGAATATTCTATCATCTCGATGATCTAACTTATCTAATCTTCTTAAAAACAGTAGTCCGTGGGTTCAGTAAATCTAAATTTTGTCTGAGCGTGGTGGAGTGCACCAATTTTCTCTAATTGACTGTTAAGCTAATTGCACTATGCAATATGAGAACTGCGCAGTTGAGTACGAGTAAGCCGTTACACTCCATTTATATAACGCTACGGTTCCATTGCAGCTTTTATCATGTCCATAAAACGGATCTCCAGCCCACTGTATTGCCGTCGTTCTCATGTTTACTTCACCCCAATCACTTAGGTTATCTTTTTCCTGGTTCTCTCAGAGCATGAAAACAAGAGGGGCTAATGGTTTTGACCAGAGGTTCTGACGTTATTAAAATATAACGGCGTCAAGAAGCATAGGGCGTGGCTGTTCCTTGGATAGGTGGGCAGTGAGTGACTCCGTCCTTGCTCGCAGCCTTCCAGCCCCTCAGACCCTGAACGAGATTCAGAAGTCACCTTTTGGTCCTCAGGTTCAGTGTTAAAGAGGGCTCCGTAACCGAAAATTTGTCTGGTAAAATAAGGCCTCCTTTTTTACTTTACTCTTAAAGTTAAAAATTCTAAATTTAATTTTGGATTTTGATACACGAGTTTACATTAAAGGATCAATACTATAATTATCTTTATAAATTAACACATTTTGATTCATAGTTCCGGCTTATATTTGGCTTTCATATAAGCCAAATATAAGCCTGAACTATAAGCCAGAACTATAAGCCAAATTTAACTGACTGACTCACTCACTTACTCATCACGAAATCTCATAAACAACCGAATGGATTTACATAACATTTTAAAGGAACGAGGGGACCCGATAAGAAAGTATTTTTCTGCATTCCATTCCTAAGGGGTACAAACAGCCCCTCGAAATTTCTTTTTTTCCATAAGAATAATATTGAGTTGATTTTAGTAAATTAAAAAAAAAGCTGTTTTGTAAATAAATAAACATGTTTATTTTGTATATTTTACATTCCTATTGATGCATTAAGAGGTTCATCTTCAGATGCTAAACAAAAACAAATGAAACGAACACGTTAAAAATAGGCAAAGTAATAAAATTGGGTATTTATACTAATAATTAGGTAGCAACATTCGTAGTGTGAGTGAAATACTATAAATAAATTTAATATTGTGATTTTACGTTGTACAGTTAATATACTATTATTTGTAGTTAAAAATTAAAGGCCGAGGTATATCGAGCGAAGCAAGAATCGGGGTTGACACGCGAAGCGAACAGGGGTGTCCCCTAATAACATATAAAACTATATCAAAATAAGTTACTCAATAAATTGTGTGAAAATATGAACCTCAGTATTTATAAAGTAAATCCTTTTGCAATAACCCCACAGAAACTCAAATAAGTGGGTCTCTCTTAAATGTATGCGGAAAGAGGTAAGAGCCAGAGAATGGCCTAAAGCCAATGCATCTCAAGTAGGAAGAATCGATGAGGAAGCACTTACAGTCGACAACTTTTAAAGACCTGGGCCGTCCAAGAAGTGTCTTTATCCCTGAAGTGGCGAGAAGTATTAAAGTTGCTGGAAGCTGGGGACCACTATTGTCGAATGCAGCCGGGCCATTATAATTTCTAAATCGGTGGCCAACTTGGAAAGTTGCAGCCATTTTCTCTAGAGCTTGGAGCACGTAATTCATTTATTAAGTTAGATTAAAAGTTATGTTTATAAGTGTTGCTAGGTTAAGTGCTTGTGGAAAACTGTTCAAGTACATTGAACTGAAAACTCTCCATGGCATAGTTTGACTATGTTATTATTTTATGTGTTATATTATGTACTTATGTATTATTTAGTGGTTCTAATATGCAGTTACACTAAGGGGTACATGTGCGAATAATATACATTCGGAGGATGAGCAAATATTATATTTAGTATAATTCGCCTGTGATGATAATGTGTGAATAGACTCTATGACATAATTATATTATTTTAGTAATCAAATCAAACAAATTATTTCTTTAATATTAAAAAATTACCAGATTTAAAGTATACTGATAGTATGTATTTTCCTTCATACATATAAATATTACTACAAATATTACTCATATTTATAAGCATGACAGTACATTATCATGATGCAAATAAATATTATCTTGATAATGTAAATTTATGAGTTGATATTTATACAGTGAAAATAACGACGTTGCGTGTCAAGCTAGGTCACCAGTCCCTTATCAAAGTAAATACACTTAGTTGTGCCATGAACAGTAATCTAAAAGTCGAATATGATTAAATATATTCATGACATTTTTCGTATGTTTAAAATGTTTAATTAAAATATAACAATACACTACTAGAACATCTGCTATATAAAAAATATATTAGTTCCATATTTTAGTTCTTAATTTTTTTTATTTGTTGTTGTAATACATTTATGTTTTTAAAATGACTGAACGAAAAAAAAAAACAGTAAAAAACATACATCATTATATTTAGAATGATTGAAAGTAGTTTTTTTATAAATGTTCCTTCTTTCAAAAACATAGCCTCAGTTTAAAAGAACTTTAAAATAATTAGTTGTGTGGTTTAATACTATGTTTTTGGATTAGTCAATAATTTGCGGTGGTCTTTGATATCGGTTGTGGTCTATGCAATCACTACAATAGCTGCTGTAAACCGACCCTGTGTGGTGTACTTTAGATTGTCAAACCACATGTAAAAGCTTACTGAAGTTTAACCACAAATTATGACAGGCTTTTTTTAGTGTAGGTCAAATGAATAATGAATGCAGGTTAAGCCACCACATGATTTGGGTTTATTTAAAACGTTTATAAGTAGATTTGATAGAAATATACTCTTTAAAAAGGAGAAGAAAATGTTAACAGTGGCAGCTGACACTGAATACGCGCTGACTAATTATATACAGTATGGATGTACGTATATTACGTAAGCTTTAAGCGCGTTGTAAGTATAAATATAGACTGATGTGGAGTGATTTAGAAATCGAAGGCGATAAGTTCTGTTTACGACATGAAGTTTGCTCAGTTGTTGTCATCGACTTAGACACTACTAGATAAGTCTGGTGTGTCCGTTTTGGGTGGTAGTCAGGGTTCGGATGTTGTCTAGAGAAGGGACTCGAGTACCATGCGCGTAAACTAGTTGAAACTCGTAGTAATACTATCTATTGTTAAATTGCTTTTCCTAAAGAACTATTAACCTTAGTTAGGAACATGACTACAGTCATATACACATCACACTTATTTATTCACCTCTCATATTCACCCATTACATGCAGATAATGAACAGTTAAGTTAAAAGTATTTCGATAAAAAGGAAGTTGTAAAAATTAAAATGACATAAATATAGTTAATAGTTATAACTTCAAGATTAACTTAAATACTTTCATTAATGTACAAAAATTGTAATAAATGTGTTAACTATTCCTTTAGTGCACCGTTTTATAGTTGATTTGTTCAAATTTGACAAGACATTGCAAATTGTTACAAGGAATCAATCATTGATGAAATCGGAAGTAGAATAAAATGAAAATAGAAAATAAAATTCGAGAGGATAAACGAACAACACTTATAAATAAAAATCCGATAAAGAACAGAAGAAGTATGTCTCCATTACAATGGACCGTTTACACAAAAAGTTGGTAATAGATTTAAGAAATTAAATTTAACAGTAGCTTTTAAGACTTGTAATACTATGTCCAATATTTTACACCCGAATATTGAAAGTGAAGATAATTCAGGAATATATAGGATTACCTGTAATGATTGTAATATGTTTTACATAGGTCATACTGTAAATTTTAGCAAAAGATATAAAAACCATGTCTGTGCTTTTAAAAGCAAGAAACCTGAAAGATCTAAAGTAGCTAAGCACCTTTTGAATTGTACCCACAGTTTGAATAAAATAATGAAAATGTAGATATTTTAAAAGTTTGTATTATGAATTCTTGGGAAGTTATTTATTTTTAAAGAAACATGTAAGGATAGTGATAAATGAATGAATGAACAGGTTAATTTTGATTTCGAAATAGTTTTTAATAATGTATTTTCAGCTACTAAAAGAACAGAAGTAACAGCCAATAGGGATTAACCAATAATATTACAGCAGCCGCCATTTTGACGATTACAGCCAATGTAGTCACGTGATCATAGGCCTATAAATTGAGTTGTTGAACACCGTTTTCCATTCTTTTGTGAATCCCTCTGGTCTGAGAAAGGTGAGCGTGGTTTTGTACGATCGAATCGATCACCATAATATTTGTGCATTTTATACTTTTATTGTAATATATTTGTGCATTTTGTGCTTAGACTGTAATACTTTTGTGTTGTGTGACGTCTACTTGTACTGTAAATGTACCAACACGTATTATGCTAACTAAAAAAATATTTCAAATTTTACGAAATTTAACCAGGTGTCTTTACAGTCGACAACGCTACTGGAAAAATAAATCTTCCCCCAATAAAGAAAAAACACCATCTCGTCTGTTAGCGCATAAATAAGCATGCACAAATAAAACAAAGCATATAATTACGCACGCCTAGGTACCTGCCTACTGAGCTATTGTTTCCCCATCTAAACGGCTTTAATGACCTATCCGTCCATCTGTGCATACATTGTTGCTTCTATTTATAATGCTGCATGTTCTCAATAACACAACTAATTAAATATTAACCAGTAAGTGAGTGTTATGTAAAAAAAGGATTAAACATATGTATTATAAAAAAGCTAACGCTTAAATTTTTTGCTGAAAATGTTTGTTTCAAAGACAAATACATGATTTGCATGTTTTGAAATGAGCTTGATTGGAATGTAGACAAGTTTCATGAATGAACGAGCAAATAAGAGACATTTCTTGAATAACATGACTAGGTGAAATATTTTTGGTTTTGCCTATATAGCTTAGTTTAGCTTAAGTTTATGTAGATTTTGGACTACCGTGTTTTCAATATGCTATTCACTAAATTAGTTCTCTGCGGATTCTAAAATTAAAACAAACAAATATAAATTTTAATTTTTGTGACACTTGTGAATATGTTGCGTTACGCATAAAACATGAGCAAATACGTCATTATTTAACAAAGTTTATGTAGCAATCACTAATAATAGATTTCAAAATCGATTATTACAACGGTAATAGAAATAAAATCATTAGGAACATAAATAAATACAATTATATTACTCTTTATAAATACGAAAAAACGTAAAAAATAAATTAAGCTTCTTAGACTTAAGTTTAAAGAACTTGTTTTCAACTATGTTAGCCTAAAAATATAAGTTCATAATGTTTTTAAATTTATATTTATTAGTAGTAGTTACTTAAATGTCATTTAATGAAAATATTATGCTATAGTTGTCATAAAAATTTGTACTTGTGTAGCTGGATTAATCAAAACATAACTAAATTAAATAAAACGAGATCTTGGATGTTAATTTTAAAAATACTTTGGGATTAGTGAAAATGTGTCTGTACATAGACATTGGCTTATACTTTATAACGCAAAAAGTGTGATCATAAATTATCTTAAAAAGTAGAATAAAACTTTAAACAACCACGAATTATTGATTTTAATTGCTAAGTAATGTGCATGCATTATCTATTTAAAAATATATTAATATTAAATAGTATTTATTTTACGTATGATCACATCAGTAACATACTGAGTAATGTTTATATATTTACTATTCAAATGCTATAAGACTCTAAGAATCAAAAACTTACTTCTCCCAAAGCAATGCGACTTAATTAAGTAAACAATTGCGGGCTATCCTATATGAGTGTTAAAAGCTAAGAATCACAGATGGCAAGGAAGCCTCACACAGGCCCCAGGCCCAGTAACCCAAACCCAGTCTGGGTTCACGGCCCAGTGTCGCGGTGAGTTTTGGTTTCCAAGGCCACGGTGTCAAATGTCTGCCTACAAAATGACCGCAGACTCTCGCCTGACGTCAAAATCACTAGGCTGGCTATTAGAGAGATTACCTTTCACAGACTGTTCTAGGCTCGAAGCCATAGTAACAGAAACATATACCTCTCATAGTTAAGTTTGCCACACATTTGCATTTAAAATGCGGACACTTGTGGGTCCGGTTGGGGGGGGGGGAAGGATATTTGTAAACTGTCTTTTATGAAATTTATGATATGCGATTCGGGTTGTTGTATTGGGAGAGTTATACAAACGGCATTGTGATATTTAGTTTTATAATTATATTTCATTTTAAGATTTCAGAGTAATGCAATACTAGGCTATACCAACAAACAGGCTTTTTATACTATAAAAAGGAAGTTCATAATATTTAAGTTAAGTTGACCGAACTCAATAAATGTTTATAAATATTCTTGAAAATGTTTAAGCATCACTTGTATTATATTTATTTATTTTGTTTTTTATTTGTTTTATAGTTGTATTGGCCGAAGGCTGAAACCAGTCATATTTTTCTGAAGAGATTACTCTTTAAAGTACAAAACCATTGCTTTTTGTAGCTTCAAAAATTCAGTACATGACATGTCACTGTTAATTATGATGCTCAGAATAGCTTCAACCTTCTCCACTGACAATCCATTCCGATCGGGTGTTCAGACATTTTTAATTAGTAAAAAGCTCGTTCAAATGGGGCTGAATAACCTGGTAGAGAAAGAGCGACCTCCAACACTCTTTCAAAATTACACAGTAATTTTCGGCCAAGTTCAAGAGCTAAAAAAATTCCATTTTTAAGGGGAGAGAACTGTGTGATAGTATATGAGTCATCATACAACACACAATCTCTCACGAATGTCGATTGCTCAAAGTAATAGTTATACATTTTTTTCTTTTTACAATGTTAAATAATAAAACATATTTTTAATACTAAAATATGGAAAATATGGACATCTACCAGATTTTCCTTTGTACGCTACGGACACGGACATTGAATGTGGAATACAAACCGTCTGTACAAAATACAAACCATACGTACAAAATACAAACAGTCCGTACAAAATACATACCGTCCGTACAAAATCCAAACCGTCCAGACAAAATACATACCGTTCGTACAAAATACAAACTGTCCGTATAAAATCCAAACCGTCCGAACAAAATACAGACCGTCCGTAGAAAATACAGACCATCCGTACAAAATACAAACCGTCCGTACAAAATGCAAACCGTCCGCATAAAATACAGACCATCTGTACAAAATCCAAATCGTCCGTACAAATATAAACCTTCCGTACAAAATACAAGCCGTCCGTATATAATAGAAACCGTCCGTGCAAAATAGAAACCATCCGTACAAAATACAAACAGTCCGTACAAAATACAAACAGTCCGTACAAAATACGGACGTATAGCAACCATATACATATTTAAAATATTTTAAGACATATAATTTATGGGTAGACCAAATATATGTTAGCACGACAAAGTTTTACTACAAAAGCTACAAATGTCGGTATATTTATGCCATTACTTGTAAGAAACTGTCTATTTTTTGTATTAAAAGTAAAGGAGTAACTATTGAATATTCGTTATTAAATATAAAAGATGCTATACTTACTTCTTACGACAATTCATATTTATATACCCTATTTTATTTATTATTTATGAATTAAATTTCATAACTCATTGTTTTTACGTTAACATTATTTATTAGAAGATCAATTATAATTTTTGGAGACTTTTTTATTGATAGTAACAATATTTAATACTAGTATACTTCCTGAATTAAATAACTTATTAATGATTTTATATTACTTTTACTACATTTATATAGGAACAATTTAAATCATCTTAAATATCAACTATTTAGATTTCACGTACAGTTCAAGAGTTCACAACGATTCACTTCACAGCACTCTCAAAACGCAAAGAACCGTATAAGAAGTTTCGAAGACCTTATATTCAAATAAATAAACGAAGTTTTATTACAGCTGTTCCAATTGTTTATTAGATAAATATTCATAAGTAAAGGTGCATTGTTATTTCATTGTTACAGGAGAGGAAAAAGGAAATATCATGATCATGAACTGAATTCATCAGACGATTTGTATAACAAATTAATAAAAAATAATTATAAATCACAGTACTTCTGTTGATGAGTTTTTTTTAAAGATGTCTTGCCAACAATATAACCTCGAGTCAGTTTGTACAATTTGATTGGATTTAGTTGAACATGTATCTATTTAGTTAATTCAGTCTTCTTAAATAAATATTTAAAAATCCAATACAATCTGTTCAAGCCTATTCTATTATTTTTTATATCTTAATCATACACAGAAGTCTTTTAGATCGTATTACATGGAATGTCAAGATTTAATGAAATTAATTATGGGAGTTAATTAAATAAATGCTAACTAGAATAATATCAAATGAAATGTTAACTTAGTTTTGTAACATTTTAATGGTTTCGTCTAAATGAACGCATTAATACATATTATAAGGCTATATATTATTAATACTTTTTAATTTTAATTATTATTTTATAAATGAACTAAAATCATACAGAAATTGTTGTATTTTTGTTGGCTTTATTAGATAACGTATTATGTTAATATGATATAAAAATCATTTCCTTTCTTTGTTTTCAGGTATGTGGTGAAAGAAGCCTTCTGCTGCTGACAAGGGTGTAAGCCTAATGGTGAGAAATAATCTGTACCACAGTGTGTATTATACATAAATATCTTTTATATTATCTGGGACAGTTACCCATTTCACTAAGAAGCAAACACTTATTTATCTATCCATATAAAAATATCAAAATGTCGTTTGTTTGTGTACACAAAACTCGAAAATTAGTGAATGGATTAATTTGAAATTGTAGCACAACATTGCATTATATATACAACAGTGCTTTTATAAATTTAGTTTATAAAATTGTAAAAGGGAATGTGGAATTTTAAGCATTCTCTTGCCCACCTACTTTTCGGAAATGAAAATTTATGTCAACGTTGAAAAAGTGCTGCTGTTTCTAGATTTACGTGTGTATTATAACTTGTAGGTTACTGTAACACGATTGTCTATGTATGAAAACAACTGTAAGCTACTTTATTTCAGATAAAATCGATTAAACCTTTATTTTTCTATCAAATAAATCCCTGACAGTTACAATTACTGAACCATATTAAAGGCCAGATTCAGCTAGTCATGTTTAGCTCCGAACCAATAATTTCTTTTAAACATAACTGATTGTATATTAATTTTCTGTTTTACTGCGTCATCGTGGTTCAGTGGTACGCTACCTATCTCCAAATATTTTGATCCATGTTTCGAATACAGGCGTGTTGATGGAAAAGTTGCACCTCATATCCCTCAGGAGTGATCCAGCATCGTGCGAATATTGGGAAGCTACGACTTCAGAGTGAAATCCTGATAACGAGCGCTGTAACTAATGGGGTCGGGACCCATGCATCCCCTAGCAAAACCACCCTCCAGTTGTATATGTAGGGCTACTGCACGGAATATGATTATTGTTATACAAATTAACAAGTAAAAAGGTTTATTCTCAATATAAATTTCGTGACGTGAAATATATTGATTTCAACTTCAATAACTACAAGTACTAAAAAATCAAGTAAGTGTGAAGTTGTATGCTTGCATTTTCGTGAAAAAATATAAATACGTACATCAAATACAATGATTAGATTTTCAACATTAAAAATGACAGCTTAATGCCTCTTTACTTAATAGTCCTCTTAATACTATCATCCAGTCAGTTGAAGAAGTGTCCAAAGCTATCAATAAAAAATAATTTTTTAAGATTTGTTTCCGAATCTTTTTTTTACAATTCTTTACTAGTGATTTAACAATTAATTTTTTTAGTTTCAGAAACAATATGTGAACATTTTAATGGCAGTAAATTGAAAATTACGTCACTAAACACAAGCTGCCCATAACATTCATGACACTAATTTATTTCATTTTAATTTTGAGAACTAACCAAACTAATTTATATGATCAGATTATATGAGTATGATTACTCCATATTTTATTGCGATACGCGAAGAAGATATAACAATTACTGCAGTTCTATTTTGATCTGAAACAATAAGCTCAGCCTCAAAAGTCAGCCTCTTGTTTCTCGAATTCATATAAAAAAAGTTAGTTTCAGTATGAACATTTATTATTAGATCATTAGCAACTTTAGTTATTTCGTTGAGGGTACGGCTGCAGGAAGCTGCGCGCAACTCGAGCACTTGTTTTATAGCCCTCTTAGGTATTGCGCGCAACTCGAGCATCCCTTTACGGACCCTAGGCCATAGAGCGCGCAACTCGAGCACGGTCGTTGTTTCGGAGGTTTTCCACATTTACCTTTATCCCCTTAATGGAATTCTGTCTGCGGCCTCGTGGGGGTAAAGTAATATTAGAGTACTTTTAGCTCCAAACATCAAAAACATAGTTTTTCGACTTAAACCCTTCTAATAGTATACTATATGTCACTAAGATATTTAAAATTAAACCTAATAATGCTCCTATTGTATTCTAGCTAGGTAACTAAATTTTACTAGGGGATATCTCCGCACACTTCACGTCCTCTACCAGTCGCTTACGCTTTTATCATCAGCTCGAACTTCGGCGTATGTAACTATAGTGGTTTCATTTAATTTTTTTATTTAAAGTTGTTCTTAAGGCATAAAGGGATACTTTAAAAATATATTTAAAATGGAATTTCGATAAGTCTATTCTTAATGCATATATATGGTAATGCGTTTCCAATTAAGATAGGCAGACAAAATTTTTATCAGATGATTTTAAATCCATAAATACGCAATTTTTACACAATCATAAACATTACAGGTTGTTTTATATATTAATAAGAACACTGTAGTGATTGAAAATCCCTGGATCTATTTGAATCAATGGGGTGGCACCCAGGTTATATTTTACAAATTTTATATATTTTCCACCGTTTATGGCTCTCGAACTCTAAATTAAATCTTACTAAGCTATCTCAACTTCTTCTTAGCTCGAGAAATACCGTGGGGCTTATAAAATTAAATACATAAAGTTTAGTTGTTCTAAATAAACCAAACTCAAATGTCATATTAGCTGAGGTAACAATTTAAAAAATAAATTAAATCATAAATAGAACTTTGTCTATAAGAATAAAATGGCAATTTTATAGATTCAGAGACCTTAATACAAGGTACTGTGATTATAATAGGTTTATCATTTATAGATACATGAAAGAAAAAGCGTTATTCCGGAAATTGGTACTCATAGTTGCTAAAATACGCGAGTATAAAAATTGAGAAAGGTATCATGTTGGATTATTAGTTTGCAAAAAATAAATAAATAATGTAAATTGTACATGCTCTCAGAAATGTACGGACAAACTCAAATTTTATTATGTTTGTAACTTAAAAATATCATATCCTAACTTATAACGGTTGCAAAACAGAATAGTCAATATTCACGCCAGATAGACTCCTTAAAAGCCATTGTAGGTAGAAATTAGATGATAATAAATTTATAATATTACCTCTAAATACTAACTACGTTCTTCGTAAATATTTAAATAGCCTCTTTTGTGATATTTGCCATTAGCTCATTAAATCAGCTTTAAAACTAATTAAACCTCATAGATTGTTAAAAGTGACAACTGTCAAATCTTTGTGAACTGAAAGTGAGTTTCACTGAAAATAAGACAAGGTTGCTATTGATTTTACAGCTAATATGACTTGACAGGAGATTAGCCAGCGTCAATTTTCCTGTCAGTTGAAGATCGTCCATCATACGTCATTCGAGGTCAAAGTCATTCTTCTGTGAATCGTAAACACATTTTGGAGATATATAACCGAAAGTGATATTGCTGATAACGTTTCTCCTTTTTTTTTGTAGGAAAATGGAAAATTATTGAATTTTGTAAGAGTTGAACAAAGTAATGCATATTAAAAATAATATTTAATATAAAGTTAAAATTTAGGGCTACTTACGTATTATTAGGATGTAATAAAATTAAAAACTGAGTACCCTTCATATTTTTTTTATTAAAACTGATTAACAAAACTATAATAACTATTACACAACTACAATGAAATCCACATTCGCAGAACACTTGCTCTCTACAGACCACACGTACACAAAAATGGAAGAAAACATGAAAATTTCATTTGTCATTGGGCTATTAATTAATGACACTTTCTAAGGAATAGTCGGCCTTAGTTTGTAACAATGACTACATTCGCTCATCTACACTCATCACACTCAATCGAAATCCATATTCGCCCATATCTTGACGATCGGCGTCTTATGAATAAATAAATAAATAAATAAAGATTAAATTTTATGAAAAAGGACAAGAAAATTAATGCAACAGAAGAATTACATATATATTTAGCACAACAAGAAAATCCAGTGAACATGTTGAACACACAAATCAATTATACAAACCCAATTTTTTATAAGATTCGAAACATTAAAAATTATAACTAAAAATATCACCAACTTATCCATATTCATCAATATTTAAAAAACCACATGCTTTACAATTTAATTTAAAGAATTATCATATATTTACCTTAATTATTTAATTTACACTAGAAAATGACTATAAAGTCGAAACATGTTGTGTTAATCAGTTTTTAATAAAAAAATATGAAGGGTACTCAGTTTTTAATTTTATTACATCCTAAAAATAATATTTATATTAATATTTATCTTCTCTATTTGTGTTTTGAAAAGCAGTACGAAATTAAAAATAAATAATACGAAATCTATGGAATCATTTTTAAGTTTAAGCTAAGTTTCTAATTATTCCAAAAATACACTATAATATACAAATAATAATTAAGATATATTTTACAATTAAATTCAAAATTAATGTTCAATAGTAAATATTTTTATTATAGGTTATAGGTCAGGCTTCCTTCTGCGAATTGAACTGAGTAACATTGTGACTTTCCCCTACAATTTACGTTAAGTCTTTATTGTTCCATATTATAAAGTTATGTTTGGTTTTTGTATAGATGTACTTTTGAAAGTTACAAAAAATAAAAATTAAATAATAATATTGGGAAATTTAAACATTTATTCCTTAATATATACGTCAATAAATTATTATATACCGTGTTAACTATTTAATTTACAACATATATACGCTAAAATAAACAAGATAATGGGACAATATACTTTTTCATGACTTCATTTAATTTATTCTTTAGAAAATACGCAATACTTAACAGTTTGTCTCAAACAACTTGTGTGATGTAAGAAATTCGGACTTCAATATATTAAAAATAATATAATTTTAAAACATTTTAAGTGGTAATATTTTGTTATATGTTATTGAAAAATTGTTCATCATTTATTGTTATTATTGAACTGTAAATTAATAAACAATACTTTTAGAAATTAATAAATATACAGGGTGGAAAAATTATGGAAAAACTTTCACAACTTTTATATAACTTCGCTTATAAATGTGAAATTCCGTCCATGATCATGAACAGAACATACTTTTTGACGCCATTGGAGACATTTTCATCTATTCAGGGGGACGGCTTATGAGGAGTTGAACGAAAATCTTCAATGTAAGCCTAGGTTGAATTTGGTGTCAAATGAAAGGTCTATTCAATATAAATTATTTGTTGTGAACCAGTCTCCGACAGGTTTATTATAATTTATGGAACACAATTACTCAAAACAATTAAATTATCAAATTATCTATAAAAAAATTGTTGTGTAACAGTTTCCATATTTTTTTCCACCCTGTATAATTCTATTAATAAGTTAATAATTCATTGGCATAACATATAAAATTAAACTTCGAATCCTCCATTTATTTCAATTTCAGAAATAAAAAATAATTAATTTCTTCCGAGAGAACGGGAAGTAAGAAGTGATTTCATCTCAGCTGATGGCAGAAGCCCCAGGGACATCGAGTCTCCGCCTCTCTCTTACGGCTGTTTTAATTTCTCCCCAACTGACGCCTGTCTCATTTACTGCTTATATATTATTCATCATCTGAATACTGAGAGACGACCACAAGTTGTACGTCACATCACGCAAACTTTCCTACATGTCAACTTGGCGTGATAACGATCTCAAACTTTACTACTCCAGGCCATGAACTTTTTTCGATTAAAACGATTAAAGGTATTACGGAGCCACGTTGTTAGTTCAACCGCTCTTTGGTTACCATTGACATGGGAAATAATATTAACATTTATGGTGTTGAGGGGAGTGGTGGCCTGGATTCGGGTGCTGTGCAAGAGAGAGAACTTAACGTCAGTATTGTCAGTTGGTTCGGATTCCACGCTAAGCTACATATCCCTTAGTTAACCTATTGGTAACAATGACTACACTTTTTCATCTATACTCATCACTCTCTTTCAGTAACCATATTTGCCTGTTTCATAACGGTTATCATCTTAGTAATAAATAAATTAAATGATCCAGTCTAAAAACGCATTAATTATTGAATTACTTTTGAGAGGGTTAAAAACAAATTTTCTGACCCACAACATTTGCCTCAAAGAAGTTTTTTTTTTAGTCTGTTTTTGAAAAATCGTGTGTTCGTAGAATATTTTTAATCATATGGCTCTTTGGGATGTACATAAGGTGGGGATTGCGTTCATTAAAGGTTGTGTATGAAGTTTGGTGGATCAATGTTAACTTTTTCTAACGTATATTAACACACATGTTTGATTCTTGTTATAATCTTAAAAAAGACTTATATTTTAATTTGTTTCCGATCTAATCAATAAACCTATGTAGTCATTTTCAATTTATTTGTTCTTATGTGTC
This sequence comes from Stictocephala bisonia, assembly GCA_035578905.1. Classification (NCBI taxonomy): domain Eukaryota; kingdom Metazoa; phylum Arthropoda; class Insecta; order Hemiptera; family Membracidae; genus Stictocephala; species Stictocephala bisonia. Next base: position 63,228 of record JAQJVL010000021.1, read on the forward strand.
TCCTCTACGTATACTTGCAATTTACACTATTTAAAGATTTAATATTACTGAGTGTTGCATATTCAGAAAAGGACGATTTTTACCAGGTTCTTCAATACCGACAAGGCGTCCGCTACATAACTGATATTGGCGTGGACACTAATAGAGAAGTCTGAGGTGTCCATTTCTGGTGGTAGTCACTGTCCAGTTGTTGTGTACGGAAGATAACTGAGTATACGACTTGTCAATTAGCTGACTCAGACCAGTACTACGTGGTTCAGATTCCACGTAAAGCTGTAGGTTCCTTAGTTGCTCTGGCTATTGGGCTATAAATGAATGGCCTTTCTGAAGAACAGTCGAATTCTGTTAGTAACCAGACTACACAGGCCATCCAAATTCATCCTACTCTCATATTATCATTTATATTCACCTTAATACGTAAACAGGTGTATCACCATCTCAAATCTAAGAATTTAGCATTACTTATAACATCATTTAATCCCTTTAATTGAAAAATTTTAATCCTCAAATTTCTAGTAAATTTCTCATTATTTGCGTTTAAGACTTGTGATCCTGACTCATATCTAAAATTTTTTTTAATTTTGTAGTCTCATTATTTAAAAGAAATCATGTTCTATACATTTCTTGTAACCTTTTACTATAGTTAAAAAAATTGGTAAGCCTAGTCGTATAATTTCTTTTTATATTCATATAAAATGAATTTAGAGGCCCAATACACCTTACCCTTAAAATTTAGTGTTCTCCACTAAATAAAAATCAGTTTTGATATAAAACACATATAAACTTATAAATATATGATTTGTTTTCATTTGCTGTATATTTAAAATGGCTATTAACCCTAAATAGGACATATCTTATCATTATAATTAAAAAAATTATATTTCAGCTATTAAAAAGTAAACATACTTAAACTCACTACTAAAATTTATTCAAATAAAAATCACAGCAATGTTTCATTATTAAAGCGCAAAACTCATTTATATTATTTAATTTTTTATTGACATGCATAACTTTTTAGTTAAAATTAGGTTTTTGACCAAATATTATTTCTTTTCAATTTAATAAGTTGTAAATGATACGTTTGTCAAACACGTTCAGTACATCACAAGTATCTCATTACTGTATCATTAAAATTACGTAACCAGTTAACGTAAGGACTTACGTCTAGGATCACCGACTGTTCCAAAGACGTCGTTATCAAGTTTAATAGGAAATCTTAGGCCTCTCTGAGACTGTTATAAACTGATTGTGCCAAGTCAATAGCGAGTCGCTCCGTAACGATGTTAAGTCGCTCAGTTTCCTATCGGCTCTTCTAATTAGGACTTTCGACAGTAAATTGCGAAGGATATCTTATTTCAATTATTACTTTAAGGGATTAAAATAACCCAGTAGTAAGAAAAGGATATTTTATATTGGAAAGTATATTTCAACGTGAACAAACAATTGTTCCATTACTGGTTATGTCGGTAGGAAAATTACGAAAAATAAATTGTATCATAAATTCCTTCTATTCATTATTAAGACTTTGATCGCTAAGATACGGGCGAATATGAGGTGCGAATGAGTGTGTTGAGTGTAGATGAACGAGAGTAGTCATTGTTACTAACGAAATTAAAATGGTCCTTAGAAAAAGTGTAACTAAGAGACCTACAACTTTACGTGGATTGATCTTTTCAGATAAGTGTTAAACCTGATACTCAGTTTTCCTCCCTACACAACATCCAAACCTTGAATACCATGCAATGTGGACTGGAGTGGCTTCTCTAATTGTGTCCACGTTGATGAAAACCATTGGGTGAACGCCGTGTTAAGACTGAACATAGAACCTATCGCCTACAATATCCTCAACAAATTGTCCCAAAGTAGCTGGATTAGACCACTAGTGCCTTAATGTTTATATATAATTAATGTACAGTATTTACACGTTGAGTTGCTCTTACAAATGGCAGACGCTAAATATTTTAAAATACTACAAGACTCCACATTGGGTGAGCCGGTGGTCGAGCAGTCTAACGCGTCAGTACTTTGAGCCTAGGTGCCTCTAGGTTCGGATCTGGTCTGGGCTGGAAGTATTCATCAGTAATGTTCAAATTTTACGGTACTGTTTCGTACCCATACTTTTTCTGAATAATTTACCCACACTGATCAATAGTCTATGGGAAATGGGCAGAGTAAGATTAAGAAGGAGATCGGCCTCTTCCTAAAAAAAAAAAAAAAATGTTAAACAACTTACAGAAACTATAACTCACAAAAGATCAACAAACAAATCTGGTAACCATTTAATATTGCAATCAACTAATTATAGATACATAGTTGTGTAGTTAAAAATGATACAGTACAAGTGAAGCTCACACAACATAAATATTTTACAAAATAAATACAAAAATGGAAAAATATATCAAATTTCAAGCACACAATGCACAAATGATATTATGGTGATCTTTTTCGGTGAAATACGCTCACCTTCCTCAGACCAGAAGGATTCAATAAAGAATCATCACATTCTTTATTGAACCCCTCTGGTGTCAGGAAGGTGAGCGTATTTCACCGAAAACGATCACCTTCCTCAGACCCTCCGAAAACGATCACCTTCCTCAGACCAGAGGGATTCAATAAAGAATCATCACATTCTTTTTTGAATCCTTTTGATACCTGAGTAAGGTGAGCGTGGTTCGCCGAAAACGATCACTGTCCTCAGACCAGAGCGATTCACAAAAGAATCATCACGTTCCTTATTGAACCCCTCTGGTATGAGGACAGTGAGCGTAATTCTCCGAAAACAATCACCTTCCTCAGATCGGAGGGATTCAATAAAGAATCATTACATTCTTTATTGAACCCCTCTGGTCTGAGGAAGGTGAGCGTGGTTCGCCGAAATCGATCACCATAATATTTGTGCATTTTGTACTTGTGTTGTAGTATAATTGTTCATTCTGTGCTTATCTTGTAATATATTTTTGTTGTCTGACGTTTACTTGTATTGTATATGAACTAACACGTATTATGTTAATTATAAAGCTATTAAAAATAATGTTTTTAGAAAATATTTACCTGTTTAGGCTCTTTGGTTATTAAAACAGCGCTTATTATGCCAAAGCTGTAAAGATTAATTCATGCGTTAATATCAACATAGAAATCCAAATATTTAAGTGTACATAAGGAAAGTATCAGGTTGTATTTTATTTAAGACAATATTGTGCATTATTCAATAAAACATTGACTTTGAGAATAAGTGATAATTTAGAGAAAGTAAGAAATAAGTACAGACAAACCTACAAATTACGAAACATTCCTTTAATTTTAGTAATTCACTTTGACAATGCTCGATTGTCTTCCTCTGTTTGTGTATCAGAGCTAATTCCATCAATCACTGTCAAAAAGTAGGTTCGAACGAATCCCTCCTGACTAATTGTGTATTGATTGGTTTGACCAGTCCAACATGGAAAGGTAATTGGACTGTGTATTTTTAGATTTATTCACACATTTTCATGCTCTTGTGATGCAACACTCTTCAACCAACCACTTTCCACTGACTTCATGTCCAACGGCAGCTTAATAAATCGATATTTTAAAAATATGCTGTCATTGTATTGTGTAGTCATGTTCCAAAAACAGTACAGTTCTAAAAGTATTGGGATATATGACTATAACACCTTAAAAAACAAGTTTTTAACACTTTACTCTTTTGTCTTACTTATTTCACTAACAGAACACATTCTCATTTGGTATTTTAATACAAATTAATATTTTTTTTATTGCCGTTGCTCTATAATAATGTGTCACAAGGGTAAAAAATAATAAAGCAATCCCACATAGTGGCTACTAACTGTGTTTTTATTTACACTCAGCAATTGACTGAACTACAAACAGCGAGCTATTTATAGACGTATATTAGCAGCCAGATACTATGTAACATTTACATAGAAGATACCAACAGGGGATACCCCCGCACGCCTCGCGTACCAGCCCAGCGGTTTTACGCTATACAGTGGCTAATTGTATAACGTAAAATCACAATATTATTTGCAGTATCTCACTCACATTACTTGCGTTGCTGCAATTTATTATCATAAAAACCCAATAACATTACTCAGTTATTTAAAACATATTCTTTCTCTTTGTTTTATTTAATTTCTGAAGATTAATTAAATAGATAAAATAATTGCATTAGATTACAATTAAAACCTTCAAGTCCAGTAGAGTCGAACCCACAATTATTGTATACGAATAAAATCACTCTTCTAAACTCCTCAATATTACAAACACAATTGTTTACATTCCAATAGCTGTTAAAACTATTTGGAAATCATTATTTACATTTGAACAGCTGTTACTTTTCGATTCATTTAAATCTATCAGCATGTTATTCTTATGATCAAAAAGCGTATTTTGAGGGCATTCCCATACTCGTCAGGATCAAAATATTGACGATTTAAGATCTTGTTGCACAACTACGAACATAAGCTAATTGTTTGACACCACAACCATTAAAATTAGTAATTAAATAAAGGAGGAGTTGCGTTGACAAAAAAACTGCTTCACATATTTTGTATTTAGGATAATTAATGTTACCTATCCCAATGGAGTCAGTGTTTCATAGTATCAATCACTACTGAAAACTGTCAGTTGACTATCACTGAAGAAAATCGTCCAATAAATTGACACTGACAGACTGGTTGGCAGAGCATTCTTTTGTCGCTGCAAGTCCAGATCTTTCCAGATTTGTTAATCGAAAATTCCCAGAAGATTCTAGTTTTTTAGAGGCAAATGAACTGCCATGATAGCTCTTTCTGGAAGGAACCGGGTTGGCCTTGTTACGCGCGCATGGAGAGTACGCACTGTTTATAATTGCCACGTTCAAATGTATCGGACACTTTAACATTTTAATTACTTTATATCTATATCTATAACAATACACCTGAAAATGCATTTTAATTTGTAAGTGTGAGTCGATAACAGGTAAAATCGTATATAAATATACCAAATCATCCAAAACTAGTTACTATTGCAGAACAAAATTAAATTTATTTTACTTAATCAATTTACACCATCATTTTCATCTCCGTCAAAACGTCTCTAAATAAGAGACATTTATATTTATTTACGATTCAGTATTTTAAAAACAATAAATTGGCTTTAATATTAAACACTGTATTAAAATTAAAACACTATATCAGGTTTGTATATATATGGTTTTATATTTCTATTGTACTTTATATCTACTGTTTTGCCAATATAATAAACAGTACAAGTGAACGTCACACAACACAAATACATTACAATATAAGCACAAAATGCACAAATATACTACAATAGAAGTAAAAAATGTACAAATATATCAAAATACAAGCACAAAATGCATAAATATTATGGTGATTGATTTCGGTAAACCACGCTCACCATCCCCAGACCAGAGGGATTCACAAAAGAAGGGAGATTCTGGTCTGACGAAGGTAAGCGTGGTTCGGCGAAATAGATCACAATAATATTTGTGCATTTTTTTGCTTATATTGTAATGTATTTGTGTTGTGTGACGTTCGCTTATCATGCCAACACTTATTATAGAAATTTAAACACATTTTTTAAATATAATAATAACACATTAATGAATCTGAAAAGATGAATTCATAGTTGAGAGAGAATAAAAGATAAATCCATATTCAGCATGTTTGACCACGAACTATACTCAGTGAAACATTATTATTGTGTTTGAAACTGCTGTACAGAAAACTTACATGTCTAAAGTTTAAATTAGCTGTGTTCATTGGACAGTCCCAAGTTTTAATTCAATTGTATTACCCGTAAACATAATGTAAGGGTAATTTAGATACAAACTTTTCACGTAAAACATACAAACTGTATTTTCATGTACTGTAAAATTTATATCCTTTGAGTTAGTTACGGATATTTATTTGTATGACCACAGTCGTTGTCAGTCACCGTTGTTATAAAACTACTGTGATAAAACGTATGCTCATAACTGCATATATTTGTGTGTTATTTTAGTTATATATTTAGACGCACAGTGGTATTGATCCTCCTCATCTACTCATACCGATATTTCAATACGTCTAGCTTTAACAATATGTTTTTAAAAAAATAATATTAAAATTGTTAAAAGCCTATTACTGTTACATACCTCAAAATTCCGATGGAAAAATTGTCGGACAATTATTTCATTCGCGTACAAGAACCAGTTGCCTATCCAAGGTACAGTCATGCTCTATATTGCTTGACGATTATGTCTTGTGATAACGTCGGAAGCCTCCTGTCAAGGCCATTGGGAAAGCATTAGGTTGGTACATACATCTGGGAGACAGATATTTATATTGAAAGCTAATTTAAGTGTTGTTAAACGTAATAGGACTCTAAAAATAGCTGGAAGTATAGGATACTTGGAAAAGTTTTAGCAGAAAATAAATAAACAAATAAATAGGACTATAAGCAATTTACCACTCAATATGGAGCCCTCCCACCAAAAAGGTGCCATATCTGGGTGATTCAGCATTATGAGAATCATCAGTATTCACCTCATGTGACGTTTGGGAGGGGGGGAGGAGCCATTACAAGCCAATAAATAAGTCCATGTGGAGGGTAAGTAACAGTTTCTTTGATTTTTATACGCGTGAAAAGATTTAATGCTAAAGCCATTTCCATGTGAAGGAGAGTAAAAGGGAGCTTAGAATCATCCAGTGCCATTTTACTTTCTCCCATATGCGTTAACATAGAGAAAATATTATGATCGTCCAAGAAATTCCAAAAAAATTCAGCTAAAAGTCCATTTTGAGGTACCCTGAACCCACAAGAGTGTTTTTTTTTTTTTTTTTTTTACAAACAAATGTTTGATGTCTGTCCGTACACATGTGTCTGTTTGTGTATATGTGCAGTTCACTGGAGACCAAACGAAGGATACATTTTTATGAAATTTGGTATATAGGTGAATTTAGCATTTAATATCTCCAACCATTTTTTTCACTTTTGAAATTTTATTTTTATTAATAGTTTTTATTTTTATGGCCAAAAAAAATTGGAATTTTCTCAAAAATGGCTTTACCTATTTATATTATATTTTAAGAAAATATGTGAATTTCAATCTAAAATATTTTAGTATTAACTACATGTCTCTAACTTGACTAGTTTCTGAGTTATTGCAAAAAATATGTTTAGGAATCAAACTGGTAATTTTCGAAGTTTTGATTTTTTATCGTTTACTATGGGGGAAATTTTTTGCCAGTTATTTGGAACCAATTATTTTTTAAATATTTGGTAGAAAAATGTTGAAATATCTATTCAAAATCTAAAATCTTCAATGCAGGTAGAATGAGATCAAAAGTTGTTAAAAGAGCATGTTAAAAATATTAGAAGACTTACTTACAACTGAGCAATAAACACTATATTTTAACCAATAACACCAACGTATATACCCAACATTTGTAGAGTAAAAGACTTACCACTGTACCTGTATGGGTGGGTGGAAGGGTCATTACCACTGTACGTGTATGGGTTGGTCATTGTCACTGTACGTGTATGGGTGGGTCATTGTCACTGTACGTGTGGGCGGGTCAAGTAAGATAGTGTCTTTTATAGTGGCGAATACCACCTACCATAACAGTTCTGCTGTAATTAATTGATATTTGTAAGGGAAAAGTTTTGTATTTCTTTATTGAGTTTGGTTTAATTTAGGACAATACTTTGCATTATAATAATGTCAAAGAAAACTGCGCGTAAAGGTAATCTGGATAAAGTATGAAAATAATTACAAGAAAGGTAAAGATAACGAGACATTTTAGCACTGTCGGTTATTTGGTTTGGCAGAACTCTATTGTCTCCCTTATTTGGTTTGGCAGAACTCTATTGTCTCCCTTATTTGGTTTGGCAGAACTCTATTGTCTCCCTCTACTTGTATTTTGGAGTTTGGCAGAACTCTATTGTCTCCCTCTACTTGTATTTTGGAGTTTATTTAGTCAATCACTGTCAAAAAGTAAGTTTGGACGAATCCCTCCAGACTAATTGAGTATTGATTAGTTTTACCGGTCCAAAATCGAATGGTAAATCAATTTCCCGAGTTATTCACACAATATATTGATCATGTACGGTTCTTTAACAAACCTCTTCCACAGCTTCGACGGGTTACAATAACATGACTCAATTTGTTTAAAAACTATGACGTCATTGCAGCCTTGTCAATATGATTGTAGTTTTGTAATAATACAATAAGATATGTATTTTAAAATTATATATATTAAAAAAAGATTTTCAAAAGATATATGATATTTTTATTATGGGTAATTTTTTTTTATTTTTTTTTAACTTCACTCGCCACTTGATATGGGCCTACAGGCCTGTGCGTCAACTTTATTCAAAGAGTGAAGTACCGACCGTTGGCTCAGTGGGGATTCGAACCTTGGACCTTGCCCTCCGCAGTCCGAAGCCTTAGATACTGAGCCACCATGGCATAATAACGGTTCTTTTAATAATTTACTCTTCGTCTTTAATTATTACAAATAATATTATTAATGTTTCGTTCGGTGTTTTGATGTTGTTTGATATTCCTTTGTTGTGACTAATGCATAACTATTGGAAGGCCTATACTTTCGTATATGTATAGGCCTACCAATACATATACGAATTTATGTATTTATTGATTTTTGTTCATGTTATATTTATTCATGTTATGTTTATTATATAGTCTTGTGTTTTCATTTTTGGTTACTGTCATTTGTTATATTGATGTGTAAACTGTTAATCTAATTAAACACGCCATATTTATGATGAATAATGCGTGTATTGTGGAACTGTTGGAATGAGAGATAATAAACTGCATGTGCATATTTAAATATTATAATCTTAATGCTGCAATGTAATTGGTGTTGTTGCTGTTTTGTGGCATTGTAAAATATATAAATAAATAAATATATAAAATATTGTTTGAAGATTTTCATAAACTACTTTAAGTCTGTATAGCCATATAGGCCTCTTGCTAGCCTAGTTGTTAGCACTTCTGCTGCATATGCAGTGGGTCACGGGATCAAATCCCGGGAGGTCCACAACAAATTTGCTTAACGGTTTGGACCGTTGTTCTATTACAACGTTTGTAGATTAAGTTGGCACTGGTGGTGCAGTGCTGTAACCCAGCTACTTGTGGACAAAGTGTTGAGGAGATTGTAGGCCATAGGCTCTATGGTTGTGGTCCTCTTAATACTGATACGGTGTCCGCTCAATAGTTGCTATTGACTTGGACACTACTAGATAAGTCTGGAATGTCCATGTTAGATGGTAGTTAAGGTTGTCAGGCTTGTCAGTTAGCTGAAAGTCAGACTAACACTACGTGGTTCGGATTCCACGAAAATAATAGCTTGTTTAGGGTAGCTGTAGGTCCCATAGTTGCCCTGGCTATTGGGCTGTTAATAAATAGCTCTTTCTGAGGAACAGTCGACCTTAGTTAGTAAAATTTACTACACTCATCCAGCTACACTTAATACAATCATTCGCCCCTCATGCTCTCCCATATCTTGTAATGACTATCCACTACATATAATGATTCGTTTATATAATGATTTATTACCAAATGTATATATTTTATTTAACTCACTGAATGTATTTATCAATACAGTGTTGCATTTTGTAATTAACAGTATTAATATAATGGAAAAATACTATACACTATTATATTTATTTGTTATTGTTTCTTATTTATTTTGTTTCGTTGTTAAATATTTATAGGGCTATTTATTATAATGTTTGTTGTCACTTGTTCTTGTTGAAGATGATTTGGTGTCTTATTTATCTCTTTTTTATTTCTCATTTATTTATCATATATTATATTAATGCTACAATGTAATTGGGTTTGAACCTGTTTTGTGGCATTTGTTCAATAAAGAATTATTATTATTGTTATTGTATCTTGACGATCGCCGTCTTATGAATGAATATTGAACAAAGTTATTTATTTATTTATTTTTTATTTTATTTATTCATAAGATAAATAAAAATAAATAAATAAGATAAGTTAAAAATGCCACTGATTAAAATAGACAAAGAAGAAAAAGAAAATATCTAAAAACCTTTTGACAAACACGTGGACATAACCTATTTTAAAAATCGACATAAAAATATACGTAGTATTCCTGATTGTATGTAAACTTTTACAACAATTATTAGTTTTTTCTTTCCCTATTTCACTCAATGTTAAGAAAACTGAGGCTATCTATTTTTATCTTAATTAAAACAAAATCAAACAAACTCTAAATCTATATCTTTTTCAATTAATTTTGTATTGAAAAATTAAAATTTGCTTTTGCATAAAGCTTTATATAAACCGTCAGTAAATAAAGTTATTTACTGCTTGGTAATATGAAACAAAAATATCGGATCTGTAGGGATGAGTTGACGTATAAGAGAAAAGTCCTTGTTCAGCTTGTTTGATCACGAAACACACTCAGTAAAACATTATCATATAGTTTGAAACTGCTGTTCAGAAGGCTTACACGCCTGAAGTTAACATTAACTGTGTTCATTGGACAGGCCAACTTATAATTCAATTGTATTGCCAGAAACATAATGAGGGGATGGATGATTGGGATACCAAACCTTCACGTAAAACATACGACTGTTTTTTCATTTTTGTAAATTTATTTCCTTCGAGTTAGTTATGAATATTTATTTGTATGGCTAAATGTGTTACTCGTTGTCAGGGACTGCGTTGGTAACACTGTTATGAAATATGTGTAAATTATAGACATTTATCTATTAACGGTATATTTAAAAAAAATATTGTTCAGCAACATTTGAAAAATATATTATACTGTTTTAAGTGTTTATAGTAATCCTTAATATAATATTTTTAATATTATAACAATTGTTAGGAAAATTTAAATATTATAAAGTTATAAGACATATATTGTAAGCTAAATACTATTTTCATAATAAAATTTACTAAAATGTAGTTTACGTTAAAACTTTACAGCCATTATAGTGTGTTAATAGTTAACAAAATTTGTTCTAGTGTGACACTTACAGTTACAATAATTGAAAACACACACACACACACACACACACACACACACACACACACACACACACACACACACACACACACACACGCACACACACACACACGCTCATAAATAGTATTTAAACTCCCTCTTAATTTATGTTTTTCTATTTTATATTATTTTGAAAGTTATTAATGATGGAGTATCAGATGAGGAAGACAAATGTTGTTGGACTTTTTCCATCATTACGTAAAAAATACCAATCTCGACGTTTTGGATTTGGTAAAGCCCAATATTCTTTTTCAAGTGTTAAAAACTTAACTACATATAAACAAACATACTCTCAAATTACGTTCTTAAAATAATAAACTTATCTACATTAATTATCTACATTTCGTACTAGAACCTAGAATGGCGTATAAAAAAATGAACTTCTACTATATCTAAAATAATGTTTAACTGAGTGAATTTTTGTAATTAATTAGGAGCTATCGGGGTCGTGATATCAACTGAAAAATGTTTAAATAGAATTAAATTAATATTACAATTAGACTGGTATCAGATTACATTAACTAAGTAAAACTATATAATACCTGAAAAACACTATTAATTAAAAATGACATTAAGTATGCACCACAATGACAACTGTGACTCGGACTGAGGCTATTTTCTAGTCTAAATCAACTATTTAAATTAGTAAGATAAAATGTAGGTCATTAATGTTAATGTGGATAAGTTTATTAGTTTAAGAACGTAGTTTTATAACATGTTTGTTTACATGTGATGCAGTTTTTAGATTGAAAAAGGTTTGGGATTTACCACATTGAAACGTCGTGATTGTATATGCACGTAATGATGGCAAATGTCCAACAACCTTTGTCTTCCTCATATTTCATAGTATTTAAGTTTTTTTTATACTCTTTTTATAGCTATATTAAAACTGGCCAGATTGGTCAGTCCACAATATTTACACTATTTTGTAATACTCACGTCAAACAGCTTCTCCACAACGTAAATTGAACGTGCATCAGTGAAGTTGAACTGCGCAAATAGCTTAGTCACTTTAAAATATACTTATTGTTAGTTCCCTGAGACTGGTACATCTGTGAAGTTGAACTGCGCAAATAGCTTAGTCACTTTAAAATATACTTATTGTTAGTTCCCTGAGACTGTTACATCAGTGAAGTTGAACTGCGCAAATAGCTTAGTCACTTTAAAATATACTTATTGTTAGTTCCCTGAGACTGTTACATCAGTGAAGTTGAACTGCGCAAATAGCTTAGTCACTTTAAAATATACTTATCGTTAGTTCCCTGAGACTGTTACATATCTCAACGAACCTATGGAAAAATTTGTCGATATCATTGTGATACAGTAATTGGGGTTTGTATTAACTGTGTGTAACAAAAATGATTCCTGATATCATTAAACTTCTCTGTGGAAAGATTCTTTCAACCCTGTTTAGTAACAACTTATACCAAGAATTATGGTTATAGAGATCTTATAGGGTTTATAAGGAGACTTATAAGAGTTTATTTCAACGATTTATACAGGTGGAAAGTGACAGGAAGGTATGTCGTGTTTCTCACACTACCGGCAGTAGTTATTCAGTTGGCTTTTAGCTTATTGTCATCATCCGTTGAGGTTTCTGTTTTCACGGATCGTCCTACACAGCCTCCTCCATTTTTAGCTATCCCTCTACGTCTCCTCTCCTTCCCATGTCTTTTCCGAATTCCTCTTCCTTCCATGACCTTCCACTCTTAGTCCTCTCGTCTTCCTCTTGGTCTTCTTCCTATTTCACCAGTGCTATCCTCGGCAATCTATTATTTCACATCCTCTCACATGTCTCATCCACTTTATCCTTGATCTTTCCATTTTTTCTTGTTGTGGTATCACTTTCTTCAACCTTTCTCTGATTATTCGTTCCTTATTATATCTACTCCTCTAATATTCTTTATTTCGTTCCTTATTCCATCATCTCTTCTAATATTCTCTATTCCTCTTAAAATGCTCATTTCTGCCGCTTGTAATGTGCTTAAATCACCTTTTGTCCATGTCCAAGTTTCCGATTCGTATAATAAGATTGGTCTATGATATATCTTTTAAATATATATCTTCGTTTCCTTTCCTATATTCTAATTACATAATATTTTATTAACCTGATAAAACCCTTTCCACTCTTCCGTATTCTACTTCCAATATCTTCTCATATTATGCTCGTCTCTCATTTTAATCACGATATAACGAAACTCATGTACCTTTTCCAAGAAACTACCTTTAATTTACTCATATTTTAATTTTTCTTCTGTTCTCTCTTCATTGCATTATACATTTGTAAAAGAACTTCAAAAGAATCATCACCTAACATTTTCAGACAAAAACCAACTGAGAGCTGAAATCTTTTGATTTTAATATATATGAAGGTAATTTATAACGACGCAAAACTAATTTGCATTCCGAATTTTTTTATAATAAATTGTTATATTTTTAGATTGTGAAATGATAAATATTTTAGCATACGTTCATTATTTGTAAGTAATTTAGTTTTCACTTTGACATAATGTTTACTCTAGAAATCCATTAAGTAATGTGATAATAATATATACAATCAACAAAATAAAGTAACATACATCAAGGTTATAAAACGATAAATATATAAATTCAACAAACTTTGTAACAAATAATGTCTTGTCAGATATTAAATGTGTAATAATGAGTAAATCAGGAAATATAATATAAAACCAAATAGCTTTTAATGTTTTGTTTTATTTAAAAACAATTTTTAACAAAGAATTTTATTGGGTTATGTGTCTGTTTTACTATTCTTTCGTCGTTTATTTGAAATCGTATTCTGTTAAAATGAAAATTGCATATCTTAACGTGCTTAAAACAGCAATGTTAACAAGTAGTATTTTGAATTACCTCTTTATACTACTTTCGTGGGTATAAAGGCGTTTCATGGATTAATCTCAAGTAAGAGATGTCGTCCTAAACCCCCAGATAATCTCAAGTAAGAGATGTCGTCCTAAAACCCCAATTAATCTCAAGTAAGAGATGTCGTCCTAAACCCACAGTTAATCTCAAGTAATAGATGTCGTCCTAAACCCCCAGTTAATCTCAAGTAATAGATGTCGTCCTAAGCCCCCAGTTAATCTCAAGTAAGAGATGTCGTCCTAAACCCCCAGTTAATCTCAAGTAAGAGATGTCGTCCTAAACCCCCAGTTAATCTCAAGTAAGAGATGTCGTCCTAAACCCCCAGTTAATCTCAAGTAATAGATGTCGTCCTAAACCCCCAGTTAATCTCAAGTAATAGATGTCGTCCTAAACCCCCAGTTAATAGATGTCGTCCTAAACCCCCAGTTAATAGATGTCGTCCTAAACCCCCAGTTAATAGATGTCATCCTAAACCCCCAGTTAATCTCAAGTAATAGATGTCGTCCTAAACTAGATAAACCACTTGAGATCAAACAACCATTAAAATTCAAAAATGGCTACTTTTTCCCAATGAAACTTTGGGTGTAAAACCCCTTCTTTTGTTGAAACAATTGGCTAAGATGCAAAACTGCAATAAACTGTGAACAACTCTGAATTTTGTAAACATCAAAAATATACAAATACACATAGTAAATGACATGTTTATATTTCACCTGCTCACCCATACAGTGGTATTGACCCACTCACCCACCCATACTCATAAGGTGGTATGGACCCACCCGCCCACTCATACACATACAGTGATATTAATAGATGTCTTATGTCAGTGATAAACCGATAATTTTGATTAGTTAATAGATGTCGTCCTAAACCCCCAGTTAATCTCAAGTAAGAGATGTCGTCCTAAACCCCCAGTTAATCTCAAGTAAGAGATGTCGTCCTAAACCCCCAGTTAATCTCAAGTAAGAGATGTCGTCCTAAAACCCCAGTTAATCTCAAGTAAGAGATGTCGTCCTAAACCCCCATTTACTCTCAAGTAATAGATGTCGTCCTAAACCCTCAGTTAATCTCAAGTAATAGATGTCGTCCTAAACCCCCAGTTAATCTCAAGTAATAGATGTCGTCCTAAACCCCCAGTTAATCTCAAGTAATAGATGTCGTCCTAAACCCCCAGTTAAATTCATTTTATATCTTCCTTACAATAGACGTATTCTTTATTTTTTTCATTTTATTTTACTGTCCTTAATTTACTACATTTTATTTTATCAAGTGTTTATTTAGTTTTTGTAGTGTGTATGTTAATTTAGTTCTTACCTTGTGCTTAATTTTGGTATTACTATTTATTGAATTTTAACTTGCGTGGATGAGAATGATAAAATGAAAGAAAGGTTTTAAATAAAGTTTCAAAGCAATTTAATCACTAATTATCAGTCGTAAGGAAACTATTCTTACTATACAGATGTCAGATTGAAAGTAAATTGAAGGGCTTTATAAAACGACTTGAAACAATTATAAAACGAAATTATTTATGTGGGTTTGCAGTTTGAAAACGAAATCCTGTATCGCATCCTTTGTACCGTAAACTCAAGGTAAAGCAATGTTCAATTGGATTATATACATCAAAATTGTATTTTCGTCTCTTTTGAAAATTAACTATTCATCATGCTGAAAAGAAAATTTAAAACATAATGGATCAAACTCTTGTAAGAGACACTAGGGAGGAAAGAAAGAGTTTAAATAAAATGTGTCATTTAAAAGGCACTGTGAATATACATTAGCCCAAATGGAAAATGAAGGTCTATAGAATAAAATGTTTTTAAAAGAGAGTACACATACAAAGGTCAACTAGAATCAATTACTAATACTATTTTATAAGTAGCACTTTTAATCTCCTATTTATCATATTATTTAGAACTTAAAATTAAGACAATAGTCAAACGTTATAGGAGTCTTTAGGATAAAACAAAACGAGTAGAAAAATAACTTACTATAATATGACCTTTTAGCAAAGAATTTTTTCCACCCTATATCAGATTAAATATCAGTACAGAATTTGGAAAATGATTTACTGCTTTCAAGAAAAGGATGCTTGTTAATTTGTCAAGTGATATAAAATCACAGAATATATCGTGATAAACCAAACTACCAAACTCTTATATTATTTTTCAACTTGCTATTTATAAGCTATATGGAAGGATTTATTAGCCAATTCTGAAATTTTAAGGGTTTTAAATAATTACAAAAATTTTTTTATAAAAATACAAATGTCAGAAACGAAATATAGTATGAAAAACTACTTTATTGAAACGTAGTCGAAATGTCAACAATCGAAGTTTATTTTTTAAATACATTATAAAGGGCTCCTTATATCAAAAGTATTACAAATTGGTAATTTTTTGTCTTCAACCCACAATTACAAACGCTAATGAATAAGTTAAAAGTTTGTGACCTGTCAGCTAAAGTGTAAAATTAAATAAAATAAAACCTGCTATTTCATTTTTAGACATTGATCTAATATTGGAATTATAGTAAAGGTTAAACTCGAGTATGTTTCATTTTGAAACCATCAATAATCTTTAAAATTGAAAAGAAGACATTCAAAAGATATACTTTTTGGGTCGTTTAGAAGACATATATATTTGGATGATTCAAAGATTATTGTTATAATTCAATTAAATAATTGCTTGGTTAGGAAGAAACTGGGAAGTCTTAAATTACGATGTATTAAAAAGAAGCTAGATGTATCAATTACATGTCTCCTTTTTTCGATGGTTATATTTTTTTAATAATACTACTGTAGACGCAGAAATTATGTGCACTCGAGTTTGAGGGCTGTTTTCTAAGAAACCAAGATGCCTATGAAAACTTCAGTCATATAATTGTTTTCCTTGTTTAATTGTTTGTTATGAATATTGAGTTAAAACATTTTATTGTAAGCTCTAATAATTTTTAACTTAGTTGGAACAAAAAAAGTACCGGAATTTTAACCAGTTTACACTGTACATATAATTTACACCATTATTAATAAAATCCCGTTCATATAGTGTATTTATATTTTAATACTTGGTTCATAGAAATATTTTCCTTAAGGTATATAATTTTATCTTTTAAAGAAAAAAGTTCTCATCAATCTTACCTCAAACATTGTCTTCTTGGCCTTAAAATTAATTATTTGGTTTTGTTGTAATTCCTGTGACATGTATAGTTACAATATATAGCTTTCATATGTCTAGATAAAAGCAGTAATTTTATATTGATTTAAATCGATTTAAAACAACTTAATTTACTTACACATATGATAATTATTTATCGTAACTATAAATTTTATGAGGATTACAACAATACAACATAATTATTTGTACAACCTCTAGAAACCAAGAAAACAATGTTTCAGGTAGTTGCCCAGTACTTGTTTTGTTTCAACTAAGATAACAATTACTAGGACTTATAATACAATTTTGAAATTCATATGGTATAATGTACAATTAAACAAGGAAAACAACAGGATGATTTTCGTTTTCATAGGCTTCCAGATTTCTTATAAAACAACCTTCAAACTCAAGTGCACGTAATTTCTGCGCCGACAGTAGTTACTTATACATTTGAGAAAAACAAGGAAAATCCTGAAGCATATATTCGACGATGTGTATTCTGAATGTGTGCGGGGAGTAATCGGTATTCCCGCAGATTTGTTATTTTCAAATCAAAGTCAGTGACATCGTCGTACATCTCTTAAATGTGCATTAATATTTTAACGATTAAATAATATAATAAATAGTGCTGATAACACAGAGAAACACTATTTATTATAAAAATTAAATATATTTTATATTTATAGTTTGTATCCTACCATTATTTTTATGTACATTGTTACGTTATCCTTCTACTTTATGAAAATACTCGATGTATTTCTATTTAATATGTAGAACATTACATGTTAGAAAGTGAAGTAAAATTAATAAACAAATTATTATTATTGGAAAACACTTCTAAATTAACATTTTAATCAGAAAATGTAACATTTTCTCTAGGTTTATGTTATGTGTTGAATAATTTTTTTTAATTTTATGATTTGTATATTCATAACAGACTTTATGAACCTTCTCACTCTGTAGAAGTGATAATCTTATGGTAGCAGAAGTATCAAGGATCTACATTCCACCAGGAGGTGAGAGTATTACGTTCCGAGAGATTTACAATGCTGTAAACCTCACTGAACAATGTCCAATCTGGTTTACAACCTGAATAATTGTACCACCCCACTGCATAAAACTGGATCTTGAGACTTTGTTTCATCTTTCATAGGTCGTTTTGGTAGTTTTATTTTATTCACACTGCTTCAAAAGCCTTACTCATTTTAAATAACTTAATTAAATAGGGTATCTAAACAATCAAATATATACAAAAACATTCTCATTGATAATAAACACTTTAAAATGTTATAAACGTGGCCACTGTTTTAAATGAAAATGGTTATTTTTAATACATGATTTTTTTACAGTTAAAACATAAGTTTTATTGTCATTTTAAGTTTCCAGTTAATGAGTTGAAAATTGTATGGTGAAAACCCCCAATTTCGAGTATTTATTCATTTACTCAAAAAGGAAAACAATATTTTTATTACTATTTAGAATTGAGATTCCGACACAGCTTGTGTTTATTTTAAGGCAAATGTGAATGTTTACTTGAGTGTAGGGTGAGTATTGATGATCTGCGTAGTCTAGTAACTAAACGAGTTTCTCTTAACTAAGAAATCATCATTTGTCAATAGCCCAATATCCAATATAATATGACTTGTTTGTTATTTATGTAGTATTGAAGGCATTTAAGATCTAAAATGTCTAATGATAAATAATGTTCTTGGCTAATTCACTGTCCATGTTGTAAAGCTTCAAAGAGATAATGTTTGAGTCTATTAGAGCCTCAGGTTTAGAGAAACCATAAAATATTCAGGTTGCTCTAATGGTATGTAGATACAGCATAGAGGGTTCCCTTTAAAAGCTAATATTTTTTTAAATTTCTATGTAAAATTATAATAAGATTATTAGGTAGAATAGTAAATCTGGTTAGTGATACCACACAGAAAAAAATAAAAAAGGAAACGTAGGTCACGTAAACGCCTCAATTGCAGTTATAAATATATTAAAATCTACATATTTATATATCTGTAGAAAAAGTTAGTACATTTATCCTTGAGAATTTGGGGAGAATAAAGGAAGAAAATGACAAGGTGCTGGCCCTACAATCCACACGGTAAACTGGATAATTAACTACTCAACACACATTCAGTGCACTATTGGATGCAACCTAAGTTTCTTTTTTCTCTGTGGCAAAACTCAGTTTAATCATTCATATTGGTACTCAGCTATGAAATATATTTTTATATTGTTGATTTTGAGAATAATTTGTATTTACATAACTGTTCTTTGTATAGAGAACGTCTTGTATAACAGTGTATTGGCGTATTTACTGAATAATCAAAATTAATCTGGGAAAAACTCAATTACATGAGTCTTAACAAGTCCGGTCAACTGATTTAGCATGAAACAACAGCTATAAGATGAAGGAAACTTTATTACGAATAAAAAACGTATGGTAAGATAAATAAGTTCAGAGATCAGGCTTTAATTCAGTCGAAAGTGTATTATGAACCATTAAGTGTTAAGTTGGTTGCTTAATTTTGTTCGCACCTTTATTTTAACCAATGTTTTCCGAATACAGATCCTAACAAAACATTTTATTAAAATTTAATATAAAACAAACTGAATTATGAGGGCAAAGTTATAACAATAAAGAGACCAAGACAGTAAATAAATGTGTCTGTTGGAGGAAATTATATAATGTGTGAATATTTAACTACTACTATTGCGTCATTTGATTGTGCAGCAGTTTAAACCTACTACATATCCTGAAAACATTAGGTGCATGAATCTTTTTTACATGTCTTTAAGATGATAGAGCCCTCAATGCAGGGCTTATTCACGTATAAAGATTAAAAAAAGAAAATTATATGGTGAATTACACCTGAGGAGTGGTTTATTTATTACTTTTTCACAAATTTACAATATAGTTTTGAAAAAGTAGCGTTGAGCCTCCTTCTAGTACCCACACACATAAAGCGTTGTCTACTCTTCCACATCTTATGACGGTGGTTCTCAAGGAAATAAAATTCAATTTTATTACTTATATAATCAATTATGATTTTATTATTAGCATAAAATCATGTTAGTCCTTATTTTACTATACAAATTTTCAACATTGACATATTTTTATTATTGACATATTTCAATGTGAGACACCGACACAGCTTGTGGGTATTTCAGGGTGAATATGAATGATCAAATGAGTATGGATGAGTATGGATGACCTGTGTAGCCTTGTTACTAATGCCATTTTTCCTTAGAGAGAGCCATTTATAAATAGCCTAATAGCCAGGGCAATTAAGCACCCTACAGCTTTACGTGGAATCCGAGTCTTGTCTGATTTTAAGGTAACTGACAAGTCTCACACTCAGTTCTCTTTCCTACACAAATCAAAAACCTTGACTACCATTCAACACGGACACTCTGGAATTCTCTAGTAGTGTCTACGTTGATGACAACCATTGAGCGGACGCCGTGTTGGTATTAAGAGAACTGAGCATGGAACCTATCGCCTACAATCTCCTAAACACTTTGCCCCCACACAACAACCAGACCCTGACTACTATCTGAAATGGACACACAAGGCTTTTCTAGTGGTGTCCACGTCGATGGCAACCATTCAGATTACTGTACTATGAGGTGTTTTTAAGACGACTAGAAACATAACCTGAATGCCGACAAAATAAGTCTTGCATTCACAGAGAAAAATGATTAAAAACATCAA
This sequence comes from Stictocephala bisonia, assembly GCA_035578905.1. NCBI lineage: Eukaryota > Metazoa > Arthropoda > Insecta > Hemiptera > Membracidae > Stictocephala > Stictocephala bisonia. Next base: position 84,023 of record JAQJVL010000021.1, read on the forward strand.
AATTTCATTTTTGAAGGCAGGCTTAATTGCCTTGCTTCAAATAAGTGAAGCAGGCTATGTGTTGGCAATGAATAACACATAGTTGGTGCGTCACGATATTATTAAAACAATAATTATTAAAAGCTCTGTAGGAAAACTGAAGTACGCAGACAATAGAACCTGTGAGACATACTTAGAATGTTGTGGGTACAAGAATGTTGTGGGTACTGAACAATCTTTCCTACATTAACTCGCCATTAATCCGTTATATTTCTGTACTTAGTCGATCGTAAAACAATAAATAAAAACAATTCAAAAATCCTTCTTTTGGGGACTTAGTAAGTGAGCTATTTTTCAGCTTTTCTCTATTTTTAAATGTTTTAAATATGAAAACTAATCATGCTTTTTTATTAAAGTAATCGTCGAAAATTTTTAAAATAATTAGCCCTATATTTATTTATTTTGAATAACATCTGTTGTAAATGCCGTTAAAGATTTTGTTTTGTAAACCAGCCGTTTTTAAACAACAAACAATTTACTATCCTATAAAAAGAATTGGGCCATTTAGTAGTTCACTCACTTTCTGAACTTATTACTAGACTGATTTTGATAAAATTTCATTTATTCAAAAGATAATTTTGATTTCTAAGTCATAATCGAGCTAGATTTTTTAAATTCCCATAGGATTTTGTCCTAGACGGCGTCAAAGCTTCAATGTCAGTCTTATGGAGATTAACTTTAATTGACCAGATGGTGGGATAAACAAAAATTGTAATGGTCCAAATCATTTGTTAAGTTAAACATAGAGAGCAGCACAGTAAAATATCAAGTAAATTATAAACAAGCGAATTCATGTCTGTCTGCGTGTATGTTTTCATCAGCTGTTAAATAAAATGAAAACATTTGAAATAGGCTTGGTAATAGTATTGGTTGTTTATAATTATTATACTATAAATAGAGTGAAAGTAAAGTGCAGTGAGTGAGTACTGTAAATGAATGTAAATAATGGATTTTACTTAATACAGTTTAATTACTAATATTTGAAACCAAAAGTTACTTGCCGAGGCCGAGGTCCGAGTTAAGATGAGTGCAACAATTGACGGGGTTGGCACGCGATTCGTGCAGGGGTGTACCCTAGTCATTGTAAATTTCCAAAATAATGTTGAATACTAGTCCCTTAAGGGGAATTACGGTACTTGGTTACGTTAGATTATATACGTAATTCTTTAGTTTGTATGAACAGAAGTATCTTAAAATGTTTTATTGTTTAACTAAGTATATACTATGAATTTTGTTATATTTTATGTTACAATGATTTATTAAAAGTGACAGAGATGTTTGATTTCAATAAACTTTAACGAATCAATATTAACTGGCTTCTTTTGAAAATCGTTAAATCTAAGGTTCAGTAACCTACCAACAATACATGTCGTCAAAACTGTTTAGCATGAGAGATAATTGGACATACACATCAATTTATTTCAATATAAAAAGAAAAAATTACCTTTATTAAATTGAAATATATGTAAAGTGTTTTCATACTTTTATATACCGCACTGTTAATAAAATTCGTGAAATTGATACGGGTATCCCGTGAGGATGAAACAAAGTCTGAATATCCAGTTTTATGCAGTGGGGTGGTACAATTATTCATGTTATAAACCAGATTGGGCATTGTTCAGTGAGGTTTATAACATTGTAAATCTCTCGGAATGTAAAACTCTCACATCTCGGTGGAGTATAGGTCCTTGTTAAACAGCTCATTACCTCCACTAAATTAAAATCTATTTCAGATACTTCTTAGAGCTTAAACAAGTTTTGCAGTCCTACAGTACAATATTGTAAATAGATAATTTTAAAAATTAACTATATATTTTAATAAAATAGCAGTTTTTATGAATTGTTTAAAATAATCGTAGTGATATTATTTTGATAATTTTTCGTCCTTCATAAACCACTGTTCCATTTCCTTTCGTAATGGAAACCATTCAACAGTAATACCATTGGTTTAATACTTTATAAACAGTAAAGATTTTCTTCCAATATTAACATTTTAAGTCTCAAAATATCAGCTGTTTTTGTGGTCTTTGCGTAGTACTAATATAGTCCTATATGAAAGTAAAGCAGTTTAAACAAGCTGTGGTAGCTGGCCTCACTAACTAACACAATTACAGGCACAAATAATCCTATTAGGTGGAATATCTATAGTAGGTGTATATAATCAAGGGTAATACTAAATACTTTGCAAATGAGTAATATGGCTGGTCATCCCACCCCTCCCCTCCAACGCCGTTGATAGGCATCCAACCCCCAAAATACACCACCAGTACAGCCTTATCACCTATGTAAACTACATATGGCATTATTGCTCATCCTGTTCACCCCTCATATATACATGTCTGCCTTGTAATGTATCCCCCCATATACGTAATTGTGCCGTTGAAAGCCTCCCCACTCACTCACATTCGTACAAGAGCCTTCTACAGTCGTAAATGGGTGGATTTCTCCCATCTATATTCTAACAGTAATGACGGCCTTCCCACCCACTCAAACACTAATGGTGTTGATACCTCCCTCCCAAACCCATATGACGTTAATAGGAAACAAGAACGGCTGGAAATTGATAGTTATATTTTATGCCCCACCCAAACATAATTAAGTTGATAGTTTTCCCACCCTCCTGTACACATAAGACATTCAAGTCTTCCCACCCACCCAAACATGTAAGACATTGATGACTCTCCATCCACTCACATCATAGAAGCTAATGACCCTCCTCCCCAACCAAACACGAATGACGACAACGAGCCTATCTATGTATACTGGCCATCATCTGTGTTTGTGGGTTATTTGACGGAGCATTTATAACAGAGGCATACGGGTAGGACCTTGTCACATAACCTACAGTAATTATTGTGTCTAAGTTTGTTCAGTGACAATTCTCTTTTATGTTTATGCTTCCATATTTATATTAAAAGTAATATTAGAACATGAAACAACACTTGTCCTTTTATAATTTATTTAATTCTGTTTTTAAATTTCAAACTCTTGTCCTTCTTATTCCAATTGGCAATTTGATATATTTAAAATCTGTTGTCATAGTTAGTTTAAGTTAATTAATAATTAATTATTAAACGTGAGGAGTATGTTTCAAATAGTATGATTTTACAGAGTGAAAATAAAATAAGGAAACGCTTTCACAACAACGTTATTTTTTCCATAGATGTACATTTAAATGGCGGAGAAACAATATAGTTCAAATTAATTACTTTGAAATTCAAATAACTGCTACTCTGGAAACGATAAATCTTTCGAAGTCCGGTTTGCAGCGGTTAATTTATCTTGAATAGACCTTTCATTTGATACCAAACTCGACCTAGGCTGACGTTGAAGATTTTCATTCAACTCCTCGTAGGCCGTCCACCTGAAAATATGAAATGTCACTATTGACGTCAAAAAGTATGTCATTAGTATCCATGATCATGTACAAGATTTCACTTTTATAAGTGAAGTCATAGGAAATTTCTGAAAGCGTTTCCATATATTTTTCCACCCTGTATAATGCATACAGAGGAGAACATACTGTAACAATAAGCAAATTTAATAATAAAAAAATGGTTGGTGCGTTTAAAATTGCATAATATATTTAAATAAACCACTCTTACAAACTTCATGACAAGGACACAGTTTTATGTGACTTATGTATTTACATTAGAATTGGCCGATATCATTGCCTAGTAGAACAAAAGCTATTTTTACGTCAAATATTATCTACAGAGATTGTAAGAGAATAAAGGTATTTTTTTGTTTTTGCATTTAATTTCCAAGAGCTTTCACTAAGAGCTTTCATTATCTTTTTAACATACACTTACAATAACTTTGAATCTGTTTAACCTTGGCACCTTTTCAGTTGATAAATCATACAAACTAAACTTAAAAAAATCTATTTCGAAACTAGGACTGAGTGCTATGGTCTTACTAATTGTATCATGCGTGTTTTTATTTTTGTTTCTCTGGGTGAGAAATGAACTGAGTAAAAATAGTTTCTCTCAACCGATACTGAGTACCTCTCGTGAACGCATCAACTTAGTGAAGGCAGGAAGCTGTGGTGGGGGTCTAATTTCCTCCCGTGTGGCTTGTTCAGGAGCCCCAGATATTGGATTACATCCTCATCTATGAATAAGTCATCCTTCACATTATTATTTGCTGTATTTGTATATTTTTTACTATACTTTATGGATCGTATTCAAAACCAATACAAATTCAATAAACAATAAAATATTTAATCCAATTTTTAAAACGTAAAGGGCCTACATCAATGTATTTAATTAAATCATTACTGTTAATTGGAGGTAGAAACCGAGTCCAATGCGTATGTAATTGTTATGTGTTCTCTACATTGATGTGGTTTAGTTAAATAATGTATAAAAAAATGTTATGTATATTGAATAAGGTAGTAAGTAACACCTGAACACGAATGGAATCTATACCTGTCGAAACGTTATGTTAGTTTTAAAAACATTTTAGCGTTGCAAATCTCTAAAACATTTTCCAATATGAAACATTTATATCTTTGGTTTTATAATTTTAATGATTCATATACAATATCCAATTAACAATTCAAATATTTTGTAAATTCAATAATAGAAATTTAAAACGCTGAATTCTTTTGTCTGCTTTCTCCGTTTGCATGTAAAAAAAATATATTGATTAATGTTTTGAAGGTTTTGTGTCATTTATTTCTTTACAGAACCGTGCTGTTTTCAATATGTAGAAAATAAATATTTTCTCTGCTTATATAAACTGTAATTTTCTTTAAATACCCATATTGTGTAACATTAATTTTTCTAATTAATGTTTTCCAGCAAGTGTTTTGTTTGTTTGATAAATAAATAAATTACTGTGAGTATCGCAATAAAATCCAAATTAAATACATTTTATGTCTTCCTCGTAAAACTTTTTGATTGTTCTTCTCCTTGTATCCTTTTATTGTTTTTCTAACTGGTGTTTTAACTTCAGAACTGATGTTACTACCAACTTAAACTCTTTTTCGGGAAATGAAATTGACATTTTGACATAAATAAAATGAATTATTAGATAGTTTTGTAAATAGAAACAATCTAAAAAAATAATTTGTAGTAACACTTTTTTTCACCATTTCACGTGGGCCTGAATGCCTGTGCGTGAACAGCATTCAATGCATGAAGTATTGAATGTCTGCTCATTTGGGGATTCGATCCTTGGACGATGCACTCCACAGACTGAAGCTTTAGCTATTGAGCCACCACGCCAATTATTGGTGTTCCAATGTATTACATTTTGTTATAACCCAAGTGGCAAGTTTTATTTATGTAAAGTTATTATTTGCAACGGGTAAGAGTTTTGAATAACAAGTTTTCCCAACTTTAATTCCTTACATCTAGCACTGTTTCAGATAACAGAATACCCATGACAATAAATAGATCTGAATAGGTAAGTAGTTATTACTAGCTTATACGTATTGCTTTGTTTATTGTATGTTTAAACTAAAATATAACAATTATTCTGATGGCTTGTATTGAAATTGAAAACAAAATAGACTGAGTTCAATAACATTTATTTCCCATATCAATAAATCATCACGATTTTAAAAGTAAAATCAACAGAATATAACATAATAAACTTTTCTAAGAAACTCCAAACGGAAAATAATCAAGGAAAAAAGAAAATAAAAAAGAAAGATAGGAAGGAAAAGAAATATAAGAAATAATAGATACAAAAGAAAGAAAATAAATAAAAGAAGAGAAATAAAAGAAAACATAGAAAGAAAAATGCATTACAGTGATCTACATTTTATTAAATAAATATTTATACTAGTAACCAAAAGAAAAATAAAAAACATACAACTTAGTATTTACTATACAATATAGAAAAAATTGAACAAACGACATAGTACCTCCTAATTAAATCATGCGTCGAGTCTATTATATAAATAAATTGATCTATTAATTGTAGAAAACAGTCGCATAAAAGTACTAAAGCTATCTACAAAAAACTACAGTAAACTAAAAGACTAACTTCGACAACAATTTACATTGATCTAACTATGTGCTCTTTAAAAGCTTGACCCAATAAACACTACCAGAAATTATTTTAGTAAACTACCATTAACTTTAGTGTAGTATTAATAATAGTTAATTAATAGTAAATAGAGCATGAACAACTATACCAATTCTTATTTTACTGAAAAAAAGAATATAGCATTAATATTGATAGGTTAATTGTATCTACTAGTATTAAAATGTATCTTTTTAAAATGATTGTGAACAAGTATGAATAAAATGCTGTAAAAGCTTCACATTTTGGTTTTAACATTGTTTTCTTAATTTAAATTTCTTAGGCTTCATTTCCTTAGTTTAATTTCCTGTGTAATTTGATTGTACACCAGATTCCTTCACAGGAAGTACTTACTATCTCCTATGTAAATGTATATGTAGTTAATTTAAAGTCGATAACCATTCATTATTGCTAATTCCAAACTATAATAATGCTTTTCAATAAAGTCTCGATTAAAAAACTATTTTAAACCTCTCTATTTGTTTCTTTAAACACATTTCTCTCAAATTTTGTGTAATTAATGTAGTTTAAAAAAATGCTCTTATCGTAAAAGAGCCTAAATAAAAGACAACATATAATATTTATCAGTATCGAGCTAAACCAGTTTTATACCTTTACAAAACATTTTTCAAGATTACTCTTTTGAACTGTATTTTGGATCTTTTGCGTTAGTTCACTACCATAACAATAACTTAGGTTAACCTAAAATAACCTAACAAAACCAAACATAACCTAAACAAACATGACATAACCTAACCAAAGTAGTGGTAGATAACGGAAAAGGTCCTATATTTGTTGTACTAGTATATTTTAAATACAAATAAGACACGTTTTTCAAATAAAACAAATAAATTGTTTTAAATCGAAGCTAAATTGAATCTAGAATGAATGTTGGTGTGAAACCCCTCCCCCTCCTTCTGTCCTCTCAGGCCAAACACGTGATATACCAAGTAGTAAGAGCCATTGTTTCCCCAAGACAATGAAGTCTGTCGTCAAAAATGCAATTTCACGTTTAATAAGTGATCTCATTAAGAACGCACTTCTCATATCCTCAATGTTAAAAATGTAGGATGTTTTCGATTATATAATTATTAGTGTAGTGATAAAAACAATTAATTCTTATCAATAGATATTTTGTTTAAAATATATATATTATTGATAATCATTTAATTTCTAATCTAATATATGTAAGAATGAAAAAAATAAGACATTTCGAGAAGGAGTTAATTTACATTTAGGGAAGTTGAGAATCTTGAGATTAATCTTAACACATTGAAATAGTAAACCAGATTGAAAATTTCTCTGTGAGCTTAAAACTACCGCTTGGAATGTAAAACATTCGCCTCTTAGTTGAATAAAGATATATCCTTATTCCATTTTATATCCTTATTTTATTCAATAATTTGTAGTTAATATTTTAAGAACACTTATTAGTCTTCTTATTCAAGTATTTACATATCGTTATATATACTATTTTTTTTATTGCTATTAAGCGTCTGCAAGGCAGTCGACCACGTTGGTTTTAATTACACAATAATAACATAAAATTTTTCATTATTTATTGACCAAAAGTTGTATATGAGAATTCAATTTAAATGGTATTATATTGCCCAGTTGGTTTTATTCTGATATTTTGAATATATGGACATACTTTTAAAAAATACGTGAAAATAAAAACCTAAAGTAATTTTTTTCTTTATATTTCTTTTAAATATAAAAATATATTTTATTATTTTTTTATTCCTAATAAAATAAAAATTATATTTTTTTATTAGGAATTCGTAAAGAAATTCTAACACACAACTTAATTATATATCAAATACATTCTGTTTGAAAAAAATCCGTTTGAAAATAACAGTTTAGTTTGGATACGCGTGATCGTATGTTCGCGTCGAAAATAACATTATTCTTATGGGATTAAATCAAACATGACCGACAGCCTCTGCAGACACAATGTTTTAACCCACCCAAAATAATGCTGAACCATTGATTTATTTATTAAGTCTGACACCACAAAGTCAGAATTCCTCACACATCTCTGTTTTAATGAAATTGTTTTTCTTTTCATGATATGCTTTATTTTTCTGAGTAATTCATAATTATTTGGAATTACATACAACAAGCTAACTCTAAGAAATATATTATAAAAGTAATAATAGACAGGATGTTTGTTAACGTGGAATATCTTTGGTCTCCTTTTGCCATGTAAGGCTTCTTATAAAGTAAAAGTTATTCTAAGGCATCTAAAATGCCTTCATGGAAGAAGGAATTTAAAAATGTATTTTTACACCTCACTAATTGTTGATTGAGACAGTTAGGGTTTTCACTTAATTGAGAACAAAAACGTAGACCATATTGTCTTCAAAGTCGTAAAAACAATTTCCCTTAGTTTCTTTATAAAACTATTATCCAGTTGCTAAAATAAAAAACTTTGGGTATATAAATATTGTACCGATACCAAATAGGAATTGTTCCCGGCTTATCTACTCCTAGGCAATTATCACGCCAGCTCAGCAACAGTAAATCATCGACGAGTTCCAGCTACGTGTTCGGACTTATCAAGAAACCAAATTGGCGATACAGTTCATTTTATTGTATTACTGTGCAATATTCATGTGTGAAACTGAATGAAGTTTGATTACAAATGGAATTGGATTATCTCAACGATTTCAGTGGCTTGTTACTTGTTTACAATTTTATCAAAAGTTATTCAGATACTATTATTCAAAGTAAAGTGAAAGAAGTTAGATGTAAATGTAAAATTTTTAAATTAACACCATGTTATTTTTCATTTTTGATATCTTTTTCGTGTTTTTATTTGTTTTATATAATACTTGTTGATATGTGATTAGTTTTTAACATTTATTTATCAACTTAAAACATCTTATTTTAAATATTCAAATTATGTTTATTGCCTTTAAAAACATATAGCTTTGGCAAACGTAAAAATACATGAAAAGATGTACATATCTAAAATTTAAAACTAAAATCAGACTTTTCGTCATATGTGTGTAATATAACTAAACAAATAATCTACTCGGCTTTAAGAATAAACGAGTGAACACTATAAAAACCATTATCAACGAGGAATTCTTTGAGGTTCTTTTTTAATTTGTTGCTAAGTTTAAAAAGGTAGTGTTGTGCTCCGGAACAGAGATGCTAAATCGTGGTCTGAGTGAGTACGCAGAAGGCAAGCTATTGCAGAAAAGCTCTGAAAAATTGGTCTTGAAAGTAACAAGGGTCTCAAATATATATAAACATGGAAATATAAGGATTTTACTAATGCAAAAGGCTGTCTTACAGGATTCTCTCTTTTTGAGGTCGAAAATGATCCAAATGGCCTTTTTCTGGAGGTGAAATACTTATATGGTTCTTGAATTCTCACAGCCCCTAATGGGAAAAGCACATCTTAGGCGTGAGTAGAAACAGCCAAAATTCTGACACAGCCAGTTAGCAAGACATCAGTGGTGGCAAACTGCGCCAGCTTCCTAAGAGCAAACAGACAAGAACTGAGTCTCCCTGATACCTTTTAAGTGGCAGAACTCTGTTAGAGGACACTAATTACAATATATCAGTGCACAAGGCATATTCTTAACTATTTCTCTCAACACTCTTCAAACTTGATAGTTTAGTACCGTTCTTTTCATACTAAACCTTTTGCAGATATACAACGTAAAATAATTTTAGTATATCTAGCATTAGTTAAATTGTAGTTTGTGTTATGTGGAGTACAGAAAAAATCAAGAAAGGTGATTTTACGTCAGATATCGCCATATATTAACGTATCCATGATGTTCAATGACGTTAAGATTTTAATCTAATAAGTAAACAAATTACAAAAATATCATACAGTATTGATTGTATCTATGACTGTATGTATGTCTATACATTTATTTTGTTTGGTGGTTAAAAATTGCCCGTCTCAATATTAAAGTCAAGTTTCTTATGAAACAAGTTTCAAAAAGAAGGAAAATACAGGGTGCGAGTTCAGAGCCTAAGGGGTCCACTCTTTCACGGAGTGTGTTCTTCCGTGTAATATCTGACAGTTTGAAATTGCATTTACAGATAATGAAAAAACTACTGTAACAGCAAAGCTAAGTTGTGTACAACGTGTGAGAATATTCTTAAAATTCAAGACAGATACTACTTGCAGATGGTTACTTCAAAATTAAAAAAAACTTATTTTGCAAAGTGAAGCTGGGGCTAAGAAGCCCTCTTTAACACTTAACTCAGGACCAACGGTTTAAGGGTGACTTCCAAACCACCACCAGTGACCGGGCGGCGGGCTGCATGCGAGAACAAGATCGCTGAGGTCACCCATCCAAGGCACAGCCACGGTTGATGTTACTTGACACGTTTATCTTTCGATAACGTTGAATCCTTGCGGTCAATGCCACTGGCAATAAAATAATAACTACCGTTGTAATTAAATCAATATCAAATTATGTATTGTATAAAACATATAGTTTAGAATAAAAACTAAATAAACTTAAAGGATTCACAAAACAACTTTGATAAGTTACCATTATTCATATGTTGATGATTTGTTATTACATATCTTATGTATAAACACACTAGTTTATCCAGAAGACCCAAATACAAGTTGTTACACTTTTTTTAGGTAAATGAGTTTGGGGAGTGTAGGAGGAGGGTTGATGAGCTTTGTGGTCTGGTCTTTTACTGATATGACTTATCATCAGAAAGAATTTTTTTCAGTCATGGGGCTTGTAGTTTAAGGTAAAATCCGATGAATTGCGTAGCAATAGTTTGACTTTTGGCTGGCTGACATCACACTAGACATCATTAAAACCCTAGCCACCAGTAAAAAGGGACACCGAAGACTTATCTAGTATATTCATGACGACCTTTGAGAGAATATGGTGTTCAACCCATGTCTATTAAGCCATATTTCTATGGCTATTACGGGGGGAGAATAGAACTAATTGCCTAAAATAGAGGCACATAGAACACATAGTCAAAGTAGCTAAGTTTAAGCTATAGGATTGATCATTGATCTGGACAAAGTACGTAGTCTGGTATAAGCCAAATAATTTGTATTCATTATTAAGACATCAATTTTCAAGATATGGGGGGGGGGGGGTGAATGACTGTGATGAGTATGGATGAACTAGTGTTAGTTATTGTTACGAACTAAGATCGACTGTTCCTTATAAATAACCTAATTAATAGCGCAATAATAATTAACAGAACTACTGCTTACGTCGGAATCCAAACCACGTAGTAATGGTCTGATTTTCAGTCAACTCTTTTAGCCTGATAATCAGTTCTCTGCCATACACAACACCGGGACTGTGACTACGTCCGCCTACCTGTACTGTGGTGTTACCCACCCCACGAGTACACATTCTCTATGTATACACAGAAAATATCAGTTAAATGTCTGTGTATATTAATATAACAGAAAACATCAATACTGTAAACAGTCCGCTTGGATGAAAATAAATAGTCAAAATCAAATCATATTATACAGGTATTCATAAAAATAATCTACTTTTTAAGCCTTTTCCATTGTTATGTTGACATTAGTATATGTGTGAAATTTTTCCTACAAGTGTGAAATGAAATAATAACCCAGTCATACCGTTGTCACTCAGGTTTGTCTGTTGGGCCTCTATATGTATATGTGTTGCACAGTTATTGCTTGTCATATGTGCTGTTCCATTCATACCTCATCTCACTGTAACTTTTTGTAACAGTTACAGTTCATTGTAACTGTCTGTAACTGTTACAGCTCGTTGTTACTGACTGTAACTGTTACAGTTCTTTATAACTGTTTGTAACTGTTGTAGTTCGTTGTAACTGTTTTTAACAGTTTCAGATCATTGTAACTGTCTGTAACAGTTACATCTTCTTGTAACTTTCTGTAACAGTTACATCTTTTTGTAACTATTTGTAACAGTTACATATTTTTGCAACTGTCTGTAACAGTTAAATCTTCTTATAACTTTCTGTAACAGTTACATCTTTTTGTAACTATCTGTAACAGTTACATATTTTTGCAACTGTCTAGAATAGTTACATCTTTTTAATATTTACATCATTTTGTAACTGTTTGTAACTGTTACAGTTCGTTGTAACGGTTTGTAACAGTTTCAGATCGTTGTAATTGCCTGTAACAGTTACATCTTTTTGTAACTGTTTGTAACAGTTACAGCTCGTTGTAACTGTTTGTACCGGTTATAGCTCGTTTTAACTGTTTGTAACAGTTACAGCTCGTTGTAACTGTTTGTAACAATTATAGCTCGTTTTAACTTTTGTTACACTTACATTTAGTTGTAACTGTTTGCTGTATAATGTTTTACCATTACTTACTCATTACATTATTACTCCTCTAATATCATCTCACATGGGCTGGAATTTTAATGGATGAAAAATAGGTCACATGTCAACTAGATTTCATGTTCATCAAGTTGAAATACATTTTTTTTAAGTAAAACCATTCAAAACCATATTACTATAATTTGTTTAAAAATATTGATGTATTTGCAACATTATATTCAATATTTAGTTGCATACTTTGAAAAATAGCCAACTAGAATTCTATAAAATTCATTGAATGTAAGCACTAGTTTTATTTTAAAAGTACGTATTGTGATACCTGTTTTGTTAACTGACATCTAACAATACTATTGATTGATATTATTAGCTATTTTGTATGACTGAGTTGAGAAGATTAAGATTACACTAAAACATTACGTCTTAATAAAAAAATAAGATGTAACAAAGGACAAAAACATAACAAACATCGCTCTGCGTAATTTATAACAATATGAAAACGGACAACTGAAAAGAAACTAATAAAAGACTTTCTGTATATTTAATATAAATATAACAATTATTTTACAAATTTAACAATGCAAAAAAGAAATTAGGGATTAACTAGAAATAAAAATGTAGATATTAAAAATAAGGTTTAACTACTGAACATATTTCAAAAAATGTTTAAGTCTAGTACAATACGAGCGTGTAACTTTCAGTACAAAACGTCTTCCAGGTGAAGAAGCCGTAGTAGTGTAATGGGATCTCTCTATATTCCACCGAGGGGGGAGTTTACATTCCGAGAGATTTACAATGCTGTAAACCTCACTGAACAATGTCCAATCTGGTTTACAGCCTGAATAATTGTACCACCCACTGCATAAAACCAAATCTTGAAACTTTCATCTCCTTCTTTTTAACTTCTTTCTTAGTGTATTTCTTTAGTTATATGTATAACTAACGAATGATGACCAACTACGCTTTATAATTGTTCTAAAATATAAATAAATATATACTATAAATAAGAGTGTCTTTGCACAACACACATTTCATTGCTTGCTTATTAAATGGTTTAATACGAATATTTTAAACTAAGCTATTTATTTTGAGTGAAGTTGACATAAAATTGTTTTTTAATTAGCATAATACGTGTTGGTACATATACAGTACAAGTAAACGTCACACAACACAAATTTATTACAATATAAGCACAAAATGCACAAATATTATGATTCTTTTGTGAATCCCTCTGGTCTGAGGAAGGTGAGCGTGGTTCACCGAAATCGATCACCATAATATTTGTGCATTTTGTGCTTATATTGTAATAAATTTGTGTTGTGTGACGTTTACTTGTACCGTATAAAATTGTAAAATACTTAACATTTATTTTTTGCCATGAAAACGTATAATAGTAACATTCTATATTAATGTGAATAATTTATTGTTTATAGTTACTCGCTAAATAAATTACAGTGACTCTAAATTTTACGAGTGTGAACATGTTCAGTTGTCGATATTGTAGGTGATAGGCTCTATTTTCTGTTGTATAAGATACTCACAAAATCTGCAGTTCAAATCTATCCTCTGGTCACTGGTGGTACCTTAAAAGTCACCTTTAATCCATAAGACCTAAGTTTAATTGTGAAAGGGGGCTTCCCAGGTACAACTTCGCTTGATAAAACAAAACATGTTTTAATTTTTTTACTTTTTTACAGTAAAAAAAATTATAATAGTATATTTGTTGACACTAAATTGATAAACTGCAGAATAAGGTCTTAGTCAGGTTGAATTTTAGGTTTGAATATTTAGAAAATTGTATTATTTTTAAATTATCAAATGCCATTATCGTTACGTGACATATTGAAAAGACTTAATTACAATGTGTGGAAATTAAACCAATTTGAGCAGGACATAACAATGTAAGAGTTGTGTACTGCATTTATTTTTAATACCATGTATTGCATAAAATAAAGAAGTATATATTTACAGCTTTATCTGAACTTGAGTATTTTAGATATTTATCCGAACTTCTAAAACGTTTTTGATAAATAAATAACATGTTACAAGGAAGATATTTTTAGTGACAGTTATAATTGTTCTTATATTAAAATTATAAAGGTAATTATGTACTTTCTTGCCACCTCTGAAAATACAATTTCGTGTTGAAAAAGTGGTTAAGTATGAGTTTCTATCTCTTGAGGTTTGATTTCATCCACGGAAAAATCGTTTTTTTACCCAAAAATCGAAAAATTCGTTTTTATCTGATATTGAAAAAACTACTTTTTTTAAAATTGTTATTTTTCGAAAATTTTTTCCATTTCTTGTTTTTTTTATGCTGTACATAAATATATAACTGGTTTTGAAGTAAAATCATTTTCTCAGCTCGAAAAATGCATGTTTTTACTGACGTAACCAAACATAACCTAACTTATCCCAATTGTCTATTTTCTAAAAAAAATCGTAATTTGCATTAAATTCGAATGTTTGGCCTCCGTGACGGCCTGCCGGCCGTCACTCCGGCGGGAATATACGTGAATTCGGTTTTTGTGCTTAATAGTTGTTATATATAATGATCGCGTAATGGCCACTAATCGCGATTCGCTGCGATAATAGTTTTTCCGTTATATCTCGAGAAATATTTGTAATATAAAAAAATAGTTTTCAAATTTGTTTTCAGCGCAAAAACATACTAAAATAAAAAAAGATGATTAAAATACCATTTAAATTAACGGAAATATGACAAAAATACTAAAAGTTTTGACATTGGTATTTTAGAATTTTTGGTAAAATACGTTATTTCCGCGGAATAAAAAGTATATCTCTTGAAAATACAGCCAATTCTAGACCCATTTAAATGAAATGTTCTAAATTTGTTTGGTGGCAAGAAACTGCATAAATACCATTATAAACGTATGATTCGTGTGTATTTGTCTTTAGTAGATGTGTTAAATTCGTGAAATTTGTCCTCTCCGAGTGTGCTTTGTTCTCACTCAATCCAGTGTACACATTGTGCGTTTCGTTAAATATTAACGAAAGCGTATCATTGTGACACAAGGTATGCCCGCCGGAATAATAATATACAGAATTAATTGGACGATTTATACAATCCTTTGGGTTATGGTCCACAGCTTCCATGGTGGGATATTCGGATAGTGTCTTCCGTGGACAGATGTCGTCCACTGAATCGACTTCATTGGAGGTAGATAGATAAGAGTTATTGACAGTATCGGTGGTGTAATAGTAAGAATATGATAAGAGACGATAGAACTAAATAGATGTAGTTGTAATCCAAAATACTTTGACCTACATAAATGACTAAACATGAAAGTAATTGAAATAATCCATTCCTATGGTATCTTATCATTGATTCTTACTTATCTTAAATTAGTCTGACTTTTTGCCAAACCGTTAAACTTAATTTAGTACAAGGCAATCGTTTTCAACCACTCAACATGAACTCAACATTTATTTGCTAAACTTCATTAAAATAACAACCTGAAGTGGTCACTCTGTGAATATCAATAGAACTGTGAAAAAAAATTACCTAGAATCTTCATAATTTTTTTAGAAAACCATAAAAATGTAGAAAATTCATAATTTTCGCATATCTTTCATTGTACATTTATTGTCATTTTCTTAATATATCATTGATTTAATTAACATTTCGCTGAAACGAACTATAAATAAATGTCAATTTGTTTGTATATAATATACTGTCTAGATTCGTATGTTTTAAAGAAATATTGAACCTGTTTATAAATAATGTTTCTACCATTCTTAGATTGTTACCTAGATATTTAATTGTTCTTCCATTCCTATCTTTAATTTAAATTAAATTATTCAAAAATATATCTGTGACTGTCTCCGTTCTCTTTAGTTTTTATTATTTGTTTTTTATAACGTGCAAAATAGTCATTTATATATAACACACATGAACATGAATTAAGGTTTATTTTAGTTAGTTTTATAAGAATTTTTGGTTTATTGAAAAGGATTCTTCACACGCCCATTTGTGAATTTTTCCATTACAATGATGTTAATTTATTATGTTTATGTATGGAAAAATATATTTGGTTTCATAACAGTTATTTCCAAATGTTAGATTTAGAACACTAGAATTGCGGCTAGGATTATTCGTTATTTTATGGATACTATACAACATATGCTATACATAATACATTGTTATTATAAAGTAAATAATATTTTATAGCATTCCTGTTAAATATATTTAAAAATGTATTTCTTTAGTTTATCTAAACAAATTTACTACTGAGTGTAACGTTAAATTAACGATCCTTATTACTACGAGTGTTCCTTACTCAGTGGTCTATCGTATTACGATTCGTTGAGACCAATCCTGTTCCAAATAACAATGCTAAAGTTTAAATTAGTTATGTTCAATGGGCAAGCCAACTTGTAATTCAATTGTGTAGCTGTAAGTGTAATCTGTAAATCTAACTTTTCAGTAACATTTACAGATTGGGATCTAATCTCCTAAGCGAGGGTTTAGGGATTTAGGATCAATGTTGTAACAATAGTAAAAGCCACTCTTTTAGCAGCTTAATTGAAGTTTATTAAGTTTTGATCAGAAACTAATATTTAATTGTGTTATTTAATTTACAAAATATTTCCTCATTATTTTATTTTTACAAAATATTTTCAAAACAATTTAAAAAATGTCTAAATTAAATATTACAGAAAATAGTTCTACATCAATATAAGTAACATAATTCGTAGAATAGCCAGTATCACATATCAAGTTAGGTATTCTAATAGACGTACACCAAAACGTAGGGGGTTGAAAATGAATAAAACATACAAATTTATTACGTTACGTGGTAATTATGCAGTTTTGACTCACCTAAATAAATTACAGTTTCAAAATGGTTATAATTTAGTTTGATTATCAGAATACATCATTTCAGATACGGACACAATTTAAAAGAAAATTAAAAAATATATTTCGAACGCAGAATGAACATGAATGAGTGTTGACGGACTGAACGTTTATAGGTTAGTAATTGTTTGTTCCAACAATGGCATGGTTCTAAATAGCAGCTGGCGATGGTAATAATGGTATACTAGACCACTTATCACATACAGGTCAAGGCGTACTTGTAACTAGTATACTGTTGGGTATACAACAAATTACATAGTATAAAAAGTTCTTAAAACTATATTTTATATCCGAAACTACCTTAAAATATTGGGTATGACATTTAAAAAAAATTAATTAGCCGCCATATTGGAAAATGGTGGCCATTTATATAAACTTAACCTGCTTATTTTTAACCTGCAAGGGAGTATTCCACATTGAAGCTGGTTCAATTGGTTTTAATTAATTAATTCCCAATTTTATAATCAAAATTGTCTAATGTGCCTTCCCTTTAGACAGGAGGAATATTTTTAAAAATTATTTAACGTCAGAACTTTTGGCGTTAGAAAGGGATAAAGATGTTTTTAATTTAAAAAATGTAAAACATCTTAATCCATTTATGTATAAAAAAGGTAGTTACAAAAATAAATACAAAAACAAATTTATTTTTGTAACTATATGCAAAATTGTATATGCTATTGTATATGCATATACAAACTATTGTATATGCAAAATTGAACAATTTTGTCTTAATAGTGATTCACCACTTCATAAGGCCACAAAGTTCTAGTGTAGTGGTAAATATTTTTTTACATTTTCGTGTCTCTAGGGAAGGTACATTAACTAATATAGGTAATAAAATCGGGAAGTAATTAACAGACCAAAACCCGATTAAACCAAATTAAAATTTGTATCAGATTTGTGATTCACAAGAGTCCAATATTGCCACAGTTAAAAAAAAACAACCTTCATGTATTTTTAGGCTTGTTATAATATATTAAAAGGAGGGACAATTGTTAAAGATATATATGTAGTCCAGTATACCAGATTGGACGTTGTTCAGTGAGGTTCAGGGCGTTGTAAATCTCATGGAATGTAAAATCTCACCTCCTGTTGGAATATATGGGATGGCCTCTTCCTGTTACAATGTTATACATTAGCTCCTTAATACTGACAGACGTTTTCTACCAAGTATTTCAAGTCTTGTGGGTTCAATGTTTTATTTAATAAATATATGTGTACTTTCTTTTTTTTACACTTTTAGAATTTTTAACCGTATTCTTCTTAATTTGAAACTTCGGTTTCTTATAATTATAATATTTAATTCGAAAATAATAAACCGAAGTCCTTAGTATTAAGTATCATACCCTTTCAACGGGCTTCCCTCTCACCAAAATAAATGTCAGTATATTACTTCAATATACAAGGTGGAAACAAATATGGATATGCTTTCCTAACTTTTGTATGACTTCACTTGTAAAAGTGAAATGTTGTACATGATTATGGTTACAAAGAACATACTTTTTGACGTCACTGGCAACATTTAATCTGTTCATGGGGATAGCCCACGAGGAGTTGAATGAAAATCTTCAACGTAAACCTAGGTCGAGTATGATATCCTATGAAAGGTCTATTCAAGATAAATTAATTGCCGCAAATTGGACTTCGAAAGGTTTATCCTCTACAGAGTAGCGGTCATTTGTATTTCAAAGTAACTAATTTGAACAATATTATTTTCCTCTGTTTTACGGTTAAAGTAAATTATTCTGGTCAAATATTATACTTTATGGAACACAATCATTAAAAAAAATAAATTATCAAATTATTTGTGGAAAAAGTAACGTTCTTGTGAAAGCGTTTCCATATTTTTCCCCACCCTGTATATTCAGCTCTTACTGAGACCATGTGGAAGACTTGACATTTGTTAACCAAATATATGCTAACATGAATTGGGCAGATTCAATATTTTATTTTTGTTTTGTAGTAATAAATGTGTTTTTTTAATCTAACTATATTATACAGTATAACAATCTACAGGTGTCTGTATGTGTGTGTTACTCAATCAAACAAAAAAATACTGAACCCACTCATTTTAAATTTGTCATGGACATCCTTAGGTTTAACACATAGGCCTATCTTTATTTTGAAGTTCTATCAGAAAACTACCAGGAGTTCTAAAAAGTATCAATGGAAATATCAATTTGACAATTAATTGTTTATAATAGTTTCATTAATCGGCAGTGGGAATAAATAAACAACTTACATAGTTCTGAATACAGGACCAAACATAACTGTAACCATGGTAACTATAAAATAGGGTAGGTATCACGACGAGGCTGCGCAGTAAACTGTGACGTCAAATGTGCGAAATCACCCGGTTTGATTATTCGATAAAATATTGGTAACTAAATCTACCAATCGCATGGAAACATTCAGCTAAATAGTAGACAAGTTATTTTCCACTTATCAGCTGGTATTGTAAACTACGGGCATTAGAACAGTATTTTTGTGTTTGTTGTTGCCATTTCGCCAATGTGACGTCATAGGAGATGCGAGTGATACCTAACGTCTTCTTTCCTAGAGGTACTGTAACCACAACGCACTTTTGCATTATACAGATGCTAGAAGATACATGTTTTGTATTACTGAACGCAATGAGCACAATGTAAATCAACGTAAACCCAGTACGAAGGACGAGTACTATGTTAGTCTCATATAAAGATAAATCTTACAGATACGTATCGTCGAACTCATATGTATGTATAGGTGGATGAAAACGTTTGAATGTAAGTTATTAATTTAAATCACCAGGACCTACCGGAATATTATGAAAGCTTCTTCAACATTGAAAGTTAACTTCCTGTAATTTATTTACTTAAAAAATACTGATTCCAGAGTTACAGAAGTAAATAATGTTTTAATAGATTCTAAACGTACCAATTAAACAAACCGTGTACACATTTAGTGCTAACGAATCAGTTAAAACAGCATTATTTTAAAGAATATTTAAAATAACAGTTAAATAATGAACAATTAAAAATAAAATGTTCAAATAAAAATACTGGAGGATATGTTTACGTTAACTTGTACAAAATAAACTCTGCACCTAAGGCAAGCTAACATTATCTTTAGAATTTGTAAAAAGTGCAATAAAAACATTTCCAGATGTGTTATTTAGTGAGATAAAACTGTAGGATGTACAATATTAACAGAGACAATTGTAACAAAAATAATTAACTAATCTAATTTACATAATTTGTATTTAAAAATTCTTAATATAATTTTAAGAGCCCCAAGCTGGTAGCAATAGTTAATCCTGCTGCTAGTTGTATATTTGTTCATTTATATTTTTCACGATACTTTTCAAGAAATAATGAGATAGAAAAATTTGTATATAGCTTGAACATACTTAATAATTAAATGACAAAAATAACAAAAATATGAAATAATAGTTATTTATTAAGTATAAATTTAAAATGACTTCTATATATTTTTAATATAGGCTACACTGCATCCGAATTATAAAAATATTAACTGGAGTTAATAAAAAAAACAGCAAATCTTTTTTATTTTGAGCTTAAAATAATTTAAAATCGTAATTATCAAATTTAAATATGTTTTAACATTGTAATATTATAAAACTTGCACTCAAAATATGTTCAAGAAACATAAAATAAATACATATTGATTTCACAAACCAAGTATTGTTTAACCAATCTACTTTGTAACTAACATTATTACTAAGTTAGTAAAAGTACAATGTAATACAATATAAACCAATACTATTGTAAGCGCCGCTACTTATAGTAAATACATGCTTTATGAGTTTATGAAGATTAATAACGTTCTAAACTTTTGGAATGTTTTCCAAATAAATTTTGAAGAATATATATTCTAATCACTTTAACATGCACACGTATTATTTATCATCAAAATGTTATCGCATTTTGAACACAAATATACCGAGATCATTGTGAAACACAAATATACCAAGATCACTGTGAAACACAACTATACCAAGATCACTGTGAAACACAAATATACCAAGATCACTGTGAAACACAAATATACCAAGATCACTGTGAAACACAACTATACCAAGATCACTGTGAAACACAAATATACCAAGATCAGTGTGAAACACAAATATACCAAGATCACTGTGAAACACAACTATACCAAGATCACTGTGAAACACAAATATACCAAGATCATTGTGAAACACAAATATACCAAGATCACTGTGAAACACAACTATACCAAGATCACTGTGAAACACAAATATACCAAGATCACTGTGAAACACAAATATACCAAGATCACTGTGAAACACAAATATACCAAGATCAGTGTGAAACACAAATATACCAAGATCACTGTAAAACAAAAATATACCAAGATCACTGTGAAACACAAATATACCAAGATCACTGTGAAACACAAATATACCAAGATCACTGTGAAACACAAATATACCAAGATCACTGTGAAACACAAATATACCAAGATCACTGTGAAACACAAATATACCAAGATCACTGTGAAACACAAATATACCAAGATCACTGTGAAACACAAATATACCAAGATCAGTGTGAAACCTGAACTTGTACGGCGGATAAATGTTATTGATTCTGTCAGAACTGTCAAAACAACGGCTCGTTACCTCCAGAGAGATTGTCACACAACATGGTGAGTTACTTACATATGTCAATGTTGACGTATGTACCTGAACACTCAGAACATCTAACATGTTGGTAAGTTACATTGTACCTTACCAATGTCGACAGTATTCTAAAGTTAACTTTTACTCCCGATGTATGACAATTTGAAAGTAGTATGTATATATCGAGTTTCGTGTCAATTTAATTAGAAATAAATAGTAAATATTGTTGTATAAAAACTGAAAAGTTAAATTTTTAAAAAGTTACGACTTTAAATACGACTCCTAAAAATTAAACCACGCAAATTTTTCAGAATCATGCAGAAATTCACTATTTTATTTTTTCAGTCGCAAAGCTGATCGGTAAAATAATTGTAAGAATATTCTATGAAGCTTTGAGATGCTGACTCAGCTTGTGGATATTTTAAAGCGAAGAAGAATGGTTGCTTAAGTGTATTATGAGTACAGATTACCTGAGTAGTCTTGTTACTAACTGAGTTTGAACGATAAAAAAGGATCAATTAATAGCCCAATAGCCAGTATGACTAAGGGACCTACAGCTTTAGGTTGATTTTGAACCACGTAGTATTTGTCTGATTTTCAGTAATCGAGAAGTCTGATACTCAATTCTCTCTCCTACACAACATTCGGACCCTGACTATCATCAAAGAGGGACACCCCAGACCTATGTAGTAGTGTCTATGGTCCATCTGGAAACCATTCAGTGGACGCCAAGTCACTGTTAAGAGGATTGTTTAGAACCCATCGCCTTAAAATCTCCAAAACACTTCGACGCCAAGTAGCTGGGTTACAGCACTACGCCAACAGCATTCACTACTTACTGAACTCAGTCAGCTCTATCGGGTAGTTGAAGATAGATTCTACATGTTTCGATATAAATAAAAACCTTAAGTAGCTATTAAATATGAAGTAAGGATACGTCAAGAGTTTCGTATTTTTAGTATTTATTTGTTATTAAAATATAGTATTTTTATGAAACATGGTATGGCACTCTGTATGAGAGCTATATTATTCACACCGAGATATGTTCTGAAAAAATGCTCAAAATTCCCATTATCCTCTATAATGGAAGCGTTTAGGGTATGCTCACCCACCCACCTTTACACGTATGGTGTCACTGACCCAACTACGCACCCTTAAACATATGATAGTATAGACCTAACTATCCACCCATGTACTCAAATGGCACTGACCCATAAAAGTACGGTGACATTGACCCACCCACCTTTAAACGCAAGTTGGCATAGACCCATCCACCCACCCATACACTCGAAACGGTATTAACCCAACCATCCACTCATACACTCAAAGTGGCTTTGACCCAACTATCCACCCATACACTCAAAGAAGCATTGACCCGCTGCCCATACATAAAAGTACGGCAACATTGACACACCCATCCACGATTTGAGCTGCCTCTTTCATTGTACCTATTTGACCTGCATGTCAGAGTACAGTCTATATTATATCCTTACAATTATTTATTCATGTAGCTAAAAGGAGTTTACTTACCCTGTGGCCACTCAAGACCCAGGTGGTTTTTGACCTCGACAACGATGTCCCTCCATCTTATTCTGTCTGTAGGGTAGCTCCAACCTTTCTTAAATCCCTCTTCACTTGGGTTTTCTATCACATCCTTGGTCTGACCAGTGGTCTTACTCCTGCTGGTATCTTTTCCAAACCCTCTTTATCATTTCTTTTCTCTACAAAACATGTCCCATTCATATCATTCTTTTACCTCTAATCAGAGAAACTACACCAGAGTTAAAGTTAAAAAGTTAAAGGATTTCTTATTTTATGAGGCGAAGTTAGGGATAAGAAACCCTCTCTAACACTTAACCTGGGGACAACGGCTTAACGTGACTTCCGAACCACCACCGGTGACGGGGCAGGCGGGCTGCTTCCAAGGACGGGATCGTTCAGACGGTTACCCATCCAAAGGACAGCCACGCTTGATGTTGCTTGACTCCGTCATCTTACGATAAGGGTTTTGCTAAATGTCTCGTAATTCGATATTTTTTCTGATCCATTACATGCTTCCTTCCAGTATTGGCTTAACAATTATTCTAACTAATGGCAGCGTTCAATTTAAATTATTTCTTTCCATTATAAACTTTGGTCCGGAATTTTTGAACATAGCATTTTTAATGGACTATTGACACTCCCTTTATTACACCTACGTTCAGTACCCACTCTCTTCTTTGAAACTACTGAGAATCAATCGATACTTTATTTAGAAAACCAAAAGCTCATATCATTTATATTCATTAAATACAGTAATTATACACTGTGAACCCTACTAGCAAAGTCTCGGGTGTACGTATGGGTGGTAGTGGAGTCCGGATGCTGTGTAGGAAAGAAAACTGAGTATCAGGCTTGTCATTATGTGAAAGTAATACCCATACTAAATGGTTTGGATTCCATGTAAATCTGTAGGTCTCTTAGTTGTCGTAGCTATTGGACTATTGGTAAATCACCCTTTCTAAGGAACAGAAACCAAACTACACAGGTCATCCATAGTTAAGTTATTATTAATATTCGTACTAAAATATGCACAAGGCTGTGCCGGTGTTTCATATCTAAATAATAATAATAATAAGTTTTGCAACACAGTTTTTAAACCCAGTCAACAATTTGAATAGTGTAATTCAATGAAAACCATAAACTATAAAAAATATACACTATAAAAAATGAATAATAATTAGTTTAATATAAATAAGAGAATTGTGATCGTAAATATCGTTCGTAAGATTTTGAGGTAATTCCTGAACCAATATTTTTTTAAATGATTCTCTTGTTTGGGAGGGTGGGATTATTGTATAACCCATCTAAGATCCTTGTTTGATAATACAGAACGTTTGGTCCTCTGGGGACCTATCTGTCACTCAGCTACGTCTACCTGGATCTCTCCTTTCTTCTCTGAGAAACCCTAGGAAAAGAAAATATTTTAAACAAAAAGTAGATTTTATTGACAGTAAAAATAAAAGCATAAACTTTTTAAAACACTACAATAACACACTTTGATTTGTTTGAAAGCCCGTTTAATTTATAAAGTCATTTGGATTTAAAATACTAAAACTAAAGTCATTATGATTCCACGAGTTTACGTATGTTGTAATAATAATGATAGTTAATTATTTATAGATTAAAATAATGATGGTAATTGTAATGTAATTTATTTGGCTATTAAATATGTATAAACTGAATATTTGTTTTAATTATTACCCTTTCACCTATAACTGTATCTTACCTAATAAATTAGGTAAGGTTAGCTAATGTTCCACGAATTGTTTTGATAATATGCGTATTTTGAGTTATCTTTGAATAAACATTTCTTAGATTGTGATACATCTAACATTAAGTTTTACTTTTAATAAGATTGGCTGATACTTTTGTCCACTATATTTTCAAAGTATTAATAAAATATATCCCACGATTTCTTAAGGAGTAATGTATCCAGAAAGGCCAAATTTTTCCATTAAAAATATTTTTCGAATTTTCCTTCGACATATCTATTACTTACAAAAACATTGTACTTTTAATTTAAAAAAATCAAAATCCATCAAAACCAAAATCAATATCCAATCGAACACAATTAACAAGGAAATTCAAATATGACAATGTATACATGTATAGTTTGATTTGTGAAACGAAACGTGGGACGATACTTTCACGACGATAAACTTAACAATGTCGATTAATTGAAGAAATTATACTTTGGAGTGTAATTTTCAGCTAACAATAAACGTATATTATACGAGTTTTATTAACTGAATGCAAAATTAAAAGGTTTGATTTAAATACGTTACTTTATGGTAAATTTCTAATATATATTTAATGGATAAACCCTACTTTGTACATAAGAAAACAATTAACAATATTACCCTATATATTTTGAACCAAATTGTAACAATTTAAATTTGAAATATGTGTAACCACTCTGATTTTTACAAATGAGATAAGTGGATCATAATATATTTAGATTTTGGGAGAAATTTCTGATCTCCTTTTTTAACTCAACTTTTAAAATAATTATATATCAAGAGAGAAAAATAGTCTTTATATTATATAGATTTTTAAGGGGAATAATTTATTAACTTTAATTCAATCAATTTTTTTTTTTAATAATATTTATTGATCATCTTTATTATATAAAAGAGAAAACCCTCACTCCCTCATCACTAATAACCCCCTTCCCGTAATCCTACAAGGCTGAAATTTGATACAAATGTTAACTGTAGGCTAAATAGGAAACCTAAAGTATTTTCATCTTGATAAAATACTACTAAGGGGTAGAAACCACGACTAAAATGTTGTTCCATAACGATAACATTGGGTTGATATTAGTAAATTAATAACAACTGTTTTGTATTAAATAAACATGTTTATTTGTATCTTTGACATTTATCCTATTGATGCAAGAGTTTAAATTAATTAAACTTTTTCTTCTATAAAACCATGTGTAAAAAAGCTATTAGAATAAAATAACAATGTTTACAATACTGATAAGCTTATAAATCTGTATAATGTTAGTAATAACATTGATTGTATTTATTTCAACTGTAAATACGCTGCAATGAGTTATTTACTAGAAATAAATTAGTATATTATGATTTTACTTTATATAGTTGAATCTGTATTATTTGGTGTCAACAGTCACCTGCCGAGGCCAAAGTTCGAAGTTTCACGAGCGTAGCGAGTAATGGGGTTGGCTCGTGAAGCGTGCAGGGGTGTCCCCTAGTCCTAGTTTGGTTATATAATTCTCTTAATATACTGCGTGAGTAAAATATTTGAAAAGACAAACCCTTCCGCTGGATACATCCTGCGACATAACGTTCCCGGCGTATCTACTCCAAGGCAATTATCAGGCCAGGTCAGCAACAGTAAATCATTGACGAGTTCCGGCTACGTGTTCGGACCTACAAAGACGGCCAAATGGCAGTGCAGTACTGTTTTTGGATTAACCTGAAATATTCATGTGTGGAACTAGGAAACATCTTAATTACAGCTTCTAGCCTTCATTGGGTTTTATAGGAGTAAAATTGAAGCTTATAGGATGTAACATTTTGCAATTCATCTAACTCTATTGGTATGATTTGTTGTTTGAAAGTTATTTGTTAGCATTGGATTGTTCTTCATTGGAAGATAATATTTGGATATTTCCAATGCTTGAAATGTTTAGGAAACAAACACAACGTTTCGACAAGTATAAACAACTCCTGTCGTCTTCTAGTGTACTTACTAACTTAGCTTAATTTCTTTTTTCTTAACCATACTTATTTAAGAAAAGACTAACAAATGCATGCTTAGATACATATTTTAGATTTAGGCTGTTAGTAAGTCCACCTGAAGACGATAGGTTATTTTATACCTGGAGAAACGTTGTGTTTGTTTCCCAAACACTTGAAGCTTTGGAAATTTCCAAATACTATCCACCTATCATGGCACGATTTATTGCATTTTTTAAATTATCTGACGCTTTATATAACATATAAATTACTTATTATTGTTGTTACGGATTACGCAATGTTCTGGTACCGTAACGATTTTCCTCTCAAAGTAAGCGTAATCATTTTAGAGTGAGCTCTCTTACTTTAACAAGACTAAGTTGTTCCTGTTCTTTTTCCACCGATCTTCAGCCAACTTTTAAACGAAATTTTTTCCCTGGATCTGTTTGAATGTCAGTCTGTGTAATACTTGATACTTTTAAGTTTTATTTCTACACCAGTCCATTCAATCGCTTGTGTTCTTTATGTAAACAACATACATATTTTTTCTTAATAATAATTTTTTACTAAGACACGCCATAAAAAGGATTTTTCTTCGGGGGAGGGGGTATTTTTATATTCAGGTAAAATTAAACAAGAAGAGTAAATATGTACAAGAAAAAAACTAGAGATTACAACAGAATCAACCATGTATATGACACTAATGAAATATATCATAGGACAGAGTAATCTAGAACAAAAAATAACTAGTTTTAATTAATTTGATGAAATACAAAAGCAAATCGTGAACATCTAAGTTAGAACCTATAATAACTCAACATTTTCTTTTACCCTCGCAGTTTCCTTTACAAGTGCCACATCGGACAGGCTTAAAGAAGATGAAATATAAATCAAGTATAAACGAGAATGAATATTAGTGTTTGTGAGGAATACAATGGGCTTGTAGGCTTGTGCCCGAGGGGGTGTTCCGTCATGGGGTGTATTCTTACGTCTTATATCCGACGGTCTTTGATATCGCTCCTTCGAGTCACGGAATAAAACATTATAAGAAACAGTCACGTATAAACTACCCTTTAACTGAGTTTAAAATAATCACATTGATTGACAAATGTATTATGTTTTGTAAAATTATAAGAAATACATTGTACGGTAGGGATTATACTTGGCCATTTATTTCTTTTAAACAACTATTTTATGGAGATGGAAAAGGGTTTAATACAATAAAATATCAGATTCTACGTTTATTTTAATTAGATTGAAACATCCAGCTCGAATTCTTGAAAAGAAAAATTAATAATTTTCTTATAATTATTTATTTTACTGTAGACAAATAGTTGAACTAGCAAAGAAGACCATGTGCATAAAATTGTATTAAGTTTATGATTTGTTCATATGTCAATTTCAAAAAAAAAAAAAATAATAATAATAATTCAGAAATCAAACAAAGTATCATTACTGAATCAAGTATACAATATTTTCCTACTTGTTGTCTATCAAGCCTCGGGCGAGCCGGTGGCCGAGTGGTCTAAGGCGTCAGGACTTTGAGCTTGGGTTAGAGATAGCGCTGGTTCGAATCCGGCCTAGACTGAAAGATTTATCAGTAATATTCACCTTGTACTGTACAGGTTCGCCCCCTTACTCTGACTGAATAAGTTCCTCGCTCAGATCATTGGTCTATGGGGAATGGTCAGAGTAAGGTTAAGGAGGAGATCGGCCTCTCCTTTTTAAAAAAAAAAAAAAAAAAAAAAAAAAAAGTATACAATATTTGCCTACTTGTTGTCTATAAAGTATACAATATTTGCCTACTTGTCGTCTATCAAGTATACAATATTTGCCTACTTGTTGTCTATCAAGTATACAATATTTGCCTACTTGTCGTCTATCAAGTATGCAATATTTGCCTACTTGTTGTCTATCAAGTATACAATATTTGCCTACTAGTCGTCTATCAAGTATAAAATATTTGCCTACTTGTTGTCTATCAAGTATACAGTATTTGCCTACTTGTTGTCTATCTAGTATACAATAGTTGCCTACTTGTTGTCTATCAAATATACAATATTTGCCTACTTGTTGTCTATCAAGTATACAGTATTTGCCAACTTGTTGTCTATCAAGTATATACGTGATGATAGGCCTACAAATTGAGTTGTTGAACTCTTTACATTCTTTTTTAAATCCCTCTGGTCTGAGGAAGGTTAGCGTGGTTCACCGAAATCGATCACCATAATATTTGTGTATTTTCTACTTGTATTCTAACATATTTGTGCATTTTGTGCTTATATTATAATACATTTGTGTTGTGTGACGTTTAATTGTACTATATATGTAACAACACGTATTATGCTAATTAAAAAACTATTTATTATTTCAAGTCAACGTTTTAAAGGAACACCCTATATTATAAAATACTTTATAATATTTAATTTTTTTCGTCGATTATCATAATTAGTTTTTTAATTAGCATAATACGTGTTGGTACATATACAGTACAAGTAAACGTCACACAACACAAATTTATTACAATATAAGCACAAAATGCACAAATATACTACAATACAAGCACAAAATGCACAAATATTATGGTGATCGATTTCGGTGAACCACGCTCACCTTCCTCAGACCAGAGGGATTCACAAAAGAATGGAAAACGGTGTTCAACAACTCAATTTATAGGCCTATGACCACGTGACCTCATTGGCTGGAATCGTCAAAATGGCGGCTGCTGTGATAATATTGGTTAATTCCTATTGTCTGTTACTTCTCTTCTTTTATTCGCTGAAAATACATTATTAAAAACTATTTCGGAATCAAAATTAACCTGTTCATTTTACACCCGAATATTGAAAGTGAAGATAAATTTAATAATTCAGGAATATATAGGATTAACTGTAATGATTGTAATATGTTTTACATAGGTCAGACTGTAAATTTTAGCAAAAGATATAAAAACCATGTCTCTGCTTTTAAAAATAATAAACCTGAAAGATCTAATGTAGCTAAACACCTTCTGAATTGTACCCACAGTTTGAATAAAATAGATGAAAATGTAGATATTCTAAAATTTTGTAAGAAGGGTCGTAACATGAATGCTTGGGAAAAGTTATTTATTTTTAAAGAAAAATGTAAGGATCGTGATAAATTAATGAATGAACAGGTTAATTTTGATTCCGAAATAGTTTTTAATAATGTATTTTCAGCGAATAAAAGAAGAGAAGTAACAGACAATAGGAATTAACCAATAATATCACAGCAGCCGCCATTTTGACGATTCCAGCCAATGAGGTCACGTGATCATAATCCTATAAATTGAGTTGTTGAACACCGTTTTCCATTCTTTTGTGAATCCCTCTGGTCTGAGGAAGGTGAGCGTGGTTCACCGAAATCGATCACCATAATATTTGTGCATTTTGTGCTTGTATTGTAGTATATTTGTGCATTTTGTGCTTATATTGTAATAAATTTGTGTTGTGTGACGTTTACTTGTACTGTATTATCATAATGTATTTCTAACTGTGTATTTACTATGAGATTTAAAATATATGTTTGACAGCTGTGTTTGAATATATTGGGATCTTGGTTACTTTTTAATGGTCTAAGGTTGTAAGAGGTCTACAATATAGGCCTCTGCTATTCTCTACGGGAAATATTCTTTCAGACACGAGAGGTAAAAGGGCTCCCTGCTTAACGAACCACTACTGCCTGCATTAAATATTCACCACACAACTCTCACCCTTTGGTTGAGATTTAAAATCACAGACTTTCCAATATAGTGTGATCTTTAATATCTGTCTCGCAATTTTCTTCTGTATGATTTAGTTTGTAACATTTCACTAGACAGTCCTTGCAATATTTCACTACACCACTGGCCAGAGTATACAAGAGCAAGATTCAAATGCAGCTATGATAGCATTCATTTTGCAAGATATTCTCTTTGACTTGCATCATGCACCTCGTTTATTTCTCCATTTGTCCCTGCTGAAAAAAATTATATTTTACGTTTCCTCAGTTTCTCATCTGCCACTTGAAACCCCTAAAAACTAATTTCAAAACTTTAAATACAAATCATATTAATTTGTATAGACCTTTAATTTGGTATGTAGGATGACACACTGTATTTTGATGTTAAACGTGTCATATTGAAAAATGGTTTTTTTGGTCGCAATTTAAAAACAACAGATATACGAGGTTCTTGACTTTTCAAGACCTTAAATATTATGTGCTACATGGCATAAAATCCGATTAAAAATTGTTTACTTCGAGCTATATTTATTTTGGAAAATTTCAACTATTTTTTAATTTTGAAAATGGAGAGATACGTGCCCAACTTATTGTTCTTTGAAAGAAAATGTCAGTGGAAGTATCAGATAAAAATTAAATATCCTTTTTATGTATAAAACAGTAACATAACCCATAAAAACCAACATTTTTAACACTATGGAGGACTCTGCCCCTAGGGGTAGGAATAATTTTAAACTGTTATATAAAAATACTAATGCGTTGAAGAGTTTGAATGATGTTTAACAGGACCTGTTTTACTATTTAGAATTTCATATTTGAACTTATGACCCTCATTTTCAGGACAAACCTTGTGTTTTAAATGCGAAATAAACCATTTCGGGACTTTTATTAGATTTACAGTTAGTATATTGCATAGCTCTATGTCAAATGATTTAGCCATAAGAGATTGTGCCCGGGTGGTGTGAAACACCCTGTATAATTTAAAAAATACTTTTTACGTTCATTTTAAGTTTAAATACGTACACATCCATGTACACTTACTTGCCTCCAGCGGATGAAAAGAATCTTATTATTTTGATAGAAATTATTCAATTCACTATAATCCTTTTCAATAATTCATGAATGTCTCCCAAATTTATTTTAATATAAGTACAATATATTTTAATGATGAGTCAAGTTATGTTTTTATATAATAATTTATTCATATACTTCCTAATATATTATATTACATAACTTGGTATTATGCTATCATTTGTATTGTTTTTTCTAGTTTTGTAACCTGTTTTAAGAACGTGTAAAGTAAATTTCTTGTTAGGAGTAAATTACGTTTTTTTAAAATATCTTATTGTAAAATGATTCTTACTTTTTTTAACTTTTTTTATCTTCGTACTATTTTATGGATGATATGAATGTCTTTATGTGAAAGGGAATCACCGTGGACTGGAAAACAAACACTAGGAATTGTGTATTGGAAAGAGGGTAAGAATAATGGAACAGAAGTAGACAAGATAAATGGTGGAGGGAAGTATTACTCGTGTATAAACTACAGTAATACTTCCATGTATATGCAACAACATGTACAGCTGACACGTCTTTGTGAGCTGGTAGCTCCTTTATTTTTTTATTCTAATTATTTTGTATGGGTCCCCCTTAATCCTTTAGTTAATTTTAAGAAGTCATTCAAACATTTCCTTTGAACACTTTTTGCAAAACAAGTTTAGGTGAGTTATGTAGCAATTTTTAGCACAATAATATTATATGAAATCATAAACATTTTTATTTTTACGTCCTTGAACCTCTCATATTTAACGTGTACATAGAAGCGTTAAATTATATTTGAAAATTTGATAAACGATCTCCAGTATTAATTTTTAAAACAGGTTGCTTATGGGTGGGTTGATAAGTCAATACCCGTTATATTTATGGGTGGGTTAATCACTATACTTGTATGGATGGACGGGTGAGTCAATACCTATTATATTTATGGGTGGGTTAATCACTATACTTGTATGGATGGACGAGTGAGTATAGTGACTTAAATTACTAAACAGTGACGTGCAGATAATTGTTGATAAAATGACGGGCATATCAACCTATGATTACATTAAAACTTTTCTACTGACCCCTCGGGGACCGTTCCCATAGAAGAATAGCAGGAAACTGAATACATCTTAAAGTAGGTGTTTGTGTACAGTAATCAGGTGTGAAGTTTTGTAGCTTCGTCTGATATGGTTACCATAAAATTAAGCCATTTTTTAACACGAACATAAGATCAGTATTGAAACTTTCGAGCACCTCCATTTTGTTTAGAATTAACCTTTTGAGGTCTAACTTACGGCACGATGTTCTAATAACTAATAACTTTAAAAATGGTATGCATATCAACCTATGCTTACATTTAACATGTTCTTCCGACTCCTACCGGGCCTTAGGGTCCCCCTAAGGAGGAAGCAGGTCATTGATTATGCAGGTTTTTATATTCAGTAACTTTGTAACAACTATTTTGGCTCATTGTTTAACATTTTCAAAAATATTTAACCAGTCCGGGACTTTTTGGACACCCTGTACATCAAATTAGCTTATTCCTACAAGAGTTAAGATTTGATGAAGTGGTATATCTAAGTAGTATCTATTAGCATTATCAAAAAAGGTATTTTTTGATTACTTAGCATATTACATGATAATAGAATACATAGATAGAGTATAATACAAGTGAAACTCACTCAAGACAAATATATTACAAAATAAGTAAAAACTTTACAAATATTATGGTGATGATTACGGTAAACTAAGTTTACCTATCTTAAGCTAGAAGGTTTCACAGAGGCATCACTAACTTATAATGCATTTGTACTCATATTGTAATAAATATGACTTCTATGGCGTTCACTTATATTGTAAATCTGTATAATAACTTTTTTTTTGAAAAATAAATCATTCAAATTATTAAAACAATCTACTTTGGTCAATAAATAATTTTATTCTAAAAAATTGATCTATCGATGTATCGATACAATGTTGATGAGGAGAGGCCGGACATAACCAGCACGTATCTCGACGTCTGGTTCCGGCACGTACGTGGCACGTGTGTTTCCAAATCGGCAACTATTTCGTCCCATTTGTGTGTCATGTAATTTGTCAAACACCTTCGGTGAATTTATTGATACAACGTTTTTATCTGGTTAAAACATATTCTGGAAAGTTTATTCAAAATACAAATTATTTCGTCATTAAAGAATAATAAACTGGGAATTATAATGAGTTACCAACGTGCATGTTTAGTAGGTTCAGACCATCGTAGTGTATGGGTGTGTCAAAACCACCGTGTACGTATGGGTGGGTCATTATAATCGTAGTATATGAGTGGATGAGTCAATACCACCGTACGTGTTTTGGGCGGGTTAATACCAGCGTACGTGTGTGGGTGGATGGGTCATTACAATCGTACATGTATGGGTGGGTCAAAGCCAGCTTATGTGTTTGTGTGAGTGGGTCAATACCAGCGTACGTGTATGAGCAGGTGGGTCAATACTAGTGAACTAATTAGTTAAAGTATATTAAACATACTTTATGGATGTTGGATTTTGCATTCAACAATTGCGATATTTGAAAATTGTTGAACGAAAAATAAATTAACTTAAGTAAGGAAATTAGGTTATTTGTGATAAAGCACTAAAATATTTTGCCTAAGACAATGTTGAACTGAATTTATGTAAAAAGATTTTCATATCTGAACGATGGTTTGAAAGATGAAAGCCAAGCTTAGAAATATATCCTTAGCTCAGGATATTTCTGCATGCACATTCATTGAAATATTATTATTGAGTTTGAAATTGCTTTGAACATAAAACATACACGTCTGAAGTTTAAATTAGCTGAGTTCGTTGGACAGCCCAACTCGTGGTTCAATTGTGTAACCCGAACCTGGGTGTAAGTGTAATTTGTGTATCAAACTTTTCAGATCCGATTGGACGTTTGTGCACGTGCGTAATGCCACATTGTTATTTTAAAAAATACTGGCAAAACCACTTATTCACTACTCACATTTCAACTATTGAGAAATAAAATTAAATGTATTGTTTTAGTAATCTATTTATCATTTTTGAGGAATTACATTTCAGACTAAATTTTTATGAAATTAATGGAAGATATATTTATTACAAACGAATAATGTTATAATATATTTTCTCGGTATATTTTACGATAAAACATTTCTGAGGTGTAAAACAATATATTCTAGTGACTCTTCACCGTTTTTAATTAAAAGAAAAGACAACAGGTTTTTTTTTTTAATTTGAAAACATTTCACCTAATAAATTTGTCTAAAAACCCAATAAATCCTACTTTAATACGTATGTTTGCTTTAATTTATAACACCATATGAGGTTTTAATATATAATTGTTCTATTAAGAAATTTACTCATAAAATATACAGTACAAGTAAACGTCACACAACACAAATTTATTACAATATAAGTACAAAATGCACAAATATATTACAAGTACAAAATGCATGAATATACCATAATATTTGTGCATTTTGTACTTGTATTGTAGTATATTTGTGCACTTTGTGCTTATATTGTAATAAATTTGTGTTGTGAGACGTTTACTTGTACTGTATATGTACCAACATGTATTATGCTAACTAAACCACTATTCATAAAATATGTAATCCAAAAACGATTTACTAACTCATAAAAATTTCCCAGAACCCCTAAACAGATTTTTATAAAATTTGAAAGATAGCCTTAACCTCTTTATAATAGAGACCCATTAAGAAAGAATCTCTCAACATTCCATTCCTAAAGGGTTGAAACAGCCCCTCGATGATTCATTTTCAACACGAGAGTAACATGGGCACTAATTTAATTTAGTACTTTATTTCAAACAGGTAATAAAAAAAAAATAAACACGACACAAAAGCTTAGTTTGTTTTTATAGACTGTAACTCTTTGTTATCAAGGAGAACGGCGGCAGGCTGAGATTTTATGTGATAGTTTAAAAGAACCATAGAGGTAAGGTTAAGGCAGCGTAGATAACAACTCTGAAGTGAAGCAAGGGCTGTCGGCTCTTATATAATATAATCATTCAATAAGTCTATGGCATAAGCTTTTATTAAACACAGTTATCACAAAGGGATGTTCATCGAATAGGCAGTGTTTATTGAATGGTCTAAATACCTCAACTTAACGCAATTGGCTTAGTAATGGCAGAGCGCATCAGAAGGGACTCTAGTGTTGTCCCATGATCAGTGAATCTGTCCTGTCCAACGATCGATTATTGGATTAAACACGGTACAACAGAAAATCCCTAAGCGTGTCAATTTTACCTAAGCGAGTCAATTATCCAATCTTTATAAAACTTTGAATGGTTTTAAATACTCAACACTCTTGGTTTCAGTTTTTGAGTATACAAAAACTAAGCGAATCACAATGTAGCACTTGTCTTATTCGGGAGTTGAACCCCCCTTTTTTAGCGTGCAGAGCAGCTTCCGTGCATTTGTACTACTCAATAGACACGTGGATTTCCTACTTCAGAAATGATTGAGAACTTTAATATTTTACTTGATTTACAGAAAATAATTTGGTATTATAAAACCAATGTTGTTTTCTTTGTTTGAATTAAAATAACTAACGAAAAATAGTTAGGATCAAATAAATGTTTTCTTCTGTTCATAAAAATTTACATACAACTTTAATAAAGAGCAAGTATCATTTATTGACGGATATGTAGAAATGTAGTATTTGTGAATGAAGTAGCAACAATTTTTAGTAAGTGACCTTCTTTAATTTAATATAATTTAAAATACAGAATTATATAATCATTTTGTATTTTCCTTCCTACTAAGTATTGCCAACTTACCAATTTCTTTATGCTTTTTATAAAATGATACACTCTGCATTTTCAAAATCCAGTTGTTTTAATTTTTTTTTTTTAGTAATAAACGAGATCACTTTAAAAATTTATTAAATGCCTGTACCATAACATCCAAAATAATTACATTCTATGTTCTTTATAAAACCTTTTATGAAGAACAACTCTGTTTGCTTAACTATTCTTTACGATTTCTTTTCAAAATACATGTTGAAATATAAAATAGTTGTTTGGTGTACATAAAATGATTATTATTATTTTAAAAGTTCTTTTATTGGAAAATAATTATAATTAATCGGAAATAAATATTCTTCAAAATTGCGATAAATAATGTTTTTTATCCATGAGACTTTTCACTATTACATAACACAATAATTGGACCACACAGCTGATATAAAATAATATGAATACTATTTATTTATGGTAAAAACAATATGTTTTTATATTGCAATAAAATAAGTTTGAGACGACGTCATTTTGTTAACGCCATAGTGGTAAGTTCAACAAGTTGAGGTTATTATCCCTCTCCTGTTATCATTGGAACTAGATACAGGAACTTCATATAATGTTGATCATTGCAACCAAAAAGTAACTCAATCCACTGTATACATTGACAATTAGTTAGGAAAATACTGACTCTCTATACCTGATGAGGCGAGGCGAAAGTCATTCTCACTCAAGTCGAAACATCTGAGCCGTTCTCGACCATCTCCCTTCGGGAATGGATGACAAATATTTTCAGCATATTGATATATCGAATTAGCTATATATCGCAAACCAAATATCGATCCACGATAAAATGGAAAGAATAATGACAATATGTCGGGTAATCGATGTATCGAATTGTACGAGTATGATTTGACTGTAAACAATTATGCACGAAACGGTTTTTTGGTCAGTGGTGTTAAATTAAAAAATCCAAAATAAGAATAATTATACCTTTAATTATTATGTTAATTAAAAAAAGAATAATTTAATAACATAGTTATTTTTGTTTTTCACATAAAAAATACTCTTATAAATACTAAAAATTAAAGAAATTCATTCAATAAACCTGCTTCTAATACTTGTCAAGTAAACCATTTAAAAATAAAAGTTTCAAAATCAATTTTCCACTTAGTCTGTCTAATTTTTTCCTTCTAAATAAATTTACTTTATTATGTCAATGCATGATTTTTATGCTTCAGAGGCAAATTAAATATGTTTTTTTTTTCGAATTGTTATGATTTTGAAATGAGA
This sequence comes from Stictocephala bisonia, assembly GCA_035578905.1. Lineage (NCBI taxonomy): Eukaryota > Metazoa > Arthropoda > Insecta > Hemiptera > Membracidae > Stictocephala > Stictocephala bisonia. Next base: position 122,022 of record JAQJVL010000021.1, read on the forward strand.
GAATAACGTCAGTCATTATTGAAATTGTATATTGGATCAAAATATCGATTGGGCCGATATAAACGGAAGAAACATCGATACTAATATATCGATATATTGAAATATATTGATTGATATTTCCGATATATTGTTGCCATCCCTACCTTCAGTTAGTGTCGTCGTACCCAGTTGTCAATGTGAGTGGTGCCTAAAGTTCCTATACAAGTTGTCTCATTCTCATATGGTCTATATAAGCCTAGTTTTGACGTCAGAGGGATACCTCTAACCATAGAGTAACTATTACTTACTCTGTGCCTCCATCACAGCCTGCTGAATAATGAAAACTACATACTAAAAACCATTACTGCATTGTTTTGAACAGTACTGCGTTGTTTTGAACAGTATTTTGGAATTATTTAAATTTCTGATTTTAATATTATACGGCTATTATTACAAACTGCAACGGCATGCCTTATTTCAGGCATTTCACAAACATAGTCCCGTCCCGAATTCCCGTCATATGAATTCACAATTATTCAAAATTAAGCCATACCACAGTATAAAACACAAAACACCATACTCAAAATTAATCAACAACGGATATCAGAATAGTTGTTTTACGTTGTTCGGATTTGTTTTGTTTACAGCAGTGAAGGTAGATAAACACAGCTGAGGACTCCCTATGATGTAATTGCTACCTGCGCGATATGTATGCGTACTTGTATGACACAACCTCTTGTATAGGAACCTTGAGTGGTGTCCACATCGGTTTAGCTTTTGGTTTCCACTTCTTCATGCACCGCACGAGAATTACGTGAAGGTAAGCCTTTTGGGCTATCAAAGTAAAAAGTCCCGTGAGTTTTTATTAAATTTACTCAATACAGAGAGATATAACTCATAACTCTATTTTTTTAATTTTTACTGAAACATAAATATTCTTAGTACTTAATCAACATGTTTAATCTGAAATATTCTCGTGCAAATAAGTGTAGGTAACAAAGTATATTTCCCATCCAATATGTAAACATTTCACGTTACTTTTTCCCTAACAAAATGGCAGTTTTTGGAAAATCACCTGATAAGGTTCTCCTTTTTAACATGAAGTAATTGAAAACAACACTATTTTATTGACCATAGAATTAAGTTCCATCAAAATAATAATAAAAATAATAATATTCTTGTGGCAGGCTTATCTATATTTTTACGGTTTAATTTGTTTTTTTTTGTTTTTTTACATTGTTCAACACATTTTTCAATTAGTTTATAATTTTAAATAACTATCAAAATAACTTTAACTTTGTAGATATGTACTGTATCTAAACCAAAGATTTAGAAGCATTTTACTTGTTTTTTTACATAACCAGGGAATGGCCCATGAAGGAAGTCTTAAACATTTAAAATGTAAGCCTACCTCGAGTTATACATAATTTTAAAGGTCTTTATTTGTATAGTACAATACAACAGTACAAATAAAAAAAGTCCCAGAAAATAAATCGTCTAAAAGAATCAAATGTCATATAACTAATACTGCTTAAGAAAGGGGATAAAATTGTTATTATTTATTGCTGCGTACAGCTGTAATTTAACTGACAAAATATGAGATAATAATTCATTTTCACAAAAAAAAATGTAACTAATTATTCTAACATTATAACTTCTGTCAAAAGTGTTTTAATATTGTTTCTTCTTATTATTTTTATTAAATACGATAACACAGTCTTTCATTACGATTTTTAACAAACAGCGACATACTCATGAACAGGGACCAGAAACAGGAATAATTACAACTTTAAATTCTTTGGGTGGCTGTATTTTCTGACTGGGTCATCCTTTTGACCTTACGTTTGCACTTTTGTATTGTACAAACAAAGACATTTAAAATTAGGTATAAATCAAGGTAGGGTTACATTTAAAATGTCTAAGACTTCCTTCGTGGGCCATCCCCTGACTATACAAAAAACGAGTAAAATATGTCTAAATGTTTGATATAGTGATATGTACACAACTGCTACGTTTCTTTCGATAGTTTTAAAGTTATTAAATAAATTCAATTATTCTGTCCAATCCATGGATACTCAAGATAAAGTGTAGTTAGTGAAGCTACCAATTTTTTACACATTTTGGTTGTTCCTTGGATGGGTGTTCGGTGAGCATCCCGTCCTTGCACGCAGCCCGGTCAGAGGTGGTGTTTCGGAAGTCAACTTTAAGCAATTGGTCCCATGGTAAAGTGTTATGCCCCAACTTCACCTGATAAAATAAGATCTCATTTAACTTGAACTATAATTATATAAAGTGAGATAATGAAATTCATTTCACTTTTTTACAAGTAGCGAGTTTAAGAGAATGGTGTTTATAACAACATAACCGTTTATAACAATGTTACCGTACAGTGTGAATTTTTCCTGTAAGGAAAAGTAGAATTTAGTCAACAAAGCTGGCTGCAGACCACTTGAAGAACACTCCAGGACTCCCCGCTACCCCCCTCCCCACCGTGGACCACCAAGTGGTGAGACCTATTGTACCCCAAAGACAATGAGGTCTGGCATCGGATTTGTAATTTCACTGTTGCTTCCTTTAAAAGGATTCACGAAAAATGTTCATACTTTATTGTGTCAACGTTAAAATGTATCAAAAAAGTGTATATTTGTTGGAAAAATAACAAATTAAATATTTACTTTTTGGAGATTTATATAATTGAATATATTGAAAACTCCTCGCTTTAGTTTAATACATTTGCGTTTTATTTTAAATATTTCAATTCTTAATTTAAACATAAACAACACCAAAAAAGATACATTGGAGACTAGCAAAATAGAGTCTTCTATCTTGTTTTGAAGAAGAGTAGACTACACGCATTCGTACACAAATTATAAAATGTATACAACGTTAAATATTATTACTTAATCATCATTGGTTAAGAGAAATTTGTGTTACATTTGTATTTTAATATATCATATTATATTATCAACTTTTTTTAATTTAAAGAAATAAAAATTTTTATTTTAGACCACTTACAGTTTTTCAAAGGAAAATGTAGAATCATTTTCTTCTTGTTCCCTAGTTATTAATTTTACATAAAAAATGTATATTTAATAGGGTAATGAAGTTTGTTAATGTTAAAAATGTTACATCTTAAACCGACAGTTCTTAATACTACAAGTTATTTTGAATTTAAGTAGAGTATAGAAGTCAGAAGGGTGTTTGGCTTTTGAAAGAGTTTTGGAAGTAAAATGTTTAATTTCAATAAATGAGGGTTCCTATAAAAATCACACATATATATCATTAAATTTACTATATTATATGAAATACTCCGAAATACAATGTTCTTTTTATGAGAAACTAATCATTTCAATTAAATGTTACATGTTCCAATTTATCTAATAATATTATCCTTTAAGTCACATATTTTGTATTTTTATATACTTTTCGTAGATGTAGTTCACTAATTATTAAATTATATACAATTTTTATACAGGAGATTTACTGGAGTATTAAATTTTTATTTAGCACTGGTTTACTAACAAATTTCATAGTATATAAATACACAAAACATCTTTGTAATAACCTGTATAATAAAACATGTCTCAGATGTGTCTATTAGTTACATCAAAATAAATTTTATTTTAGGAACATCTTTCTTTGATAATACATAAGTTATTACAAATTATTAAATGATATACCACTGTATCAATTATGTAAAATTATGTACAATTGTATATACATTTATATCTCCTAATAAATTGAATGGGAAATCTCAATACACAAGTTGAAAATCACATTGACTGCCCGAAAAACCTCTAAAATATGTATGTTAATATTTATTTGTATCATAAATTTGAACATTATTAGTTCAAACAAACCTTTATACGTTTTATCACTAACAGTAAAGGATTTTATAAGGTTAACATTAAATCTTTGTTAAAACTAGAATAAAACCCCTATTTTATGAATACTGAAAAAAGATTTATTATTTCTTAATTTAAGACATAAAACTACAGTCAAAACCATATTTTTTGAATCCTGAAAAAGAGTTTATTATTCCTTAATTTTAGACATTGACTTGAGAACTCCAAATAATAGAGATGTCATGTGTTTAAATGTGTATTATAAGGGTTGTAATTCAATAACTGTGTGTGTTACAATCCTAAAGTAGTTTTGTTAGTATAAACTTCACGTAAACTATTTGATTCATACTCTGTTTTCAATAAAATTCCATAAATAGCATATTATACGCACTTTATTTCAGTAATTATGTATCGTTTAAGTGAAAATATTTTAATCTGTAAATTCTACAGTTCTATTAAAGTAGGATTGTAGAATTTACAAAATATTCCAACTTTAAACCAGATTCTACATTGTTCAGTGAGGTTTACAACGGTGTAAATCTCTTGGAATGTAAAACTCTCACCTCTCCGAGGAATGTAGCCTGATATCATTAGATCCTCTTCAAAGGAAGACACTTTGTACTGGAAATACGAAGGAGAATTGAGTATTCATATGCCATTAGACTCTAAATAAGCAAGTAAATATAAATTTGTATTACTTACATCATATAGCGTTTTAAAATATAATTTACAGTAAATTAAGCACTATATTATAATAGTTTGTATGACAAATATTTAACGGGGAGTGTCTCAAATTTAGGATTAGTGTAATTTTGTGGTAAATGAATGGGTGCTGAGAGCTTATTCAGACAGAGTAAGGGAGAACCACAACAGTACAAGGCGAACATTATGTGAGTATGTCACGATCAAGTTACCTTGATCAATTTTCTTTGCTCGAATACCTCAAAATTTACTAAAAATTTATTGATTATTTTAAAAAATTGACTAGAAAAAGATTTAGTAAATCAGGTCGGTTTTAATATCGTAGGAAAGATCGTGAGGAAGGTTGAGCGTGCAACTCAAGTTTCTTTACTCAATTTTGTTGTTCTACGCATGAGAATCTATTGAGTTATACTAAAAATAATGTATTCTGTATATAGTTGAATAGTTGACGTGAAATTAATGTTTAAAATGCCACGTATTGAAATGGGTATTCATAGTACATTTGTAATACAAATTGTAGGTTTCTTACATTTACTTATTCATATTATTTGTGTTCTTAATGAACCAAAAACCATAAATATTTACACTCTTACAATGAAGTACATAATAGTTTTCATAAAATTTTCCATACTTAAGGATCACTTTTCATATAAAAATATATGAGTGACCCCAGTCATTTTAGAAATGACTTGACTGAAATCATTTGAGGAAATACGTATATTTTGTCAGTATTTAATAAAAGTATACTTTTGCTGTCAGGTGGGCTGTTTATTTTAATGTCAGAATTAACATATGTTAGTGAAGTATTATCATTATGATTCAAGTATTGATTATCTATGACAAAATATACTATTTCAGTTTATAACCTCATCATTACATGATTTCTACTTCATGTCTGGCTGATTCATGAGTACAGTACAGTGTTAGGCTCTGTCTGATTTGATCTTAACATTTTTCAAAATAAAAACTAGGATTTATTTTAGTTTTTCTCCATGTGTTATACTCATATTTTATGTATGAAATTTTTGAAATATTAACTAATTAGTGGATCTAAAAGCATTGACTATTGTTCATAAACTAATTATACAACCAAGATATTCTTCACCTACAGAAAATTTTAACATAGCTAATTATGTTAAATTCATTGACATAACTAAATTGAAACGATTTTCAGAACTTTATGAATTACTGATTTTACTAATTTTATTTAGTGAAAGAATCGTAGGATCTTTTAATCCTCAATGTAATCGTAGGATCTTTTAATCCTCAATGGAATCGTATGATCTTTTAATCCTCAATGTAATCGTAGGATCTTTTAATCCTCAATGGAATCATAGGATCATTTAATCCTCAATGGAATCGTAGGATCTTTTAATCCTCAATGTAATCGTAGGATCTTTTAATCCTCAATGGAATCGTAGGGTCTTTTAATCCTCAATGGAATCGTAGGATCTTTTAATCCTCAATGGAATCGTAGGATCTTTTAATCCTCAATGGAATCGTAGGATCTTTTAATCCTCAATGTAATCGTAGGATGCTAAACGTGGTGTAACAAAATAGTTTATCTTCAAATTTTTATTACTTTGTAATTAAATTATTATGGTTTATATTGTGAAATTTCACTTAATTCTATCATGTGAATGACTCTTATCACTGATATTCAACGAAGCAACAAATAAAAAAATGTGCTCCTATAAGCAAGCGAGGGAACCCTTAATTAGACTTCTGTCTCCACTAAAAGCCTTAGGAAATTTACACAGGAAAAGGTAAATTTTTAAGAGAATATCTAAAAATAAATGAATATGTAATAGGTATTTATAAGAATACGACATATTACCGTGATATTTCACCCTTTGTATGTCATATTACCATCCGAACAGAAATGAAACCAGCGTACGAGAAAAGTGCACTGTCACACTAGAGGATGAGTCGCAAGGTGTATTGATTCTGTCACAATAGCTAGTTTTCGCAAGGGAATATTTTTCACGCCGTACTGACTAGTGCTGCATATAATTTGGCTACTTTATTGTGTCACGTTCATGAAATATTTGGTACATTTGTAATCTATTTATATATATATATATATATATATATATATATATATATATATATATATCTATTTATATATATATATATATAAGGCAAAGCCCTGCCTGACTCACTTACTCATCACTAATTCTCCAACTTCCCATATAGGTAGAGAGCTGACATTTTGTACACTGTTTCTTTAGGTCTTAAATAGGAGAACAAAAGTATTTTCATCTTGATAAAGTACGTCTAAGGGGTATAAACCGCCCCTAAAAGATTGTTCCATAAGGATAAAATTGGGTTTTAGTAAATTAATTAAACCTGTTTTGTAAATAAATAAACATATTTATTTTGTATGTTCGACATTATACTAATGATTCATTTCGAATACTATACTATGACTTTAATCTAAATATGTTAAACAAAAACTAATGAAATCAACACGTTTGAAATGGGCTAAGTAACACCATTGGGTATTTATAGCCTAGGTAGCAACGCAAGTAGTGTGAGTGAGATACCTTAAATAAATTTAATGTTGTGATTTTACATTTTACAGTTAATATATTATTATTTGCAATCAAAAGCCACATGGCGAGGCTGAAAGCCGAGCTGTGTCGAGCACAGTGAGTGTCGGGATTGTCCCCTAGTTCAATATAAAACGATTTTGTGTACGCTCCAAATTACATATCATCTATCAACCTACACAAATTACATAGCTGACAAAAAGTATGACATCAACTGCACCAAGGAGGGAGGGGGGTGTTCTGCTTGCTGTCGACCAAGAGTTGATCTCACGTAGGATACCTGATCTGGAATGTTTTCTTGAGAGTGTATGAGTTTAGGCACCTGTACCTTGGAGGCTAGAACTTTTTTCTTAAAATTATCTTGTCCCCTCTTTTTATTATACTATCCTGGACAATTACCTCGGAGTGCGCTATTGGGAAAACTTAATTGCATGAGTACTTCCCTTTTATTTATTTTATTTTTTAATCATCCTTAAGACGTCGATCGTCAAGATATGAGCGAATATGGATTTCTAATGAGTGTTATGAGTGTAAATGAGTGAATATAGTCATTGTTGAGAGATTTTAATTATCCCAGCTATAACTTAGAGGAATGCTTCTTTTTAAGTGTATGTAGCTCGTATTCTAGAACCAGGATAAATTGTCTGTTGAAATTTATAGACTATCTGACCTTTCACAACTTCATAGAGAAATAAACGTCTTGGATCTCTAACTCACAAATTACCGAGAAATAGAGTTATAACGAAGCAGTGCTGAGTTAGTTAGAAAAGATAGGCTGTAAATATATACTTGGGTAAGTTGGCTGGAAGGTCTTCTAAGTAGGAAACTTTTCAACATTTCATATTTGTTTTAACTTGATCAGGATCGAACTGTAAAAAACAGGTTATGAAGTTCTGTTTTAATCGACTACGTTATTGAATAATAAATGAAGTATTAATAATAAATAAATAAAATATCAATAGAAATACGACCAAAAGTATCCTCTCACATGTCTTCACAAAATTCCTTAAAAAGTATTAACCCTTACTAAATGACGTTTCTACTACTTCACCTAATATCCTTACACCACATTCTCTTCAAACCATAACTATCCACTAGGTAAAGTCCCTCTTATTCCACGCATTGTTTTTACATTATATTTCTCTGAAACCTTAAAAGTTCACTCATGACCTCAAGACATAAAAGTGTCCCTCATTATGTCTTAAAACAATAATTTTCTCATTCTGTCACCCTAACTATCCTTCGCTCCTTTTATTCCAAAATGTTATCATAAATGTCTCTACATCAGAATCGTCCTCACACTACTTGTCAGAAACTATTTACAAAATAATAGTTTCAACTATGTGCCTTAAAATGTGTTAATATTTTACACTATTTTGAATATGGATCTGCAAAAAAAATGATAGAAGATCTGGTATTTATGGATTAATTATGGAATTTACAACTACTTGTTTATAGTCATTTTGTAAACATAAAATACATCAGAAAACGTTCTCGGTTCTCAAATATTTTGGAGGCTGGAATACTGTTTCAGACTCAGATCATATTTGATGATACGTAACGTTTTATTCCCTTGAGACTCATATGTCAATCAGCTATCAATATTCATACAACTCTCCTTTCTCTTCTCGCAAATCTTATTGAAGTAGAGAAACATAAGGCGTGAAATGTTTTACCTCTTTATATTTGACCAAAATCCTCGAAGTTAAACTTCATAACACTTACTTATTTTAGTTTGATAATTATTTTTTTTAGCTAAAACTCTAACAAATAAACCCTGTATATAAATAGTTTTTGTAAAATATATATCTTATGGCTTTTTGGCAGCTACAATTAATATATATTTTTTTTAATTAAAATTATGTAAAAGCTGTGTTTTATAGTTGTACAAAAAGTACACTATAGTAAAAATTAAAAATAAATAAATAACAAATGATCTCCTGTCACAAAGCTAAATCCAGTACATCAAGCCATTTAAGACCTGCTCACTGATTCTGTTTATGCTAGCTAATCCCTCCTTAAAACAGCGCAAGGAGCAATCTGTAACTATGTGATCCATTGTTAGGATAGACTGCCCGCAATCACATACCTGATCTACTGTCAATCCCCATTTATATTTCCAGTAGTTACACCTGCCCACTCCAGTTCGGATCTATTAGAGATCCTGGTTCTGATATCATTTATTGAGAATGGGTTCGAAAACAAGCTAAAAACATCTGCAGCTTTTGTTGATCTCATAGCGGCTTATGACACAGTATGGAGCAAAGGTTTGTCATTAAAGTTCTACAGCCTTCTTCCCTATCCTTTTCTTTTGTGACTTCTAGAGTCAATGCTTAGTGCCAGGCTAATAAAAGTTTATATAGGTCGTGAAGAAAGCTTATATAGACAGCTGAAGGATGGTCTGCCACAGGGGTCCGTACTTATTTAAATTTTCTTTAACATGTCTACTGCTGACATCCCAATCACCTAGTCAAGAACATGTATGTAGCCTATACAGACGATATTGCTTTAGCTTATTAACATAAGGACTTCACAGCTACTGAAGAAACACTCACAAACGGTCTTGCAACCCTAGAGGAATAATTTAGAACCTGGGAGCTGAATCCTAACCCATCAAACACCGAAGTAGCCTGCTTCCACCTAAGTAATATATATTGAGATAACCGTTAAATTTAAATGGAACTAAAAATTCTAATATTGATTTTACCATTTAAATTATTTGTTAAAAGAAACTCAAGTTTTTAAATGTATGAAAAAGATCCTCTTGTCTTCAAGCGCTACTATCTAGCTAATCTTACTTTTACATTAAAGCTATATATATATAGTGAATCAAACAGCTGTAATCAACTACGTATAAACAAAGATTCGACAGACCTCTAAAAAATTTACGTCTTCTATAAAGGGGAATAAAACAATATAAATATCTAAATATAAAAGTACTATCCATGAACCATTCAATCAGAAAAATGTTTAAAGAGGAAAAACTCAATTAAGCAACATGGTATATTCTTCATATAACTTCGAAGAAGATCTGTTGATCACATTTACGAAACAACAGATTAACAATTCTGTAAATAATGTAAACAGCAACTCAAGACATTAATTTACACCTAGGCCAGGTCTGATGCTTATTGTGCGATCATCTTCTTTACAGTAAAGACATCGTTCACTTACGTTAGATTATGTGTACATTTCCTACTTCAAATTTACCCAAACAAATAAAGTTCCCTTATTTAGATATATTTTCTGTTCCAACAATCCGAAGATATAAATAAACCCAATTCTATAAAGCCGATAAACTAAAATAAACTCGTAACTATTTGTACAAATATTTATCAACAATAGGGGAGGATACCCTTGCACGATTCACGTGCCAACCCTGTTATTCGCTGCGCTCGCAACACCTCGAAAGTGTTACGAGTGATATTAGTGGTTAAACTTATTGACTGAACTTAAGTTGAAACCAATTGACTGTTTAAGTACACAGAGCTAATTTTAAAATAGCTAGCCTATTTCAAAATATTTATTTCGTTATTTTATATAACAAGTGATGGCCAATTAAACATATAAAAGAACTCTATTATATTACAATGGAGACTCCAAAGGATAGTGAGTCAGGATCATACAGTCGAATGCGAAGAGAACCACCTTCCCTGGGAAAACCCACAAGTTCCCAAAGTTTAATGAAGATTGGTTAAATGGTGTAGTAATCTGAAAGGGACTTACAGACAGACATACGTTAGCTGTATAGATCGAACTTCTACTGAATCAGTCAAACTTACTTCCTCTCTAACATAAGGACGGTCTATAGCCTTCTAAATGTTATAAAACATTATTTACATGTTACGGATGTTAAAATGTCATAAACATACTTTTTTACGTTTGAACAACTTATAACTTTTGACTAATTTAAATGTCCATGATGTTCTTATGGCAATAAATGGTTCTAAAGAATTGGCACAAACTTTCCCGATATTAAATAATAAAAAATCAAAACTTTGAAAATTACCAGTTTGATTACCAATATGTTTTTTGCCATGCTCAAAACTAGTCAAGTTAGAGACATGCGGTTTTTACTAAAATATTTGAAATTGTAATTAACATCTTTCCTGAAGATGTAATCAAAATCGGTATAGCCGGTTTTGAGAAAATTCAATTTTTTATGCTTTTTGTGCATACAAATAATTCACAAAGGTGAAAAACTGTCAGGGGATAAAGGCTAAATACACCTTCATACCGAATTTCATAAAAATTGTGCAAATACACACAGACAGACACACATACGTACAGACTACTAATAATTTTTTTCAAAAAAAAACTTTTTTGGTTTCGGAGGACCCTAAAATGGATTTTAGACCAACTTGTAAAAAAAGTTTTTTGACGATCACAATACTTTCTATATGCTAATGCATAAGGGAGGAATTAAAAAACGTACTGTGGGGATGTGCTGGCACTTTAGGCTAAAACTATTGAACAATGAAGTCCTTCTTTCACAACCACGAATAGGGGCACTTTTTTGACAAATCAATCATTATAATTGTACAAGAATTATAAGAGGTGTTCCTTAGCAAAATAAGTTTAAATAAAAATAGCTATTTAAACTTTTCTATTTAATATTATCTTTATTATAATATTAATTATATAATTATTAATACCTTCTATTACGTCTTTTATGAATCAATTTTGTTTCTTTGTGAAAATATGTTACTTTACATTCTGCACAACAACAAGTTCGTTTTAGTATTATCTGTAGAACTAATACTACTGAAGCATTTCCGGCTTATCTACTGCAAGGCAATTATCACGCCAGCTCTGCAATGTTAAATTATTGTCGAGTTCCGGCTACGTGTTCTGAGCCACAGAGAAGGCGAACTAGCGATTCACCACCTTTATTAGATTTCTGTGCAGTATGTACATGGGAAACTGGATAACATATAAATTACAGCTTCAAACTAGGTTTGTTCCTCTGAATAAAATTGCAACAAAATGGACATTAATATTTTTTCAAAGTTAATGTTACGTTCTAAGTTTTTTAAAGTTATTTTTAATATATATATATATATATACATCATATTTGTATTATACATTTTAAACATTATGAAAAATGAAAGAACATGAAAATTATTTTACAACATTTTCATATTTGCTTAATAATTTTTATTTATGAAATAAAAAAAATACTATGTTGTAGGAAATATACAGTTAATATTTGTTTTTAAAAAACCAACACAAAAATGTGTTGCGTTATTGTCCACAATTAATTACCAAGTAAATAAAAAAATTAAACTCAAGTATAAAAATCTTATCTCATAATATCACATCTCAACTCACCCATCTCATAACATCACGTGTCAACTCATATAATTTCGTAGCCTCTCATATCATCTCAATTCATCTCATCTTATATCATCTCATGTCATAACAAATCATATCATCATAAAACATCTCATATAATCTCATATCATAACATCTCATAACATATTATATCATCTAATAATATCTTATCTCATACGAGTAACATTTAATTTCATCTTATGTTATCTCATGTCATAGCATATCATATTATATAATCTCATAATATCTAATCTCATACGGGTAACGTTTTATCTCATTTTTTAAGTCTCATTTCATAATATCTCATCTCATAAAAGTAACATTTCATTTCATCTTATGTCATAACATATCGTATCATCTTATACCATCTCATCTCATACGAGTAACATTTCATGTTATGTTAGCTCATGTCATAATATCTCGTCTCATTCGAGTTACATTTAATTTTATCTTTTGTCATCTCATGTCATAGCATATCGTCTTATAAAATCTCATAACATCTCATCTCATACGGGTAACATTTTTATCTCATTTTATATAATCCCATTTCATAAGATATTAACTCATCTCATCAAACTCATTTCATTACTTTTTCTTGTTGGTTACTAGATTTTCGTAAACGAAAAGTTTCAAAGACAAGTATATCACTGTTGGTGGGGACACAAGAGGTCTGAGAACTGAGGCTCGAGACGACTTTAGGAATAAAACGTACTCTTCCATGTAATATCCGCCGTTCTTTGATATTGTTTCTCCAAGTAAAGTAGACAAAGATTACGTTAAAATGGTAATCTCGAATAAACCATTATTTTGTGCGTTTTTCCTAAGTTTGAATACATTATTAGACATAATTTTACTGCGTAGTCATTCGTAGTAATATTTGTGGATAAATAAATATAGAAAATCATTATTTATAGTAAGTATAATGTTTCTTATAGGTATTTTATAATTTATATATAACAATATTTTGAATTCATTGCGTGTATGGAAATAAACAGAATATTTTTAATGCTGTATATTTTTTTGAAATGTTTTCCATTTAATTATTGGTGTAGAAAGCTAAATAGACTTTTTTTGTTTAGTAACTAGATTGTTTCCATTTTGTATAACCATAATTCGCTAAAAGTATTTTAATATTTCAAAAGAAATTAATTTTAAACTTCCGTTTCATGTTTTTTATATACGAAATACTAAGATTAAAAAAAGCTATTGCTTGATTTTTTTTTAATTTTCCAAATAAGAAAATATATAATAAACAGATCTCGTTCCATTACTTTACTTCCTTTTTGTTTTGGAAGTGTTAGTTTAAAAAAATTTTAAACGTCCACCCAGCAAAGAATGTTTCGTCTGAACAGTGAAGTGAAAACGAAAAGTTAAAGGTGACTTTTTTTAATCAATTTATTCTAAAAACTACCTATAAATAGACATGGGTACTCGTTTCTAATCTAATTTCCCTTTTAACACCGTTTGCCTTTTAATACAAAACAAGTAAGCCGTAATATTCTTAAAATTACTTTCTTCCCATTTTTATTGGTTATAGCCTAATTTTATCTTTATCTTATTTGAGTAGAATCTGCAAATTTTCCTATAGAGCCGGTATTGATGTTATTATTTTTAATCGACGTCCACGATAAATTTAACGTTTTACAAAGTGTCGTGCTATCTAGTTCCTCCAGGCTTAAAACTTTAAATATAAATGAGAGTAACTTACGATTTCAAACTTAAGCTTTAAATTTTAAGCCGGTAACCTTCTTCGCAGCCTTACTCAAATTATTACATGAAGCTAGTGCAAAAACATCCAAATCAAACGAACGTTGTTATTTACAGTTATGTTGTTAATAATGGCTTGGACTATTATTGTTTTATTTACTTATATATATCCAACAGTATTATTAACAAAAGAGGTACAATCAATTTAAGCCCTTGGTACCCAGGTTAAGTATTAGAGAAGGATTTTTAGCCCTAACTTGGCCTGGTAGAATAACACTTTAAATTTTAACCCTTGCAATGTTTTCTAATGAAGGCTGAATCCAAAAGATAGATTTTGTTTTATTTAGCTATAGCTATATGTTTATATACTATATAAAAGTTCACACAAATAATCTTCAATAACTATTTTGAAAACCAGTTTATGGGAGTCAGCCGAATATAATATGTACATGAAGTGTACAAAAACACTACCTTGGGTATGGCCAGATTCTATAATGAGCAACTGAGTATGAACGTCTCCATATTTAGAAATTACCTAATTAACTGTCGACATAAGAATATTCAATTAAATCATAACTAAGCTAATGTCCAATCCATTAAACTGGTTAAAGAAAACAAATTATTCAAGAAAATTATGTGGAACTGATAGGTAGTGTCACCAATCTTTGTGAAATATATATTTATGATTTTTAAACCAACAGAAATTAATGGCCCGTTATAAATAAAACTGTTTCACCTTTGTTGACAACAGTTAAATATTAGTTTGAGCTCCAAAATGATTGTGTATTTCTTGGAATATAGCATTTACTGTTATAATTTACTGTATATTTAACACAAAAACATCAGTTGATTAAAATAACATTGGATTGAAGTGATCGTATACCGTCTAATGCAAAAATAAGGCACATGTGTTGATAAAGCCGAACAATCGATCGGTCATTAGGGGATCGCAGCTAACGATGCGATGCGTCGAGATATCGATCAGATGCAGTCGAGATATCTATCCAGTGGGGTTCACTCACAAAGCCAAAACAAGGCACTGAATTAGTTTGAATAATTACAATCGATAGCTCGCCATTGTTCACGCCCACACCTGACCGCCCCGTCTAATTAGTTCTAAATACTTGATGCGGAGCGAAAGAAACCTTACATGTCTTCATATAGCGTTCGTTATTCCTTTCAAAATGATATATTTCACCAACGTTTATTGTTTAGAACTATAGTGAATTGTCAGCTATATATGGTTCTCTATGCTGACGACACTTCTTTTGTTGTTCCACACAAAAACAGAAATATCCTTTCAAAACAACTATCGGAACAATTAATTCTATTAAATAACTGGTTCAATGCAAATGGCCTTCATTTAAATCCAAACAAGTCATATTTTATAAACTTCCAAATCAACTGGATTAACTTTAAATAAATACATCCTTTCTGTCACCGAATATCAAAACTGTCACATCCACGAGATTTCTTGGTTTGGAAGTGGATTCTGGCCTAACTTGGCGTCAGCATATTAATCAATTGCTCCAAAAGCTTAGCAAAGCTTTTTACGCTAATTTAACTCTCTCCACTACTGTAGGTCTAAACACTCTAAAACAAGTTTATTTTGCATATGTACGGTACATTCCCTGATTACATATGGACTGTTATTTTGGGGAAGTTCTTCTGAATCATCTAAGGTTTTTCTAAAACAAAAGAAAATAATTAGACTTATGATAGGTTCTCTTCACAATGACTTGTAGGAAACCTTTCCAAAATGTAGAGATTCTTCCTCTATCATCAGCTTACTTGTTTCAGTCTTTACTTTTTGTAAATTAAAATTATGAGAGATTTTCTAACATGAATAACACACACTGTTATAATACTAGAAACATTTCCATTTTGCAGTATCCTATTCATCGAACAACTTTTCTCGAAAATTCCCCTTTTTACTCTTGTGTAGGACTATACAATCATCTACCAGTTGAGTAAAAAGGCCTGGGTAATTGTAAGATGTTTAAGAATAGACTCTTAAAATATCTAATCTCAAACTGTTTTTACAGTGTCTCAGACTACCTAGATTCCATGTCGGGATGGATGGTTTACCACTAGCGAAAACTGCTTATTTGGTGTATATATTTTTAGCTGCTCATCTTTGTTTGTTATATATTGATTGTTGTTTTATCACTGTTGTAACTTGACAAGTCATCTGCCTAGCTATATTTTGGCGTATAAGATGTCTTTGACTATTATACATAAATAAAAAATAAATAAATATAATAGTTACAAAATATTCATAATATTTTTTCTGATCAATATTCGTTAATGATCAAGAAATTCTAAAAGCATGTAGGTTAAATTGGGATTCTAATTTAATCTAAAGCTAACTGCAAGTGGTCACACAATTGAGATTCAGAGGGTCTTGTAAACAATCATTTAAACATGTTTAACTTATGAATTTGCTCAGCTTCTACATTTAGGTAACTACTTTATTTTGCTTGTCTAAATGTGACTTCATAAGGGGCCGAAACATAAATACGCATGAGACAAAATACATAGACAACTAAAGAATGGAAATTCACAAAACGGTAGATTACGAACACCAAAAAGTCGGTTTTCCTTTCTTCAACAAATCTCCAAATTTGGTAAAAAGTTCCCAACACTCAATATGCTGAAAACACGTTTAAAATGTTTTTAGCATCACATATATTTTACAACGTTAACCATTTTATGTTATACTACTGGAAGACCGTTCATTTAGGGGACAAACACTCTGTTGGAAGGAGAAAAATCGTGAGGGAATGGAGTTTGAATGATAATTTTATACGTCTGAAGGAGATTTTAATATGGCTTGACTGCCAAAAATTTATAAAGGACGATCACTACACATCGTTCAATGTCACTGCAATAAAGATTTATTTTATTTGACGGTGAGTTGGGTTACGTAATATTAGTTTATGTAGAGAATGGTTCGATAACTAAGGGATGTGTCGAGTATCTAATACCCTGAAAACTGATCGTAAACTTGTGTAAACTTTCGATGTATTTTTTTTCATTCTTTGATATATTTTGTGCACGTATGCGTTATTTAATAGCGTCCGGTTTCTATAGAATGTTTTTAAAATTGGGCTCTTTTCTTTTAAGAAAAGCTCACATTTTACACTACTAATGGCTCTCTGTTCATTATTTAGCCCTCCAGTAAGTTATCAACTGTACACGGTTTTCAGTAGAAAACATTACGGGAGTTATATTACAGTTTACTAAGGACGTCCTACTTACATGATACCACAATATTGGCTATAGTGGTTTAATATTCATGATGTTTTCCAGTACTAATGTGAATACTAGCATTCCCTAGACATATTATACTCATCAATCTAAAACTACCATCAAGTGAAATCAAGCAAACCTTGAATAAACTAAAAACTATTCTTCTAATAGATTGACGTAAATATCAACTCATCGGTCATCATCATTGGTGTTCTGCCTTGACAAATAACCTCCTGCACAGACTTTCACCAAACTCCTTTGTCGTAAGTTTTTTCTCTGTTCATTCATATTTATCTACCATTTTTACGTTTTCTGTTATCTCTTATCTTCTACTTGTGTTCCCACTTGTTTCCTTTACTTTTCCCCTTTTAGGTGTCTCTTCAATATAACATATGTGCAGATAGTTCTTTTTCCTTCTCTTTACAGTCCAATATTGCTCCCACGTATCTAATTTCACCAAAGCTTCGTCATTTTTGTCTCTAGGTATTTTCCAGTAGCCTTAAACTGATGGTTCTGGCGTTAACATGAAAAAAAGCTTCAACCGTATCGGAGATGGAAAATATTTTGTCGAAAAAAAATAGCAAGGCTTAGTATTTGACGTATCGATATTTAAGCAACATGAGGCGTGACTCTTTCTTGGGTGGTTGATCGGATGAGTAGCCAGTCTACACGTTTACTGCCGGTGGTTCAGAAGACATCTTAAGCCATTTGTCTTAGGTTAAGGGTTATAGAGATATTCTTATGACTTTTACATTTTTCATGAAAACATATCTTTTGAAATGCTAAGTTAAGAAAGAAAATAAAACACCAACACCACTTTACTATAACTCAGAAGCTCTCTAATGTAGCATTCTGCTGCTTTGATCGTGAAATATTCTTTCAGACACGTGAAGTTAAAGGGCTGCAAGCTTAACGAACCACTACTGCCTGCATTAAATATTCACCACACAACTCTCACCCCTTGGCTTAGATTCACAATCTTAGAATTCCCGCAATAACGTTAGAGATTTTATCTCTACTTTATTTGATGATTATTATGGTTTTGGCTTGCTAGTAAACACTCAGCCCCTAATAATTATCATTGTTAAATAGACTTAGTAAATATGTTTAGTACTTTAATATTATACTAGTATATATCCTAAACATGATTTATTTGACAATATACAAAAAATCATGAATTTCAATATGTTACTATAAATTAGTCATGTTTTGTTTGTTTAGTTAAATTTAATTGAACTAATTTTTTAATAGAAATTCTTAGGTATAACAGCACTTCTTAGGCCCTTTTAGTACTAACTCACCAATTCTTTGTTTAATATAGTAATTTTCGTTTCATTTCAAGGTTTTGAACTTGTAGTTACATATTTTTTTTTTTAATTTGTGCACTTCGATAAACAGCATCAAAAAATAAAGTTTGTTTACTTTATTTACAACAGATGTGCAAATCTTACCGTAATTAGTTTTTGGTGTCCTAGCACATCACACCTTTGTTCGATATCGGACCTATAAACTCGTTGATGGAAATTAAAAGTGGTTACTTGACCGAATACTAGGACGCTTATTACATAATTGGATATGGAGCTAAATAATTTTGAAAAATTTAAAATATCTTTTAAAAATATGATTATTTTTAACTTTTTGTAATTTATTAAACTAGTTCATGTACAAAGAAGTTTATTAAATTATATATCACTTTATGTTAAAACATGCCAAGTACATAAGCATCTATTGATGTTCCTTTCACATAGACGTAGAGTTCAGTGGTATTGGAAGTTTGACCCACCAACCCAAACACACAGAACTGTATTGATCCTCCCACCTAAACCACTGAACGTCCTAAGGATTAAGAAACTTTCTCAAGTATTGAGAGAGAGAGAGAGAGAGGGAGGGAGGGAGAGGGGGAGAGGGAGAGGGAGAGGGAGAGGGAGAGGGAGAGAGAGAGAGAGAGAGAGAGAGAGAGAGAGAGAGAGAGAGAGAGAGAGAGAGAGAGAGAAAGAGAGAGAGAGAGAGAGAGAGAGAGAGAGAGAGAGAGAGAGAGAGAGAGAGAGAGAGAGAGAGAGAGAGAGAGAGAGAGAGAGAGAGAGAGAGAGAGAGAGAGAGAGAGAGAGAGAGAGAGAGAGAGAGAGAGAGAGAGAGAGAGAGAGAGAGAGAGAGAGAGAGAGAGAGAGAGAGAGAGAGAGAGAGAGAGAGAGAGAGAGAGAGAGAGAGAGAGAGAGAGAGAGAGAGAGAGAGAGAGAGAGAGAGAGAGAGAGAGAGAGAGAGAGAGAGAGAGAGAGAGAGAGAGAGAGAGAGAGAGAGAGAGAGAGAGAGAGAGAGAGAGAGAGAGAGAGAGAGAGAGAGAGAGAGAGAGAGAGAGAGAGAGAGAGAGAGAGAGAGAGAGAGAGAGAGAGAGAGAGAGAGAGAGAGAGAGAGAGAGAGAGAGAGAGAGAGAGAGAGAGAGAGACATTCCACGTGACTTGGTAAGTTTAACTGTAGCATTTAACCTTTCAACTAGTATGCCTTTGACAATGACCAATCCATAGAAATTTCAATCTATACCCAACTGAAACGACGGACAGCCTCCAGGTACCCTAAGTGGTTGTCTTCTGACTTAAAAAGGCCACTCAAGAGAAACTTTCTACTCATCAGAAATGTTACTGATCAGGAGGAACAGATCAGAACGAGGTTTATTCTGCCCTGAGAAGATATGTCAAAGTAGAATTAGATCGTTGCTGGAGGGAGCATGCTCGTAATCTTGAGAGAAACCTGAAGTTGAAACCTATAACTTCTGGAATAAAAACTCTAAAATTCCAAAAACGATTCCTTTCATGGACAGTGTGTTCAAATGATACTCTGGTCAATTCTAACCATGAAAAAGCTATCCAACCGCTCCTATGAGCTAACCTCAGTACTTTGTGATAAGGATAAAATAGAGATCATATAACAACACAGTAAATGGAGGACCACAACCCTAAAAAAGGCCCTGACCGTAGACAAATAACCATACGAAGTCATGTCATGGTGAAGGGAAAACTGTGCGCATTCACAAACAGCAGCATGCGCTCTATCTATAAGGCCATGCGCGCTGCGTGACAAAAACACACCACTCACATCCAGTTTTGAGCCAATTGTAGCCAGGCACCGTTTAGTCCACAAACGTTCGACGTGCTGCAAAGAGAACAGTCCACAAACTACAGTAAACACCACGGCGCCGTTAAGTATGGAAACGACAAATATGTATTTATACATATTAATGTACACCCTGAAATCCGGTTGTAACAACATCTATTTACTGTACCCAATACAACATATTCTGCCCTTTGCAATCAGTGGCTGGAAATTACTGACGGGGGGTTAGATTATCATTATATATATATATATATATATATATATATATATATATATATATATATATATATATATTATTAGGATAGACAATCTAATGAAATATGCTATACAAAATCTATCCAACCAAATTACAGGCACATAAGTTTTATGTTCAGAATATTTGTATCCTAAACATTTTATGTACGTATGCTTTATTTTACATTAGGAAAACAGAATAAACTGAATAGTGATTTTAAGGGGTTTTTGTTTGATATTAAATTGCATTTGTTTATGGTACATAGTACTTTTTTGTAAATGATACATTAGTACTAAAAAAAACCTCGTTCAATTTAGTTCAGTTTATTTCATAATATTTATTCTTTTCGTTTAAAACATTCACAAAACGAGTATCTTCAAATGTTCAGTCGGTGAAAAATTACCCTATGTGGCTGGAGAGGAGAGGTGTATTGGAAAACGAAGAAGAATAATGAAGTAGAAGTAGACAAGACAAATGGTGGAAGGAAGCGTTTGTGTACAGGCGCACGTGACGCCCCGACATGTTACGACTAGTTGAACAGCTGTGACTAAGTTGGCACTTTGGCAACCTGTAAATATAACTAATTTCCTTTAAATTAACCACTACGGAATTTTTGAATTCACATTAGCTAACAATTATAATCGGAATGGAGGAAATATTACCTGCACGTTATTACGTTCTGCTAAATATTGTTATTAGATATTAAATAATTTTTTTATTTAATCATTCTAAGCTAGATTCATTAGTGTTGATCAAACAAACCAATGCTCACTGCTGATAATAACGTAATGGCTTGCTACTATGCTTCAATGACAATTTTTAAATGTAATTAAACAGTAAGGGAAGAGTAGTTCTCTATCTCACTTTCACCACTTAGTGTATATCTTTTGAACATGTACTTTCAGTATGACACTTTAAAACTGACCTGTATATGATTAGTTGTTCTTCAAATAAAACATTACTATGTGGTTTGGACTGTATGATGAGCTTTAAAGTCTCCTAGTTATCCTCGTTTTGAGCTGTTATAATGCTCATTTTCTAAGAATCACTTAAAATTATATAGTACTCTAGTTAATCCACACTTATTGCATTCATTTGCAATGTTTGCTTATTCTCTCATACCTTTAGAGCTAGAGTCTTAGTAAAAAATCAATACAATAGTACAAATAGGCCTATTAAGATAGCTAATGTTTTAAGTAAACATAAATATATTTAAAGGTAGAGTAAAACTCATAAATTTCATACAAGAAAAATAAATATTTGATTTTTGTTTTTGATTTGTAAATAACTATCATATGATGGGGTGGATTTTTTTACCAATTTACTAGAATACTGTTCTGCGAAGATCCTCACTTTCTAAAGACATATTTCTGATACCCTTACCTGCTACTCCGACTTAAAATTGTGTGTTAAGATGTTATTTAAACAAAATATAAATAGTTTGACCTATAACTATTTTACTCAAGTTTCAAATGAGTGAGAGTGTATTTTTTAAGCTGGAAGAAATATCTTTACAAAATTTTCTTGTTAGTGAACGGTCCTGTAATATGTTTAGTAAACACAATTTTTGTGTGAGAACTAAACCAAATTGAAAGGTATGATTTTTATGCATATTTGTACAAATTTGAATGTCAGTTCTTTCAGTGAAAAGTCACGTAATGTCCATAAGAAAGAGCAAAAGCATTCCTGTGTGGAGTTGGTGTGAATAGTAACACAAAGAAGTTTGACCTTATGGTAGTGTTTTGGCAAGGAATCTAAGGAATTCATTCGATTACTAATTCATTCGATTATTAATGATCAACTTGAGACCCTTGAATAAAACACCCCCTGATTTGAAAATTGCAACGCATTTTAGACTGAGGGCATTGTTTGTAATTTTAAAAACAGAAATAGATTGTTTTCGTTTGTTTGTTTTACACTAATAGTACAACGAATGTAAATAAGAGTAGTCATATTGTAAATATTGGTGCTAAATTTGTTTTAGATACTATTTAAAAACATTTTAAATGTCGTTTTAAGATTTTACTAAAATTTGAAACATAAAATTGGAGTAGTCATGCTTTAACGAATTATTAAAATAAATATGAAGGTACTGTTATACAGTTATACTGGGCATATCGAATGGAAAATTAACTGTAAAACGGTAGTATTTTAAAACTGGTTTTATTCTAGTACAATTAAAGAGTGAAAAAGGAACAAAAATGTGTCAAACAAACGGAGCAAGAGATAGTATTTGTGAAGTAGAAGATGCGAGGCACTATATCATGGAGTAAGCTGGACAGCTGTTCTCCGATTTATATTTGCTATAAAAAACTTTCCCAAAAATAATCGGACTGCATAAACTTTTATTAGCAGCTATGAAAATACTGTACAAGCATTATGTTATCATCATAGTTTAACTAAATTATAGGTTTAATTTATCTTGTTTATATGACTGATTTTTAGTAACTATACAGCTTACTAATTATAATTTAGTTTTTCTTTTTTCTCTATGGAAACTGAATAATATTTCAAAAATCATAGTTACAATCTATAGTTTCCTGTATACAGTCAATGTCAAGTTAATGACAATGTAGTTTGTTGATAAATCATCCAACTAATCAAGAGTTGCTGTCTCACTAATTACACTACATCAAACATCGGTTATGTGTTAGTAATGGAGCAAAAGTCAACTGTACGATAAGGGGGGAGAGTTTTTTTTAACTATTTCCAGTAGAGGACATGGATTTGGGAGCAAGGAGTGTGGTTACACACACCCCATCAGTCCTGTCATCACCAACTGATAACTGATGTAGTTTTATTTGTCACATGTAGTTTTATTTGTCACATTCACTTACATTAGGAAAATGCAAAGGCAAATATTTTAATATATGGAGGCGACTACATGCTTTTACGAGCTGGGAATCTCTCGTGAAAAAATTTCTCACTTTTATTACAGAGTTTTATATTTGTTAGACCCTATATTACTTTATTATTACTCCCTGCTAAAAATAATGTTCCAGAGTACGTATAGTTAAAAGTCTAAAAATATAGACTACTGCATAAATCATCCTACAATATACAGGGTGGAAAAAATATGGGAATGCTTTCACAACAATTTTACCAATTCACAATGGGGGTGTGACTTTGTAAATGAATGAACTCCCCCAATAAACCTTGCTGAAATTGTTATTATAGTCAATTTATTCCATCACTTAATGTATCATTAGTTTGTATGATCATTATTACTAATAATATGACTTTTGCTATACAATATGTACATGTTGTCAAAAATCAATAAAAACTATTTCATTTCATTTATTACATAGATAATTTGATAATTTAAGTTTTTTAAATAATTGTGTTCTATAAAGTATAATTTTTGATCATAATAATTTACATAACTTCGTTAAATAGCGGAGAAATAATATTGTTAAAATTAGTTCCTTTTAAATTCAAATTACCGCTACCCTGGAGAGGATAAAATTTCCGAAGTCCGGTTTGTGGAAATTAATTTCTATTGAATAAACCTTTAATTTGATACCAAACTCGACCTAGGCTTAAGTTGAAAATTTTCGTTCAACACCTCGTGGACCGTCCCCCTGAAAGGAAGAAATGTCGCTAATGGCGTCAAAAAGTGTGTTCTCTATAACCATGATGAAGTACGAGATTTCACGTTTACAAGTGAAGTGATACAAAGTTGTGAAAGCGTTTCCATAATTTTTCCATTCTGTATAATCATATCACACAACAACGAAGGAATTCTCAGCCACACCTTAACCCAATAAATATATACGTTCATAACCATATAATATATTAATTTCATTTACCTACATTTTTCTCCACTAAAAGAAAATATAATTAAGCCCACCAAATTCATATCTAGACTATTCTTTAATTTGTATTTTGTCAAGTTTCTCAAGTGAGAAAAGCCTCCCACATTTTGTCGATAAAACCCTATTTTGTGCTATAAGAAAATGGTATTACTTTCTAGATTCTTTAAGAATTTTAATCAATATAATTTTTTAAAGAAAGAACGATTTAAAAGCTAAATATATCAGTATAATGTTGGTTCTCTGAGATCATGAAAAAAATTTTTATCTATCTAAACTATTCAGTTAAGGTATGCGGGAAGTGGGCTCGCTATTTACCTCATAGCGTGCAGGATCAAGTTCCTGTGGTGCAGGAAACACACTGGGTTGTGGTTTGTTCCTACTTGGCGTGTCTAACCAGCCAACTTGGTTGGTAATAGGACATGGTACCGAACACCATCTTACACTGAGTCCTTACTAATTATATTGTGTGTCAGTACATAGGAGCTATACATTAAAATTAATTTAAGTTGACTCTCTGTTTGGAGTTCTAAATTTTACTTGTTTTGGAACTTTTCCGTTCACTACCACTACTTTGGTTAGATTATGTTAGGTTTGGTTATGTTATGTTAGGTTTGGTTAGGTTACGTTAGGTTTAGTTTGGTTATGTTATGTTAGATTTGGTTATGTTAAGCTAGGTTTGGTTATGTTATGTTAGGTTTGGTTAGGTTACGTTAGGTTTAGTTTGGTTATGTTAGATTTGGTTATGTTAAGCTAGGTTTGGTTATGTTATGTTAGGTTTGGTTAGGTTAGGTTATGTAAGGTTTAGGTTGGTTAGGTTAGGTTAAGTTTTTAGGTTAGGTTATGTTAGGTTTGGTTATGTTATATTAGGTTTGGTTAGGTTAAGTTAGATTTAGTTTGGTTATGTTAGTTTAACCCAAGTCATAGTTATCCTCATTTTACTAAACAGTAGTACAACCTGCCGTACAGTTTTAATAATAGTTTAACCATACATTTGTATAACAGGGTAATATTGGTTACAGGACCTGCAATGTCCCTGAGTACCAGGGTGATGGTGATTGCCGACCCATGGCTGTGGTAAAAGACCTTCACTCTCTTCGGCTCCCCAGGACTATGAAGTGGATCCGCCTCTTTGCTCTTGTATTACTGGTTAGTAGCAGTTTGTTATTTTTAAAGGGGAATAGTTATATTTATTTAAACAATTATATCCAATTGTGAGCTGCCTTATGAAGTGATGTACAATCACAATCTGTACAAATTTCGTTTTTTTTTTTTTTTTTCATAGTAGAATCGTTTTGGTTTTACAAAAACATATTTCGGACCTTATCCGTTAATTGACTACTGCTGTTTTGGTTACTTTGGTTAGGTAATGTTAAGTTTGGTTAGTGTATGTTAGGTTAGGGTATGTTAGATTTAGTTATGTAATGTTAAGTTTGCTTTGGTTATGTTAGGTTAATCTAAGTTATGTTATGGTAGTGAATTAACGGAAAATATCCTATAATACAAGAAAGTTCTACAAACTTAAATGACGAACGTTTTTGTATTCCAAATAAAATAAAACTATTAGCTCTTTGTGTTTTGGATAACATGAATGTATGATAAGTTAACCCTTTGAACATATACTGTATATTTCAGGTGCCTAACGGTACATAATAAATTATCTACTCCACTTATATGACTAAATCTTCAAACATACGATACGTTACAATGTTGTACAATGTTTTACAATCAACGAGTCAATTGTAGAGAAACAATATATTGGGCTATAGGTTCTATGCTCGATCCTCTTAATACCAAAACAGCGTCCGCTAAATGGTTGCTAACATCGACACTACTAGAGAAGTCTGATGTGTCCATGTTGGGTGGTAGTCGAGGTTCAAATATTGTTTAGTGAAGAGACCTGAGTGTCTGGCTTGTAAGTTAGCTAAAAATCAGACTAATACTACGTGGTTCAGATTCCACCTACTGTGGGTGGAATCTGAACCACGTATCTGAACTACCTATCTGTGGGTCCCTCAGTTACCCTAGCTACTGGGCTCTTAATGTATATCTCTTTGTGAGGAACAGTCGACCTTACTTATTTACAATGACTACACTCATCACTCATTCACCCCTCATATTCACCCATATCTCTATGATCGGCGTCTTACTACTGAATGATGAATTATGTTTACTTACAAAATTAAATTACAAGTATATTATTAAAAGTATACCCAAAACAAACCAATATCAAAATAGTACCATAAAGTGCGGTATTTGGTCGTAACGTGGCAATGGAATGGACTCTGCAGACTAATCTTCAGTTTCGATACTCCCAATGTTTGGAATTTGACAATGTAAACATGCCAAACCCAAAAGTCTATAATGTCACCGCCTTTCTTCGGATAAGCCAAGCAACCTTATCCCGATAAGCTAGACAAACACTGTCGGGATAGTCGGCTCGGTTGTATAGGGACGACCAGATATGGGCCCCTTTGTTCCCTCAGGTTACAGTGTTCCCGTGAGATAATGTTAATCGCCTATTGTTTCACTCAGTCGTTGCTTAAAGTACATATTTGATAAAGCATATAAGGGATATTTATAACGACAACTACCCTGAGAGGGAAGGACTTTTGGAAGCTGGAAAGTACTTAAGCCACTATATTCCTTAGGGCAGGGAATTCATTTTTCATTTCTAAGACACCGATCGTAGAGATATGGGCGAATATAAGGGTTGAATGAGTGTGATGAGTGTAGATGAACGAGTGTAGTCATTGTTACTGTCTGAGTTCAACTTAGCTCAGAAAGGACTATTTATCAATAGACCAATAGTGAGGGCCACTATGGGACCTACAGCTTTACGTGGAATCCAAACCACGTAGTATTAGTCTGATTTTCAGGTATCTGACAAGTCTGACACTCAGTTCTCTTCCATACACAACATCTGAACCTTGATTACTATCCAACATGGACTCTCCAGACTTCTCTAGTAGTGTCCAGTCGATGGCAACCATTGAGCGGACGTTGTGTTGGTATTAAGAGAATTTTTTAAAAATACAAACAAATAGTTATATGTAGCGATTTGGATCTTGAAATGGATTTCCAAAAGATCAAATAAATGAGATAAAAATATAAAATAAAACGTAGCTTGTCCAAAGTTCAATTACAATTTTTAACAAAAAGTACTATTTTCAAGTTATAACATGTTCTTTAAATTAAAACAGGCAATTTATCAGAAGTAATCTGTGTTAGGCAAATGTGTACTAGTTTCCTTACATAGTAAGTAAATGCGAAACAGGTTTGCGGGGTAAAACATTATCACTTTTTTAAAGAGTTGTTCAATTAATAACATATTCTCCCTCCCCCATGTTCAATAAAAATTACAAATTGTGATATATGTAGGTTTATCAACGTAGCTGTATGTTAACCGTACGCATGGTTTAGTTAGATATTATGTAACGTGAGTTTACTTTCCCATTGTTTATCTTTAGGGTTAAATTATTTACCATTCAGCCATTCTCATCAATATTTTTGTTCTGATATCTCAAAAAAAAGCAGACACTAGTGAAATATATACATGTTTAGGCCTAACATTTAATTTTTTATTAGAATATTTTTCACATGTACATTTTATTTAGCACAAACGTTAAACAAAATTTATAGATCGTCTTATTTTACCAGGCTTTTAGCATAACTATACGACTCCGAAGCCAGCTCACATATAACGTATATCAATAACATGAGCGTTGTTATTGATATACTGTACGTTTTAATTAGTTAATTTCAAACTCTTAACCTATTTGATATTTTTATTTTAAATACTGGTCTAATTATAAGAAATAGCAAAATACAAATAATCTGTCTGTGACTGCTTCGCTCAGAGTTGATGTTTTTATATGACTAGTAGGCCAGCCAGGAGACCGGACCTTCAGCGCGCGTTCTGTACAGTGGTATTGACCTACCCGGCGCCCATACACATACAGTAGTATTTAGGGCTAAGAAGCCCTCTCCACCACTTAAGACCAACGGTTTAAGGGTGACTTCCGAACCACCACCAGAGACCGGACGGGCGGGTTCGGTCACCCATCCAAAGAACAACTACACTCGATGTTACTTGACTATGTTATCTTGCGATAACGTCGGAACCCTCCAGCTAAGGCCACTGGCAACAACTATATTTTTATATGTGAAAACATATATTTCTCATCCAATGCTAAAAAATGTGTACCTAATTATCAGTAGGTTGGGATCGTGCATTGAATCGCTAATGTAGTTCCATGTAAATGGAAAATGGTTTAAGCCAACTTTAGTAGCAGACCTTACTAACAAATCAATTTATCAATTTACTGGCTTAAATATTTCTTTTCTTGTGACTTATTTTCGTAAGTTTTGTGTAAAATTAAGAGTACATTCAGGTGTGTGCTTTTTGAACTTTTTCAACTGTTCAGCTCCTTTATTTCAACTTGGTAAATTCATAAACATCTGAATTTGTCAGAAGCATAGCTGGACTCAGATTTACAGTGTGATTCAAATCAGAGTCCAAAAAACTTTGAAATTGGTCTGCTGATAATAACTGAAGTTCATCTGGCATGGGACACTAGTTAACGATAGTTTCTAATGGGTGGTTTTCCTTACCTTGTACAGAGCTACTTTGTTCATTCATCACACTCTTTATAAAATAGTATTTACCCCTATCTTTACGCTTAGTATTTTTAGAATAAGCAAATAAACATTATTTTTTGCTTATGTTTGGTGGAACTTAAGAAATTTAAGACTAAGAAGGGTCAAATTCCTTTAGCTGCCCGCCAAACCCAAACTTTTTTCTATTACCGAATATCCATAAAGGAGATATGAAAGATGTTGCAGGACGTACTAAACACTCACTATACAATATGTTCTTGGAGCTTTCTCCATATAAACGCACAAAGATTTTGTGTAGGTTAGGTTACAGGTAAGACCTTTCGTTACAAATGAAGCTAATAACAACATGTTCTTGTAAATATATAAGTAGTTTAGGTAGTTATTGGCATAGAAAAAGTTTGCGTTTGGCGGGTCACTAAGGAATTTGACCTTAAGAAGTATCAGAAACTTAAAAGCGAAAAATTCAAATTTAAAAATGAACTTTTAGATCTTATAAGTTCCACCGACTAAACTAGGGATGAACAAGGTATAGGGACTGTGTGGTCCAATGCCTGTAATCCAGTAGGATAACTCGACCGGATATTACACTGCAGTTTAATGCAGCGGAGTGTGACGCTGCTTAAGGTCTTTTAATGTCTTTGTAATGCCAACATTTAACGGTGTAGAATAACTATTACGATGTACCCCGGACAGTAAAAAGTGGTACGTTATTGTAGGTAATATAAAATAGTATATTTTACACATGAAGTGTTAATAGTTTATTTATAAAGCTCAAGACAGTTATTTATTGTGGTGATAATACATACTAGGGGCTTCTAAATTATAGTATTTCAAAATACGTACATTTAAATTTAAAAACTAGATAGAATTTTATAGTTCATATTAATGTTTTACAGAAAAAGTAGGTTAATATTTAAAAACAGAGTTCGAAAGTTATTTGTTACCATTGGATTGTTCATGATTGGTCGGTAATATTTTCATATTTTGTATTTTTTTTCTATTTCATATTGTATTTGATAATTTGTACAGTATAGTTGTTTGTGTTATGTGTGATAGTTTTTAAGAACTCTCGATATTCTTAACAATCAACCGTAGTTTTTAAGCAGGTAGTTTTTGGTGTTTTCTAAAATTATTATGGGTTTAAAAAAACTAGTTTTAAATGTAGTCTAAGGTAGGAACACCTGAAAAGGACTGGCGTTTTATACCTGTCGAAACGTTGTGGTTTTTCCTTAAACACTTGAAGCATTGGAAATCACCAAATATTAACTACCTAAATTTTATATGTATTGAAAATATACCTATTGAAATAATTTTTAAAAATAGTTTGTTTTTCACTTGCCAATTATATATTTCAATATTTTTCAGTTTTACGTAACAAGATAAAACTGTAAATTAAGTATTCATTAATTCATTATTCATCTCTAAGACGCAGATCGTAGAGATATGGGTGAATATGAGGGATGAATGAGTGTAGATGAATGAGTGTAGTCATTGTTACTATCTGAGTTCGACTTTGCTCAGAAAGAACTATTTATTAATAGCACAATAGCCAGGGGCAAATATGGGCCCTACAGCTTTACGTGGAATCTGAACCACGTGATGTTGGTCTGATTTTCAGCTAACTGATAAGTCTGATACTCAGTCCTCTTCCCTACACAACATCCGAACCTTGACTACCATTCAACATGGACACCCCAGACTTCTACAGTAGCATCCACATTGATGGCAACCATTGAGTGGACGCCGTGTATTTTTATACACTATATTTAAAAGTAGATATTAGTATTTTTGGTAAATGAATTTTATGAGTAATATATTTTATTTTACAAATGAACTGTAAAAATTGCTATATTTTTTTAAAGAAGGTATCTAGGCAGAGCAGATAAAGATAAACAATAGGAAGGATACTTTAAATAAATACTGTAATAAATCCAGAAAATGGTTCTTATAATGAAGTGTTTTAGCGAATAGCCTCTTTTTTTCTGGGAGTGTCAGTTGGTCAAGAAATACCCTTAAAGGCGTCCTTTACAAACTTGTGACCAATCAGTGCGTGATTGAATCCGAATTAATCCTGACGACTTAGTGAAGCAACCCCTAGAGTTTCCCCTACTATCCCCACTCCTCCAACCCTTATACCCTCCATTACTTCTTGAATGGGGCTAAGTTACACCCCAATATTAGTGCTATCCATGCTATTGACTGCAAGATATCCCTTTATACTATGATGGTTGTGGAAAGTAAACTGCTTTCGTTGCAGGAGAAATATGATAACATCAATTATTGTTGTTTAGTTCGTTTTCAAACGAGTTAATAGAGTTTTCTTTCCCCATATGTGATTTTATAAGATAAAAACAGGATGAACTTAAAATAAATTGATAGTTTTCCTATTTTCACCATAAATAACTCAAGTGAATGAGCTGTTCAAAGAAATCGTTTAAACGTGGTTTTATATTAAAATTTCTTGTACTTATTAATTAAATATTTTAACTTAAAATTATCTTTTAAACTATCACATTATTAATATACACTGAATGGATGGAAGTCACGTCACAAGAATTTCAATAAAACTACTATTATATTACTGGAACAACGCCGTGTTTTCAGTATTATTCATGATATAGTATTATACAGCGTGTATTTTTTAAATGGGCTACCACTGTGAGCTTGGAAATCATACGTCTGACAATAAACTTAAAATAGGGAACCTTACTTTGTTTTTAGAGACAATTAAAAACACATATTTCAAATTTTGAAAAATAACCGCCATTTTCCAATATGACGGTCAACTTAGTTATTTCTTGGAACACCCTACAGTATATTTTATGATAGCTTTAGATATAAATAGTAATCTTAGGTTTTTTTTTATTCCAGGTAGTTTTTCAATATTTCGCTTAATAACATTGATGTGAGAACTCAAAATGTTCAGATTCCTTGCACAAAATAGTGCATTAAATTATAATACACAGAAGTTCAAACAAATTTGTTTCTGTTTTGTCACAGATAAATTGTTGTTGGCAGCACTGTTTCCATTATCAGCTGTTTAAGTCAACTTATAATACAGCTGTGAATATGTATTGGAAGTTGACTTAAAAAGCTGACTATGGTAACAGTGTTGCCAATATCAATGTATATGTGACAAAATAGTAAAAAAATCTTTCAAATTTCTGTGTATTTTAATAATTTAACGCACTATTCTGTCAAATCATGAAAAAAGACAAAAAATAGTTAGGCATACATTTTCCAAAGGTTTGCTTTAATCTTTGCAGGTTAGATAATTTTTTTGAACGTTTATTTAAACACATTTTATCTCATTGGTAAGCTCCATAAAGGATCTAACCATTCTAAGCTGTCATATCTACGTTATTAAGCAAAATATCAAAAAACTGCCTAGAATAAAAAAAGACCTAAAATTACTATTTCTATCTAAAACTATCATAAAGTATAGGGTGGTTTAAGAAAAAACGAAGTTGACTTCCATATTGGAAAATGGCGGTCATTTTTCAAAGTTTTAAATATATATATTTTTAATTGTCACTAAAAAAATAAAGTTCCCCATTTGAGGTTGTTTGTCAGACTTATGGTTTCCAAGATCGCAATGGTGGACCATTTAAAAAAGACACCCTATATACTCTACAGGGCATTTGTAAACTTACATATATTTATACAAATGTATTTTGATTAGTTTAAACTCATATTAAACTATTAAATGATCACCTTTTTGACGTAAATTACGTACAATAAACAGTTTATGTGCAGTGAAAAATGTATGTGTTCTAGTCACAAGTATTCAGCAAATTATATTTTTGCTTTAAGCATATGGTCAGCTAGTAAAGACTAGAAGCCAGTCTTCCAAACTGCATTTTATCTTGGCCTTAGTTAAGTTTAGTGTAACAGATTACTATTACCATGCTCCGTTCAACCCATTCAAAGTATTTATTAATTTATTTTGTATTTATTCGAAGTAGGGTTGTAACATATTTTAAAAAAGCCTATATTTAGCGGTGCTTCTTCTAAATACATATAAAATGAAACTAAATCCGAAAAAAACACCAGCCATACAATATACATCACTGTTTCACAAACGTTTTACTGTTTTTAAGGCTTCCCAAAAATGGTAAACATCATTTTAAGTAATTTTGGAACGTATATAATATATTATAATATAGTTAATTTACCTATAAAAAATTTTAATTCATAAAAACTGCTAATACTCTAAATATATTAGTGTGATCAAATTAGGAACACTTTTATTACCATTATCAGACCGAAGTTTTTAAAAGAGATAAAAGATCATACGTACACACACATTATCTCGTATTATCAGTGTATTTAACTTCCCTTATGTGATGTTAAATTCGTGTTCCAAACTAACAACACGTAAACTGTTAATATCAGATAGGGAGATCTAAATTAAAGTTCACCCAAGCACCAGTTCGAATACTATTGCAAAACTGACTTATTATTTAACATACAGTATGTTTGTCCTTTAACATAGTAATCCCATCAATTAAATGATGTTATAGTATTTTTCTGTACGTTGGAAGTCGATAGTGCTCTGAAATCATATAAATTCAAAGATTTAAAATAGAGAGTATAATTACATTATAATGCGATTAATTAAAATGTCTGTTGAATAATTGACGTTTTTATCAATATATCGATGACATTGATTGTTTTTTAAATACATTTAATGATGCCATTCTGCACTTTCATTTATTAGTAGAATCATTAAATAAATTATTTATGTGCTAGGATTATCTTCTGTCATGCAAAATTAATTATATCACAGTTGCACACCAACAGCGCTGATAACTGTGAACAATTCGCTCATGGTATAAGGAAACTGTACGTATATTTGACGT
This sequence comes from Stictocephala bisonia, assembly GCA_035578905.1. NCBI lineage: Eukaryota > Metazoa > Arthropoda > Insecta > Hemiptera > Membracidae > Stictocephala > Stictocephala bisonia. Next base: position 156,030 of record JAQJVL010000021.1, read on the forward strand.
GGAATAGAGAGAATCTGCTAGTCAGCTAGTCCATCTATGTGCATTCTCTAATGTGAGTTACATATAGACGATATTATTCACCCCCCCCCCTCTAGTCAAAAGAATAGTGGACCTCTGAGGACTAAGCTATAAACTGGTAGGAACTGACAACAATACTCAGTCCACAAAGACGGGCGCGCTGTATAGCGAACAGTCCACAAACTACATGTAACAGTGGGACTTTGTTTTTCTTGGAGATGAACATCTACGTAACGTTACTTACTCTTGCCTACATAAATATATATTTATACTGTGCCGTAATACATATATAATATGCGTACAGTGTGTGTAAATACGATCAAACGTATGTTGTACATGTGATTATGTCGGGGCTAAGGAGACTGTTTATAAGGTTTTACTCTCTCAAAATTTAAATGATAAGAATTCAAAAGTTTTTTTATTTTGACTCAATATCCATTTAGCTTTTGGGAAATAACGCACACAAAATGTGTATGCTAGGCATTAAATAACCCAGTTGACGTAAGTAAAACCATCCCGATATTTGTGTTTTACTACTGTGTACGGTTACTAATGTAAAAGTAGTGTTCTCTCTCTCTCTCTCTCTCTCTCTCTCTCTCTCTCTCTCTCTCTCTCTCTCTCTCTCTCTCTCTCTCATATATATTCATATATTCATAGCTTGTAGTTATAGGTTGACCATTTGATTGAATAAATAGTCCCAACTTCACTTGAGTACAGGGATTATTTACTTTTACATTTACAAAGCAATGCTTTTACGTATTTATTTTCTACAACTGATCCAATGATATTATGCATTTTACTATCACAGCTCATCTCAGACACTGTCACTTTAGCCACGGTCCAATCCCTCTGGAGAGATATGAATATCTCAACAGAAGATATATTATATAATGTTTTGTAGTATGCTAAAATTATAATAGTTGAAAATATATCAAATGTGGGTTATAAAAAAAAAGTAAATGAATAGAAGTACGTACAAGAAAAATCTAATGTATGAATTTTCATTAAAACTAAACATGTAGTGTAAACATATATATATATATATATATATATATATATATATATATATATATATATATATATATATGTGTGTGTGTGTGTGTGTGTATATGAATAAACCACATTTTAAAATAAAACAGCTTTTAAAATAAAAATTTTATGTACTTCTTAAAATGTTAATCACTAAATATTTTATTTTCCAGATGTGTTTAAAATCTTAAGGAAATCATATTAAAGTTTTCTCTATTGTAACTGTGAACATTTTTCTGCCCTATCACGTAGACAACAAATCCAGTTTGGAGTATAAAAAAGGAAGGACAATATTTTCCACATTGCCGAGAAAAACAAGTCTGATGTTCGTGGGGAGAGGATTCTGACCTGCCTCCCCCTCGACCTGTACGCCGTTCTGTCTTTTCAGCCCTTAAACCACATTTGACCCCAGCATGCCTTACTGTTGTTTTGTATGAAAACAAGTCTGATGTACGTGGGGAGGGGGTTGTGACCTACCTCCCCTTCTACCAGGATGCCGTTCTGTCTTTTCAGCCCTTAAACCACACTTGACCCCGGCACGCCTTACTGTTGTATTGTAAAATAACAAGTCTGATGTACGTGAGGAGGGGGATATGACCTACCTCCCCCTCGACCTGGACGCCGTTCTGTATTTTCTTTCCTTATACTGCACTTGATCCTAGCATTGCCCACCATTGTATTGTGTAAAAACAAGTCCGATGTCCGTGAGGTTGGGGTTATGACATGCCTCCCCCTCGACTTGGAAGCTGTTCTGTCTTTTCAGCCCTTAAACCACAATTGACCCCAGCATGCCTTACTGTTGTTTTGTGTGAAAACAAGTCTGATGTACGTGGGGAGGGGGTTGTGACCTACCTCTCCTTCTACCAGGACGCCGTTCTGTCTTTTCAGCCCTTAAACCACACTTGACCCCGGCACGCCTTACTGTTGTATTGTAAGAAAACAAGTCTGATGTACGTGAGGAGGGGGATATGACCTACCTCCCCCTGGACCTGGACGCCGTTCTGTATTTTCTTTCCTTATACTGCACTTGGTCCTAGTATGGCCCACCATTGTATTGTGTAAAAACAAGTCAGATGTCCGTGAGGTTGGGGTTATGACATGCCTCCCCCTCGACTTGGAAGCTGTTCTGTCTTTTCAGCCCTTAAACCACACTTCACCCCAGCACGTTTGTTGTGTTGTGTAAAAAAAATCGGAGAAACGATGGGAAGGGGTTGTGATCTGCGTTCCCCTTGACCTGTACGACGTCCTGTCTGTTCAGCCCTTAAAGCGCACTTGACCCCTGCACACTTTAATGTTGTTTTGTGTAAAAACAAGTCTAATGTACGTGGGAAGTGGATTCGTGATCTACCTCCCCCTAGACCTGGACGCCATTCTGTCTTTTCTCTCCTTATACTACTCTTGGCCCAGACATGGTTCCCAGTTTTATTGTGTAAAAACAAGTTTGATGTACGTGGGGAGGGAGGGTTGTGACCTGCGTTTCCCTCAAACTGGTCTAACTTCTGTCGTTTCTGCCCTTCAACCACTCCTAACCTAATAATTGTTTCTATTAGACCTGATCACGTTTCTGAAATTACAGGCTTTGAATTGTTCTCAACCCCATATTATGTAATAACTATGCAAATGAATTAGTATCAGTACGTTTTGTATTAATAAATATAAAGATACAATATAACGTTCAATATAAAGATGATTTCGTAAGCAATTTGATAATTGCATTCCGAATAATTAAGACTTTAATCGTTTACTTCGGACTTAATTATTAATTAAGAAGTAATTATAATATTGAAATAAATAAACTTATATAATTGCAATAATTTAACTGAATTTAAATTATAAAGCACTGTAAAAATATCATTATAGTGAAATAGTAAATAATATTAATGCATAAAAATAAAATCCTTTTAATATTCATTAAAAGTTAAATAGTTTTCATCATGTAAACCCACATTTAGTTACAAGGCGTTTATCTAAGAACTAGTTTGTTAAATTTATAGAACCATTTCACCATTTCAGGCCGTTACTTTTGTGTTTGCAATTGCGTCTTAGTGCCAATTTACACGAACCCATTTTCTCCGTGACTTATAAAAGTTAGTGCATGGTTTTTATTACTCTTAGCGTCAAGTGGATGAAAGGTTAACATTTAAAAGTTGTGTTTGGTTGCAATTAAACTGTCCGGTTTGCAGCAGTTAATTTCTCTTGAATAGACCTTTCATTAATACTAGTAAATTAGTCCTAGGCTACAATAAAGTGTGTCGTTCAACTACTCGTGGGCCGTTCCCATTCAAAGATAAAAATATCGCTAATGGTGATAACAAGTATGTTATTTGTAACCATGGTGATTTGTAAGATTTCTCTTTTACAAGTGAAGTCATACAAAAGTTGTGAAAACGTTTCCATATTTTTATCTTCCTGTATATAATATGATCATATCGAGTGTACTGTTTTTCACATATTTTTTAACATATATATTACGTGTTAGTTATATCTATGACATCTTGTTTTGATTGTTTATTATAAATTCTGAATTAGCATACCGCTAATTAAGAATATATAGGAATACAAATTAAATTGAAATTAAATTTAAATGATAGGAATACAAAACCTGTGAACGTCACACAACTTATGTGTATTATAATATAACTACAAAATGAACATTATTATTGGACAGATTCATTTTTGAAGCTCTGTTGTCTGAGAAAGACAAACGCGGTTTACCAAATTGATCATGGTTATTTTTTTACACTTTTGTACTTGTATGATGATAAACGTTTTCAAATATCCATGTTATGTAGTAAAATGACGTTTATTTGTTTACTTAACCCTGTGCCTAGTTGAAGAAATGCCTTACTATTTTAGTTATCCTTCAATTATTGTTTCTTCATACTTGAGAAAGTTGTGTTCGATTGTTTCAATTCCTGTAGTTCGGAACAGAAATATTCTACCAAGCAGAGTTTAGAGAAGGGAAGAGTTGTTAACAGATAGACAGTGTTTCTTGTAACACCTGACTTAGCTGGTAATACGTGTTGGTAACTTAGAACTAAGAATGATATCAATAAAATTGTATTGGTTGAACCTGAACTGAAATACTATTAACTTACAATTTTAAACAACTGGTAGTAGTTTGGAACTATTGTAGTTTGTTTTTAATTTTACAAAAATCTGACTTAGTTAAATCAACAGTTTTAATTGTTGTTAATGACAGATGAAACATGGACTCTTAGGAAATAATACGAGGAGAGATATGGAGGCAATAGAGATGAGAATTAGTAGAAGAATGGAGAAAATAGAATGGGCATATAGAGAGTGAAAATTAATAAGTACTGAGGATAGTGGGTGAAGAGAGGGAAATATTAAAAACCATATAAGAAGGAAAATTAATTGGTTAGGACATGTGATGAGAGGAGTGAGCCTGTTCAGAACAGTGATAGAAGAAAAAGATAGGCAAGTAAGGAAAGGGCAGAATATATCAGAAGGTTGACAGTGTAAGGATCGGAGGGTAGTAAAAAACAACAAAAATATTTGCTCAAAAGAGAGGTTTAGCAGAAAACTGCAGCAGAACCTCCCTGAGGGCAGAACACCATTGGTGTTGATTGTTTGTTGTCCATTCATCTTCGTTGTAATCCACTAGCTCTCCTATTGTTGGCTTATTCAAAGAACTTAATTAAAACATTGCTGATTCCTAATATATAATAACAATATTTGATAACATATACAAATCCATGTTAATAATATGTCAGTGTGAGTCTGTAAAACCTTAGAGAGGAAGAAATGTAAGTGAATAAAAAAGCAATCGTGAGTGTTCACAAAATGCAAAAATGAAACGAAAGACAAAAGAAATGTATCGGAAACACGATTCATGTTTAGGATTTAATTCTTTGTATTTGTTCAGCGTTTCACTTGTTAGTTGTTTTCTTTTGTGCTCGTGTATTTCGGAGCTGAAAATGTAATTTTACACTCGTTTTTAGAAGTATCAAAATGAAACTCTCGGAACGTTTACGACGCGTTTTCTTCTAACATTATTGTACAGATTCAGTTGAAAAACTTACTTAATATTTTTCGTTGCCATACTTTAATCTGCATTTGTTTAAAATGTAGATATTGGCGATATATCGTTAGTCTTCCTTGAAAATTGTAACTATTGGTTTTCATATCGAGGGAATGTGCGTTAAATGTTTATCCAAAACGTATAATAATCTTTACTGCGTAGTTATCACATATATTTGGAATTTAATGTATCTATCACAAATAATTAAAAAAATGTATAAGCAATGTAGTTGAAAAAGCTGTCCATTTTAACCATCTTAAGTAAAACCATGCTCAATTTTTACCTTTACTCACCGTAACAGTTCCTTTATGTTACAAAATGTCCACTTATAAGTTTTAGGAGCTGTAAGAGATAAAGTTGTGAAAGATTCTCTTTGGATTGATTTAATAAGTCCAAGAAATATTATTTCCATTAATCACCATTTATAAATTGATAATGAACCTCCCACCTCCATGCAGCCTACGTCATAACAAGCCCCTCACATATTAAGCATACGAAAAACCCTCCTTCACAACCTACCTTGATGATTGATCTACCTATGCAGCGTTACTTGACGAACTCTTCCACCCACCTATCATACGTCATGATCAACCCACCAACCCTACAAACACAACAACTAACTACGTACAGACAAAAATAATGTCCTGTTGTTACATGTGTTGACGTTGACCCATTCGCTCACGCTGTGGACTCGTTTGTCTGATGTTGACCAACCCACGCAGTCTGTGGACCCATACAAACGTCTTTGACCAACCACAAGCCACAAGCCTTTCAGGTCCTTCCGAATGACGTTGACTAACCCACCCATTCTGGGGACCTACACATCCTGCGGGCCCATACCACTTAATTTGACACACCCACCATCCTGCAGATACTAAAGACTGACCTTACCCCTCCAGTCTACCTTGCGAAACTATACTACTGACGTTGACCCACCCACCCAACATGCAGACAACCCATGGACACTGCAGACATATAATACTAACTTTGACCCACCCACCCTCCATGCAAATACATAGGGCCCACGTTGACTTCCCCACACGTTCTGTGGACAAATACATCGTTTCCCACCCACCCACCCTGCAGACACTTAGGTTTACTTTAACCCATCCACCCTGTGGTTACGTATGACTGACGTTGACCCATCAACCTACCCTGTGGACACAGGTGGAAGCATCACTTTAAAGGAATGAATACTCTCATTCCTTAGGTTGTATTCAAGTTAGACCGATAAATTTAATGTAAAACTAAGAAATATGAGAAACCTCATTAAATATCTGGCCTGTCGCACCGAATTACCACACTTTGGGATAAATTAGAAAAACAATAACTAGCATTTACCACATTAATTCAGCGTAAAGTGCAAAATATCTAAAACATATTTCAAAATTTAATAAGTTAAAATTTATTTATTCTTTACATCGACACAATTTTATTCGTATAACATTTTAATGCTAAAATATCATACAATAGGATGTGTTTACCACATATATCAGGGAAATAACTCTATTTACGAAGACGTCTGTAATTTATCGGCATTTCAACAGCTTCGATATTTGTCCGCCCTTACACTCGACCTTTGAACTTTTCAGTTGGTAATTAATTTCGTGACGTAGTCTGATTGAATCTAAATTAATTTTTAGCAAAACCATCGTTAGTGTAGGTTTAACAAAATATAAACATTTTTCATTAAACATTGTACGATTTTGATTTTTGTATAAATGAATTGAATTCGAAACTATGATTTCCTTTAACATTTTAAATCGGTTTTAATTAGGATCTTATCATAATTTATGGAGATTAACCCAGTTGACGTGGAAAGTGATCACACATTTGTGATTTTGATGGAAACAAGATATATAATGTACTTAAGAGGCATAATTTCATTTAACAAAATCGTATTATTGTATATGATTAACTATTCAATGTAGGTTACTATACTTATATTTTCAACGGTAATTTCTTAATTATTGAAGAAAATTGTAAATATGTGGTTCACAATTTCTGGTAGGCAGTGGGTAGAACTATATGACTAATATTTTTACACTCTACATCCCTATAATTGTTGGAGATATACTCTTTCAAATTAGGCCTACAATAGTTTTGAGTTCTCGGTAATCCCTTAATGCTTGATGGTCTACTCGATCCCTTTCCTGTAAAGGGGTAGTTTGGATAAATCCTTTTCAAAGTTTCGCCGAAGACTTTGGCATGTAATTTGATTCTATGACTCTACTAAGAAAGAATATTGACAGCTAGTATTATTTTTACCCCCTAATAATTGAATCAGATTTCAATAATGTAAGCACATTTAAGGTTTGGCCTTATGGTCTTTTTAATTTCTTGTTTCGTGATATGCTTAACAAAATTCACAAGTTTGGAGGAAACTGCAAGTACAAGTGCTTAGTGAACCTTATACAAAGCACTATTTATTAGATGCATCAGAGGTTACATTACCGTATTAATTGATGATGTTTCTAAATAAATTAAATTAATTTTAGAGCAATTTAAAACCAATAATACAGTACAATAATAATCAAAAAAGTGACTACCAAGCGTAAATGTTTAGGTATTGGAGGAAGAAATAAAAGATAAATAACCACAGAAAAAAGTATCCCACTACTTTCTCACGTCGTTGCTAAAAAAAAATAAATAATAAAAATAAAATCCACTGTCGATAACATAAAGCATGAAACGCGGCCGTAAACTATTTTTCACAGCTCTTTCTGGGTTATCTAATAAACGAAACGTGAAAATGTACAACATTTAAATTTTTATTATAAAAAAAAAAAAAAAACTCTTACTTTAATCATCCATATTGATGTGAAATTTTCTTGTAAACATTTGTTAATTTAAGTGTATTAGAACACTTTTGATAAATATAATATAAAATGTAACAAAAGATCACATTAAAATAAATAAATGCTTAATGATTGTTAAGGGTTGTCTTTTCATTCATTATTGATAAGAAATACTTGAAGGAATCAATGACTAAGATTCCTAAATAAAAGTTATCGAGTTATAACCATGATGTAGACATTTTATATTGAAACAAAATATTTTGAGTTACCACATTCTTGTACCGTTTATCGACTTATATCAACAGTTTTCACTATTTTGTCGAACCTAAAACAGAGTTTGCAATTTTAGAAAAAAATTTAATCTTGGTAGTAAAATAAAAGTTTTACATGAAATAAAAAATCTTAAATTTTTTTGTTTTATTAATTTTTCTTTCTATTATAATAATATCATATAATTGAATAAAAACTGCACTATTAACGATAAAACATTATTACCTTAAATATCCAAACTCGGAGTTCATGAAGACTGAGAAATGGCGGCAACAAATCACCCCTTCTTTAGCTTTAGGGCCACATAAAGAGCAAATTGCATTAAGATGCTTGTACCTCAGTTTAGGGCATTTATCTCCAGTTCCTTTTGAAATATGAGTTTATTTTCATCTTCAGCTTTCTCTCTGTCTTCCCATACAAAAATTAGTTTATTTAAATAAAAATATTTATATTTGGTTACAACTTTACTTTTTCTTAGAGGAAAAAGTAAATATTGAACATTGTGACTGATATCATTACTAATTAGAGCTAACCGATTAGAAGTAATAGATATTTTTTTAAATGCACGTCAAGCTGTATGGTTAATTATTCTGAACGTACAAAATCCTGCATTTGTTTACATAATACCTTAAAGAGGCTTTAAAATAACCACTTGTAATTAATTTCCACTCCTTAAAATTATTTACAGTAACTTTAGTAACATATTCGTAAAATAACCTTATGTAATGGGACATATTTTAAAGGATAACACATTCTTCATCTTATAAACAAAATGAATTATTCAAAATATTATTGAATGAGGGTACTAGAAAAACTGACAAAATAGCATTTACGTTCACAGAAATGAATTTTTATTTAGACTTCATTTTTTATAACTCTCCACCACCATAATTTTCATGTCCACAACTTTCATGGTTGTTTTTCATTACAGTCTTCTCTAGTTAATAATTTTGTCACATTGGAGCTTCCGTCCCTCTTTCTTGTGTTGCCTTTGAAACTACTTGTAACTCTGTCGACTATTATTAAACCGGTTGTCGTCTTTCCTTTCGTCCCCAAACCATTGTCTAAATTGAACAATTTTGTCAGTTTACTTTATCTTCCTCACTTGGCCACCATGTTTAATCAGTATCTGACGTTTTCGTTTTTCAGTTTACTTCACTTAGAGACGTATCACGCTTACATTTTAAAAAGTTGTTTATTTAAATTATTGTTTACTTGCTTTATATGTTAGGTTAAATCTACATGAGATTAGATTTGCTCTAACTGTTTCTAATTAATAAAAAAATTTAATAATAATCGTTTAAAAATCAGAGGGTAAAATTTAAATCTGAAATCTTGAAGCTCTAGATTATTCTGTTATTGTAAAAAAAAAGTTAAATGTAAGATTCAAAGCTGTAATGTATTTGTTAGATTAATATTGATTGACCTTATAGATATTGAGAATCGAATCCAATAGGTTGGCAGGCACAGTATACGCTAAATACGTTAGCGAATTGAGGCTAAGACGACAAACCCCACGAGTACTCAAAATCTCGGGTGACTCTCCTTATGGTATTGAGGATCGTAACAAGTTGACGACCCACAAGCTCACAAAAAAGCTCAACCATCAGTACGTGGGAGAACTTAGCGTTTGAAATCGCAAAAGATTTCTGCTTGTGACCTTGTTTGACCTCAAAGGGATATCTGTCTGTGGTTTCAGTTAATAAGCTTTGGCCTTGCACCTCACAGAACGCTAAATGTAATTTTAAAAATTCTAAAATAACTGTCAATTCATCATTTTACAGAATCAACAGTATAGCTATGCAACAAACACAATACCATGCCACAAATTACATCTAGTGTACTGCTGAGCTGATCTGTGATAACGGGGCTCGACGATGTTGTATGTCAAAGAACGATCTAAATATAATTAAACCTTACCAATGATAAAAAGTTAAAGTACACAAGTATGATATTTATAAGTAGTTTTCTTTTACCTCCTCACGTCAACTCTTCAAATAATTACGGACTGCCAAAGTGGGTTGTCAAGACCTTAAGTAAAAACATACTTCTTGGAGCCAACGAAAGCTGCCAATGGAGCTGATAAATCACCCTATCTGTTTAGAGAATGAAGCGCCTTTATTCAATCTTCCCTTCACTATCTCTAAATCGATCAGTTGTAAGAAATGAGCATACTTACTGTTGACTGGCACAGAAATTGTCTTAAATTGAATTAATATTTTTCTGGTTTTTGAACGTGTTTATTTTAAAACTATGTTTTGAACACGTCCCCTGGGCTCATAATATAATCAATTTAATTGATTTGGTTTTGTACTAATATCACTCTCGTTGTTACTGAATACGTCTCTGAGATCGCAGTGTAATTACATTTATTGATTTTTTTCTCCTGATATCATACTCATTGTTACTTATCACGGCCCCTGGGATCGTAATATAATAAATTTTATTGATTTTATTTTGTACTAATCTCACCCTCATTGTTATTTAACATGCCCCTCTGGGATCATAATATAATTTATTTTATTGATTTGGTTTTGGACTAATATCACCCTCATTGTTTTAAACTTTATATTTCGTAAAATTAATAAATACATGTACATATTACACTGTGTTTTTTAATTAATTTGATACGAAAAATTGGGTTTTATTATTTAATTACTGAAAGAATATTATATGCCTTAAGTCAATTGTTAAATCTTTCAAGACTTTCAAGGAGCTAAGAATTCTTTGAGAGTGTAGTTGAAGATCTAAGATTGTTATCCTCAACTGACTTCACTTAATTTCTTTAATAAGATTCATGCAGGTCTACATACCATTTTGGTAAAGTTAAAAAAAATCTCTGGTATGAATACAGAAAGACGTATTTCTTGAAATTAAACTCACACGTACTTTTTAGAAAAATCCAAAGATATTAAAAGTGGGAAAACATGCTATTTTTCTGTCTAATATAGCAAACAATAATTGTATTCAAACCCCAATCAACTTATCTTAAAAATGAACTAACGTACTTCCTACAAAATCTTCTTTTTTTTAATTACGATACGTATTTAAATTAACCTCGATTAATCACATAAAATATGTACAATAATATTTATAAGCACTAATTGTAATTGTTAAATCATATTTTTAAATTTGTTTTGACCTGTTCAAATAAATTATTGTCAATTTGATTCAAAGAGAAAGCCGTACAACGTTTGACGTTCAATCGAAAAAAACAACCATCGCGAACTGTAATAAACAATAAAGTCCTCGGACCCATCTTCTTTCGGAGCTAAGATAACTTCGTTGTTTGTCTGGAATTGTGATCATACTTTGCTCGTATTACGTTCTACCTACGAGAATAGGTACTGGTACTTTTTAATAAAAAACATTAATAGTATTTCTGTTAAAAATATTTTTAATTTTATATTATTTATAAGTGTCAATATTCATAAAATTCCATGTAAATATATATTGTCTACATCAGTTAACATTCCATTATAGGGGATTTAAAGTTATATGAACAAGGATTTTAATGTACAAATGTGTTTTCTATAATCAGACGACTTACGAAACGTCTAAGATCGTCTAATTTAGATTCCGTGTCAAGTAAACACTTATTCGTATTGCAGCTTCAATATTTTAAATTTATTATCTCATGTTAATCATCAAATAAAATATTTCAAACAAGGGTAGTTTTTCATAAATAAATTTTATCTTAAGCAATTTCCATCAATAAACATGTTTAATTTAATTATTCTTATCCTGAAACATAGTTATTCATTCATAATTAAAATATACATATATAAAGTCGCAACATAAGTCAACTTTAGTAGGTATATGTGGCCTTATTTTTTCGTTTTTGAAGGAGCAAAAGTATTTATTATGTTTTTGGTGCTGTTTTCCTGTTTGGTCTGTTTCACTATTAAAAGTCTGTATGTGGTTTGTCCATTCAGGTTATGTCTGTACACTGATTTATACGAATCTCTAGTTAATTTTCATCTATAATCTTTCATGGATGTTTACGACGTAACCAAGTTTAAAGGATTGCTTTAATTCTTTTATTATTGTACGTGTACATATTGTGTTTATCCTTGAATATTATGTATGATTTAAACTTATGTTTATTTTCTGTTTGTAACATTTTAAATTAGATACTTCTTTTGTATAATTGGCCACAATCTAACAAATAACTTATGTTTTACTTTCCTGTGTTGGGAGATATATACATAGGTAAATTAATTTATTGTATATTAAGCATTTTTTTCAGCATATATGCTGCTATTTAAAAAAAATATGTTTGTCGTCAATATTTGACATGGAAATGATATTTTACTTGTGTTTATCGGCATAAAACATATGTATACCTTTGTTTTGATGCATATACCATAATATATTTCTTCAGAAAATATTTTTTGTTTTTAATGCAACAATTATTTTACTATTATATAAAAAAATTGCAGTATCCTTTTTATTTCAGACCTACCACGACCCAATAAATAAGTTAAAGCGGTCTTTTACAAGATCGTGAGCAATCATCCCCTTGACTAAGCCTCCACTAGTCCTGGAGACTTGAAGAGGCCATATCCACTCCTACTACACCAACTCTTTTATCTGCACTCTTCCCTCATATTGCTTTCATCACTCTTTAAACGAGCCGGTAGCTTCCTTAAGAGGATTAAACACGTACATTGTTTCTTCATTCCAACAACGATCCCGATTAGTGCTTGTATAAATAATCAAAGGTGTATAGTTAAAATTAACTTGAACACTTTTATTTCGTTTATAGTTAACATATTTTTAAACCCATTTATTTTTATAAGAAAAACAAACATTCAAGAAATGTTTATTTTAATTAGTTACCACTTTTATTCATTTGTTATTATACCATGATAGTAATTTTTAAAGTTTTTTAATTAAACATTTTTAAAGGACTTGTCAGAACAATTTTTTATTTTTTTTAAGTTCTTTATTATTCTTTAAAATCTACTATTTTTTAAAATCCAAAGGAATCTTTTGGAATAAATTTAACTACAAGCAAGTAATTTAATTTGTAAACAAATTTTATTGACCAATAAGAAAGATCAAAATGAACAACATAGCATGATCCAACCTGTCCACCCTTATTGTTTTTATACAAAAATGCTCCCTTACAAGATCCAAACCTTAATATTTGTATAACATTCATCTTCTCTCTACTCTCTTAAAAAAAAAAAAAAATAACTGTTCACTATCCAAATCAAATTATCTTCACATCCATTTTTTACATTTATATTGATATTGATATGAGTGTTCGTTTTCCTAACATTCTAAACGTGAAGATGCCGTTTTAAAAGTTAGTAAATTATCAGTCTATCAACTATGGCTGTAGCAAGTATAATAAGCAAATTATCTTATTGCACGTCCTATCCAATCATGCACGTACAGTAGTATTGGCCCACCCACCTACCCATGCACGTACAGTAGTATTGGCCCACCCACCTATATACGTACAGTGGTGTTGACCCAACCACCCACCCATGCAAATACAGTAGTTTTGAACCACCCATGTTCCCATACATGTAAATTTGTACTGGCCCACCCACCCACCTATATACGTACAGAGATATTACAGACGTGTGAACAAAATGTAGTTAACTCCACCGACATTTATTCCTACCACCTCTCCTCCCATACTCGTACAGTTGTACTGGTCCACCCACCCACCCACCCATATACGTACAAAGATATTACAGAGGTGTGAGCAAAATGTAGTTAACCCCGCCGACATTTATTCCTACCACCCGTCCTCCCATACTCGTACAGTTGTACTGGCCCACCCACCCACCCATATAGGTACTGAGATATTACAGAGATGTTAACAAAATGTAGTTAACCCCGCCGACATTTATTCCTACCACCCGTACTCCCATATTCGTACAGTTGTACTGGCCCACCCACCCACCCATATACGTACAGAGATATTACAGAGGTGTGAACAAAATGTAGTTAACTCCACCGACATTTATTCCTACCACCCGTCCTCAATACTCGTACAGTTGTACTGGACCATCCACCCACCCATATACGTACAGAGATATTACAGAGATGTTAACAAAGTGTAGTTAACCCCGCCGACATTTATTCCTACCACCTGTACTCCAATACACGTACAGTTGTACTGGCCCACCCACCCACCCATATACGTACAGAGATATTACATAGGTGTGAACAAAATGTAGTTAACCCCACTGACATTTATTCCTACCACCTGTCCTCCAATATATGTACAGTTGTAATGGCCAACCCACCCAGCCATATACGTACAGAGATATTACAGAGGTGTGAACAAAATGTAGTTAACCCCACTGACATTTATTCCTACCACCCGTCCTCCCATACTCGTACAGTTGTACTGGCCCACCAACCCACCTATATACGTACAGAGATATTACAGAGGTGTGAACAAAATGTAGTTAACCCCACTGACATTTATTCCTACCACCCGTCCTCCCATACTCGTACAGTTGTACTGGCCCACCCACCAACCCATATACGTACAGAGATATTACAGAGATGTTAAAGTGTTAACAAAGTGGTAGAAAAAAAGTTAACCCCACCGACATTTTTTCCTACCACCTGTCCTCCCATACTCGTACAGTTGTACTGGCCCACTCACCCACCCATATACGTACATAGATATTTCAGAGATGTTAACAAAATGTAGTTAACCCCGCCGACATTTTTTCCTACCACCTGTCCTCCAATACACGTACAGTTGCATTAAACCGGCCACGTATAAGTACAGTGTATTGAAACCTAAACTAATTTGCATATCATAATGTGCAAATGTTTATAGACAATATGTTTATAAAATAAAATATAAAGTGAGCTTTGTTTACTGTAGTTATATTTTTAATACAAGTAATATACGTATTACTTGTATTAACAACAAGTACCGGAACAAGTACCGGAATTCAAATACCTCGGAGTCACAATTTCAAATAAAAACGCAGAAGAAATTGAGATACAGCAAAGAATAAATTCAGCCAACAGATGCATTTATGCATGCAATAGATTACTATCTTCCAAGTCATTGTCACACAAAACAAAAATTAGGTTGTACAAATCAATAGTCATCCCAGTTTTTCTCTATGGATCTGAAACGTAGATGCTAAATAATAAAGAAGAAAAAACTAATTGTCTTCGAAAACAAAGTCTTGAGAAAGATATATGGGCCCACATATGACCAAGGGGAGTGGAGAAGGAAACATAACAGGGAGATTAGAGACCTGTATAACGACGCAGACATTGTGAGTGAGGTCAAAAGTAGAAGACTAAGGTGGGCTGTGCATGTGTTGAGAAGGAGAGAAGAGTCCCAACTAAAGAAAGTTAGCAAAAATAACCCGGAGGGAAGGCGACCTCGTGGGAGGCCAAAACAAAGATGGTGGGACCAGGTTAGGCTAGATATACAGCGAGTTGGAGCCATGGAAGAGAATGCAGAGGATAGGTCAATCTGGAAAGGCTTTGTTGGTGCGGCTAAATATCACCTGCGATATAGATGGCCCTGGGAGTAAGTTAGTAAGTAAGTAATATACGTATAAAATGTATACCATTAATATCTTTAGTTTAATTGTAAATGTAATAAAATTCAAATAAATAAATAATATAACGACAGAACAATTTAATCAAATTAATATTTAGTTAGATGCTTCAATACTTGCAGTCATTTCAACAGTCTTAGTTGGCAAAGTGGGTTGTTGTAATCCTCATTCGGAGTGATTCATTTATCACCTTCAGTGGCAGCTGGTACTTTCCACAAGGTTCACTCTCGTGATACAGGTTGGTTAGTAAAGTGTTATTTATTTTGAATAAAAAGAAATCAAAATCAATAACATCACCGTAATTTGTAGTTTATGAGTTAAAAATATATATACATTTATGATTAATAATATTCCACTGTTATTTAGCTTGTTTCCAAACATATAGCAGTAGAGTATGTTATTTAGCTTGTTTCCAAACATATAGCAGTAGAGTATGTTATTTAGCTTGTTTCCAAACATATAGCAGTAGAGTATGTTATTTAGCTTGTTTCCAAACATATAGCAGTAGAATATGTTATTTAGCTTGTTTCCAAACATATAGCAGTAGAGTATGTTATTTAGCTTGTTTCCAAACATATAGCAGTAGAGTATGTTATTCTTATGCCGACAAACGTACTTTGAGAGATTCCCATGTCCTGCAGGGTAAACATCGAACAAACAAGACCTTGTCGCAAAACTCCGAATAAAAGCAAATTTATTCACACCTAAATCGTTAGACTTAAACAAGAAATACGGAAGAAGTTAACTAAAAACGGCTTCACTTATTATATATAAGGATTTACTTTTGATTACTTTGTCTGAGTATTTTCATTGATAATATTATATATTGTTCTTTGTATTGTATATTTTTTCAAAATTGTGTGTATTTGATATAGTTTGTAAGAAGCCATGATTATAATCTATATCTATAAGTCTATTATAATCTATAAGCATGTAACCTTTTAAGGGAGTTTTACACTGATAGAAGTTTGTTTAAAATAAACACTAAATGTAGATTAAGGTAGTAAGTAGCACCTGAAGACGACATGAGTTTTATACATGTCGAAACGTTGTATTAGTTTTTGATAAACACTTGTAGCGTTGGCAATCTTCAACAAATTTACTGATAAGAACAATCCAACGCCAACAAATAACTTTCGAACAACAGTAAACAGTATATTTTTAATTTTTAACTAGTAAATAATATTTCTATTTTTATGATATAACATAACTTTACACAACGTAAAGTGCCAGTATAATACTGTACGATGCAAATTTCTTTCTTGCTATAAAAATCTTGTATCACAAACTTTATGATATATTCTTACCTTTTTTTCTTTTAGTCTATTTTTTGAATATTTGCTGATGTTATCACAATGTCGTATTTTTATATTTTTAAATCCGAAATAATTTACATTATACAAAAAGATGGTTTATTTACTCTGTCACCAGTTAATATTCCACATATTTCAAACATTATCATTTGATTTCTTTCTTAAACTACATTACTTTTAGTTTAAAAACAATTTTTAATCAGTTAAAAGAACTTTTAATACACTCCAAATAATCGAAAAATGTTATCATTTACGATTGGTGTAAGAAAACATTTCAAAATCCCTAATATTCAAAAATGTTGTACAACGTTAACTATTTGTAAAAATATATTTCCTGAAAGTTTCCGCGCTATAAATACTATTTGTGTAAAAAAAAATTGGTAGACTCGATATCAACTGGTAAAATAAATTAATTTTAAGATATTATTATATTATTATTATATTATATTATTATATTATATTATTATATTATATTATTATTATACATAGTTTTTAAAGCGCATTTTAATATCTTACGATAGTTGTTATAATGATATAAAAAATTCTTTTTTACACTAAGTTATTAACTTTCAATGAATTATCAATTAATGCATTTTATTTTCCAGGCTTTTTGCCAGCAATAAAGTAACAAAATGTAATTTTTTTTTTTAATGCTGAAAAATGAAGCCAACATTGCAAAAATCCGTTATAATATTGTTTTTGTATTTTATTAAAAATAACAACTTAGTGTACTAAATACAATTTACTAATATAAACTCGAACTCAACTTTGTTTCAAATAAATGGTTCCAAAGAATTGGCACAAACTTTCCCCCATATTAAACACTAAAAAGTCAAAAACTTTTAAAATTACCAGTTTGATTCCTAAATAAGTTTTTTTTCTATAACTAAAAATACTAGTCAAGTTAGAGTAATGCGTTTTTTACTAAAATATTTTAAATTGTAATTTACATCTTTCTTGAAAATTAAATCAAAATCGTTAGCGCCTTTTTCTGAGGAAATTCCATTTTTGTATGTTTTTGGCCACAGAAAAATAAAAAACAAAAATTAAAAAAGTGAGAAAATAATCTGGAGATATTTCTCACTTTTTTCATAACAACGGACCAAATTTCATAACAATTTATCCATCCGTTTTGTCTTCAGCGACTGCACATACACAAAGACAGACATCAAAATGAAAAAAAAAAAAAAAAAAACATTTTTGGGGTTCAGGGGATGATTTTTTTTAAACCAAAAAAATGAATTTTTAAACCAAATGAAAAACATTTTTTTTGACGATCATAATACTTTCTCTATGCTAAAGTATATGTAAAATGACTTGCTTGATTCAATACAAAAATGTATTATTTGTAACAATGTACATACTATCTACTACTAACGTAATAAGAAAACAAATCAAATTTTTAAACCCTCACGTGAACAGAAAGAAGTACGTTCCTGTACGACAATGATGAATGAACTCAGGGTCCCCAACGTCAACCAAGTCTTGTTGACGTTCACATAATATCATTAATTGAAAAGTCGTTGAGAAAGACAAATTGTTGCGATTGATGACGAATGTCCCCATATCACTTACTGGAGCTCAGCTGTCCCCCAAGGGTGATGCAGTCAGCTGAGTGATGACGTCACGTTACTGGGGCTCAGCTGTCTCCCAAGAGCGATGCAGTTAGCTGAGTGATGACGTCATGTTAGTCTGGTTAGTTTTCCTCGGGAGATTTACGAACAAAAGACATATGGAACATCGCTGTCACTAAGCCAGCACCAAGGGAATCACAATATGCATTTTATATGCGTGTTTTGGCCCTTATTCACTATGTGAGAATTATTGTTACGTAGAAAGTTAAATA
Organism: Stictocephala bisonia; assembly: GCA_035578905.1. Classification (NCBI taxonomy): domain Eukaryota; kingdom Metazoa; phylum Arthropoda; class Insecta; order Hemiptera; family Membracidae; genus Stictocephala; species Stictocephala bisonia. The sequence continues at coordinate 174,911 of JAQJVL010000021.1, forward strand.
TTGCTTAGCTCTAAAATTTATATTTTAAATGTATGAACCTGATACTATTTATTACATTTAATCGGTTACATTTTTAACAAATATAGTATTTGGAAAGATAATAATATAAACTTCTTATATACAGGGTTGGTAAAAAAATTACCTACTAAAAATATTTATTAATTTTAAAACTATTGAAATAAATGTAATTAAACTTTGTACACCAAAAATGTGAATATATTTCACTTGTTCACGTGTACCCAGTGGATGGCCAACGAAGGAAGTTTTAATAATTTTAAATGCATGTCTACTTCGAGTTATAGCTAATTTTTAAAGGTCTTTGTTTCATACTACAAAATTGCAAAATTGAGGTCAAAAGGATGACCCAATTAGAAAATACAGCCACACAGATAACGTAATGTCTTATAAATACTTTTTTTTATATGGTTATTATTACTATCTCTTTCTTGTTCTTAATAAGTATTAGTTATAAGACATTCAATTCTTCGAGATTCTGTAATTTTATGACTGGGTCATCCTTTTGACCTGAGGTTTGCACTTTTGTATTGTACAAACACCTTAAAAATTAGCTATAACTGAGGTAGGTTTACATTTAAAATTTCTAAGACTTCTTTAATGGGCCATCCATTAGCTTTGCGGAAAACAAGTAAAATATGTCTAACTGTTTGGTATAGAGACATGTACATAAATACAAAGATTAATTTCATGTCATTTAATAGTTTTATAATTAATAAATATATTCCAGACGTTGCTCAACCCTGTGTATTTGTTGAAGGAATTGCCTATCCATTTTTAACCTTACTCTTCCCATTCTCATCAGACTATGGTTCGATGCGGAGGATCTATTCAGACAGAGTAAGGCGGAGAACAAGTGTACTATAAGGTGAATGTTACTGATACAAACTTCCAGTCAATATTAATGAAATTTTTTGTCCCTCAAATACGATTTTACGATCATTTTTGAGCAAATAACTTCTTAATTAACACAACTGTATATTATTAAAGTGTGAACACCTATTTACATACAATAAAAAAACACAAATTAATTCCAATTATATTTTCATTAGAGCTCATCCAAAATATACAACTGAGAAAATTTTATGAAATAAATACATGCTATTTATTTTACAAGTACAAAATTAAAGAAATGTTATGTAGCTATGAGTTACCTTTCTTACTTATATACGGTAATTGTTTATTTTACTTTTTATCCTCGTATTAGTTTTAAATATAAAATGAAAATATAAATTGTTTGGTCTAACTTTTTAAATTACGCAAAATTAATCATCACGCTTTCAAATGATTTTATTGCGTTTAAAATTACAACCCCTTTACCAAATATTCACAAAAAGTAGTAATGAATATTGTTAGGAGCTCTACATATTATTATATAGACAACTCTGACATCAGTGCTAGGGTTATGATGACATGATTTTATTATTATGAGCTGGACAAAATAAAGTAGTTTCACAAATTTAAATTTAAATTTGTTTTAGTGAAGTCAATTGTTTTTTAAACTAGACGAATATTAACCAAACAATTTATATCTCTATGGAAAAATTGTGAGTAGCTTAAAGCAACATGTAAGAATTTGAAATACGATAGTGAATCCGTAGTGATGGAAAGAGGTGGATACATTAAGCTTGTAAAGTGGTCTGAGGTGAGGGGGTCTACGAGGGGATGCTGTAAACACGCAATGTTCTTGCGAGGGGATCCACTTTATGAGGCTTATCAGGGCCTACAGGGTTTATTTGAGGTTAAGTATTTTCACTAGTACGATTTTACCGATGTGTTTACAACATCCTTAAATAATTACGACTTTCTGGGCCATCGACACATTTTACCCCAAGTACGTTTCGAGAGGGGGGGTTGTTAGTCTACATTTGGTGCTAAGACTTCAACCGGAAAATGTCTCACCCAGGTAGTTATGTTTTAACTGACCCCACCCACTCACTCAACTTGTGACTTGACGGGCTCATCTAAAATTGTCTGATTTTAATACTATTATTTTTGTAAAGTAGATTTAGTATGATTACTTTTTGATTCAATTATTATTATTATTATTATTTTAATTCTAACTTGAAATGAGTCTTACTCTAAATTTCAAAAGTATGTGGATGCAAGTTTACAAATGAACCATACCTATAAGATTAATGATAATTATATGATTTTTTTATTATAGAGAATTTAGTTTTGTGTTGAACTGGGTCTGTCAAATAATTTTCATACCTCGTAAAAAAAATTTACTAGTTATTGTTTATAAAATGCTATTTCTAACGAAGCAATAACTTTTAAAAAATCTTAAAATATCGTATTGACGTTTGATGTGAATGAAAATTTGCCATTAGATTTAAAACGTTACCTTGAAGTTTCAAAATTTTAATTTTTAATGTAACTTTTATACGGCTGTGAAAACTGGAACTCAGTGCAATTTTGTACTGTTGGTATTGGCTTGGTTCATGCAAACCACATAAAATGTTTACCATCCATAAATGTTGATCAGCAATTTGTAATTGACGTTTATTTAATAGCGTCGGGATGTGCAGTCAGCCGTTACAAGAACTTAAAAAAATAACTAAACAAAAATTTTGAAACTTCATTGTAACGTTTAAAGACTATCTACAAAGGTTTGGTAAAAGATTAATTTACATCAAACTTTAATTACATTTTTTATAATTTTTTAAGTTTATGGTTCGTTAGTAACCAGTACTTTTTATTAACAACCACTAACAACAGTTGTTGGCGATTTATGATAGTTATTTGACAGACATTATTCAACGCAAAATTAAATTTTCTACAACACAAAAAGTCATGTAATTATCATTATTCTACTAGGTACGGTGTCTTTGTAAACTCGGGTCTACATATTTTTGAAATGGAGAGTAGATTATTATGATTAGGATAGTAAGCGCCAATATCCTAAGTTTTGGTCGTGTACCATAAGTTAGTGTCCAGTATAGAAGATAGCATTCCTGTTTTACTGGCAACAGTATTTACATAATTCCCCCACTTAGTTAATTGAGGATAACACTCAACTTGACCTACATAGTTAAACCCGTTAAAATTGTGTAAAAGCTATGTGAATTCAGTAATATGACATAGAAGTATCAGTATACAATGCATTTTTATCAAACATAGCTTATTAACAACTACGATATTTTACGTAAAACAAGGTGAAATTTTCCTTTTTATTTTTGACGAATATTGGTGAGGAAATGAGGCTTTACTAATCACCACCAATTCATCGTGTACGTACGTGATCCCCTGTTTATATTAGGCCTACAACACGTACATTTGTACGTGCCATAGCTAAAATAATATATTTTTAAGCAGAGTATCGATGGTCGAATTCATAACTTTAAACCATTGTCATTTAGACTAGAGTGATCCTTATGAGTTTAGGTTTGCGGTATTTTATTGTAATAATGGTGACCTTAAGTATGATATACATTTCAAATTATGCTCTATTGTAAAATTTTCTAAGACCCCTTCTGGACCGTCTCCAGTTAGATGAAAGTAATAAATATTTGCTTAAACAGTAGATTTTTTAGGTATAGTATATAATATACATGTTCAGTGTTATTGCTTTATCTGCAATTTTCAAAAAGTATAATACCGTCTCTTGACTTTTGGTACACACTGAGTATTATATACAAATAATAGTAATAATAAAACACACACAACACACACATACACGCACGCACGGGTTAGGTGAAATAAAGCAAGAGTAGTACTTTTAAATATAAAAATAATACTAAGGAAACACAAAAAGTGTTTTGTGCAGGTGCCAATGGTTTTGGAGAAAATCCATAATTGTGATTTTATTGTTTGGCATTTTACCTTCCAGCAAGATATTTTACCGTATTTACGTTTTACACTTTTATCTTGAAACTTTTTTTCACAAAATAGCTACAAGCAATAGTTCAACTTTTCTTTAAAATTTTCATAAATAATATTTTACACTACATTAAATTGTATTGCGGTGATACAAGTAACTCAATACATGTAATACGCAACTGGGACGTAAAGAATGATTTTTTTATTTTATTTTAATTCAATAATAAAACTCGAAAATGTCTTAATAAATTGGAATTGTTTTACATTATTTTCAAACTTTTACATTGCACAAAATTTTAATTACAAAATCATTTCAAATTTATTTGAAAAAAGTGGAGCCAAAAGTGATTGCTAACAAAAGTAATTTTTTAAACCACAAATCATATTAGTATTAAGAACAAAAAACGAAGTTCCAAAGGTTCTGATAGGACGTACAGATGCGGATCTTTTGTGTACTAAATAGGAACTTTACTACAGCGTAGTTTTAGTTATATCGGATCTACTAAAACAAATTTATCAATTAAACATAGTTAGTTGTCAATGTTTTATTCGCCAAACTAATCCATTAGATGAATATCTTTAAAAAAAACTCTTTGTATTGTGAGGTTAGAATAGAATATATTTTATTGCATAGACAATTTTAACTTTGAATTGTATCGCAATCGTCAAAGGAAACAAAAATTATGTTCATTCATTATACAAATTCAGCATTCATACATACAAAACGTTTATAGGTTCATAAAGTATTTGAAAATATAACAGTTATATGCTCTAGATTATTTATTTACTTTAAAATTAATATGTAGAGTTTTATATCGTGTTATTTTTGTATAAAAGATACGGTATGTAAAAGGTATGTAGGATCTGAACAAATATGAAGATCCTGATTTTTATATGTACTACTTAATACAATTTACTACTTAATTGAGTTCAATGGTGAAACAAATTATTATTTATAAACACTGAGCAATCAAAATAAAACAATTCTGCATAAACATTTTTTTATTGACCTTTGAATTCATCTGTATAGATCAAGAAATGTTATAATTAAGATATTTTAAATGCATATCTGTACATTACTTTTCTTTATATAGTAAAGACCTGTAGAAAATATAGGTGTCGGTGATACCCTCACTGTACTAGCGCAGTGCTACATCAACTGCGTTGCCAACTGAGCGTAAAAAATACAATATTAACTAAATATATTCTTGATATCTGACAGTGTAAAAACACAGTGTTGCCAACTGAACAGAAAAGTGACAATAATACCCGAAATAAATAGTTTAATTGCAATAAACGAAACAATTAAAGTACAATTTGTGATCCATATATTGTGAACATAACTATACATTAATTGGATAAACAATACTCATTGGATATCTACGTTAAACTATAGTATCCCTTAGGCTGATAAACTCGTAGGGTTGTTACCAAATGATTATTTCTGAATGGGTAGCCTCTGAAACAAATTAAAAAGCTGTCAATACAAAGAATGCACTTACGATATCTCTGCATTTGTTTATAAATACACAAGAGATAATTTTAAATTAATTAGTACTTCAATAAATTTTGGAATCGGATATATTTTGAATATTCAAAGATCGTGGAGACTAAGAAATGTGTAGACATAAATCAGGGTTTTTCCTTGCGGGCCACATAAAGGACAAACCATCCTGGGATGTTTGTACTTAGGTTATGGCATATATCTTCCGTCTTTCCTGCCAAAGGCGGTTCTCTTTTCTTCTTCTCTTTTATGAAAAATGTTTGAAAAGTATCGTTAATTATACATTCCCCTTTTCGTAAAACAACTCTAGACCATCCACAAGCCTGTACGTTTAAACTTGTTTAATACTTTAATATGTTTTACTAAAACAAAAATTACCTCCTTTAATTTTTTTATTAATTGCATTTCCAGATGACACATCCAAAGAAGCTACTTTATTATCTTACTCACTATGCAGTACAAATATAAGCTTCAAACTTCAATATCTGACATTGTATTTCATTAGATAAAGAGATGTATTTGTTTAGGAACATTTAGTGATCTTTTAGTTCTTATAAAATAGAAAAACTAAAGTCAGTCACAGAATATTAAAACAAGTACATAAGTAAGGTTAAGTAGGTTTTTGAATTATTTATCTAATACTATTTCTAGAAAATGGCCACTTTGAAATGTTAAACAGACCTGATATAGTTAACTAAGCATTAAGGCTATTTTTAAAGTACATTTTGTCTTTATTTAAACTAAAAAACATACCACAAATTTTGTTTTAGGAGATGAACTTTTTTACGTTACTAGGAAAATTTACTAGGTATTCTACTGATCTAAATGAGATAAATTAACTTACTTACTATTTAGTCCAGGCAAGATTTGTGTTGGGAATGGCCATTTTTGGAAATGACAAATAGCTCTTTTTAAATAAGAAAAAAGTAAACAATATTGTTTAATCCCTAGTATCACCAAATTCACAGATTTTAAAAAATTCCGACACCAACAGAAATTTTACGTGCATAAAAGTATACATAAAATGTCATGTTATACTAAAGGATGATTTCCATAACATAACGTATTTGAATGTTATGTTGGAACATTTTGTAAAAAATGTAAATAAACATATGATTGTACAAAGAATGTTCAGTCGATTTGATCAAAACACCTTTTGCTGTTTTTACAAATTTACATTTTTCCTGAATACAAAAGTTGTAAGTATAAAGAAAATTTACCAAAAACTCGAGAAAATAAAGTTGTTACTGTCTAAACGTTGTGTTATTAGGCCTAATTACATTTCAATAACAACAATATATTTTTTTTAGCTTTTATAACTAATTCTATCTAATGTAACATTTAATTACGACACTTTATTCCAAGTTTTCCTTCCACAGTTAGATTTTATCTAGTTATGGACAAAAATGTGAAAAAAAATAAATATATATTTTAAAAGGAAAATTTCACATTTCGATTGTTTACACCTTAAGTTACTCTTTCCCGTCAGGGTGGAACCGATTTTTGGTTTCTCTAGTCATTTTGATTAAATTTCCACAAAATTCTATCAGTCCTCTCAAAATGTTCAACATCCAAATGAAATTACATTCTCTGCTTGGGCTGATTACTGACACAAGTAGAATGAAACATATTTGTTTTACCAACACAAGTAGAATGAAACAGATTTGTTTTACCGACACAAGTAGAATGAAACAGATTTGTTTTACCGACACAAGTAGAAAAAAACAGATTTGTTTTACCGACACAAGTAGAATGAAACAGATTTGTTTTACCAACACAATCAGCTATAACATATCTTTAATGATATTAAATCACGTGATCTGAATGATTTATCATTTAATGTTCAAGTTAATATTAAACATATCTCACGAGTGACTGAAACATGAGCAATACAAACACACAAGGCAGGGTACCAAATCACGTGAAAGGATTTTCATCCTTGAACGGTTGTGTTTGTTCAAGAACGCCTTTCCAATCTTCTGCATGACCTACTGTTTACAAACTGAAATAATTCTTTTCCTCCTTGACTTTTAAACGTAGTAATTTTATGTAGATAAAAGTATGAGTACAAGTAAACGTCACACAACATAAATTTATTACAATATAAGCACAAAATGCACAAATATATTACAATACAAATACAAAATGCACAAATATTGTATTTGATAATGCATTTTCAGCAACTAAAAAGAACGGAAGTAACAGCCAATAGGGATTAACCAATAATATCACAGCAGAAGCCGCTATTTTGACGATTCCAGCCCATGGGGTTACGTGATAATAGGCATATAAATTGAGTTGTTGAACACTATTTTCCATTCTTTTGTGAATCCCTCTGGTCTGAGGAAGGTGAGCGTGGTTCACCGAAATCGATCACCATAATATTTGTACATTTTGTACTTGTATTGTAATATATTTGTGCATTTTGTGGTTATATAGTAATACATTTATGTTGTGTGACTTTTACTTGTACTGTATATGTACCAACACGTATTATGCTAATTAAAAACTAAAGGTATGAAAACGTTAATGTATGCTAAGCATAAAAATGGGTGTATGGCTGAACTAACAATATACTCACTGTCCAATAGTGTGAAAAACTGGCCTAGTATGAAACAGTTATTTGAAAAAAATAATTATTTACTTTATTATTTATTTTCATAGTACCTACATACACAACAATATGAATATAGTTTAGGAATCTACTACTAACATAAAAATAAATAGTGTAGCCTAAATTATTCATTTTTGGAACAGTAATTTTAAAAAAAAATTACGTAAATTTCATCAGTATTGTATCACCATTCACATAAAATACTATGCACTTTTTTGTAATATGCACCATTTTACACTGCCCTCTTTAATATAAAAACCTATAGTTCTTAGTACAACCCTTAAAATTCACAAGTGTACGAATAAAATTCTCGTATAATCTCAGAAAAACTTCTTTCTATTACTGAACCTTAACATCTATGGTACAACCACACAAACATGCAGAATTTGATACTTCTCTCTACCCATATAGTTATTTTTACGACCTTTTATTACACATAAAACTGAGAGAAAGCTCCCTTCAGTACACAGGTATACTATATTATTTTATGCAACCTTCTTCACTACACAGATGTTCTACCTTTGATGCAGCACTCATCACTAAACAAATATACTACAACCCTCAACAAGTACTACAACAGTATACAACCTTCATCAGTAAAAGGATATACTACTTTTGATGCAAACCTCTGTAATACACAAATATACTATTTTTGATACAGCACTCTTCACTAAAAGGATATACTAATTTTGATGCAACCCTGTATAATACACAAATATACTATTTTTGATGCAGCACTCTTCACTAAAAGAATGTATTCCTTTTGTACTAAAAGGATGACTCTTCAGTAAACAGATATACTACCTTTGATGCAACCCTCTTCAACCCTATATATATGCGTCAAAGATAGTATATATATCACAACAGTACTAATATGGGTGGGAAGGTGGGTCATCAGTACTGTACGTGTGCTATTAGGCGGTTTGGCTGTTACCATTACGTTTGTATGGGTGGGTGGGTGGGTATCACAACAGTACTAATATGGGTGGGTCATCAGTACTGTACGTGTACTGTTAGGCGGGTTGGCTGTTACCATTACGTTTGTATTCTTTGATATATATATATATACTATCTTTGACGCAGAACCTTCACTACACAGATATACTAGCTTTAGTCAACCATTTCACTATACAGATATACTAGCTTTGAAGAAACCCTCCTCTCTGCACAGATACACTATTGTGATCCAACCCTGTACACTACAGGAACATAATACCTTACTGTGTATATGATACTTGGTTGTTTCTTCCAAATCTTTCATAATACATTCAATTGGAATAATAATACGGAAAATAATAACTTTTGCAATATGTATTATACATTAGTATTCAAATTTACACAAAGAACATACAGTTAAATCCTACCAGTTCGATGATTTTACAATTATTAATTTAATAGATTAAGATAATTAATAGATCCATTGACATTGACTAATTTTTATATTCAATTTAATAATACTTAAATTTAAAACTTCAAATTAACAATACTTAAAGTTTTACTCAAGAATTCTGTAGACGCAAAATCAGAAATTAGTCCCCTTTTAGAAAAGTTTCATTTTGAGGTTGTGGTTTACTTATTGACTTTTTTTTATTAAGTTTTAACTTGATTTTGTTGGTTTTCATTCTTCAAACACACTCTCAAACAAAATCCTCTCAAAAGGCTTATTAAAAACCTAATACGAGCAAAAAATACACCGTCAATGCTTGAATCAAAAAGAGCGAGCCTTTGTGAACTCCGCCCTCATATTGTACACCGAAGGTTGCCACGGTCTTTCATGTAATATACAACGAAGCTGACAAACACTCTTGGAGCAATTCCAATACTACTACTTCTTTCCAAAAATAATTTAATAACCTAAGAGATATTTTTCTTTATATACAAGATTATTTTTTGATAGAAGTAGTAGTTTTGCAACCCGTTTAGACAGTTATCGGGGTAGCTTAAGGCAACAACATAAATTTAAAGTACCGAAACCGACACTAACCTATTTCAAAATAATCTTTAGTTTTTGGAACCAAAATTGATCAGTATGCTACCTCATCATGTTAAAAATTGCAAATCACAAAACACATTTATGAGTATGTGAATAAGTCTGTGTTTATAATGTAAGTTGCAAGAGTAGGTAGGTCAGGTAGGTGTTATGTAAATATTACTAGATAAGGCGTTGTTGTAGTTATAATCATGATACATTTATATCACTTAACAATAAATAATATTTACTGTTTTTTTATCAATAAAATAATACTTAATCAATTTATGCATTTGTTAGTTTGGGAGTTCAATACAAAATCTTTTATTTTACTAATATGATTTTAGTACAAGCATGTAATGGAACCTCTAATCAGGCTTTCGTGCCTTAGAGGCCTATATTTTCCTTAGGTTGAACGTTTGGTTTTGAATTTATATTTTGTCTACAATTTTCGTTTGCTAGTTAAATCTATGTACTCATAATTTTTCTTTTTAATTGTTACTATTTATTTAGAATTAATAAAATTTTAGTTTGTATGCTAATTGATTGTGGATTATTCTTAATTTCATTATGTTTGTAAATATATGTATTTGTAAGATAGTAGTATGTCAGCTGTAATAATGTATATAGTTTTTGAAGTTGATGCGTTTTAGTTATGATATGGGCAGTTCTGAGGATGAAGAAGGTGGGGAGTAGACCTTTATAATAGTTATTTGTTTTGGTTTCATAAAACGTCATGTACCTTATTCAAACCTAAGGAAAATAAACATATTTTTATTAATTTTAATACATAAATAACTGTTCAATATAAATATATTTTGCAGGTGAAAACTTAGGTTTTGCTTATCCTAAAATATGTGACAACTTACTGATTCTTAAATTTTTAATAAAATCAAAACTCATTTCAAAATGGATGACAATAAATAAAAAGCTTCAATATATCTGTCCTATTCATAGAGCTCTTAATGTAGGTAAATCAATATATGTATATGAATATTCGACCTCAGATAGCAGTTACTGTAATTATAATTACGGAGAAATATCAACTACGATATGGTACTGAAGGTCCTGATGTGTCATGGTTTATTTATTTTTTCCGAATTTTTTATTTTATAAGAGCGTCTGAAAGCAATATTTTTAAATATGGTGTAGGATAAATTAATTTCAAACGCGGAAGTATAGCCTCTTGAAGGTTAATTTTTTGGTTAGAAATATGAAATGAAATAAAAAATGGTTTTATTTGGAGGCGAAATTAGGACTATATGTCGTCTGTACCACTTAACCTCAGATAAATAAATACATTTTGAGATAGATAACACAAAACTATATTAAACTCTACACAATGCAATATAAAACTATTTTAAATCAAAATTAAAAAAAAATTAAAAGATTTAATATTCTAATAAAGCTAATTAATACAAAATAAATTGGCACTAACTATTCAAAATATAATAGTAAAATTCATAGGAAAGAAAGAAAAAACGCTTTAAAGACAATATCACTCATTCATACCTAACTCACACCCCACATAGCCCCCGCAAACCGCCAGCCCATTGCCACTAAAGATCCCGCATCAAATGACCTTTAACTTCCACCCCGAAACGAGCGTAACCTTGGATTATTTTGATGCTGTCAGGGAGGACATTCCAAAGGCGACAAGCTGTTACTGTGAAATATTTCTTATATAAAGTAGTACGATGTACAGGGACTGATAATATTGATGCTCATTGACGAGTATTTCGAGAACTTATTTCGTTCATGAACCTGAAACTCTCGTACAAGTAACTGGAATTTTTTGTTTTTAAAATCTTGTGAATCAGTAATAGTAAATGATACTCACGAAGCTCTTTAAGCTTTAGAATAGACAGTTGATTGAAGAATGGCGTAACGTGATCATAACATCGTAGATTGAAAATAAATGTTATACAATAGTTCTGCGCTCGTGCAATAGTTCAAAAATAGTGGTATGACAGTTAATTGTCTTCAGAATATTCTTAGAACAACCTATAAAAGCACAACATTATCATAGCTAAATCGGGGAAATGAAAAAATAAAATCTTTTACTTGTATTATCTTTTAAGGCAAGGCAAATTCATAAGCTTCTAGTTATTTTATTCCAAATTACCCCATTTTCATTCCAACTACCTTTATGTAACAATAAACCTCCTCTGTTTATTTTTTAGTTTGCTCTAAATATTTACGACAAATTACAGTAAATTACTTTCGTTTTGGACTTCAAGCTCCAAACAACCGAAAAAGAAACCTGATGAAAAGCTCTTTTCAAAGACAGCTCTTTAAATGTCCGTCGATTTTTTTTTTTTTAATATCTACATCAAACTTCAATTTAGTTAGTTAGTTTTTTCAAATATTTAATTTGTATTATCGATTTATAGCAAGTAATATTAGATTTATAAAGTTTATTGGTTTAGATTATATTTTTTAAATGATACCTACTGATACAATTAATTCATGCAAATTAAAATTGAAAAGATCCTCAATACTACTTGAATTTTAAAAATTAAAAATAACTTGAACTCTCCTCGTGAGACTACGAACTTGAAATACTAATGTAATAAAATTGTCACTATTTTATTCTTCATTGAATTGTAAAAATTGAATTGTAAATATCACTAGTTACGTCTATTATTAATGTTTCTTCGTAATGAAATTTAGTATGAAATTATTATGACGGGTTTTATTGTACAAAGAAATAAAGTTTTTTTCAAGTCACTAACCTACAGACATTCATACAATTTTGATTATATGTCTTAAAAATCAAACTTTTCTGTAACCCTCCTTCTGTTGAAAGAATGAGTATTCCTACTATCTAATATTATTCTATTCTATAACTCAACCATAATAATACTATTCTTGAAGACATGGTGTCCGTTATATGATTTCCATTGGCGTGGACACTACCATATGCTGTTCAGGGAGAGTTGAGTAAGGCTCCGCCTAGAATGTCTATGTCTCAAGTGCGGTGGTTAGTAAGAAATGGGTGTCTACGTGGACCCTTGATTTACAAGAATACTAATTTATTGGCATCCTCAGTCAGTCAGTTTGCTCATACGTTCCACCTTGTATCGTGAAATATTTTTCGGCTGGTGCTCTATGTGTGGTGACATTATTTTTTAATTTAGTAATTATTTTAATTTTAATATAAGAGTTGGTGGAAATATTATTAGGAAAAGAGTGTAATGAGTTAATCATTTCATTTTTAAATATGGATATCATGTGTTCATTGCCAAAGAACAAACGTGGACAAGTTTTTATTATTAATTTGTGGACAAGTGTATTATTAATTTATTATTATTGTATAAAAATATAGTCATCTGACATTAAGGCAACGATTGACATGGTGTTTCAAAACTTTGCTTAAATGGTTGGTGTTGGGAAAAGTACTGCATATAATTAATTATATTTATTTATTCTTGATACACCGATCGTCAAGATATGGGCGAATATGGATTTCGAATGAGTGCGATGATTGTAGATAAACGAGTGTAGTCATTGTTAATATCTGAGTTCGACTTGGCTCAGAAAGGACTATTTATTAATATCCCAATAGCCTGGGCGACTATGGGACCTACAGCGTTACATGGAATCCGAACCACGTAATGTTGGTCTGATTTTCAGCTAACTGACAAGTCTGACACTCACTTCTCTTCCTTACACATCCCAACCTTGACTACCATCCAACAAGGACACCCCAGACTTCTCTAGTAGTGTGTCTGTGAATGATAAACACCACGTTAAGGTAGTACTGTCTCCTCAGAACAAAAACATCATATTGATTAATTTTCACAAAATATAAGATTTTTCTATGTGTGCAATAAGATTATATTACAGTTTATAAAAGACATTTCAATCGCTACAGCAATTTGTGAACGACTGTGAATCGACCTTGCGCTACGTCAACCAATCTTAGGGGATCCGCCACTATCTTTTTATCATTTTTTTTATTTTCGTGACATTTTAATTTTATATTTTTTATTGTTTTTTAGGTTATTTTGAACATGTGTGCAAAATTTCATGGAAATCTGAGCATTATTTCATTGGAAAAAAATCACAAACATTTATTGCCGCTTTAGTTTTAAGTGAGATTACTGAATGGATGAATATTCCTTTTCCGCTATACAGTAATTGTTTATTACATTATATATTGTTGCATACATGAGCTTTGGCCAATGTGACAATTAATATATTATTATGAATATGTATACATGTGTATACAATTACGTGTATATATGTGCTAAGGCTGTGATATATATGTAGGCCTATATATATGCAAACGAAGCGTTGCACGGTTTGATATGGAGTAAGTGCCCAAAAACAATTTTTACTGGAAAAGCAAAAATTGAGGCTGGGTTTGCAGAAGGAATCAGCATCTATAATGAAGGGTTTGTTGTAACGATGACTATGCTGTTAGAAAAATCAGGAGTGTCACCTGGAAGAAAAACTGTTGACGTCGCGAAGAAAAAGGACGAAGATCGCCTGCGACTACGAAAAGCTCCCAGCACTGAAAAGTACAAAAAGTACAGGAAAGCATTCTAATATGCTAAAAAGAGGGAGGAGGAGGATAAGAGGTCCAAAGAAGGTGTCACATACGAGCCAGGGAGCTTCTAAAGCAATATTCAGAGGTTGAAAGATATTTTTTATCTTTAAATACCAATTCCCGTAATTTATATTTGTCACTACATTTTGTAAAATAAAATTCTTACTAATCAAGCTATGACTTTCAAATGTTTACCACTTGTTCATGTTCATACAATAAAGGTTTTGCGGTATCTAAAATATTCTATCTGATACTTTTTTTTATTTTAATAAAAATATGGCCTAAATTTAGAAAAAAAGTTGTTTTTTAAATAAAAATGTATAAATGTTGTTGTTATTGGGCTAGCATAGTTTGGATACCGTAAAAGTTTCATTATTTTATGTAGATCATATAAAACCAAACTGCGAAAAGATATCTTTTTATCTTATTATTGTCCTATTAATATATCCTAGTGATTAAAATCAAATTTGGTGCAGAAATAAAAAAAATAGTTATAGATAGTGGCGGATCTCCTAACTCTCAACTCTCCCTAAATAGCATATGGAAACGTCTGAGGTGTCTATGGTGGGTGGTAATCATGGCCCGGATGTAAGAAGAAACCCGAGTATGAGGCTTTTCAATTAGCTGAAAATCACACCAATACTACGTGGTTCGGATCCCACGTAGGTCTCTTAGTTACCTATTAGCTTAGTTAGCCATTTATTGGATTGTCAATAGATGGCTTTTTCTTACCATTAATAACTATAAAGGAACCGTCGACTTCAGTTAGTAATAATGACTACATTCATTCATCTACACTCATCACACTCATTCGCCACTCATTTTGGCCATATGATCGGCGACTAACATATTCCAAAAGCTACGCTCACCCCTAATTCAATTCTTCTTAAAACAGCGATTCATCCTGTTTTAACCAGGTTTGTTTACTTTAAAAGGCTCATTAGATACAAATCAAATATTTCCAACTTGTTTTATTATTCGTATTAAATTGAATAATAGATCACCCATGCATATCTTAATTTGTTAATACACTCATAAATGTGTACGTTTCGTTAATTGTTTCATGGTAAGTTAAGGGAATCTTTTGTTAAACAAGGTGTTTGTGGAAAATCTAATATTGAAACTGTTATTCAGAAACACTTTCGTACGCCTGCTTTTAGCAGGGCTTTCGTCACAGTCTTTTCAACAGGGCTGCTTCAATAGGGCGGTAGACAAGCTCTCAGGGGATGCGATGCGCCTTTCTTTATAAACTCTACGTTTCAATAAATTACGTTACGTTGATGTGAGACTTCAACATTTTATTGATACAAATGCAATTTTTTAATGTGTTTGTTGTATTAAACGATAAAACTTAACCAAATCTCTTAGAGTTACATATATACGTTTAATATATTCAAAAAACCTTTTTGCTTTTATTCCTACTACTAATTCAAAAGAACTTCAGTACGTGGAATTTTCAAATGTATGGGTGAAATAATATAACTTAAAGTTGTAATGTGATAATGCAAAAGGTCTTAGATTATTTCAGTATATGATTATTTAAAATATGATATTGATGTATCATAGCTCTAAACTATTAATACTTTCACAACCCATTTTG
This sequence comes from Stictocephala bisonia, assembly GCA_035578905.1. Lineage (NCBI taxonomy): Eukaryota > Metazoa > Arthropoda > Insecta > Hemiptera > Membracidae > Stictocephala > Stictocephala bisonia. Next base: position 190,990 of record JAQJVL010000021.1, read on the forward strand.
AGTAAATCAAGTGGTTGCTAGTAATTTTGAGCTTGTTAGTAATGACACAACCGTCATGCAGATATGTATATATATATATATATACATATATATATATATATATACTATTTTTACACAACACCTCCGTTATATATCAATCTCGTATGTACGTGTAAATTATTATATATTTGAGTTGTAACAATATACAGGGTGGAATCAAAATATGGAAACGCTTACGCAACAATTTTTTCTATAGATAAATATATAATTTAATTTTGTTGAGTAATTATGTTCTATAAAGTATACCGTTTTATCAAAATAATTTACTTGAAGCCTTTATAAATAGTGGAGAAATAATATTGTTCAAATTAGTTACTTTGAAATTTAAATGACCGCGACTCTGGAAAGGATAAACTTTTTGACGTCCGGTTTGAGGAAATTAATTTCTATTGAATAGACCTTTAATTTGATACCAAACTCGACTTTGGCTTACGTTGAACATTTTTCTTCAACTCCTCGTGGGCCGTCCCCATGAAAAGATGAAATGTCGCTAATGGTGTCAAAAAGTGTGTTCTTTGTAACCATGATAAAGTACAAGATTTCACGTTTACAAGTGAAGTGATATAAAGTTGTGAAAGCATTCCATATTTTTTCCTTTCTGTATATACATATAATACAACAACGAAGGAATTCTCAGCCACACCTTAACCCAATAAATATATTCATACATAACCATACTATATTAATTTCATTTACCTACATTTTTCTCGACTAAAAGAAAAGATAATTAAACACAACAAATTCACATGTAGACTATTCTTTTATATTTTTTCAAGTTTCTCAATTGAGACAAGCCACCCACATTTTTCCGATAAAACTATATTTTGTGCTATAAGAAAATTGTATTATTTTCTAGATTCTTTAAGAATTGTAATTCATATGATTTTCCAAATAAAAGAATGATTTAAAAGTTAAATATATCAATATAATGATGGTTCTCCAAGTCCGGTTTGCGGCAATTAATTTCTATTGAATAGATATTTCATTAATTTGATTCCAAATTTGAAATAGAAAGATTTTCGTTAAACTTCGTGGGCCGTCCCCCAGACAATATGAATTTTCACCAATGGTGTCAAAAAGTATATTCTTTTTAAAACTGATCATTTACAAAATTTCACCTTTACAAGTGAAGTCATTCAAAAGTTGTGAAAGCGTTTCCATGTTTTTTTCACTCCACTTTGTGAAAATCTTAACGGATACTTTCCAGTGATACAATGTTTTTTTTATATCAAACAATACAAAATTAGGGGACAGCTAGTTTACTCTACTGATCGTAGACTCTACGGTACTACAGTCGTACGGCCTTGTTTGACCAGTTAAATAAAATTAGCTGGTTCGTTTACTCTACCGATCGTAGACTCTACGGTACTACAGTCGTACGGCCTGTTTGACCAATTAAATAAAATTAGCTGGTTCGTTTACTCTACCGATCGTAGACTCTACGGTACTACAGTCGTATGGCCTTGTTTGACCAGTTAAATAAAATTAACTGGTTCGTTTACTCTACCGATCGTAGACTCTACGGTACTACAGTCGTACGGCCTGTTTGACCAGTTAAATAAAATTAGCTGGTTCGTTTACTCTACCGATCGTAGACTCTACGGTACTACAGTTGTACGGCCTGTTTGACCAGTTAAATAAAATTAGCTGGTTCGTTTACTCTACCGATCGTAGACTCTACGGTACTACAGTCGTACGGCCTTGTTTGACCAGTTAAATACAATTAGCTGGTTCGTTTACTATACCGATGGTTGACTCTACGGTACTACAGTCGTACGGCCTGTTTGACCAGTTAAATAAAATTAGCTGGTTCGTTTACTCTCCGATCGTAGACTCTACGGTACTACAGTCGTACGGCCTTGTTTGACCAGTTAAATAAAATTAGCTGGTTCGTTTACTCAACCGATCTTAGACTCTACGGTACTACAGTCGTACGGCCTTGTTTGACCAGTTAAATAAAATTAACTGGTTCGTTTACTCTACCGATCGTAGACTCTACGGTACTACAGTCGTACGGCCTGTTTGACCAGTTAAATAAAATTAGCTGGTTCGTTTACTCTACCGATCGTAGACTCTACGGTACTACAGTCGTACGGCCTGTTTGACCAGTTAAATAAAATTTGCTGGTTCGTTTACTATACCGATGGTTGATCCTACGAACCGTTTGCAAACTGAAAATATGAACCGGTACCAAAACTAGTAGCAACTTTGACACAAAGAGCGATATAATTATTGTACTGTACGTAGGATTTAACTAATCGTATATTTAATTAAATATCGTTAACTACTCTATGAACTAATATATAGTTCAATAGAGGATAGATGTACGAGGCTCGTATATATAGCCAATCTTACGAAAACTATTTGTGAGGAATTACTATTCTTGTACGGAATTGTTCTTTCTTTAAGTACAATCATTATCAACAAAATGTATTAAATATTTTAAAAATCTCCTCGATCCTCAAACAAATAATTCTTACCTAGAGGATCGTAAATTTAAACCTGAATAAATTCCATAGCTTTACCTACCAAGTAATAACCACCCTAAATAAATTAACTAAGATATCGATTAGGATTCTGGCGAAATAAATATTTTTATAAATATTTTAAAAGTGCCTATATTAATTGTTTCAATACTAAGAAATGTTAAATCGTTAATATAGTAAAATGACACTAGAAATGTAACATATTTTTGCTATTATAACAAATAAACTTGAGTTTAAATAAAGGCCAGCGTTGTGCAACGGCACGCTTGGGGAACTTGGTATGTTGGCCACCTCTACGGGCGTATTCCAGCCTTTTAGCCACTCTAATTTCACGCCTCGAGGACTGCATTTATAAATCTTCCAACTAAAAAATATACGAGTTCTTTGTTTCCCCAAGCGTATCTACTTACATCATTTTATAATTAAGGTATTAGCTTTTTGTGTAAAGGACAGTATGAAAGAGTATAATTTTTAACAATAAATGTAAAATAAAGTTTTTACATGAACGTTAATATTATTACAGTACAACACAGTATATTAGTGCTGATGTATACAGTTGCACTCATTTGGGGTTTTAAAATATAAAATACTGCGTTTACAGTTGGTTGTTTCGTTAATGCTAATATAAAATACACTAAACACTTCATTAAAATATACAGGGTTGGGCAAAAGTCTGGAATATATGTATTAATTTGAAAACCGTTGAAAGAAATTTAATGAATATTTGCAGTTATGTACACGTCCCTAGACCAAACATTTGGACATATTTTACTTGTTTTCGCATAGCCAGTTGATGGCCCATAAAGGAAGTCTTATAAATTTTAAAAGTAAGCCTACCTCGAGTTAAAGGTCTTTGTTTACAGAACACAAGCGTGTATGACCCAGACAGAAAATATAGCCTCTCAAAGAATTTATTGTCATATAACTAACACTGCTGAAGACTAAGGCGAGATAGTTATTATCTATTGATGCTTAGAGCTATAATTTATCTAACTGAATATGTGAAATTACATTTTACAAAAAATATGTAACAAATTATTATAATAATATTCTTGAACTATTGTTAGGTAAACCTACTGTTAAAAATGTTTTTAAGAAATGTTTCATATTTTTATCTTAGTTAAGTAGCATATATATTTTTTTAACGCAGTCGTTTGTTACGATTGTTAACAATAAACAACATACTCAGCAACAGGGATCTGAAACTGTTAAATAAATAGCCGTATAACTGAGAAGAATTAGTAATATGACATTAAATTATTTGAATCACTGTATTTTGTGAGTGGTTCATCCTTTTGACCTCAGGTTTGCACTTTGGTATGAACCAAGTGCAAATAATGACCTTTAAAATTAGGTACAACTCGATGTAGGCTTACATTTAAAATCTTTAAGACTTCCTTCATGAGCAATCCCCTAGATATGCAAAAAACAAGTAAAATATGTTCATGTGTTTGGTATAGGGACACGTACATAACTACAAAGTTTCATTACTTTTCTTCTAAGTTTTAAAATTAATAAATACAATCCAGACTTTTGCCCAACCCTGACATTAAATTCTTTGAGTGGCTGTAGTTTCTGACTGGGTCATCCTTTTGACCTCAGGGTTGTACTCTTGTGTTTTAAAAACAAAGACCTTTAAAATGAGGCATAATTCGAGGTAGTTTTAATTTAAAATTTTTAAGACTTCCTCCATAGGCCATCACCTGGCTATGGCAAAACAATTAAAATATGTCCAAATGTTTAGTATAGGGACATGTATATAACTACAAAGTTTATTTACATTTCTTTCAATGGTTTTGAAATTAATTCCTAGTTCAATTTAGCAATATTACTGGTCACATTTTCCAGTAGCGTAACCAGTTTTATTATCTACTAGGGGACACCCCTGCACGCTTCGCGTGCCAACCCCAACTCTCGCTGTGCTCGCATATATACAGATTAACTGTTTAACGTAAACTCACAATATTAAATTTATTTACAGTATCTCACTCACACTACTTGTGATGCACCAATTTATTAGTATAAATAATACCCTAGAGTATTACTTAGCCTTTTTAAAACTTTTTCAGTTTATTTGTTCATGTTTCATTGAAGATAAAGCTCATAGTATAATGTTACAAATGCATTAATTACAGATCAGCTTTGTTATGTGGGATCAATAGTACAATGTCAAACATACAAAATAAACAGGTTTATTTATTTACAAACAGATGCTATTAATTTACTAAAACCAACCAAATGTTATCCTTATGGAACAACATGAGTTTCTACCCCTTAGAAGTGCTTTATCAAGATGAAATTACTTTAGTTGTCCTATTTAAGACTTAAATACATAGTGTACAACATTTCAGCTCTCTACCTACATAAGAAGTTGGAGAATTAGTGATGAGTGAGTGAGTCAGTCAGTGAGGTCTTTGCCTTATAAATAAATAAATAAATATATATATATATATATATATATATATATATATATATATATATATATATATATATATATATATATATATATATATATATATATATAGATTATTATGATATGTACAACAACAGAAACAGTCTAGCCGCTTAAATAAAAATTTTTATATGCAAAACCCCACGGCATCTGCTGCAATTATCATTAGAACAATAAGTTAAAATAAACACTTACAAATTTATAATACAAACTCCATTATATAAACTGAAATACAATTCTGCATAATTTTATTTTTATACATACCTTTTGTTTATAGCTTACATAATAGAAAAGAAAAAACAGAATACACAAATTCTTGAATATTTATTACAAATAAAAACAACACTTTGAAGTGATTAATGTGACTATAAACAAGAAAATAGATATTTACAATTTTATAAAGTTACACTAAAATATTATTCAATCAGCTTAAATATGACTGGGTGAACGACCAACTTAATAATTTAGATATGAAAGGCTTTATTAAATTGCATTCCTTGACATTAGCTGGTAGACTATTAAAAAGTGTTGGGCCTTTATACTTAAAGGATGAAATTTACGAGATAAATAATCGATGATATTGTCCACTTTTTTTAGTTTTATAAACAAACAAACAAAATGTGCAAGGTGTATCTAATCCTATTGTTTTAAAATTGAAAGGTGACAAAAAGAATCACTGATATCGTCCACTTATATTTTTAGTTTTATAAATAAAAAAAACTCGTAAGGTGCATAAACTATTTAAAATCAATTTAAGATGTTCAGCAATTAGTATCTAGTTGATAGCCTATTTTAGGATTACTAGTGTATTACATAATTCACCGATCCTAACAAGAACGTGCATAAATAACATTATAACAACGTTACTCACATCCACTACTTACAGACATATTATTTCCTATCTACAAACAAAATTTAAATCTGGACTCAAATAACATAAGAACAATTAACGACATACAGTACTTATTGGTGTTAAGATCACTTTTAGAAAAACGCGTTGTTTTAGTTACCTGCTTATTATACTTTTTGAAAATAAAAAAATAAAAAAAATACAATGACGGGTGTAGAATTCAAGCTTATATATTTTGCAAGTTTAACAATTATTGTGAAGTATATGCAAAAAGTAGATAAATATACAATATAAAAAAGTGATTCGATATTTTTTTTAAATGCAGATATGAGGGTGGATGATGTGACCCAGAACAGCGGGTCACCCTTTGATCTCCCTCTACAATTATTTAATTCCCACTCTCTTATTTACTAGCCTTTACCCCATACAAAATGTTTGATTATATAAAACCTTTATGAACAAGTTCAATAGAGAGTCTAATCACAGTGCAGTGACGTAGGTTCCGATCGCGTACATTTTAATCGGGCCATTAGTTTGATTTCATTAGCTTTTAATTGAAATAAACTGTGGTCATGTCTATTCGACCTTAAATGTTTAAAAGGTAGCCAATTTCAGAGAGCGTCATTGTAAAACATACTGTAATAAATTTTTAGTTACAATACTCTAAATTTTTGCTAGATTTTACAGTACTCAAAAGAAAATTAAGGTAAAACTACATTTAGAAAGTCACGTTTTTATAGTATAAGAAAAGTAAATTTCTCTTCCTATTATCGTAATTTACAACCAGGAATATTGCATTTGGTACACGGCAGACAATAATTACTGTTTGAGGTTAAAATTTGCTTGAAGAGCTATTTTTAATTGTTTCAAACAATAAGATAATACATGTAATCAAAATAAACAAATATATAATAAATAGCAAACAATAATGTCAAACCCACGAACATAATATGTTTACTCAAGATTCAAAGGTAATATACCAAACAAATAGGTTTTAAGACAGATTGGCAACAATGTAAGGCATAAATGAAATCGTTGAGCGATTGGTTGTAGCATTCTCAAACTCCTAGTAGTTCCAGCAGTTGCTGTAAGAGCACTCTAAAGTCATGTTGGGACATTTGTTAGATATGTTTTTGGTACCTACCCTTATCCCACCCAAAAAGATAGATATAGTAGTTACCACGGTTGCTACATTGCTACAGATTTATAAAGATGTTTATTAGACTACTTCTAAATGCCATTTAGGGATTCGCTGTTGCTTTTTGTGTTTCCTTATTCTGTGTATCATTACATATTATTCTGTGTATCACTACATTTTATTCTGTGTAGCACTACATATTATTCTGTTTATCACTACATATTATTTTGTGTAGCATTACATATTATTATTTGCAGCACTACATATTATTCAGTGTATCACTACAGACTATTCTATGTATCACTACAAACACTGTTGTGTATCGTTACATATTATTCTGTATATCACTACTTATTATTCTGTTTATCAATACACATTATTCTGTGTAGCACTACATATTATTCTGTTTATCACTACATATCATTTTGTGTATCACTACATATTATTTTGTGTAGCACTACATATTATTCTGTGCAGCACTACATATTATTCAGTGTTTCACTACAGACTATTCTATGTATCACTACAAACACTGTTGTGTATCGTTACATATTATTCTGTATAGCACTACTTATTATTCTGTTTATCAATACACATTATTTTGTGTATCACTACAGATTATTTTGTGTAGCACTACAGATTATTCTGTAGTGCTACACAAACATATTTTTTAACAAAGAACAACTTGAGAGATTTGTTAAATATGTTTTCGGTACCTACCCTTATCCCCCCAAAAAAGATAGATATAGTTGCTACCACGGTTGCTACATTGCTACAGATTTATAAAGATGTTTATTAGACTACTTCTAAATGACATTTAGGTTTTCGCTGTTGCTTTTTGTGTTTCCTTATTCTGTGTATCATTACATATTATTCTGTGTATCACTACAGATTATTCCATGAATCACTACATATTATTCTGTGCATCAATACATATTTTTCTGTGTAGCACTACTTATTATTCTGTGTAGCACTACATATTATTCTGTGTATCACTACAGATTATTATGTGTATTACTACAAACACTGTTGTGTATCGTTACATATTATTCTGTATAGCACTACTTATTATTCTGTTCATCAATACACATTATTTTGCGTATCACTACAGATTATTCTAAGTAGCACTACAGATTTTAACTCGTATTCAAATTATTTTTTAATTTGATACAATGTTAAATTGGTGAATTGGTTTTGAATTATAAAAATGGACTATGTCTAAAACACATATAGAGTAAACATTCAAATGTTTTGTTTGTAAGACTGGTTCATTTCGACGCCTGATATTGACTACATTGTGTCGAAAACAAAAAGCCTTTAGTTGCTATTAACGCTTGAGTCTCAAACTCGTTAAAATGTCAGATTTTTTCATTTCAACGCCCAGATTGCGAGAGCAGCTTACACTTCCCCCTCTCCTCCAATCCAACCACGCTCTGATACCCAACAAATGTATTTTCAGACATTGTTCAGTTATATGCTTCCCTTTTACCAACTGGATTACACATTCGTTCCATTCAGTGGTACATGTAGCGTAAATCATGTTAAAAAACATAAAAAGTTAACCCCTTTTAAAATTTTCACTTTTTATTTCACTGGTCTTACTTTTTTTTATTTCTCTTAAGTTTATTTTTATTTTATAAAAACCAACTTACGATGGTTATAGTTGCTTGTGTAGTTGTTTGAAAATATTGATAAAGCTAGTAAATAATTTAACTGAATCTGAAATGAAATCCCAGCTACTTGGAGACAAAAGCTTGACAATTAGCTGAAAATCAGACCAACACTACGTGGTTCAGATTCCACGTAAATCTGTGGGACCCTTAGTTTTCCTGGCTATTGGTATATTAATAAATAGCTCTTTCTGAGGAACAGTCAACCTTAGTTAGTAACAATGACTACACTCTTTTATCTACACTCATCACACTCATTCACCTCTCATATTCGCCCATATCTTGACGGTCGGTGTCTTAATAATGAGTAATGAATGAATAATGAATGGTAATGAAATTTTTGTTGATATTGTCAGCAATAAATTGTATACTCGGTTCTCTTACTACAGTCTCACCGTCCGCTCAATGGTTGCCATCGATGTCGACACTACTGGAGAAGTCTGGGGTGTTCATATTGGGTGGTAGTCAAGGGCTGGGTTTTGGGTATGGGAGAGAACTGACGATCATCAGTCTTGTCAGTTAGATGAAAATTAGGAGAGTTTTTCGTGTTTCGGATCCACGTAGGTCTCCTAGCAACTGGCAATTATATATATGTAACTTTTTGTAATAATCTCTTTATAAGTAACTTTAGTTAATAATAATTACTACACTCGACACACTCATTCACTCCTCATATTCGTCCGAATCTTTACGATCCACACTTAATGATGACTAATCATTAATCCAAAGGGAATAAAATATTTCCAGTCGAAGAAAAAAGATTTTAAGCAAAATGAATTATAATCGAATTTAAAAGCTGTTCTGGACGACTTAATCCTTGAAGAATTAAAATGCATCTAGTCTAAAATATATGAATTAATTAACATAGTCTAAATTATATTACATAGATTGACGTTACATGAAAGAGTGTTACGTTTATATACAAACTGACATCAAATTCACGTTCCAACATTCAAAACATTCATTTATTTTCCCTCCATATGTATGGTTATGATACTATTCTAGTAACCTTTTAGGGCTGAACATTTGTTCAATCGTTGTGTACGTAATATAGTTGATTATGTTAGGTTATAAATGGTGAAAATAATGCACCAACTCCTCCCTTAAAACCTACTGATCCTCCCACAGGCCAAGGACAACAGTCAGTTGTAGCCAATGTTGCCAAAACACGTGAAAAAGAGCTTAACTAGTTGATTGTGAATTTACTCACACAGTCAAGATCCTTAGAAACATGCAGTAATCGTTATCTAAATAAAGATATGGATACAAGTTTGTATTGATAAAATCTCTAAGCGAATCATTAATTATTCTTAGATACCAAAGTAAAAATAATTTGTACACAATAATACTTGGTTATTAAAGTGTCCTTTATCGTACCAAAAGTATAATGCATCGTGCAGTCCTGATAATTCCGATACCAGTTTACTGAACTGAAATTCCTAATTTTGCTACTGTCCTAAAATTACCAACCTTTGAAAAATTAAATTTCAGTGCACGCTTCGAGTGAATATTATCCATTTACTTTCGTTGTGTTGGCAACATAGACCAACTGACACACAATGCTGGACGTATTGTTAATGCATCCTTTACGGCCCTCGGTTTTGTAGAACTTTGATGTTTCACTTAAAAATTAAACACGCACAGCTTTTGTAAAGGCAAGCTTTTATTTAGAGCTCCGCTGAGCTCAACGGCTAAACAAATTTATCTTCAGTTGATCGTTGATATGATTATTTCTACAAAAATATACTTTCAATAAATGTTATTTATAATATTAAATAAATAATATTATAAACTATTAAAGGGCACTGTATTAATTTATAATATGATTTATAATTAGTGAGATTTTAACAATATAATTATTATTTTCATAATTTAAAAACATATCTAATAATTTAAAAATGCATACATAATCTTCATATTTATATGTACACTGTTGGTATTTCACTAAAATATCGACCTTATTGCTTGAGGTGGTTGGTCAACAGTTGTAGTTGTTTTTAAAGTAATAATCAAAATACAGTTATTGTTATTATAACATTAAAACAAATTGCTGATAAATGTTAACATAATTTTGCAGAGTACTTTTTTTTAGAAAAATAAGCGTGTTACCATATATATTTTTGATAGTTGTTTAGTTAAATTGAAAAATAGTATATTTTAATTAAGTTTTATAGGTGTACCTCAATAAAAAATTTAACATTAAGCTGCAATAAGTAATAATCCGTTGGGCTTTAAAGTCTGGAATTGATAAAAATCAAAAGATTTACGCAAAACAAATAAAAATTCGATAAATGGTGTGTTTAAAAACATATTTATAGATATAAAATCCAAGCCTGATATACAATAGTTCAATGAAATTCGGATTCGAGAAATACATTTAAAATGTAAAAGAGGTGAATGGCTTTTATTTGAGAAGAGCCAGTCAAGTGCCATGCATGGAAATAAATGTAAATGCACTTTACATGTCCACCAACTTTTAAGTAGGAATCTGTGTTGGGCTTCTTTCACCCTCTTCGACTCGATTTATTCCTCGCGTCACCTCGTCTTCGATTTTAACGGTATGAACGGAGAGAATCTTGGGACAGTCTTTAAACCTTTTGAAAATTCAATTTTCAAATCTTAAAAGGCTTAAGGTTAAGTATTTTGAATTGTTATAAATATTTACTGTAATATTTTACTTATATTATATTATTATTTTCTTTTATTCACCAGGCACTTTCTTTGGAGTCAAATTTAACTTAAAGAATTTCCTATTTTAATTGGTTTCCAGCATCTACATATATTTATTTACTCTTATACTTCGTAGCCATTGCTATGTAGATTTATATTCGTCTTATATAAATAATTAATCTATATTCTTTTGATTTTCGTCTTGTTTAATTACTAGAATAACTACTTTCGCTCGTATCTCAGAAAAGTATTTTTAATTATGAGTAAAAGCACCATTTTTATTTAGAGATCTCAAAAATTAGTGATCAGCTGATTTTGTTATCCAGTTTTACTTAGAATTGTGTCTGAAAATATATATTAACCTTTACATTGTTAATGTAAATTTAATGTATATGAGTTTAAAATTTAAAATTTCACACTTATTTGACAACACGTTTAAATTGAAACAAGTTAAGCTTTAAGAAATTAAAACTATTTTGCAAGTTTATAATTTCTTTAAAAAAGAGATTTTCGTTGTGATACTAATATTATTTTTGCACATAAAACACAATGCTAACATTGTTCTTATCGCACTAATAAGAATAAATATAAATTTTAACATCGAATGTAACCAATTATTTTATTTTTTTTTATTTTTATGTTACTTAAGATTATGTATAATGTTAGGTTAATTACTTATTATTACGTAAAGTTTTAGTAATACACGATTTATTTATTTAGATTAACAAATGGAATTACTTTACTGGAGTAGTTTTATAATATAATACAACATTATTCTAATATTAAATACGTTATCAACTGTACTAACTTGTACATATGTTACAGGTTTCAAAGGTACGCTTTCAACACCACACAGTAAGTCTAAACTATCTTTGTACGAAATAAATTAATTTGATATTTAATACTTAACTGTGGATTTTTCTTTCATTTATATATTTATTAATCAAACTAATATGACATAATGTTTGTTAAAAGTAGTTTTAAAATATCGAATAATACTTAATAACATTTTTAGGTTGAAATATGAATTTCTCGATTTCTCCTATCCTACAATATATTAATCGCCTTAAAGACTAGGCCTACAATGAAAATGTATCTTTACGAATTTGTGTTTGATTTCACATTACTCATTAATTTTTTAAAATGTCTTCTAAGTTCCTTAAAAATGAAAAAAATCCAATTGATTCTGTAGTTTCTGATCAGCTTAAAAATATTGATAATGTTACTTTAATGAAGGCACAATAGATTGGTAAGATCGAAATAGGTTTGTTTGGACTAAAAAAGGAACGGTTTAGTTAGATTAGGTTAGGTAAAATTGGGTGAAAATAACTTATATAACTTACATATACATCAAAAAAGATTGCTAAGGGTCGTCTTTATATATATTATATGTAAAAACCACTTAAACATGAAGGTATTCCAAATAGAAAAATCCGATAGTAATATATATAAAACTAGAGATAAAAATCTGGGGTGTCCGTGTCATGTGATATTCAGGAGCTTGACACTGTTCGGAGAATAGAACTGAGTATTAGGCGTGTCATTAGCTAAAAATTAGACGAATATACTTGGTTCAGAGTCCACGTAAAGGTAGAAGAGGTCTCCTAGTTTTCCTGACTATTTGTTTATTAATAAATGGCTCTTTCAAAAGACAGTCAAACTTATTTAGTAATAAAACTACACAGGTCAGCCACACTCATACTATGTCATATTATGACTCATATTCACCTAAAAAACACGCACAAACCTAAACACATATCTGAATACAATAGCCACGGTATATATAGAGGTGTGGCTTACGTCACGTCTATGTCGGGGGGAGTAGGATGTCTACCAATCAACTGCGTTTAGCGTGCTACTAGCAATGCTGTAAACATCAGCTCTCCACGCCAACAAGTTACCTTTTTGGCCGTAGAACGTTTGGCACACATTTTTGGCCGATTTGGAATGGCACGTTTGGCACAGTCATTAGAGGGGATTAAGAAGGGTCAACCTGTAAGTTTCAGAAAGGCACGATTGGCACACACCGCCCGGCCAGGTAGTAGCAGCCAGGTGGCCAGAATGCGGGAAAATGGGAACTTTTTTGCCCCCGCAAATTCCCTGCTGTGGTGCTTTTTGAAGTAAGCAACTAACCTAACCTAACCTAACCAAACCTAACCTGCGGTAGATCACAGCTGCTACCCAGGTAGATCACGGATGCTACCCGAGTAGATCACGGCTGCTACCCAAGTAGATCACGGATGCTACCCAATTGGAACACGGATGCTACCCAAATAGATCATGATCTAACCTAACCTAACCTAACCTAACCTAACCTAACCTGCGGTAGATCACAGCTGCTACCCAGGTAGATCACGGATGCTACCCGAGTAGATCACGGCTGCTACCCAAGTAGATCACGGATGCTACCCAATTGGAACACGGATGCTACCCAAATAGATCATGATCTAACCTAACCTAACCTAACCTAACCTAACCTAACCTAACCTGCGGTAGATCACAGCTGCTACCCAGGTAGATCACGGATGCTACCCGAGTAGATCACGGCTGCTACCCAAGTAGATCACGGATGCTACCCAATTGGAACACGGATGCTACCCAAATAGATCATGATCTAACCTAACCTAACCTAACCTAACCTAACCTGCGGTAGATCACAGCTGCTACCCAGGTAGATCACGGATGCTACCCGAGTAGATCACGGCTGCTACCCAAGTAGATCACGGATGCTACCCAATTGGAACACGGATGCTACCCAAATAGATCATGATCTAACCTAACCTAACCTAACCTAACCTAACCTAACCTAACCTAACCTAGTGAGGTTTAAATTTAAAAATTTGTTATATCACGGGCAAATGACTGCCACGCAGAGTTGACGGGAATAATACAATTCCCGTTTTCCCTCGTTCGATGGCGTCTACCTGGTCGAGCGACTGTGCCAATCCTGCCTTTTCCAAGCAGGCGAGTTGACCCTACTTATTCCACTCTAATGATTGTGCCAAAACTGCCATGGGCAGAAGGTCCAAAAATGTGTGCCAAACGTCCGATCCCCACCTTTTTTATAACACAACTCCCATCTGAATACTCACTGATAGGCCTATTTATTTATAATCATATTACTTGGTATTACAATGACGTGTTATCATCTTATAATAGTAGGCCATTATTGTATTTTCCCAATCTTTAATAATAAAAATAAAATAAAATCATATAGCATACTAAATAATTAAATCCTCGTTTAGTTAAAATTAATAATAAAAATAATATTTAAGTTATAGCATCTGTGCTTAGGTTGTTAAGTACAAAACTACTATTAATATAAACAAAATTGAACTAATATATACAACATTTGCAATAACAAACGCTTTCGATACAAAGAAAGGCAGCGATACTCCACTCTCCAATCATCTGATCAGCAGCGGTAGCCAACGTCTGCATGTCAGGATAGTATAAAGCCACGCATGCGTATACCATACCTCTCCCCTCCTCTAATAACCAGCCATTTTAAAAGTAACGGTTTCTACAGCTCAATATATTCCGTGGCCACTATTACAATATATTTGATAATGTATTGTGTTACAAATATAATTTTATTGATAAAATATAAATGTGTTACAAACACAATTATATTTTATAACTACTTTACATTGTATGTCCTAATGCTAATATGTAGGTTAATTTAATAAATAAGACATTAAATGTTTGATGGTTTATCAGATATATCCAACGTTTCAAGTGTTTTAAATAAAAACAAAACGTTTCAACAGGTATGAATGACTTCTGTCGTCTTCAGGATACATTTTCATTTGTTTGAAAAAATTTTAGTATTCCAATAAAAAAAATCTAATTTGATCCAAACAAACGATAGGGCAATATAAAACCGTCGAAGACAACAGAACCTTTTTTATACCTGACGAAACTACGTGATTGTTATTAAAAAACTTATGAAACATTTAAAATGTACAACAAATTTTCAACTGTGGCTAATCGAAAACCAACATACAACTTTGAAGTAAGAAGTGATTTAAAATTTATAAAATTAGAAGTAAAAACATGAAGCGTATTTACTGTAATGCTGGTCATAAAAACAAAAAGTAAGCATTACAATTAATTAAAACATAAACCAAAGTAGATTCGAAAAGAGATCCTTAAAACTCGAGAACATACATCATATTATAAATATTTTTTAATGAGGAGAAGGGCAATCGATCTCATCTACCTAGACTTTTCCCAAGTTCTGAAGTCAAGATGTCTTGGCGATGACAGGTACAACTGTCTTGGTGAGGAAAAACTTCTTACGTAATCTCAACTGTCTCACCTAACTTCATATTAAAAAACTTTTATAATTAGCTGGAGGATTTGTCGAATGGATGTCTTCAGATATTTCCTGATGGTCCATAATGATAATTCTTAAATGTTAACTGGTTATTGAAGACTACTTAAAATATTAATTATTTTTTCGGTAGTGATGTTTTCAATATGATAATTGTCGGTATCTTAGTTGGTTAAGTCCTAGCTTCATAAGGTAAATGTTCACAGTTCGACCCCAATCAGAGTCATAACACATTTTGAAAGAAATCAGCTGATAACCACCGGCTGTTAATTTTTCATTGGACTGATAATTAATGAAGCTTTCTAAGTAATAGTCGCCCTTAGAAAGTTTGTAACAATGTCTAAAATCACTTATCTACTCTCTTCACACTCTTCGAAAACCATAGTCACCCATGTCTTGACGATCGGCGTCTTAAGATTAAATTAAAAACAAAAATAAATAAATAATGTACCAGAGGAGGTAACACTTTTTATATTATTTCTAATTTTGTTCATTAGTACTATATATAACAAATAACTATTATTACGAGTATGAAAATATTAAAATTAGTTAATAAAATATGTTTTTCCCTCGGAGAGTATATCTTTTAACTGTCAGAATTTTTTAAATCAACGTGTTAGTTTTAAAATAGTTACTCACTAACATATCATAACATTGAAACAAATAAGATTCCAAAGCATGGCTAAATCATTATTCAATAAAAGCAAACAATTTTTGTCACCACTCGTTCACCA
Source organism: Stictocephala bisonia (assembly GCA_035578905.1). Lineage (NCBI taxonomy): Eukaryota > Metazoa > Arthropoda > Insecta > Hemiptera > Membracidae > Stictocephala > Stictocephala bisonia. The sequence goes on from JAQJVL010000021.1 coordinate 207,365, forward strand.
CCACCCAACATCGAAGACTTCTCTAGTTTCAAACCCAAGATCTGAGTTTCAAGGCCATTGCCTGAACTACAAATTAATCATGAATGCAACTTAAAATGATCCATTAATACATAACAATTCCAGTGCTAAGTACTATATTCCAATATATTCAATTGTGAATATATTCCCATATTATTCTGAGATATGAAACGACAACACAATGTACGAATTTAAAGGCGAATATGAATGATTATACGAGTATAGGATGTGTATGAATGACCTGTGTAGTCTGGTTACTAACTGAGTTTGACTTATGCTCAGAAAGAGTTATTTGTTAAATAGCCCAATAGTCAGGGCAACAAGGGGACTTACCACTTTACGTGGAATCTGAACTTTATAAGCATGATTACTAGTTCTCCTCCCTACCCAAAACCCGGACTCTGACTACCACTCAACAAGACTTCTTCAGGATTGTCCACGCTGATAGCTATAAACCTTCAAACAGCTTCCTGGTTAACCGTTGTGTTTTTATCTCCGGGTATATAATACAATATTTCTTGGCCTTAACTTTTATTAATTGAGAATACAAATAATATTGGTTATAATCTACCTGTCTCTCGACAAACACTCCCTTGTTAGTGGAATATGACGTGTAATAAATATTGTAATAATGTAATAAAAAATACCACACCATTATATTTAGGGGTGGCAACGATGTATCTATATATCGGAAATAAATACGTTTCGACATATCGATATATTAGTATAGATATTTTCTTTCAATAATATGGGCCATATCGATATTTTTGTTCCATATATCATATCACTAAATATTGACGTTATTCTCTCTACTTAAAAGCATCACGATTAGAAAAAAAACACGAATTTAAATTGCCTCGTATGCACACAAAACATACATTGAAATAACTTTATTAATTTTTTTACGTGAAATTAACACACTAAGATATTGTTTATTGTAGACCAGTGGGTGGAAAGGGTAAATGAAGTTGTGAGTGAGTTGGCAACGCTGACTTTAAGATGACTGGCTAGTCGCCTAACAAACCACTATTACATTATTTTTTTATAATTGACATAATAAATGTTTAGCTGTTCTGATTTAGAATTTTTTTCATTGAAACCCACAGACCACAACTTGTTTTGTGTAGATAAATGTAATATTTTTACATTAGAGTTAGTGCATAAATTTAAATAGATAAGCCATTTATAATTCGATATATCGGTTATCCCATACATCGATATTTTTCTTTAAAAATTATTGTTAGATCTATATTTGGTTTGCGATGTATCGATCATTTGATATATCGATATGTTAAAAATAGTTGTCATCAATAATTATAGTAACGTACTTCATGGAAGGGCATTCAATAATTTAATACTTCTTATCACTTTCAGCAGTGCAAAGTACATAATAAACAAAACTCGATTGTCAATTGTCGAGAACAATCAACAACAGCGTTCTTTAAACGTCGAAAACAGGAGACAAACACCAGATTTACATTCAACAGAGTCGTGTTTTGTGTATAAACAGTCTCGCTACAGATAGGATCGGAATACAAAAGAGAACGGAGAAGTGAAACCATTCTATTAAGGCTTGGGTGATCAGGCATGCATGGAACTCCCCTGACTGACAGACTCCAAGCCCCTCAACATCAACTAGATCGTTTGGCATTTTAGTGATGTATTTTAGTGTACTTATTATTTATTTTATACAGGATGTTTATTCTAAAACACAAACCACGATTTGAAAAAAAAAATGACAAGCAAAAAATACATCAATAACACATTTTATTATTAATAATATTTATTACTACTATTTGCATGATTTTAATGACATATTTGTTTTAAAGATTTTGTTTTAAAATATTCCTCCACAGTAAACACTCTCTTTGTGTCCACAATAAAACATGGTCTTTGCTCAAAACTATTTTTCTAACCTCAACTTAATGGCATTGCATGGAATGCAAATAAAGTGAACAACAAAGCAATAATGTAATCAGCTGATATCCAAGTAAGAAGAACCATGGATACCAACCTATGAACTTTTAATTATCTTACATTTTAATTTTCTATACTTGTAAATAGGGTTCTTGTAGATAAAATTAATAAAACGCTTTCTTATTGTATAATTGTGTAATGTAATAAAGCACTAAAATTAGATATTGTGTCAATGTACAGTATATTACAACTATTCGACGTGGTGGCTCAGTGGCTGTGAATGGCTTGGTCCGAGGTTCGAATCCCCACTGAGCCGACGGTCGGTACTTCACTCATTGAATTAAGTTGACGCACATGCCTGCAGGCCCATGACAACTGGGGAGTGGAGTTTTAATTAAAAACCCTTATTTTCTGGGGATATGCCTATCTAAAGTTACTAATTGGGCCTTCCTAGGAATATAACTCATTACGAGATCATGTGATATATTTTATTTAATTTTGAGAATATAGCAGAAAAAAGTTACTAATCAACCTGGTGTAGAGTTAAACTAGAAAAATAAATATATACAAACACTATTTTTAGTGTATAAATTTATTAACCTATAAATGCAATTTATGACACATTTTAAGTTGAAATTTGAACAATTATCCTTGGCTGAAGAATAAATTATAATATGATAAATAAGGGAGTAATATAATTTTCTAAAATTTATCGGGTGGGGCATGTGGAGACAGTGAGGAAGATAGAGGGGAGCGGAACACATTGTATTCTTGTTGGTGAGGCAGGCTCTTTGCTACTCCTAGCGACAGTTGCGTGGAATCTAGGACTAAATTCTTTGAAGTGCTCAACTGGGCTCCTGGACGAATGCCGTTAAATGCATTTAATTCTTTTGAGATCCGTCATTGTTGTACAGTGTGACTGATATCAGGACTAAATTAAGTATATGCATGTTCTTTTTCTAATCTTTGTATGTTAAGTACAAACCATAAGCACATGGGACTCGAACCACCTTGGCCCATGGACGCCATAGTTAGAAACCTCAACCCCTAAGCTACCACGCCAACAGTGTTACATAGTAATTTTGGCTGGTTTTTTTGTGTTGCGTTGCCAAACACAACATAAAAGCTATTAAATTATAACTCATTCCATAATATTTGAATAATATATCGGATTTTGGCACGTGTTTAAGAATTTTACAATTTTGGATGACTTTTGAGTTATAATTATAGTATAGGTATAAATAAAAATTATATAAATATAAAGAAATAAATAAAAGGGTCCATTGAATAATGCCGCAGGGACAAGGATTGTGAATACGATTAAAATATACTATGAAATTTAAAACAGTTGAAGTTTGGCTGATTTTACTTTCTCCCGTATGTGTTAGCATAGAGTATAGAGTAAAGTATTGTGATCGTTCGTTTTAGACGTTGGTCTAAAAATCTATTTTAGGGTCCCTTGAAAACAAAAAGGGTTTTTTCGAAGAAAAAAAGTATTTGGTGTTTATTCGTATGTGTGTCTGTCTGTGTGTATGTGCAGTTCACTAGAGACCAAACGGATGAATCAATTTTTATGAAATTTGATGTGCATTTAGCCAATATCCCCTAATATTTTAAATTTTTTTTAATTTAAGTTTTTATTTTTATGGGTAAAAACATACATAAATGGACTTTTCTCATAAACGGCTCAAACAATTTTGATTAAATTTTCAGGAAGTATATGAATTACAATTTAATTTTACTTTCCACCCCATCAAGTTGGGGCTAGAGGCCGAAGGCCAGAAGTCTTGAGGCCACAGCTCAAGTTGTTGAAGGTTGTTTACATAAAATCTGGCTATGTGACTAATTGAACAGCTGTTTGTGAAGATTATTTTTTCCATATTTTTATTTTAAGAAAGTACTTGTTCGTTTGTACATTCCTTAGAAATGTAATTAACTAAACATCTTTTTTATTTAGGTGTGTTTTTACATTCTTTAATTTTAATTTGTTTAATCAATCTGACACAACAAAGGGAAAGGGAGAAAGTTTGTGCCAGTTACCTGGTACCATTAATTTTAACTGTAATTATAGGATTTAGTATCATTCTCGTCTAAGGTCTATTGTAGAAAATTCGACCGTGAAATATTAATTATTTTGGTAATTTGTAAATAATCTATCCAGATTTTTAGTTAGTTTAAAATTAATAAATATTTCTTTAAATTTTAGTACCTAATATTGCAATCTTTGTAAATAGGTAATATAGTTGGAGAAAAACTAATAAAATGAACAATAATAAGCTACCAATTATGACTCAATGGGTGCAAAATAATCTCAACATAAAAGTATATTCCATAAAATTGTAAATAATAAAGAAAATAATCACTAAAATTAAATTATAAAATAAATAGTAAACAACATTCTTCCTCAAAGGTAATGTTATCATTAAAATCAAATAAGAAAAAAAAGTAAACAGTAAATAATTTTGTTCCTGAAAGTTAGTTAAAAACACGTAAAGATTTAAGACAATACTTTGCTAAACGACCCGGCAACAATGTAAATCAGCTGTTTGTATCAGGTGTAAGTATATCAGCTGAGTGACACATATCTGTTTGTCACCCGTCACATTAGTTACCGAGGTGCGGCTCCCTGCAGGGTAACTAATGAATCGCTATTGGTAGCTGAATTTACAAGTATTTGTAACGCCAATTTGTGTCACAGCTGAATATAAAGTGATCTTTTACGTGTACAATTTATCATCATGGTCTTCTCTTTACAAATATATTTTGCAGATCCTTATCAAACACAGTGATCGAGAATATATCTCCCCAGACGACATTCTAAGGGCCAATTACCTACCTTACACATGTCCTCAGTAGATAAATAGGATTATTTTGAAATACCGCCATTTTGGAATCCACAAAGTGATTGAGCAAGTGAGGTAAGCAGGATTTCACTTATAGAAATAAGATACGATTCAATGACTTAGACAAAGAGCAGACCTGTATAACAAACTATACTGATTATATTTCCAATGCTGAAAAAATATTTTTTCTGGACCTTTTCCGTTAATATTTTTTCAGGAATTTTTTCAGTTTATTTTACATTAATAAGAATTCAGAACCCGACCACCTATTTATACACGTACGGTGGTGAGTAGTGATCTGATAGCTTTCCCCCGCCCATACACGAACGGTGGTGATTGCCCTCCCACTCACGGTCCTATTAGTCCTTCCACTATGCTCCCACCCACCCATACATGTACGGTGGTGACAGCCCTTCTCCCACCCATATACGTACGGTGGTGATAGCCCTCCTCCCATCCATACATGTTCGGTGGTGACAGCCCCCTCTCCCACCCATACACGAATGGTGGTGATTGTCCTCTCACCCATGGTCCGGTTAGTCCTTCCACTATGCTCCCACCCACCCATACATTTACGGTGGTGACAGCGCTCTCTCCCACCTATACATGTACGGTGGTGACAACGCTCCCTGCCACCCACCCATTCCGTTAATGTTGTGTTATATTTGTTTAGATTTGGTTATGTTATGTTAGATTTAGTTAGGTTATGTTAGGTTTAGTTATGTTATTTTAGGTTTGGTTAGGATATTCTAGGTTTAGTCATGTTATGTTAGATTTAGTTAGGTTATGTTAGGTTTGGATAGGATACGCTATGTTTAGTTATGTTATTTTAGGTTTGGTTAGGATTTGCTAGGTTTAATCATGTTATGTTAGGTTTGGTTAGGTTAAGTTATGTTATGTTTAGTCAGGTTATGTTAGGTTAGGTTAGAAACAGCAATTCATTTCTTTTATTCTTAAAAAAAAAACAACTTCTACTTACTTCTTTACCCAGATACTAATGTATCTGGCATTAAGTAGTAAATTACTTTTACTAGTGACAATAGATATAATACGCATTTAAATAATTGTTCAGTAAGGTATTTGACGTAATATTTCAAAATAAAAAGTTTCCGTTTTATATAATTAACCTAATACTGATTTCTATTGTTTCATTTCTTAACCTGTTTTATGATTCCACATAAAATCAATTAACTATCATGCCAATACTTTATATAAAACTTTTAATCAATACAGTATCGAAATAATCAATTTAGGTGGTATGTTTATTATTTCATTTACAACATAAATTTTTAAAGTGTGATATTAAAATAACAATTAAACTAACTTCTAGATTAAATGTAAAAAAATTGGTTTTAACTGATTTAAAACGGAACAGGAAATAACTTATGCTTATTTCTAATTTGTTTCAAACAAAATAAATAACAATGGCCTTAATCGTAAGGTTTTGATGTTATTATAAGATAAGTCACATCGAATGTGGCAGTTCCTGGAATGGGTGACCGTCTGAGCGATCTCGTCCTTGTAAGCAGCTACTGGAGGTGGTTCGGAAATTACCTTATACCGTTGATCTCCAGGTTAAGTGTAGAAGAGAGCTTCTTAGCTCTAAGTTTTCCTAAAAAATTAAGAATTTCTTTACCTTTTTTTAACTTTAATTATAAATAATTTAAGCAAATTACAAAATGATATTTCTTTAGTTTTATTGTATATCTCAATATTTATTATTAGGAATATATCATGTTTGAAACCAAACAATTATATAAAACAATACGTTAGTTTTATAATTTATTTTAAAACGTAGGCTAGATTAGCAATCGTATGAAATGCGACAAACTTACTTGTCGATAAAGAAATAAAACTCGTTATCAATCCATTTCAGTTTTATTAAGTAAATGTTTGACTAAATATCCACAAACACGCAAATCTTGAGGGAAGCCCACTCACCCTACACATTAGGATGAACTCTATTTTAATAAACAACCCGTTCATCTTCAACGTAAACATTTACCAACGACCCTCCTGTTTATCGCGCACATGAATAAACCCATAAATATGCCTATGTTGCGCCTTCTAATGGTCTTCCACCAACCATAAAACGGGCACATCGTGTTCGTACATAATACATAGACATATGAGACTTATATTAGTTGATAATAATGTATTTTTTTTAGCCCCCTCTATATTGTTTATCAAGCTTTTTCTACGTTAAGATTTGAACACTAGGGAGGGGGTAGTTGTCAGATACACATGTAGGGTGGAACAGTACATTTTAGAATGTGTAAGAAGAGTTAGACAACTTTCTAACTAAAGTGTAGATAATAAGCCGACTTTACGAGCGTAGATGATGGAAAAAAGAAATCATAAAAATTTATTGAGAAGACGTTTCGGATATTTTCCGTTAATTCACTACCATAACCATAACTTAGGTTAACCTAACATAACCTCACCGAATTAGTTGTAGTGAATTAACGGAAAAGGTTCGTTACCTAGAATCGGTTCGATACCTTTTCCATTAATTAACAACCACTATTTCGGTTAGGTTATGTCAGATTTTTTTAGGAAGTTAGGTTTATTTATGGTCATGTTAGGTTTGGTTGTGTTAGGTTAACCTAAGTTATGAGTTAACGGACTTAATTTAGGACATAATTAACCCACCCGTCCACCCATACACGTACAATGACATTGAGTCACCCGCCCACCGAAACATGTACAGTGGTATAGAGAAAAAATACGTACAGAGGTATTGACCCACCCACCCCCCCCCCATACATGTACATTAATATTGACCCACCCACCCATACACGTACAGAAGTAGTGACCCAACCGCCCACCCATACATGTACTTAGCTATTGACCCACCCACCCATACAGGTACAGAGGTATTCACCCACCCACCCACCCTCCAAAACACGTAGAGTGGTATTAACCCACTCAACCTCTCACCCAAACACGTACAGTGGTATTGACCCACCTATCCACCCATACACGTACAGTGTTCAGTGTACAGGTTCAATACATCTTTTCAATAAATTTCTATAATTTATTTTTTCCATCATTTACCCTCATAAAAGTTGGCTTATTTGTTTAATGAACTCTTCTTACACAATCTATAAAGGTACTCTTGCACTCCATTCATTCCCTTGTATTCAAATATTGACGTAAATAAAGCTTAATAAACAATATGGTGGGGGCTACAAAAAACGCACTTATTTTATATATATTTATATTTACATCACTTAATAGAGGAACTCCTACTCACCCAGCATGTATGTTATTTTTAGATCTCTACTACCACCCAGCAGAAAAGTAATTTTAAGGATCTTCTCTCCCAACTAGAAAATGATTACTTAAGTTGCTCTCCCACCCACCCAGCATAAGTTTCATCCTATGTATATTTGTGCTTAATACATGGAAGATATAAGAAATTGTAGCTAAAAATTTGAATCTAGACAAACCATAAATAGCACGAACTACTATACTTATTTTGTTTTAATATTAGCAAAAAATATTATTTTAAAATAGGTGGTGAGGGATAGGTGAGACGTGTGGTGGCGTTGTTTGGATCAATAGCCTGTGATGAACTGAGGGTTCTGGACGGCTGCCATGCCGTACTGCGGGGTGCGGGCAAAACACACTGTGTACACAGCGCACCCGGCGGCGACCGGCCAAATTAAATCCAAGATTTTCCCCACCCCACTCATAACCCTTCTCCTAAATCCCCTCCACTCAAAATAAAAATTTTTAGGATTTCTATCCGACGGAATGGTTACTCAAGTTAAAATAAGTTAAATAGAATTATTGGAGCAGCAATGTTATCATTAATTGAGTATTATTAAGTTTGATGTAAATAAATTAAAAAATAACTGTAATTTATACTTTATAAACAGTACTTAAAACAAGTAATTGGGTAAATTGTTGTTTTTTCCTAACACATAGGAATTTGAACTGTAAAAAAGTAAATAATTACATTTTGCTCATGTTGTTGTTTTCTACTTATTATCCTCCATTTCATTTTGATTCTATCAAGGAACTTGATAAGTTTTGTTACTAAACTAAGTTTAAAAGATTACTTAAGGAAACCTATAATTAAACACTGTGGTGTTGATGAAATCTGATTTTCCAAAGCTATAAACTTATAGAATGATTTAGAATCTGATTTGCTACAGTTTTACTATAGTATGTTTTAAAGGTTAACTTTATAATAAATATAGACTGCGTGTTGAAAGATTCATCCATCGGCTGAAGGAGGATATAAAACGCTAACTATATTTAGATCATCGTAATACATTTTGAAATAAATATGTTTAACATAACAAACTGTATATATCAGCAAATGTTTATCATTTATTAGAATTGTCTTCATTAATTTCTTTAGTTATATGCATTTAAAAAAATATACTTTTAAGAATTTATTTGAAGAGGGGGTAAATTGTATTGAAAAAATAATGAGTCCATTCTTCTTTACTACTGTTTTACAAAACTATATTGTTAATATACCATTATTGGATCCTGTGAATCGATATAAATGCCACTTAAATCACCTGATTTCGTGGTAAAGGTAGTATGGGAACAGCTGTTACCCCCTCCCCCTGGCTGGCTGTTTACCGCAATGGCAAGTAGCAATTACTTGAATGGATCTACTAGGTCAAGCAAAGTTCGACCGCTACTAATAGTACGGCTACTTGGCATGGAGATTGTTAATATCTTGAAGTAATACTGTTTGCATTTTCCCCCTTTTTGTACTATTAAGAAAATCTAAATAATATAATTTAAAACATAATTTCTTCTCTTTACATTTTTAACGCTGGTCTATTATTTTTAATATTGAGTGTATTGTTATTTTAATTAAATTTTAATAATATAACTTATTATTTACATTTTGGAACTTTAAACACTGTGAATTGTTCAGTTTTGATTTAATTTCTACGATGCTTCTGTGTTTAAACCGAAACAAGTCACTCCACACTGTGTTGTCGGCACTAGTGGCGCAGTGCTTTAATCCAACTACTTGGAGACAAAGTGTAGTGGATATTGTACGCGATAGGTTATACTCGGTCCTCTTAATACCGGCACGGCATACGGTCAATGGTTACCATCGGTGTGGGCACTATAAGAGAAGTCTGGAGTGTCCTTGTCCATATTGTGTCTGGGGGAGAGAACTAAGTATCAGGCTTGTCAAATAGTTAAAAGTAATACCAAAACTACGTGGTTCGGACTCGACTGAAAGCTATCCCTTAGTTTCCCTGGCAATTGTGCTTCTGATCTAAGTCAGACTCAGATAGTAACCAGACTACACAGGTCATCCATACTCATCCTACAGTCATAAAATAATTCATATTTGCCATGAAATACGCAGGAGTTGTCATTACGTCTCAAATCTGAGAGTAATACTTTGATTCTAGTTCTGTATTTGTACACAAAGGACTAATAGTTAGGGTGTTGATAAAAGCCGTAGTATGATCCATGTTAATTTAACTTCGATGTGCTAATTTCTATAGTTTCAGTAAACCGAAAACCTCTCCAACGACCACGAGTAAAGTAACAAGTCATCCGTTTACTTGTTTACACTGGCCCAGTGTTGCCAGATGGTGCAATATACTTGATTGGACCACTCTATTGCTCCACTGTTCACTTCAATTTAGCCGGCTTTGTCCTCTCTGACAGATCACGCGTCACCTTAAAATATTATGGGATAGAATTGTGTTAAACCACTTTGTTCAGACTGTTTCTACTACGTACCTCCATTTCCCTTGGTTGATTTTAGATATAATTTTAAGAAAGTGTTATAAATTATAGTGATTAAATGACTGTTTTTCATGATTAGCTCATAAATGAAAATATCCCCAATAATTATTACGGCAGAAATAATTTTTTTTCAATTTTGTGCAATCAGAATTAATATTAATGGGAATTTTTAAACAACATTTCGTTTGAAAAAAATAATAAGGGCATAACTTTTAATTTACCCATAGTTGTTAAAATCTTTTTAAAATAAAATAGTAGTTTTATCAAAAATCAAGCTTTTTGTACTTTACAGGACAACAATATATCTATGAAAATCACAAAATTAAAAATAATTATACTCTGTATAGCAGGATGTCTTCAACAATTTCAGACAAATACAGAATGTGTTCTATTCTGTAGTTGTTCCCCTCGTGGTATTTATTATTGACTGAAGCTTTTCTATTATTATTGGAAGGATATTTGTTTAGCCCTTGCCAATAACCAAGGTGGATCTGGTACTGCAGGGGTGTGTTGATGGCGGTGGTAAGGGATGGACCTGGGAGGTAGCACAGGACAGTGTTCAGAACGTCCATATATTACAGATCCTGACAAGATGCCAAACTTGTTGAGACTTCATTTCAGCTGGTTAGATTGCCTTGTATACAATCTGGAGCCTGTACTCCAGTCGCCAAGGGTTTGTTGAAGATGGTGGTAAGGGGTGGAGCTGGGAGGTAGCACAGGACAGTGTTCCGAACGTCCATATATTACAGATCCTGACAAGATACCAAACTTGTTGAGACTTCATTTCAGCTGGTGAGATTGTCTTGTATACAATGTGGAGCCGGTACTCCAGTCGCCAAGGGTTAGTTGATAATGGTGATAAGGTATGGACCTGGGAGGCAGCACAGGTCAGTGTTCAGAACGTCCATATATTACAGATCCTGGCAAGATGCCAAACTTGTTGAGACTTCATTTCAGCTGGTGAGATTGCCTTGTATACAATGTGGAGCTGGTACTCCAGTCGCCAAGGGTTTGTTGTTGGTGGTAGTAAGGGGTTGGAGTTGGGAGGCAGCACAAGACATTGATCAGAACGTCCATATATTACAGATCCTGGCAAGATGCCAAACTTGTTGAGAATTCATTTCAGCTGGTGAGATTGCCTTGTATACAATGTGGAAGTGGTACTCCAGTCGCCAAGGGTTTGTTGTTGGTGGTAGTAAGGGGTGGAGCTGGGAGGCAACACAAGACAGTGTTCATAATATCCATATATTACAGATCCTGGCAAGATGCCAAACTTGTTGAGACTTCATTTCGGCTGGTGAGATTGCCTTGTATACAATCTGGAGCCGGTACTCCAGCCGCCAAGGGTGTGTTGTTGGTGGTAGTAAGGGGTGGAGCTGGGAGGCAGCACAAGACAGTGTTCATAATGTCCATATATTACAGATCCTGGCAAGATACTGTGACATTCCGAGTGGCCTCTATCCTGGGAACCGGTGATGCGGAAGTAATGGATGGGTCGCTGACCACCTGCCCTGCTTGTTTACAACCTTTGGGGCACAATGGCTTACGCATGAACGCCCCTTTACCTCTTCACTGGACTTCTAGAATCTTCTGGGTTGACGAGCCAGCTCTGTCATGGAACTTCGGACGCAGGGGAATTCAAGAAGCTTCTAGATGGAGACCTGCAGGTGATATATACGGCCCGGATACCAGCGCTAGTCAGTCAGTCAGTCAGTCAGTGAGTCTAGAGTCTACAGCCCGGGTGTTTGCAGCGACAGTGAGACAGTTCTACAGTGCGAGTGAAGTGTCCGAGTATAGCGAAGTGGTCTACGGAGAAGTTACCGGTGAGTGGTTCGTTGTGGGGATCAACGAAGGAGCAGCGCGGTACTTGTGGACGACTTCTGAAGGGACACTGAAGAAACTGTGAGTGAACTGTTAGCTTTGGACTGTAGGTAGTAGGGAATCTAGTAAAGTCATTTAGTAGTCAGTAATTGTAAATAATAGTAGGGAATCTAGTAGAGTCACTTTATAGTTAGTAATTGTAAATAATAGTAGAGAATCTAGGAAAGCCACTTTATAGAGCTAGGAATTGTAATTAAAAGAAAGGAATTTAGTAAAGTCACTTTGCAATTAGTAGTTGTAATTATTGATGCCATCTAAGATTGTAAATATAAATTAGTTTAACTGTAACAGTAGGCCTAATAGTAAATTGTACTTTTCACAGTAGTTAAAGTTAAGGAATTAATCCATTTAAATATAATAAGTTAATTTTATATATTCAATAAATTTAGTAATTGTTTAGTATATCGTGTTGCTTATTTGTAAAACCCACATAGTGATTAATTATTTATAAGTTAGGACGTGTAAAAACGTCACACTGGTGTCAGAAGTGGGATAGATTTGTTGAGCAACACGTTTAATATTTTTATCTATTGAAAGTTATTGTTAAGCTGTTTATTGAATTCATTTACTGTAATTCTATATTGTTCAGACGTAGTTTTGCAAAAGAACGATGGCATCTAGTGGAGTTAAGTTAGTAGACTTAAAAGTGGCTGATTTAAAGCGGGAGTTAGAAGAAAGGGACTTAGATCATACTGGAACAAAATCAGTTTTATTAAGTAGACTTAAGCAGGCAATGCTAGAAGCAGGGGATGATCCAGAAACATTCCTTTTTGAAACTGAAGCTAGTTCACTTAAGTCTATGATTACCAGAAATGCAGAGAAATTACAAAGTGACTTAAACAGAAATGTCGAGAAATTACAAAATGACTTAAAAGGAAATGCAGAGAAATTACATAAATTACAAAATGACTTAAAAGGTGACTTAAAAGAAGTGAAAGATGACTTAACCGAAAAACTAAATAGTAATTGTAAAACCTTGAAGGAAGAGTTAGCTACAGAATTTAATTATAAAATTTGCCAAGTTGAAAACGAATTTAAAAAACAATTAGATGACTGTTCGAATGAATTTAAAAAACAATTAAATGACAGTTCGAAGCAATTAGGTGATAGGATTAGGGTTTTAGAAGAAATGGTTCAGGAGAGGAAGGAGTCAATAACCTGCAATGAACCACCTGGGATCTCAGGAAGTGGACAGCAACCGACCAACCTGGAACCTCGGCCCAGTGTGAGTCCACCCGTAAATAACGCAAGTTTGCCAACCTTTGACAAAAAAAGGCCTGGGAAGACTTTATTACTTTGTTTGAGACTGCTGCTGCTGTCTACAATTGGCCATCATCAGCGAAGGCGTCCATGTTGTGTCTTTCACTTCGTGGAGAAGCTCTGAGCGTACTGCAAACCGTTCCACCTGCTGAGCGACAGAATTACGAAGATTTGATTAGACGGTTGGAAATGCGGTTCGGACATAAACACATGGAACTGGTCTACAGATCTCAGCTCAGGAGTCGTCACCAGAAGTCCAATGAGAGTCTTCAAGAATTCGAAGCTGACATCGCACGATTAGTGAGGGGCGCTTATCCCACAGTGGACGAAGCTGTCTACGAGAGCCTATCCATTGAAAGGTTCCTCGATGGGCTGCGTGATGCTGAGACGCAGCAGGCTGTAAAGTTGGCCCGGCCTAACACTTTAAACGAGGCCCTGACGCAAGCCTTAGAGTTTGAGGCCGTAAAGCAATCCGTCCGGGGCCAGGCACGTCTGCGAGGAGTCTACGCAGAGGAAGAAGAACCTATGAAGATAGAAGACATCGTAAGAAAAGTGCTTGATGCCCTGAGGGACCGGAAGAAGGAGATTCGCTGTTGGGGGTGTGGAGAGTTAGGCCATCCCCGAAGTAAATGCCCGAGTAAAGCCTCTCGGGGGCAGAGGCAGGAAAACTAAAAAGGGTTGATGGGAAGGGGCAACTGTCAACCCAGCAACTTGAGGCCCCAGCTAAGAGCATCATCGTAGCATCTTTGTCAGGTCATACCAATAGCCTTTACATAGACGGATTGGTAAACGGGGAGCCCAGAAGCCTTTTGCTGGACACTGGTGCAACGATGACGATATTGAATGAAGATATTTGTCCTTCCTCTATGAAAATAACTCTCACGACCTGGACAGTGAAGACTGCGACTGGGGACTTTGCCAGCGTCCGCGGGGAGACAGTTGCCACCTTCTGCATCGGGGGTGCATGTCTTGAGCATCGCGCTCTTGTAGCTGACATTGAGGAGGACGTCATACTCGGCATGGACATGATGACGAAACTTGGCTTACAGTTAGACCTCAGGAAAGGAGTGACGACCATTGGGGGAGAGGAAGTTGCTCTTCAGCATAGGAAGAATTTATCTTCTTGGGTGCGCTTGTTGAAGGATGCCACTCTGCCACCTCGAACTCAGAAGATCGTCAGAGCAGAAATGGACAAGACTATTCCGGAAGGCCAGAACTTAATGCTGGAACCAGTTATAAACGACGAGGAACTTGGACGTGGGGTACTTGTAGCGAAAACACTGTTCAAATCTTCTAAGGAAGTTCCAGTCCGTATAATGAATTTGAATGACCATCCTGTTGCATTGAAACAAGGTAAGCTCCTAGGTAAATGTTCTTCGGTTTCTTCTGTTTCACGAGCTGATAGGAATATCTCTTCAGACCATAAAAACCTTCCAGAAGACATAGCGGAGTTTGTAAGAGATGCATGCAGGGGAATGACATTGGATCAAACGAAGCAAGTCGCTAGGCTAATAACAGAGTATCAAGATGTGTTTGAAACTGCTACGGGGCCAAAAGGTAGGACAACTGTGGTTCAACATAAAATTGATGTTGGAGACGCTAGACCAATCCGTCAAATACCTAGAAGACTACCCTGGGCGAAGAGAGAAGAGGCAGAGCGAAAAATAAAAGAAATGGAGCAAGATGGAGTGATTGAGCCCTCCAGCAGCCCATGGACTTCGCCGGTAGTACTAGTAAAGAAGAAGGATGGGACTTCCAGGTTCTGCGTGGATTAACGACTACTGAACAATGCTACGAAGAAAGACAGTTATCCCTTGCCCCGGATTGACGACACTCTGGATGCTCTCGGAGGCTGTAAGTTCTTCTCGACCCTGGACTTGAAGAGCGGGTACTGGCAGGTGGAGATAGCTCCGGAGGACAAAGAGAAAACAGCGTTTTCCATAGGGAATGGAAACGGACTTTGGCAGTTCACGGTGATGCCCTTTGGACTCTGCAATGCTCCAGCTACCTTCGAGAGACTCATGGAAAATGTGCTACGGGGACTGACTTGGGAAACTTGTCTAGTGTATCTGGACGACATCATAGTCCTAGGGAAGACGTTTAACGACCATCTTCAAAATCTGGAGAAAGTTTTTAAGAGGCTTCGTTCTTCCAACCTGAAGTTAAACCTAAAAAAATGTAATCTTTTCAAGGATAAGGTTAACTATCTTGGACACGTAGTGTCATTGAAGGAGTGACTGTGGACCCGGAGAAGATTAGCACCGTGAAGGAGTGGCCTGTCCCACGTAACAAACATGAGGTGAGGAGTTTTCTTGGACTTTGCACCTACTACCGCCGCTTCGTGAAGGGCTATGCTGATATTGCTAAGCCACTGACCAAGCTCACCGAAGAACAGCGTAAGTTTGAGTGGACTCCGGAGGCTAGTGAGGCTTTTGAGACACTTAAAACTTCCCTTTGCAGCGCTCCAATCTTAGGGTTCCCACGGTTTGGAGAGAAATTCATTGTGGACACGGACGCCAGCGATGTGGGTATAGGGGCAGTTCTCTCCCAAGTTCAGGACGACCATGAAGCTGTAATAGCTTACTTCAGCAGAACGCTATCCAAAGCAGAGAGGAATTATTGCGTCACCAGAAGAGAGCTACTTGCAGTCGTGAAGTCATTAGAGCACTTTCACAAGTACCTCTATGGACAGCCTTTCCATTTAAGGACCGACCATTCTGCCCTGACTTGGCTAATGAACTTCAAGAACCTGGAGGGACAGACAGCTCGATGGGTGCAGCGTCTTCAAGAATACAACTTCACCTCTGAACACCGACGAGGGAGAAACCATTCCAATGCCGACGCCCTGACTCGCCGACCTTGCCCAGAGGGTTGTAAGCACTGCTCCAAGGTAGAAGAAAGGAATCCTTCCGTGGAAGTGCGTTGTGTCTCTTTGGAGCCAGCTAGTGGATGGGAGCCGGAGGAACTCCGTAAAGAGCAGCTTGAGGATAGTGAGGTTGGACCACTGCTGCGGGAGAAGGAATCGGGGGCTCGTCCTAGCTGGGAGGACATTGCAGCTAGGAACCATGTGTATAAGAGCTACTGGGCACATTGGGACTCAATGAAGGTTAAGAACGGAGTGCTTATAAGAATCTGGGAGGCCCCTAATGGTAGGAAGCAGATTGAACAGGTTGTGCTCCCCAGAAGTAAAAGAAAGGAAGTGCTGGAGGAGATCCACAATGGAGCATCTGGCGGGCACTTAGGTGTCAACAGAACGGTGGACAAGCTACGTCAGCGGTTCTACTGGTTGAACTTGAGGGCTGATGTAGAG
Organism: Stictocephala bisonia; assembly: GCA_035578905.1. Taxonomy (NCBI): domain Eukaryota; kingdom Metazoa; phylum Arthropoda; class Insecta; order Hemiptera; family Membracidae; genus Stictocephala; species Stictocephala bisonia. The sequence goes on from JAQJVL010000021.1 coordinate 224,336, forward strand.
AAGTGGTGCCGCCAATGTGATGTCTGTACTGGAAGCCGAGGGCCACAAACAAGAAGTCGAGGCAGAATGCAACAGTACAACGTTGGGGCACCCTTCGAGAGGATCGCCATCGACATCGCCGGTCCATTTCCCATGTCAGATGCAGGAAATAAATATCTCCTGGTGGCCATGGACTACTTTACGAAATGGCCAGAAGTATACGCCATACCAAATCAAGAAGCCGCAACAGTGGCTGGGTGCTTGGTGAACGAATTCATCTGTCGGTATGGAGTGCCACGTGAGCTGCACAGCGACCAAGGGACGAACTTCGGATCCTTGTTGATGAAGGAGGTGCTTCAGCGTCTCGGAGTGCACAAGACACGGACTACTGCGCTTCATCCGCAATCTGATGGGATGGTCGAGAGATACATAAAGACACTCGTTGGACACCTCAGGAAAGTTGTGTCCACCAATCAGCGGGATTGGGATCGGAAGGTGCCCATTTTCCTCCTGGCGTACAGATCTTCGGTCCACGATACTACGGGTTTCACCCCAGCGAGGATGATCTTCGGAAGGGAGCTGCGGCTGCCTAGTGACCTCATGTTCGGCCTGCCACCTGACGCAAAGCAGCCCGCAACGGACTACGCCTGCGAGCTCGTCGACCACCTACACGACACTCACGAGTTCGCTCGTCAGCACCTAAAAATGGCCAGTGACAAAATGAAAGCTCGCTACGACCGGCAAGCCAATTCTACTGGATTCCAGGTGAACGACCTGGTGTGGCTCTACAGTCCCATCCGGAAGAAGGGGAGATGCCCGAAATTTCAACAGGATTGGCAAGGACCTTATCGGGTAGTGACACGAATCAACGATGTGGTCTACAGGATTCAAAGACACCCAAGAGGCAAGATGCTTGTGGTCCACCTTGATCGCCTAGCACCGTACCATGGAGCGGAAGCTGATCGGGACGATCAGCCTTAAGGAGGGGGCAGTGTGACATTCCGAGTGGCCTCTATCCTGGGAACCGGTGATGCGGAAGTAATGGATGGGTCGCTGACCACCTGCCCTGCTTGTTTACAACCTTTGGGGCACAATGGCTTACGCATGAACGCCCCTTTACCTCTTCACTGGACTTCTAGAATCTTCTGGGTTGACGAGCCAGCTCTGTCATGGAACTTCGGACGCAGGGGAATTCAAGAAGCTTCTAGATGGAGACCTGCAGGTGATATATACGGCCCGGATACCAGCGCTAGTCAGTCAGTCAGTCAGTCAGTGAGTCTAGAGTCTACAGCCCGGGTGTTTGCAGCGACAGTGAGACAGTTCTACAGTGCGAGTGAAGTGTCCGAGTATAGCGAAGTGGTCTACGGAGAAGTTACCGGTGAGTGGTTCGTTGTGGGGATCAACGAAGGAGCAGCGCGGTACTTGTGGACGACTTCTGAAGGGACACTGAAGAAACTGTGAGTGAACTGTTAGCTTTGGACTGTAGGTAGTAGGGAATCTAGTAAAGTCATTTAGTAGTCAGTAATTGTAAATAATAGTAGGGAATCTAGTAGAGTCACTTTATAGTTAGTAATTGTAAATAATAGTAGAGAATCTAGGAAAGCCACTTTATAGAGCTAGGAATTGTAATTAAAAGAAAGGAATTTAGTAAAGTCACTTTGCAATTAGTAGTTGTAATTATTGATGCCATCTAAGATTGTAAATATAAATTAGTTTAACTGTAACAGTAGGCCTAATAGTAAATTGTACTTTTCACAGTAGTTAAAGTTAAGGAATTAATCCATTTAAATATAATAAGTTAATTTTATATATTCAATAAATTTAGTAATTGTTTAGTATATCGTATTGCTTATTTGTAAAACCCACATAGTGATTAATTATTTATAAGTTAGGACGTGTAAAAACGTCACAATACCAAACTTGTCGAGACTTCATTTCGGCTGGTGAGATTGCCTTGTATACAATCTGGAGCCGGTACTCCAGTCGCCAAGGGTTTGTTGTTGGTGGTAGTAAGGGGTGGACCTGGGAGGCAGCACAAGATAGTGTTCATAATGTCCATATATTACAGATCCTGGCAAGATGCCAAACTTGTTGACAATTCATTTCAGCTGGTGAGGTTGCCTTGTATACATTGTGGAGCTGGTACTCCAGTCGCCAAGGGTTTGTTGTTGGTGGTAGTAAGGGGTGGAGCTGGGAGGCAGCACAAGACATTGTTCAGAACGTCTATATATTACAGATCCTGGCAAGATGCCAAACTTGTTGAGAATTCATTTCAGCTGGTGAGGTTGCCTTGTATACAATCTGGAGCCTGTACTCCAGTCGCCAAGAGTTTGTTGATGATAGTGGTAAGGGGTGGAACTGGGAGGCAGCACAAGACAGTGTTCAGAACGTCCATATATTACAGATCCTGGCAAGATGCCAAACTTGTTGAGAATTCATTTCGGCTGGTGAGATTGCCTTGTATACAATCTGGAGCCGGTACTCCAGTCGCCAAGGGTGTGTTGATAATAGTGGTAAGGGGTGGAGCTGGGAGGAAGCACAAGATAGTGTTCAGAACGTCCATATATTACAGATCCTGGCAAGATGCCAAACTTGTTGAGACTTCATTTCGGCTGGTGAGATTGCCTTGTATACAGACATAACTTTGTCTTAAACCAATCCTTTCCCTCCAGCTACGAGTTTCTTATCAGCCAAGAACCCACCATTCAGTAGCATTTAGAAAGTTCGTGTCGTAACTGATTTTATCTCACAAGCTTTTGTCACTAACTCTTCCACCGAAACATCTAACTGTTCGGTGTTTGGTTTCCTGCTGGTTTTAATTATAACTGGATTACAAGGACAGAATTAATTCATTAAAGACTTATTTCAAATAATTCATTCTATTGGTTTATCACAAAGTATCGATTTTTAAAAAGTAGAGTTATAGTTAATTTACGTGCTTAGTGATTTAATAATTGTAATATTATTGTTACAAATAAACGTTTTCAATTGATGAATAGTACATTTATAATTATAAAATTAAAAATATTTCTAGATTGTTAAATTTAAGATTTCAATTTTGTGGGTACCTGATGATAGTACAAAATATATTGTTGAAAAGCCTGTTAGTTTAAAAAAAAAATATCAATTTGTTTGTTTGTATTAACTAATATATCAGCAAATAAAATTAAACACAATTGAAATTCAATATCAGATTCCACAACACCAGAGTGGGCGGGTGATCAAAACCACCGTACATTCATAGGTGGGTGAGACAAACTAGGGACTTGAGAACTTGACAAAACTGAATACGTTATACTTTGTTAAAAATTATTCTGCTTGAAGAAAAACTTGTACTTAGGCCCATAAATCAGTCCATTTCCATTCTTCTATTCCTCTATTTCAGTTATATTTTATTATCTAACTGTCTGCATTCTATTACCATCTGATTTTCCGTTTGTTTCCAGTCCTATTTCCATAACCAGCCTTTTTCAACAACCGCCACTTCTCGAAAAAACATTTTTAAACTCTCACAGACCCCCAAAATCCCATAAAACCCTTTTACTGTTAACAGTCTCATCTTTGTCCCAATAACTTTCCACACTCCACCTGATTTAAACTGCAATCTTCTATAAATTCCTTATTCTAATTTTAAATCCCTCCACATATTAAGTATTCAGCAAAATCATTATCAAAGTTTCTAATTTCATTTTACATTTCATTCATGTCTCCATATGTGCATTCCTCTCTTTATTTTCTTTGTATATCTTTATTTATCTACGTTCCAGTTTCTTCCTTATGTATAACCTTGAATTTGACAATTATAAGGGGATTATCAGATCTACTAAAACACCCACCTTAACCTCACGTCATAGGAGTTTGTGGTTTGGGAAGTTTGAAAAAGTTATAAAGTAAATTTTTAAAGTCCTAATTCGTTCGTTTTTTTAATTGATATTGATATTGGTCACGTACTCGGATATTTGATAATTGGAACAATCTCAGGTTTTTAATTTCTTACGAAATCGATTGACTTTTCTCCAAAAGATCACATCATTATGAAAATGAAAGAAGGAATTAACAAACAAATACTAATGGTTTTCTTAAAAAAGAAAAGCAAATATTTCGGCTTAGAAACACTGAATGTTTTTATCACATCTGAGGTTAAAAATGTGAGGATGTAATGAAGAAGAAAACAACATCAATAACGGGGTCGGAGATAAATGAGGAGATAGAGTCGAGAGCTGTCGAGGCTGATGCTCTTAAGGCGGCCACTTCTTGCTCTCACGCGCCTGCTGCCTCGCCTCATTGAGCACAATTAATGCTTCAGTTCCGACTGATTCAGGCGTTACTTTTTACCCCTTCAGTCAGATCTTTTATCTTGCAAAACATTTATGCCCATTCTTCATCTTTGGATAGAAAATAAGATAAATGTTAAGACAATAAGCAATTTAAGTACTTTTCCACAAGGACAATTTTTATTCATAAATATAAAATCAAAATGCCATTGAGTAACTGATCTTAATAACTCAAAAAACTATGAAAAAAGCCTTATGGCTTGGGACCATAAAAGATCACCAAATATTAGGAACAACAAATGAAGTTCTGACCGTTGGCTCAGTTCAGAATTTGAACCTTGGACCTATCCCTCCGCAGTCAGCCACTCAAGATACTGATTTTCTGGAGGTCTCGTTTTGGATATAGTAATTTGTGCAATATCTACATATGTTTTAAGAACTTTAAAACTTCTCTACTCAAAGAGCTAAATAGCGTAGATAACAAATATACCGTTACCGGTCAAATCAGAACCTTTACACATTTCATGATACTAATGAGAGATCTCAGAATGGTTCAACTTGACAAAAAAGGTTATTTTTAATCAACGTAATCTTGCAATATTAAGAAAAGTGAAAAAATTACTCGAGCCCTCTGACAGGAGCGTAGCGAGTTGGGGGAGGATAGGTTTGACACGTGAAGCATGAATGAATGGTCGACACGTTTATCCTAGTATTTAATAAATATACCAATAAAGAGCCACTTGACAAAATAGTGTTTTAGAAAGAACATTTTGAACTCCTGATTTTATTGATTTAGGTAGGAAGCCCACAGATGTCGACATATAAGTTACGTTCTCATGGTGGAATTTAAAACAAAATAGCTTCACTAATCGGTGATTTATTATCTACATCTTTCCACCCAACGATTTGCTAGAATCGTTCTCATTACCAGAATACTTCACTTCTAGTGCTTATTATTCGCTGTCTTTTTATTTTAATCTGATGGTAAATTCTATTGTATCCACCCAATATAAGTCGTCGTGGACAAACTGTTCCTATCTATTGATATTCTGAATATTATTCTCATCTCATTATCATGTTCAAAATTATAACGTCATGATAGTTCTAAGACGATTCCTGGTTATGTCAAAACGTTTTCCTCTGATTACCTGAATGTCAACGGGTTAACAAAAGTTATGAAACGTATTTACCCAGAGGTTAATTTAGAAAGGTTAAACGGACCAAAATACAGAGGGTTCATGCTAAATTTAGTTAAAAACATATTTTATTAAATTTATAAGGTATAGAAAAGAATCTGCCAGCTACTCGAACCAAACTCCCTGACCTTCGTTGAAGCGATTCTAGAAATGTGGAGAGAAAATCGTTTCTTCCAACGACACTGCCACGTTCAAAATAACGTTTACCCTGCTAACCAAAAACGTTACATACATACTACATACAGACTGTAAGATCACAGTGAACTAACTTGAGAACTGAAGCTCAAACTATACTTTATAAATAAAAATACGGTCAATCATTGCAGTTATAAAACCATCTGCTGGTAGTCAAGTCGTTATCTTTACCATTTTTTTTTTTTTTTTTTTTTTTTTTTATTTATCCGCTTTTCTTACACTGGTCATTTATCAGTATATTTACACGTCTTCAGTTATTTGGAAAGTACATTCCATGAAAGAAATCTAAATTAAAATTACTTATAGCAAAATAAATCCTTACTGGCTTTCCTTGACAATCTAAATATTTCTAAAATGCCATCAATATGAACAGAGTAAACGCTTTTTAAGTCTACAATAATGACACTTAATTCATAGGAATATCTTATTGCAAAATCTGAATCAAACGAAGGAAGGAGAAAATTTATGTTGCCCGTTCTTTATGGAGTATCTCAGGGCTCGATTCCAGGCCCACTCCTTTTTTTCTTTTATATATATATATATATATATATATATATATATATATATATATATATATATACCACAATTTTTAAAATCGGCAAACATCGTCCGATATGATTATTACAAACATTTCTTAAAACGCTTATTTGGATTCTTTGTATCTATCTATCAATGGTGAATAAAGATATTTATTTACTTAACTTAATTGATATATTGACTACACTCAGAGTAGTAACCAGTCTGAGAATGCGTTATGCCCATGTAAATTGTTTACATTTACCTCAGACTTAAAACAAAATGCAGACAAAAGAGTAACTGACTAACACAGAGTGGTTTAGCAAGCTATTGGCAACCGTAAAGCCACAGAAAAGCTATTATTGGACCAATAATGGGACTCAGAGCCGTTTGAACTTTACGGATACGAGCAACATTTTCTTTGTACCTTAGAACTTGACGTCATCTACCTTAAACATTCAAGTCTTTGCTCAACCACCTTTCTATTGTATACATAATCACCTTCAAAAACAGTATGATCAACATCTTTTGAAAAATAAGTAATAGTTTAAGAAATTTTAATTAAAACGTTCAAAAAATTAGCACAAACTCCCCCCCATATTAACACTAAAAAATAAAATTTTTAAAATTACCATTTTAATTCCCAAGTATGTTTTTTTGCCATAACTCAAAAACTACTCAAGTTAGAGACATGCGGTTTTCCGAAAATATTTTAAATTGTAGTTCACATAATTAATGAAAATCGTTAGAGTTGTTTTTGAGAACATTATATTTTTGTATGTTTTTTGCCCATACAAATACAAAAAAGCTAAAGTTTCAAAAAAGCGAAAAAATAGTTTGGATATATTGGTTAATGCACCTACATACCAAATTGTATTAAAATTTATTTATCCGTTTGGTCTTCAGCGAACTGCACAAATACACAGACGCCAACATTTTTCTTTTTTAGAAAAAAACAACTTTTTTAGGTTCAGTGACCCTAAAATGGATTTGTATACCAACTTGTAAAAAAAAGTGTTTGGACGATCACAATACTTTGTCTATGCTAACGCTTATGGGAGAAAGTAAAAACAGTAGCATAAATAATTAGTAATGAACGAATGCAAACGAGAATTCCTTCATAATCTGAGAGTCTTTCATTTTACGTTTAGTATCTTAACAAATACTGAAAGTAAACATTGGATTTGTCAGTTTAAGGTGGCATTGAAACTTGTGACATCAAATTAATGTCTTCAGATTTACTGTAAAGCCCATACAAGTTACAATCTGTCTAACTGAGTTCATCCACTACTGTATGGATAACAAAACAAAATTCATTTACATGCAAAACAAATAGACGATATCACAGTAACATAAACTTTCTTCACTATATGCATCCTTAGGTTGTTTTATTGTTTCGATTACTAGAACGAAAAACTATGTTCGATGACTGATATTTGCTATCAGTATGGATTAAATGTATTTGTAGGCTACTGATCTGAATATAAGGATGTACGTATATAATTTAACAGTCCAGACTTTACTCAAGCTAATTTAATTTTCCTTAAGTTTAATAAGTCTTAAGTGAGGAAATACATAAGTGGCAGAGCCTAATTTATCCTTAAACGAGGAATAAAGATACAAAAAATTGAAAATAGACTACCAGAAAAGGCAATACATTAATTACTTATTAATTTATATTGATATCCAATTTATTAATGAGGGTTTTTAAGTCCTATAACATTTATTGAGTTTATAATAAGTGGGTGGACTGGATAGATTAGTACAAATGGCGAATGAAAGAAAATCTTTTCCCAGTAGGTATTGACTATTTGAAAATGACTTTTATAGATGCCTTTCTAAGCAGACGCCCTTAGGTATTTGTGGACGGTACACAGGAATCCTAGTTCTCGTGAAACAATTAATGCCTTTTCACAATCATGTGTCTTACTGTTCATATGGTTACTGCTCAAATCTAAACTTCATTTTGTGCTCCTATATTTTTTTTTAACTTGCGTGTCCTGCAAATTTCCTTTAGACTGGGAAATTTGTCTTCTTAATTTATCATTATCTACTTCTTAATTATTTTAATTAATAACCATTTTAATTTCTATTTGTTTTTTTAATCATTCATAATGTGCTGGAGCCCTGATAGTACTTTTTTTGTTATCTGTTTAAGGAATTCTTCTGATCTTTGCAACCAATATTTGCACTTCTTTAATTCTTACTCTTCCCATTTAAAATGTGGTCTTCATACCAACATTTCTAGAGCCTTTATCGTATTTCTCACCCCTTTATGGTTTATGTTCTGATTGAAAATAACATTTGCCAACCTTTTTTCATTTCTCATATGTCATATGTCGTTTGGAACGTAACCTACTAAATGCACCTGTACGACAAAGATGGACAGAGTGTTATCCTACTTCGTTATTCCATTTAATGTTGTCATGGTAACTAGAAAGTCGGTAGGCCACGGGCTGCAGGAAGTACCAAGCCTCACCCACCACGTCATTAGTAGCAGTGACTATTAGTTAGTTTTTATAACAGTAAAGAATCAAGCTTAGCACGTTTAAACTGAATCATTATTTAGTATACAAATGACAGTGAATATTAATAATAACACAATGAGAAATAACTTAAACAATAAATAGCAACTAAACTAACTTGTTTTCAACTAACACTGTTGGGGAAGTTGAAAACTGGAGGGGTAACTTAGTTACACCCGTAAAGTAAGGAAGCTCAGAGGTGGAACGAATCCCGTCTGCTGCTGAAACCCCATATTCACTAAATGCAACTCGCACTTTGCTTACTGTCCGGACCAATTATAGTATAGCCTTAAGAAATATTTATACAAATATACTCAACACTGGATTTCACACTGTAAATTAATACCATTAACTTTAAACTTACAATAGCCACGGGATATCTTGAGTTGTGGCTTACGTCAAGGTCAGGGCCTGGGGAGGGGGATCTCTACAAATAAACAGCGTTTACAGTACTAATAGCATTGCTGTAAACATCAAGTCACCACGCCCACAATTTAACTTTTTCATAACACAACTCCCATCCGATTGACACTGATATTTTTTATTTATAATCATATTACTTGGTATCATTATGTGTTATCATATTATAGGACTTCAATTATATTACTATTACCTTTGTCTAGTATTTAATGAGAAAAATAAAATACAATCATATGGAATACCAAACAATTAAACACTAGAGAATTTACAGAATGTGGGTTATGTTAGTAAATAAGTAGTGTTCACGTTTTTATTGTAAGCAGTCCGTAATTTAAATGTATATTAGGAAATACATACCTGTCAATATTACCCCTGTGTGAGCAATATTAAAATTAATCTCAATAAAGATATACGGCCGTTCTAATTAAATTTATATTTAAATTATAACATATGTGGCTTAACAAGATATTAAATACATAACAACTAAAATTAATTTGAACAAAATTAATGCACTTAATATTTTCAATTACAAACACTCAAACACTATCGATACAAAAATAAGGCAGTGATTCTCCAATCTTCCATCAGCTGATCAGCAGCGGTAGCCAACGTGAGCATGTCAGGATAGTACAAAGCCACGCATGCATATAGTGTATCCCTCCCCTCCGCTAACCCCCAAGCATTTGAAAAGTAACGGTTTCGACAGCTCAAGATATTCCGTGGTTGGTACTGTACCACACCAAACCTTAAAATATAGGAATAACTTCTTCCACTCACATGACTCTCCATCACACTGTAACATTCTCGGCAACAAGTAGTGGAGCTGTTATGATTAATGACTTAAGTCACCTCCATCAACTGACTAATGAAATACCAGCCACGGGTCACGTGACTGACCTACGTACTGTTCAACGATTAACTGTTACGACACTAAAATTGATTTAATACCAATGATGTTTCATAACAAATATCTCTTAGCATTCTCACTAAGCAAAGATAAATTGGGAATCAATATAGTTACAATTACTTTTTTTAAATCAATAATTCGAGTGTTCGAATTTATTTTAAGTTATTTAAATTTACATGCTAGATGGAACTCACATATTCAATTCAGTTAGATTCTAAAAACGCAACTAAATTAGTGACATTTATTTATTTATATGAAAAAAACATAAAGGTGCGTGCTAATCCAAAAATAATTAGTGAAAATTCGTGCCACAAAAGTTCCGCATCACAACGGGATGTTAGGGAAAAATTTACATGTCACAATAACAGGAAATAACCGTTGATTGTTCATCCTCTTTAAGGTCTTTACTTTTCCATTCAGTTAATTGTCTTTTCTCTATTGTTTTATGTGCTAACGTAATTAATTTTATTTTTTTACTACTCAAATCATGAAGAAAGAAGGCGTACAAAGACCATTGTCCCATCCAACAATGTTTCAGAATGGGGATGAACTCTTCGTTCTTATATCTGTTTTATTTCATCATTTAACTCACTGCAGCATTTTTACATTATAGTCAAACTTATTATACTGGTTAATGTTTGACCCATTTCAATAAATTCGAAAAATAAAATTGGTAGTTTACCAGCCTTACTTTAAAAACCATAAAATCCATAAGTTCTGTCCAATACTTTTAAAATATTTTTATGATTTACATTGGTTTGACAGTTTTCAAGAAATGTCACAATATATATGAAAGATAGTAAGGGCAGTTTTTTAGAGGATGTCTAAGTTAGTCTGCAAATATTGAATTATTTATATAGGACTTAATGCAAAGCATTACTTATTTACAGACGTCAGCCTGTATCCCATTTATCCCGATGTTTGCTTTCCTATTGTCCCGTATTCCTGACCTCTAATTCAAAAGACTTACCTTTAAACTTTAATTTTTTTAAAGTCTTCATTAATATATATTTTAATAATAGTACTAGAGGTCACCCCTTCACGCTTCACGTGCCAACCCAGACTCTCACTGCACCTGATACACCTCGGCCTTCAGCCTCGACATGTGACTTTTAACCACAAATAATAGTGGATTAACGGTACAACGTAAAATCACAATTTATTTACAGTATTTCACTCACACTACTTGCGTTGTTACTTATTCATTAGTATAGGTTATTTATTACTTAGCCTAATTCAAACGGGTTTATTTTATTTTATTTTTTTTTATTTATTTATTTTTTTTAACAGCTGAAGACTATTCTCTTAATACATCAATAGGGTAATATCAAATATACGAAATAAACATGTTTATTTATTTACAAAACAGCTGTTATTAATTTACTAATATCAACTAAATGTTGTTCTTATAGAAAAAAAGAAAAATTTTAGAGGCTGTTTGTACCTCTTAGAAATGGAATTTCGAAAAATCCTTTCTTAGTAGGACCCTTCGATACTACAACTAACTTCCTTAAAAATTTTTTTTATATTCGTTCGGTGGTTTTTGAGATTTCGTGATTAGTGAGTAAGTCAGTGGTATTTGGATTTTATACAAATATATAGATTATACATAACAACAAAATTTTAGTTCATCTAAATTCCACACTTGTCATCTAATGGCCAATTAAAATTGTTGAACTGTTTCATTTTTTAAAGAGGATTGAATAATCAGTTAACATAAAATATGTTCGGTTTAGCGTGAGTTAATTGAAATACTATAGCTTTTTGTTACTAACGTAAATGTAGCAATGACTATAGAAAAACAGATAGACCAAATCAACGTATTTGCTGTTTGCGCACGAATTACTTGCTATCTAAGGGTGAATGGTTTTAAACAAGGGCTACGTTGACTGTTTTTACTGACCGTGCACAATTAGATCAGCTATTGGTTGCTTCAGCGTATGCTGAATAGAAACATAGAGAAGGTTTACGAGAGATAGAAAGAGATACACCGTAGGCGCTACCTGTAAATATAGTAAGATAACTAATTTCATAGATTACGTTAACAGGCTTCAACGAGACCTTCACGAGTGGACAGTCTTCTTGCTATTATAGTATTTTTTTTTTTTTTTTTTTTTTATATTTAACTTTTGGAATTCAATGCGCATAGATCAATTCCCTCAATACTGAACACATAAAAAAACAATTCTTTACTATGAGTAGGAAGTTGATATTAAAAGTATCTTCGAGATTTTATCCGTGGAGGCAGGCGATGTGGAGGTGGACGCAAATTCAGTCGGAACTCCGTAAATAAGAAATGATCCAACATCTCAATTATTCAATATTCACTCGAAAAGGTCGCTCGCATAAAGTCGGTCCTTTCTGAGATTTACTCTCAACTGACAGAACGATCCACCTGTTTTACAGTTAGAATAGATTTCAAGGAATCGTTTATGTGAATTAAAAGGAAAAAAATGTTTCAGTTACAAGTTACAAACATTTTGAATTATTAATAGTTTTCACTAACTTTAAACCTAACTGTTCTTCATACATAAGATTGTGTGCAACAATGGAACGTATACATGAATGGGGAAAAACATATTTATTCTATTTAAGTCACAATATTAAACTAAACTTAAATTAATTTTTTTTTATGAATACCTAAGATGCTTTATAACTTGAGAAAATATATATTAAATAGTTAGTTTGTTTTACCATAAACATTAATTATTTATTTTATTAAATAAACGATACCCACTAAAAACAAAGAGAATGAAAAGTATTATCATCATTCAGTACTTTCACTATTAAGAATAAATGAATAAATAAATTTGTCTCTTTTAATTTTTAAGTGAAAAGCCAGACTTTGATTTTCATTAATTCGGTTAGATTAATATTTAACCTAGTTACACATAAAATTATGCTAAGTTACCATGTTGAGAAAATTCCCCAACTTTATATTTATCGTGTGAACGTTTATTTTAATACTAAATTAATAATTCAAGTAATGTTTAGGATTTCAACGTATACGTTATTAAGAGGCCACCATTTTTAATTTTGTGACAAAATAAATTTATTTTTTTTCTAAATTAAAGCTACTTTCTACTACAGCCTTTATTTGAAGTTTCTATTTCCTACCTTTCATAGTTGTTAGGATAAAATTACGGTGTAAAAAACACAGGAAGACAGACGAAGATATGCTTATAAGAAGTTTTTGTTTGTTTTGATACCAATAAAATCTTTCTGAAGTTTGTCGGTGTATTTAGTTACATTATTTAATATATTTTTGAATCCCTCATGTTTTGTAAAAGATCATCAGGAACATATCACCGCGAGTGTATTTACCACCATGAAGTTGCATGATGCGGCAACCCCACTGCAATATCTGAATGATACTGCAACATTGCCTAGTATTGACGCAGAACCAACAGAATCAGCGCGATGTTGCGGCAGATTGTATTTACTTACCAACATAATGTTATATTAAGTAGTAAACCCCATTGCAATAGCTGCATGATCTGCAACAGTGCTCAGCACTGACGTAGAACCAACAGAATCAGCGCGATGTTACGGCAGATTGTATTTACTTACCAACATAATGTTATATTAAGTAGTAAACTCCATTGCAATAGCTGCATGATCTGCAACAGTGCTCAGCACTGACGTAGAACCAACAGAATCAGCGTGATGTTACGGCAGATTGTATTTACTTACCAACATAATGTTATATTATGTGGTAAACCTCATTGCAAGAGCTGCATGATACTGCAACAGTATTCAGCACTGACGTAGAACCAACAGAATCAGCGCGATGTTGCGGCAGATTGTATTTACTTACCAACATAATGTTATATTAAGTAGTAAACCCCATTGCAATTGCTGCATGATCTGCAACAGTGCTCAGCACTGACGTAGAACCAACAGAATCAGCGCGATGTTATGGCAGATTGTATTTACTTACCAACATAAAGTTATATTATGTGGTAAACCCCATTGCAAGAGCTGCATGATCTGCAACAGTGCTCAGCACTGACGCAGAACCAACAGAATCAGCGCGATGTTACGGCAGATTGTATTTACTTACCAACATAATGTTATATTATGTAGTAAACCCCATTGCAAGAGCTGCATGATACTGCAACAGTATTCAGCACTGACGTAGAACCAACAGAATCAGCGCGATGTTACGGCAGATTGTATTTACTTACCAACATAATGTTATATTATGTGGTAAACCCCATTGCAAGAGCTGCATGATACTGCAACAGTGTGCAGTATTGATGTAGAACCAACAAAATCAGCGAGATTTTACAGCAGTCTGACGGTTCTCTTTCTCTTTCTCTCTCTCTCTCTCTCTCTCTCTCTCTCTCTCTCTCTCTCTCTCTCTCTCTCTCTCTCTCTCTCTCTCTCTCTCTCTCTCTCTCTCTCTCTCTCTCTCTCTCTCTCTCTCTCTCTCTCTCTCTCTCTCTCTCTCTCTCTCTCTCTCTCTCTCTCTCTCTCTCTCTCTCTCTCTCTCTCTCTCTCTCTCTCTCTCTCTCTCTCTCTCTCTCTCTCTCTCTCTCTCTCTCTCTCTCTCTCTCTATCTCTCTCTTCCCTCCTTCCCTCCTTCCCTCGCTCCCTCCCTCCCTCTCTCAGAGACACACACACATATAAATAACTGTGTTTAGTAATAAATAAGCAATGCATGTTTTTTACAAAGTTACATTGAACACACCTTTGTATTACTGAATAACGTGTTTGTATTTAAACGATCCATTGAATTATAAACAACGTGTTTAGTAATTGTATGTAAAACAACGGAATACTACTGCTTGTACTATGGCAATACAAGATAGATTATATGCTCAGCCTTCTTAATACCAACATAGCGTCCGCTCAATGGCTACCATCAAATTGAACACTACTAGAGAAATCTGGGGTGTCCATGTTGGCTGGTAGTCAAGATTTAGATGTTGTGTATTGGAGAGAACTGAGTATCAAGCTTGTCAGTTAACTGTAAATCAGACTAATACTACGTGCTTCGGATTCTATGTAAAACTGTGAGTCACTCAGCTGCCTTGGCTATTAGGCTATTAATAAAAACACTCTACTTACACACGTCGTTACAATTCCAGCTGATTAATGGTGAATAGCTACCGTACTATTTAGCTGAAAGCTCTCATGTGATTGACTGATTTAATAGAATGACTAAAGCAGCTGATTTCACCCATGTGACGTCATAGTCTACTGCACTTCTTGTCTGATACCTACCGTCTGACCTAGTTACCATGCACTAAGTACATACAATTTATCATGGAATATGGATTAATTTATTGTTTAATATTTTGGTTACTGCATGGTACCTCTCAATGTTCTCCCCTGAAAAAAGATTAAATGTCTAAAAATGTTAAACTATATCATTTTTAGAAATTGAAAAAAGATGTTTACAAAAAAGATTAAAACTTGTTTTAACGGTAGTGTAGTTTATCTCAGTTTAAACTTTAGTAGTTTTAGAAAACAAAATGCTACTTCTAAAATCTTGAATTGTAATGATACCGCAACAAATACCTGCCTCCAAACTGCATCACAGCTAGTTGACAGACACCGGGGAGTGTTTACTTAATACTACAGTCTGTCTGTTGTGTGACTGTGACGTAGCTAATGCAATAAAATGCATATTGCTCAATCTACCCGCTTTAGGTTAGATTATCCTTGATAGGTCATACTTGGGGGTTTATATTTGTGTAATTTTCTAACACGAAACATTTTTATTTGACTATAGGAATTATTTTAATAATCCTCATAAAAATAAACTGGAACACACAATTTACAATCACAGGCTATCCAACTTTTACGCTTGATTGTGATGTGTTTTCCACAGTTCCAATATAATCATGGATCAGCTGATTAGAACAACATTGGATTGAACAGCTGATTTCTGAACAATCCATAAACTAAATACTCCTTAACTCTTTGATACTATTTTAGGGATTTTTTTCGAAAACCATCTGACATTCAAAATATTAGTGATTCACGTTAAGTCATTGGTTAAGTGTGGCTAGTTGATTGGTTTAACTAACCATTAAAATAAATTTGAATACACGATTTAATAATAAATGCACTTGAATATGACAGTTTTTTTCTGTAGTAACAATTAAATCGTAATCAGCTGATTTATAAAAACTAGTTGGCTTAAATAGCTTATTTAAGAACAAGTCATAAACCGATTTACTACTATCAATTGTTTAGAGTGCTAAAAGTTATGTTTTAAGTAGTACACTAGTTAACTTTGCTATCATTTATTTGTTTACTTAGTAATTGTTCATTATATTTAATAAGTAAATCTATCGTTTACATTTGTATATAGATGGAAATCTAAAGAAGATTAAAAAAATAAACTAAATATTCGCTTTTTTTAATCCGTGGAAGAAAATGTTTATTTTGTATTCATTTATAATATTAACCTAAATACAAATGGAAAAGTTTTGCTCATTGAAACCTCTAATTTATAATAAATTCATTTTTGAGTTACAAAACATTTATTTTTGACCTTAAATATAAACTTTTAAGGTAAAAAACATACATCATTACTTTTCATTCATTCTTAAGACGCCGATCGTCAAGATATTGGTGAATATGAGGGGCGAATGAGCGTGATGAGTGTAGATGAACGAGTGTAGTCATTGTTACTAACTAAGGTCGACTTTTCCTCAGAAAGAGCTATTTATTAATAGCCCAATAGCCAGCGCAACTAAGGAGCGTACAGCTTTACGTGGAATGTATGGAAATAGATGTTTTAAAACATTGTTAAAGAGTTCAGAGACATCCTGAGCTATGTGCATAATTTGTCATATATGCCTACAACTAGTAATTACAACGTAATAGAGCTTAACTTAGTTAGTAAACAAGACTACTGAGCTTTCCCTTAATTATGGTTCTTCACAAGTAATCTCCTTCGTACCATAAACCACCATTAATTATGAACTCCTGTTAACATTAACTATACTTCAATAAAATGTGTATAGATGTTCTCTTTGTTCTATATATCCAGATAAAAACGTTTCCTTTGTTACCAATTTTTAATTTTAAAACAAAATTATATTTAATTTTACCACTTTTATTTTTTAAATGTTATTTTTTCAAGTTCCCCAAATTTCATAAGCACATTTTAACTTGACATAAAACAAATAGATGAAACTCATCTGGGAAATCTGAACAAGCTAAGAAATTATAGTTTATATATATATATATATATATATATATATATATATATATATATATATATATATATATATATATATATTTATGGGTCAGAATTGTTATAAACAATTTATTTTAAATAAAATAAAATAATAATAGAATTCTCCGTTCTTACTTTCCATCAATCTCCTATAGTAGATTGAACTCTATTAAATAGACATCACAAAATCAATCCAGTATGATATTTCTATATAATATTACAAATAAATTCAGACTGTACAATTAGGCATATAGCTTACCTGCAAAATTGTTCCCTAAATAACTTTGATAACAAGTTTAAAATGTTCAATTTCAATGTTACATATTTTTAATTTGTTATGATAATTCAATTTTAATTGTTATTTATTTATATTTAGGATCGTAAGTTAAAGATAGAATTATTGGAATTCAATGTTGCCCTCAACAGTCTGTCTATGTCCTCTACCTGACTGATGGTTAGTTTCTATTGGTTTATTTTCTAAAAGCAGCAATCAGTTTCATTTATTTATGGTATGCGTCCACCGGTTTCCCGGGGCCACATGCTTGGAGCGTCCACCAGCTTGCTGAAGCTCAATGCTCAGACATGCTTGGTGTACGTCTACCACCTTGCTGAGGCCACATGCTCAAAAATGCTTGATATGTGTCAACTGCCTTAATGAGGCTACATGCTCAGACATGCTTGGTGTGCATCAAACACCTTGCCGAGGCCACACGCTCAGAAATGCTTAGTGTGCGTCAACCTCCTTACTGAGGCCACATGCTCAGATATGATTGGTGTGCGTCAACCACCTTGCCGAGGTCACACGCTCAGAAATACTTGGCGTGCCTCACGCTCCTTGCTGAGGCCACATGTTCAGATATGATTGGTGTGCGTCCACCACCTTGCCGAGTCCACACGCTCAGACATGCTTACTTAGTGTGCGTCAACCACCTTGCTGGGGCCACACGCTCCCAACTGCTGCTTGGCATGCGTCCACATGGTTTCTGAGGCCACATGCTGCTTGATATGCGTCCCTTGAGATCAGAATAAATCAACTAGCTGACTGCAATCAAACTTTTACATTCCGGAAACATCTCGCAGGATGCCAAATCTTACTTTTAAAATGCTCATTTTACGTTAGTTTTAGATCTAGCAAGTTTTCACTAACGATCTACGTGTATTGTTGAGTGTTGTACAATATACAATATAAATTGTAGGAAGTGACTCATACAGTAACAAGAAAACAAGCCGAAAACCAATCCTTTCTTTATCCTTAGTATTGATTTGGATGTTCTGTCTACAAATATTTTGCCAGAAACGGAGAGGCATGCTGTATATTTACAAACGAGTTTAAGTTGTTACTAACAGAGATTCTTTGAACACTTAGATTTTACTGTAACATGACAATTATTAACAAATAGAACCACTTTCCTGGCTTCTGTACGAGACTGCACAGAGACTTTGCCCGCAATAACAACCTAATTGATCGACTCGTAGCCTCACACATGAATAATGTAATGTTTACAACCATTCCCCGACCGCTCCATACAAACATGTGCATGACATGCTCTACTTGGTTATTTTTTTAAGTTTCTTAAAAAATATATATCTAGGATCTATTTTATTAGTTTGTTTTACGGGTTTTTTCAGAAACTAATAAAAACCAGTAAATGTTTTATCAAAAAACAATTATTAATTTTATTTTAAAGCTCTATCAACACAAGGATTTTCAGCAATAAAACCATTTATCAATACAATGTGTAAAATATTGACAAATGAAAAGCAATCCAGTAAACCTTCTTTAATTTTTAATAAAACAACTTATATGTTTATTCTGTTTAGTAATTTTTATTTTGTTTGCAAATCTTGTTGGCAACTATCCTCTTTTTTCGTGCCGAGCATCATTCCAAAATAATAAAACAACAATAAACATATTTATTAATTTGATGAACCAATGTATACTGTGAATTTTTCTTGAATATACCAATGTATGGTACTTATTTTAAATAAATAAGTACAGAATCTTCTCGTCAATAATATCTATGTTTTATCTGTTAGTCACATAAAACTATAAAAACAATACTTTATTGTTTTTATAGTTTCTAAAAAAATTTCTAAAAAATAAAGCAAGACTTAAATTAATAAAATTTTTAACGCACACTTAAACATTTAAGCACATGTTTTCGTAACAAAATAATATACTTAAATAATAGCACTTAAACCTACTAACAGAGTCCTGGTAAATATTATTGTAAGATTTATTTTAAATTTCACTATGGATAAGTATCTAAGTAGCTAGTTCAATGTGGAGGAACTTAAAAAAATTATAATAAATGTTTCCGAGCAAAATATGCGCGCAGGTACCAAATGTATAACTAAACATATATACATAAATTAATTGAAATAATACTATGTTATAAAGATTATTTTTATAAACACTCACATTTCCATAATGTACAGTATCGTACGTCTCACTCAACCTGTTAGGCAACAGAGTATTTATTTATTTACGATTACGTAAGATATCACATGTTCTTTATGTTTCTATTTCATTTCTATCTTTTATCATTTACTCATTCTATCATTTCATATTCATTCTATCATTTATTAACATAGATATTTGTTTGTTGTAATTTAAGTTATTTTCTTATTTGTAGAATATAATACAATATCGCTACGGTACTGTATTTTTCACATTATTTGTTTGTTGACATAAATATTGAAAACATTTTTCCCATCATTATAATGAAACGCTATGTAAATATATATATATATATATATATATATATATATATATATATATATATATATATATTTGTTTATTTAAACAGCAAGAAATTTAAGTTTATCTCTTAATTAGCAGATATGCTAAAGAGATTAATATATATGCTGCTATGAAATTTAAACTATTATATAATTTTATGAATAAATTATTTGAATTAAAATTACTAACTACATTTAATATTCAATTTTTATTATGAAAATGCATAATTTCATGATACTACACATAGTACTAGATTAGGTTTTTATGAATATTTATCATAAATAAAAACATGAATAATTAAATTAAGTAATTGATCCCCATCTCTAAGTTTTAAGAGTTGATCTAATACGAGACACG
The DNA here is from genome assembly GCA_035578905.1 of Stictocephala bisonia. Taxonomy (NCBI): domain Eukaryota; kingdom Metazoa; phylum Arthropoda; class Insecta; order Hemiptera; family Membracidae; genus Stictocephala; species Stictocephala bisonia. The sequence continues at coordinate 244,646 of JAQJVL010000021.1, forward strand.
TGTTGGAAGATGTATACATTGTCAAAACAACATTGTTAAGATTGAATCTTTCCATGAGTCCCCAGACATGCCGCATTGTCCGCCTCACAATGACTTGAATGCCGCTTAATTGTTCATTCTCCAGGGGAAATCTGTACCTTCCTCGATCGTATCGTCGTGCACTGTCCCCAGTGGTGACTTAATTGTACATTCTTGAGGGGACTCTGTACCTTCCTCGATCGTATCGTCGTGCACTGTCCCCAGTGGTGACTTAATTGTTCATTCTCCAGGGGAACTCTGTACCTTCCTCGATCGTATCGTCGTGCACTGTCCCCAGTGGTGACTTAATTGTACATTCTTGAGGGGAACTCTGTACCTTCCTCGATCGTATCGTCGTGCACCGTCCCCAGTGGTGACTTAATTGTTCATTCTCCAGGGGAAATCTGTACCTTCCTCGATCGTATCGTCGTGCACTGTCCCCAGTGGTGACTTAATTGTACATTCTTGAGGGGACTCTGTACCTTCCTCGATCGTATCGTCGTTCACTGTCCCAGCGGTGACATAAATGTTCATTCTCCAGGGGAACTCTGTACCTTCCTCGATCGTATCGTCGTGCGCCGTCCCCAGCGGTGACTTGATTTTGTTTCACGCCTTAACGTTACTTTCCACGACAAATTGAACGATGTAATTATGATAGATATATTTTAATTTTAGACGGTGCAATCTGTTTTCGGTGAGTTAATTTTTTCCCAATTTTAAATAAAAATTAGTTAATGATGTATTTCTTCCCTTGAAACTGAAAAATTCCAAAAATTTGGTTTAGCAACTACATTAAAACTTGAGGCCTTTTGAAGTGGTAAATTTAGCTGATTTTAAATAAACTACAAAACAAAACCTTTCTAAAGGATAAATTTAATTTTTTATAATTACGTTTTTTACACATAACTGAAGGGATGAAGTTGTTTTTCATTTAAACAAATTAAAATTGTTTATAGTTTTAAAGGATCAAAATACGTTTTCTTCTACGTTTTTTTTGCACATAACTTAAGATGTTTTAATTAAATCATTTTTAAAACATTAGTAATTTTAAATGTAAAAATTGTATTTTTAACCTTTAAAATTACCTTTTAAGGTTATTTAAAAGGTATACTTAGTGATTAAGACGTTTTAAATTTGTTTAATGTAAAAATATTTATAATTTTAAAGGTAAAAAAGGTATTTTTTAACCTTTAAAATTATAAATATTTTTACATTTAAAAAAATTAAAAGCGTCTATTTATAAACATTTATTTTAAACTATGTTTTAATTTTTATATAATAGTTTAAGTTATATAAAATTATACACACTCAGGCCCTTCAGTTATGTGTAAAAAATTTAGTTACAAAAATTAATCTGTACTTGGAATGGTTTTGTCTTCTAGTTGATTTAAAATCAACTAAATTCACAGCTTCATAATGCCACAAGTTCCTATGTAGTGGTTAATTTTTTTCTTCATCAAGGGAAGGTAATTAACTAATTTTGATTATAACAAGGGAAATGATTAACTCACCGAAAACCGATTGCACCACCTTAACTCCCCAGAACTAACTATTACATTTATTTCAATGGCTCAAAAAACTATGCACTGAAAAAAAATTAAAATGAAAAATGTATTTATTTATTTGTAAAGATACAAAATAATTATACATTAAGGAAATACATGAAATCGGTCCCTACATTGGCGGCTGCCTGTGTGTGGGGAAACAAGTCCAGAACAGTCGGAATGTACGTTGGGAAACCAATTAAAACTAGGATTAAGAAAAATTAAACTTAACCTAAATAAATACAAAACAATAATAAAAGGATATTAAAAGTTTCATGTGCATAAAATAAAGACAAATAACTAATTAAATGTTGTTATGGAATCATAATGAAAGAGATTTCGCGCCCAGTCACCTAAACCATACATTCACTATCACACATTCACACATATACACATTCACTACCCCCATGCGCACACTACGCAGTCACACACACATACTCACTCAGGCCCAAACGCATCAGACAAACGCCAACCGCACTCCCCACCATTCATAATATGGGCATTTTTGAGCGGAGAGCTTATACATAGGAAGAACGAAAGTAACTTTGAATTTCCAATCTACCAACGTCAACAATCCACTGGTTGACAGATGTTTTATAAACATTTAAGCTGCACGGTGGAGAATTCACGATGTGCCCAGGAGCTTTCGAATAAACGATATTTGTAATATAATTAAATGATGTAGACGTTATTGTTTTAACCAAACGAGGTGCATTGATTCCAAGATTTGTAGTTAAATAAGAGTGTTGAATTTGGTTGAACAAGTTTTTATTTTTTTAAATATACATCAATAAACTTCTAATATACAGTTGCGATCAATTTAGAACTTCGAATTTTTGAAAAAGTAAATCCGTTGGGAAACGCCGATCTTTTTTTAATGCAGCTTTGATTATTGTCTTCTGCGTTATTTAAAGGGGAGAAAGAATAGTTTGGAAGCAGCCACGCCATGCTATAATTCCGTATTAAAGTTGAGACTGTATATAACGACAGTAGACGGTTTCTAGTAAATCCAGTTCAAGTACTCTATTAAGATATGAAAACATTTTCTGAGTTTATTTCTCAGATAGTTTATATGACTCGACCACCTCATGCGGCTATCGAAAACAATGCCCAAATACTTATATTCATTAACAAGCTCCACGCATTCACACGTCACACAATCACGTGTCCTCCACATCTATGCAGGCGCAGGTTGTAATCCACTGGATTGCAGTCGGCTTTTAGAGAAATAGGCAAACATTATGTTTTGGAAATATTAACAGTAAGCCGACATTGATCAAACCAACGTTTGGCAGAGAGCAGACCACACTCCACCAACCCAAGAGCCTCCCCCAGCTGTCGCCTACTTAGTCATACTTCTGCAGTTTTCCATGCTTTGCCTTTTTTTCTGAGGTCTGTTACAGGAATTGTTTTTATGTACTCTTTCTACTAGTGACATATAGTTTACAATGGTATACAGGTGAAAGTTCCACGGCACAAATATATTTTCAATACTAGCCGACAGCCCTTGTTTCGCTACGGGATGGTTCTCTACGCTTGCGTACCCATCCCTCCCCCGTACCCCTGTTTCTACCCCTTATGAATATAATTTCGAGAAAAACTTATTTGTTGGGTGTATATGATATATTGGTTACTTTTCTCCAAATTTGATCAATATCTATACGGTGGTTTCAGATATTTCATAGTGAGTGAGGGAGTACATAATTTTTTTATTATTTGCAGAGTGTCCAGCTTCGAATGTCACATATTTTAGAAGATTGTTTGTAAGGTCAATAGAAGCAAATAGCCTAATTGTTTAGGAATGGAGTTAACATGTGTCCTTTCTCGATTCGTTTTCTCTCTGTGTGTTTGTATGTGTTTTTACAAAAAAATTTAATATCTCAAAAACCATTTGACATACAATACTTCGTATAAAAGTTGATATTAAAAAGACATTTCATGTAAAGGCTGAATTTGTAAGATTATTAGTTTCAAAATGGTGGTTGTCGAAAATTTTAAAATTCGACAACCACACTTAAAATAAAAAAAAAAAAAAACAAAAAAAAACACACATTTACCCCAACGTCTTAAGAAACAATATTTGTAGACCACGTTATGCCAGATTTAACGATTTGCCAGTTTTAAACATCTGGTCGAGGAATAAGTTTTCTCTATTATTTATTTCACGATCTTAAAAAAACTGTCGAAACTAAAAAAAAAATGGGTTTCTTTTCAGTTTATTTTATATATAGATTTAAAATAGTAATTTTATTTTCTTATTTATATATTTTAATATAGTAATATTTATTAACTGAGCATAATCTAACAAAATATTGTACTATCTGTTGAAGTATGGAATAAAAATGATTTTTCGTTATGTGCCGGGCCAGCTGCAAATATTGGAATATTTATTTAGGACTGAAAGTCAAAGCATTGCTTATTCAGAGAGCCCAGTCTGAATACCTGTTCACCCTCTGGCGGGCCCACCCTGGAGGCCTATAGTAAAACTCCCTAGCCACTGACCCTTATATCATACCGCTTTCCTTCCTTAAGTAGTTAAGAATGTATGTACCTCTTAGGACAATTTTTTCAGAACGAATAAAAGTAATCTATTTTATAGTATATATAACAATTCTTAAAGCGATTGATATTTTATTCCTGTAAGTGTTCGATTGAGTAATTTATCATAATAATTTATTTTTCATGAAGATAAAAATCGATTCCTTCTCTTTAAAATGTTGCATCCTTGTAAACTACTGTAGTTTAAGTTTGATCATATTTAATTAATCTATGTAATAAGATAGATATTTATTTATTTTAAAATAATTAATGTTGTCTTTAAAAAGTAACATTATCTATATTTTACTATTTATTTTTCACCATAAGTATATTCGGTAAATTAACTGAACGATTACTAATAACTAAAGCTTCCGGTAACGGTGTTATCTACAATATCACAAAACGTATCGCCCATGCTGTTATGTGACATCCTCAGTGGTATCTCTGAGACGCCACTGAGAATGCCACATCACAGCAAGGACGAAACGTTTGGTGATGTAAATACTATAAATAACAACTTGACGCAGTCGTTACCGGAAGCTTTAGTTATTAGCAATAACATCGGCCTCTTAAGCCTACGAAATCAAATTAATGAAATATTATATTGTTATTACTGACAATATTATTGAGAATAATAATCATATGTACACGTACAATTTCATTAATTACATCAACCATCCTATATCATATTATAGTATATGTATCATATATGATACTCAGTCAACGTAGTTTTATGAGGCTCTCACACTCACCTATAATTTTATCATTTTAACCTTCATATAACAAACTTCTTCGTACTCATAAAACCTTTTTTTACATACGCAACTTCATTTGGCCCACAAACAGATTACACTATGTATTTATTAAAAAAAAATATATGTTATAGTTTTTAATATTCTGATGTTTTACAAATACAATTTTGAAATCATATGTTTTATTTCTTATAGTAAAATATACTTTCATTAAAAATAGTTAAAACACAAAATACGATAAGTAAGTAGCAAATCTTCACTTTAATTGTCCTCCTGTAAGTTCAAAACGTTAGAAGTGTGTTCCATGAGGAGCGCACGTTCAAAGGACCACCTAGTTCTAACCCTGTTTACCAGAAACGTCCCTACAACAGTCATAAAAGTGAACTTCCAACTCAACCAGACATCAACAGTGGTAACCACTCTACCGCTCACTCACACACATACAGTGGTTACGACCCTACCAACCATCCATACATGTACAGTAGTAATTACCCACCCACTCACCAAACCACCTATATTGGTGATGTCTCTCCCACCCACCCAAACATTTATAGTGGTGATTATCCTCCCATTCGTTCATACACGTACCATGGTTATGACCCTCCCACTCACCCAAACATCTACAGTTGTGATTATCCTCCCACTAAATCATACACGTACTGTGGTTATGACCCTCCCACTCACCCAAACATCTACATTGATGATAACCCTCCCACCAACCCATGCACCTACAGTGATAATATTTAGCAAAAGTCACAGCACTATCAAACTATGTGTGTAAACAAAGTATTGCAGTATTCTAAAACAACAAATATATTAAAACTTTTGATCACATACAAACTCTTGTCAGATTTTATAGTTTTTTATTTCTATAAAGAAAAATTAAAGTGATAGGATTTAATTTGTATTACGTTAAATGCAATTTTACTGAATCTCTTTCGAAAGATTGGGCCTCTTGCTAGCTTAACAAACGTTTAGCACTCCTAACTTCAACGCAGGTGGTCACGGGTTCAAAACCCAGGAGATACAACTAAATTTAGCTAGATGTGTTTGGCGTTGAAATAAAAAAATAAAAAAAAGATCTAATGGGACACAAACTTCCTCTTCACGTATAGTATATATAAACATTTACAGAACTGGAAAGCTCTTTGTGTAAACGCTCATAGTATTGGAGTACTACACAACAGTAAAGTCATCTAGTGTTTGGGTTTCAGATTAACTCTTATCGTATTTGAATTCATTGTTGTTTCCGACTAAGAGCGTCCAGTTTTTATATTACGTAAATTAGGAAACCAATAAGACTTATACAAACAGTAATGCTCCAAATGCAGCACAGTTGACCTTGGCGTGACGTCAGAGTGTTTGCCAAGTACTCTAGTATGTTTGTTGTGACAGGACTGTGGCCTCAGCTACCCTAATATAATTAATATTGGTAAAATACTTCCCCTCGGGTAGATTTACTTCATGATATTGGTTTGACTGCTACGATGGTATTCAAAGTGTTGTTTAACAATTATTTCTTAGTGTCGGATTGTTCATATTGGTAATATTGAAGTGTTTTTAAAATTAATTCAACGTTTCGACAGATACAGAACTCCTATCATCTTCAGGTGCTACTTTCTACATAATCCTACATATAAAACTATCTTTTGATACACATAATTGAGAAAAATAATACAATACAAAGAATAAAATAAAATGTTATTAATAAAAACACACTGAAAATTGAAATCTTGTACTATTTTATTACTATTTTAAAAATAGTTTTACAATTTTATAATATTATGTGAATATTTTATTGATAACATCTTATTTTGATCGTTGTATTGTACGTTTTACATAATAGTATGTAAAAGACATGATCTTCTGGTAAGCCTAACGTATCTATAGGACTGTCATTTTCTATTCACATAGAGTCATTTGTGTTCTAATACAAGTTAGTTAAGCAGTATACAAAAATATAGTTTTATATACAGGATAATGTAGTGAGTAGATCATGAATACGACATAAGTCATACCTGTAGAAACGTTATTTTAAATTTAAAGCACTTCCGGCGTTGGAAATCACAAAAAATTATCAATATATTAAAATTATTTCTAATGTAGAAAACAATATACTAACACAATTTTTGGATCGTTGGATGGAAGCAAAGTAAATGTATACATTTAATTTTGATTGCTTTTAACGAAGATTTATATCACTCGTAATAAACTGAATTGGAATTTAAAATAACTAAATTATTTAGCCTAATTAATTTTCTAGCTTCCATCTTCATTAACATTTACTACTCCATATAAATTGAAATATTTCTGCAATTCTACTGATGTCCTACGTTTAGACGTGCTGCTAGATATACATTCCTCTGCTTGCTGAGTTCCTACGTTCAGACATGCTGCTTAGTACACATTTCTCTGCTTGCTGAGGTCCTACGTTCAGACGTGCTGCTTGGTATACATTCCTCTGCTTGCTGAGGTCCTACGTTCAGACATGCTGCTTAGTATACATTTCTCTGCTTGCTGAGGTCCTACGTTCAGACGTGCTGCTTGGTATACATTACTCTGCTTAGTGAGGTTCTAAGTTCAGACGTTCTGCTTGGTATACATTCCTCTGCTTAGTAAGGTCCTAAGTTCAGACGTGCTGCTTGGTATACATTCCTCTGCTTAGTGAGGTCCTAAGTTAAGACGTGCTGCTTGGTATACATTCCTCTGCTTAGTGAGGTCCTAAGTTCTGACGTGCTGCTTGGTATACATTGCTCTGCTTGCTGAGGTCCTATGTTCAGACATGCTGCTTGGTATAAATCCTCCTGCTTGCTGAAGACATGCTCAGACATGCTGCTTTGTATGCATCCCTTGAGGTCAGAATAAATCAACCAGATGGCTTCAATCAAAGTTTTTTCCTCTTGAGACATCTAACGGTCTTAGAAATCTTTACTTTTGAAACTTTAGAGTCTTTTTGAATCACTCTTTTGAATATTTAGTAAATCACTCGTAGATATATATTTTGTAAATACATACTTTTGTGATAAATTATATCCACTTTTACTTGATGACTTTAATTTCTATCTCAAGTAGTTCATCCATCTTTTGTGTAGGCCTACTAAAACAAATAAGTAATACTTTACTTTTTGCCTTTTAACCAATTTGTAAATAACACAAAGTACTGAATATGAATCTTAGTGTTATATAACAAGCGTACATGATATATCAAAACAATTAATTTTAAATATAAATTATTTTGTAACTTATTTCTTTGAAATGTAAGGATAATTAAATTTTAATTGGTATGTTAAATTTACATTTTGTATTATTATCCTGTATTAAGACGCCGACCGTCAAGATATCATCGAATATATTGGGCGCATTAGTGTGATGAGTGTAGATGAACGAGTACACTCATTGTTACTAACAGGTTGACTGTTCCTCTGAAAGGGCTATTAATTAATAGCCCAATAGCGAGGGCAACTAAGTGACCTACAGATTTATGTGAAATCCAAACCACGTAGTGTTGGTCTGATTTTCAGCTAACTGACAAGTCTGACACTCAGTTCTCTTCCTACACAACATCCGAACCATGACTACCATCCAACATGGACACCCCAGACTTTTCTAGTAGTGGCCACGTCGATGGCAACTATTGAATGGACGCCAAGTCGGTATTAAGAGGACCGAGCATAGAACCTATCGCCTACAATCTCCTCAACACTCTGTCTCCAAGTAGCTGGGTTACAGCACTACGCCATCAGTGCTGACATTTGAAATAAATTTATTTAAAAGCACCTCAATTATACTGTAAACTTAGGCTATATCCACATTGAGGAGCAGAGAACAGATTAAGAACTCTTGAACAGTACACCAAGCACAATAATTTCGACATCATGGGTTGCCTACTACACGTTCTAGAAATTGTCAAGGACGTGGATACAACTTTGGGGGTCCCAACATCTGAGATAGACATCTAACACATAACACTGACAGTGGTATTGATATTAAGTCGGTTGTTTGTTTCGATTTAAGTCGATTAATTGTTTCGTAAATAATGTAAAGCACAATGTAATTATTTGTAAGTAATGGTACATTTTATAACAAAACAAGACACATTTGTCATTGGGCCTGACTGTTGGCGTAGTAATTGTTCTAAATAACAGTTCAGTATCAAATTATTCAGTCTTTCCGTATTTTATAAAAACAATAGTGAGTTTACAATAAAATATTATAATTAAATAACAGTTAAACACAGCAAATACCCACTAGCCCTAGATATTCTCCAGAAAAAGTACATGTCAAAACTAATTACATAACACAATTTCTACAAGAATGGTTCACATAAATATATATACACACAAAATTATCAGAATATCTTAGTATCAGAAGTTAAATATTATTAGAGAAGTGAATATATATATAAATAAAGTATGTCTAAAAATAATTATAATGTAAAATATTAAAAAATTTTAATTAAGTTTTAGACTATATTTTACTATAGCATAGCAATAATAAAATAAATAAAATGAGTACCTTTCCTTCATTAAGCTTGGGCACGCGTTAATAAAGTTAGATTCGTCGCAAAATCTGAGTGACTTTACGATAGCTTTCAAAGTAAACTTAAAAGCCTTAATTATCTACTTAAATATTTCTAAACTAATGTCCCGCTGAATATTTATTATTATTGAGTTATATACAGGGTGATTCAGAACTCTCTACCAACCTTTTGATGTATTGATTCTGGGCTAAGAGCAAATTTAAACACCGCTTTCAAACCATCCAAAAGTCATTAGTTAGTCACAGAGCCACCATTTTGTTTTATTCTCAACATTTATTTTTTTTTCTAAAACCCATAAGAAGTAAAACTTTTAAATTTAGTACACAAATTATAATAGTAAAGTCAACCTACGAAAAAAATTCAAAATTAAGACTCTAAAAATTAGATTCAAAATTGTCTAATGTATAAATTAAAAATAGTCTAAAGTATAAATTCAAAATTGCGGCCAGCCAAATATTTAAAACAAGAACAACTTGTAAAATAGTAGGCCATATAGCACTTTTACTAAAAGAAACCTTTTTTAGACAATTTAGATGTAAATCTAACGATATCCTATTTACTTAGATCGGATAAAAAATAAACGAGGTATGACCCTTTTTGTGGTGCGTGGCAGATAGTGAAAGTCAATGTACGCAGCCAATACAACAATGTGACAATCATCTAACCCCTAATAATGATTTTTATAAGTAAATACAATTTTTTTCTCATTAAAAATAAGAATATTACTTGAAACAACCTTATTTGTTTTCTCTTAACCTATTTATTTATTTTTATTTTTTTATTCATTCATAAGACGCCGATCGTCAAGATATGGGCGAATATGGATTTCGAATGAATGTGATGAGTGTATATGAGCGAATGTAGTCATTGTTACAAACTAAGGCCGACTATCCCTTACAAAGTGTCATTAATTATTAGCCCAATGACAAATGAACAGCCGGTGGTTATCAGCTGATCCTTCTCAAAATGTATTGACTCTAATTGGGATCGAACTGAGAACCTTTAGCACATGAAGCTGAGATTGAACCAACTACGCTACCGACCAATTTTTTTATTTTTATTACCAATTAATACTATTCCTATGTTTTCGTTATATTCAGCAATAAAAATACAAAAGGAATTTTTTTAAACCTGATTTGTATTTATTCAAAACAAAATAAATCCTAAGTAAGTTAAGAAATATTAAATAAATTGAAACTAATTTAACTAACTAATTAACTTATGTAATCATTTTATGGTTATTGAGAAAAAAATAATTTTTGAAAAACAAAATTGCAGCTCTATTAGTGACTGAGGACTTTCCGATGATTTAAATGTGATATTTAGATTCACTCTTAGCCCAGAATCAATACCTCAAAAGGTTGGTAGAGAGTTCTGAATCACCCTGTGTATACATAATAGGCCCTATTTACAACATTTAAGAATAATAGCCTTTAAGATTATTTTAGAAGGATAAATTTCGTTAAATATACCTGGTACAGTTATATTCACAACCAACAATTTATAATTATCAAGTTTATTTTTTATTTAACTAACATATGACATTTGGAGAAAATTTGTTTAATTTAATTGATGTTTTAGCTGAACATTGACTTCCCAAAAACAATAACAAATGTTCATAATGTAAGTTTGAACTAACGCCAAATTTAACAGATTTTTGTGTGATGATTTTAGGATTTCTATTTTCCAAACTATTTTAGTCTATCTCTATTGATAACCATGTGAACGACTGAATAGTGACTCTTTTGGTAAACTAGTAGTAGTGAATGTCATATTTCAAAAAAAAAAAAAAAAAAAAAAAAAAACTGTGTAGTACTGATTATGGACGAAAAGAGGATGAGTAACAAATGTGTGTTTGTATATAGAGTGAGGGAAAAAATCCGAAAATTTACTTTTTTAGCTCAGTGAAGTTTCAAAAATTGGCTTTTTACTCAGACCTTCAATCTGTATCATTTAGGTACTAAACAAAAGTAACAATCTTGTTTTTAAATAACTGTCTTGTCTAAAACTTATTTAGCTTTCGTGGATTATTTTACTTTTGATTGGTTTTAAAAATCTAGCTGCATAGTACTTAAGACCATTAACATAGCCCAAACATTAATTTTAAATTGTGCACTGTACAAGAGGCTAAATTGTCAATTTTTTGTGAATAAAATGTATATCATGACAATTGCAGCCTATCTTTTATTATATTAAAACTTTTAAATCTAGAGAAGTCTGGGGTGTCCATGTTGGACGGTAGGGTTCAGATGCTGTGTAGGGAAGAGAACTGAGTGTCAGGCTTGTTAGTTAGCTGAAAATCAAACCAACATTACGTGATTCGGATTCTACGTAAAGCTGTAGGTCCCTTAGTTGCCCTGGCTATTGGGCTATTGGTAAATAGCTCTTTCTGAGGAACCTTGTTTAGTAACAATGACCACACTCATTCATCTACACTCACATGGAAAATTATCCATATTTGGAAATATATATTTGTGTATTTTGTTATTTACTAAATTCTAAAATTATTTATTTTTTATGTAATTGTATGACAGTTTAGAGAATGGCATAGACATACAAGGAAATTTTTCACAGTAATGTGAATTTTAAGTGCATATTAATCCCCCAGGATAACGTTCAAAGCACTCAAACTAACTGGATCAGAAAGTTCCTCTACAGTAACAGCACACCAAAAGTCACAGAACTGGAAAATTCTTTGTGTAAACTCTCCTAGTATCGTAGTTTAACAATAAATACACCCAGTGTTTGGAATACAGACTAACTTTCATCGGATTTGAATGCATGTTGTTTCTCTATGGAACAGATCCAGTATTAGGTTCACTGTAGTGTGTAATGGAAAGCACAACACAATAGACTATAGTAAATGACTGAGAATAGCAACACATTACAAATTAAACTCACAAAATAAATAAATTTGTATATATAATCTAAAATTAGTACATATACAACTATTATTAATGTTACTAGGGGATACCTCTGCACGCTACGCGTGCTAACTTCACCACTCGCTGCGCTCATTACACCTCGGCCTTCGGCCTCGGCATGTGTCTTTTGTAGGTTAACTGTATAACAGTAGGTTAACTGTATAACGTAAAAGCGCAATATTGAATTAATTTACAATATCTCACTCCCATTACTCGCGTTGCTACATATTTATTATCATAAACAAAAAATGATATAATCTTTTCTTTTCATGCTCATTTCACACTTGTGTTTGTTTAATAGCTGAAGGTTAATTAACCTTGCCTACAACATTTCCCTGGCTTAATATTATGAAAGATCTAACCTCATTAATATTACAAACACCATTGTTTACATTTCAACAGCTGTTAAGACTTTTTGTAAACTATTATTTACATTTGAACAGGTGTTACTTTTCGATTAATTAAAATCTCTCTCCATGTTATTCTTATGACCAAAACCCGTACTTTGAGGGCTTCTCGTGCCTTTCAAGGTAATAATATTGAAGAAATAAGAACTTATTTGCACTACTACGAACATATGCAAATTGTTGACACCTCAACTGTTTAAATTGGTTAAGAAGTGAGGGATGAGTTACGTTGACAAAAACGGCTTCACATATTATATATAAGAATTCAGTTGTTTTACGCAAGTTTTTTTAGCAAAATTTTTGTCTACCTGATATTTTTAAATAAGCAACCGTTGTCAGTACTTTATATACTGTTCGTATGGTAACAGAGCTAATCAGATTTTCTTCAGGTTTATAAAATAGAAAGCAGCTTACTAATGATTGGTGATCATATTTTAATATTGGAAATGTCAACAGTAGTAAATTGATTGTAAGGGAAGCTGGGATCTTGAGGAGTTGATCCAAGGGGGGGGGGCAGGGGATGCCGGAGGTGGACGTCAGTCGTGAACTCGGTAAATAAGAAATGATTTAACCTATCATTTATTCAATATTCACTTGAAAAAGACTGTTCCTTTTCTCCATTCACTTTCAGCAGATAAATCCATTTAGATCGGACATTCACAAGGTTGAAATGTTTTATAATTTGACGTTCAAAGGGTTCTGTAATTGAAAATATGTAAAATTGTACTTCTGATGTAACTAAAATTTAAAATGTTTTGAACAGCTTTCCTAGACAATTTAAAAGGTATAATCATGTATGTCTGTGCGTATAAATCATAATAATTATAATAATTGATCACTAGATCATACTATTTAAATTTGCAATGAATTTTGGTAAAGGAAATCCGAGCCTAGTTTTCCAGATTGAGTTTTTCCAATAAAATAAAACTTGAAGCAGGAAAACCAAATGAAACTTTATAGATTTAGGGGCCAATAAGCAATCACAACACAGGAGATAAATATTCTAATAATATTTATAATTGTAATAGTTAATAAATAGATTAATTTTATTTATTTGGAAATGAGTTGTTATTTATCTTAATGTATTATAGTTCATATTTTGTATCAGTGGGTAAATGTATTGAATCGTGGAAATCACGCGATGCAATAACAATGTCCAGTATTGACGCTGATCCAACAGAATCAGATGTTAGGGTGAATTGTGTAGTCCTTAGAGGGTTTGTATACACTAGCAGGAATCTCCCACATATAAAACACTGCCAATATGATGTGTATTGTGCACATATTAGTAACATAAAGCACTATCAGTATGGTATATTGTACAAATATTAGTAGTATAAAGCACTGCCAATATGGTGTGTATTGTGCGTATAATAAATAGTAACATAAAACATTGCCAATATGATGTTTTGTGTGCAAATATTAGTAACATAATACATTGCCAATATGATGTTTTGTGTGCAAAGATTAGTAACATAAAATACTGCTAATATAGTGAGTATTGTGCACATCTTAGTAAATCAAAGGTCTGTCAATTAACTATGTATTGTGCACCCATTATTAAATCAAAGCACTGTTAATATGTAGTGTCCCGTACATCTTTTAGGTATATGTATAAAGCACTACCAATATGTTTTGTCCTGTGCAGCATTTAGTAATTTGAAGCACTGCCAATATGTTTAGTTCTATTCATCTTTTAGTAATATGAAAGACTACCAATATACTGTGCCTGTGCATCATTTAGTAATATGAAAGACTACCAATATAGTGTGTCCTGTGCATCATTTAGTAATATGAAACACTACCAATATACTGTGTGTGCATCATTTAGTAATATGAAACACTACCAATATACTGTGTGTGCATCATTTAGTAATATGAAACACTGCCAATATACTGTGACTGTGCATCATTTAGTAATATGAAACACTACCAATATACTGTGTCTGTCCATCCTTTAGTAATATGAAACACTACCAACATACTGTGTGTGCATCATTTAGTAATATGAAACACTGCCAATATACTGTGACTGTGCATCATTTAGTAATATGAAACACTACCAATATACTGTGTCTGTCCATCCTTTATTAATATGAAACACTACCAATATACTGTGTCTGTGCATCATTTAGTAATATGAAACACTACCAATATACTGTGTCTGTCCATCCTTTATTAATATGAAACACTACCAATATACTGTGTCTGTGCATCATTTAGTAATATGAAGCACTACCAATATACTGTGTCCTGTGCATCATTTATTAATATGAAACACTACCAATATACTGTGTCTGTGCATCATTTAGTAATATGAAACACTACCAATATACTGTGTCCTGTGCATCATTTAGTAATATGAAGCACTGCCAATATGGTGTCTCCTGTGCACCTTTAAATCATACAAACCATGTAAATAATGTTTAGTAACACGCTGATTAATTGCACTATCCTTTTTACATTGTGGTATCGATCCTTCAATTATTGTCGATATACAGTCAAGGATCCTTGTTTTGTTCATGAAATACAAATGTAATAAGAACATAAATAAGATATAGCAGGGGTAAAGTTCAGTCAGTTACTTAAAGTACGCCTTTCTACCAAAACATTCAGATACATTTATATTTAGGCGTAAATAAATCATAATGTTTTTATTTAATTAAGTCTCCTTCCGTATTTTAATAATGTTGTGCACTTCAAGAAATGTTGTATAAATATTTATACTTTAGCTAACATTTTTCAATAAATAAGCTGCACCCTTACTATATTTCAAATAAGCAGTGTACCACTAAAATATTAACATTTAAAAAAATACATTTTAATTTAATGACAAACCTATATACTAAACATATAATAGTTAACTATTTACATTTTCAATTCATCTGGATAACCTAGGTATAGCTGTGTTAAGGATATTCATAGAATTATTTTAAAGTCTGGCTATTATTAAATCTGGTCGGCAATTAAAAATAAATTTCATATAGTTCTTCCTTTTTGGGAAATCGGGAAAATGTATCCCTTGAATTCGTATATACTGTGAAAAATTAATAATAATGTGGACTTTAAAAATATTCCTCACTCAACCATGAACATAATTAAAAACTTGAATATTTTATTTTCATAGTTTAACATAATCATTTTATAAATGGTAAAAACTCTAAGATATCAAAGGTCACACTGCTGTCAGTCAGTATACAGAACCTAGTGACAACACTCAATTGGAAAACTAATTATACCTCTACAAATAGCTGTCTCCAAACTGGATCACAGTTGACACACGTTGGACAGTGTTTGCTAAATACTCCAGTTCCTGTGTTGTGACTGGACTGTGGCCTCAGTTATCAATGGTCACACTGCTGTCAGTCAGTATACAGAACCTAGTGACAACACTCAATTGGAAAACTAATTATACCTCTACAAATAGCTGTCTCCAAACTGCATCACAGTTGACACACGTCGGACAGTGTTTGCTAAATACTCCAGTTCTTGTGTTGTGACTGGACTGTGGCCTCAGTTATCAATGGTCACACTGCTGTCAGTCAGTATACAGAACCTAGTGACAACACTCAATTGGAAAACTAATTATACCTCTACAAATAGATGTCTCCAAACTGCATCACAGTTGACACACGTCGGACAGTGTTTGCTAAATACTCCAGTTCTTGTGTTGTGACTGGACTGTGACCTTAGATATCAATGGTCACACTGCTGTCAGTCAGTATACAGAACCTAGTGACAACACTCAATTGGAAAACTAATTATACCTCTACAAATAGCTGTCTCCAAACTGCATCACAGTTGACACACGTCGGACAGTGTTTGCTAAATACTGTACTCCAGTTCCTGTGTTGTGACTGGACTGTGGCCTCAGTTATCAATGGTCACACTGCTGTCAGTCAGTATACAGAACCTAGTGACAACACTCAATTGGAAAACTAATTATACCTCTACAAATAGCTGTCTCCAAACTGCATCACAGTTGACACACGTCGGACAGTGTTTGCTAAATACTCCAGTTCTTGTGTTGTGACTGGACTGTGGCCTCAGTTATCAATGGTCACACTGCTGTCAGTCAGTATACAGAACCTAGTGACAACACTCAATTGGAAAACTAATTATACCTCTACAAATAGCTGTCTCCAAACTGCATCACAGTTGACACACGTCGGACAGTGTTTGCTAAATACTCCAGTTCTTGTGTTGTGACTGGACTGTGGCCTCAGTTATCAATGGTCACAATGCTGTCAGTCAGTATACAGAACCTAGTGACAACACTCAATTGGAAAACTAATTATACCTCTACAAATAGATGTCTCCAAACTGGATCACAGTTGACACACGTTGGACAGTGTTTGCTAAATACTCCAGTTCTTGTGTTGTGACTGGACTGTGACCTTAGATATCAATGGTCACACTGCTGTCAGTCAGTATACAGAACCTAGTGACAACACTCAATTGGAAAACTAATTATACCTCTACAAATAGCTGTCTCCAAACTGCATCACAGTTGACACACGTCGGACAGTGTTTGCTAAATACTCCAGTTCTTGTGTTGTGACTGGACTGTGACCTTAGATATCAATGGTCACACTGCTGTCAGTCAGTATACAGAACCTAGTGACAACACTCAATTGGAAAACTAATTATACCTCTACAAATAGCTGTCTCCAAACTGCATCACAGTTGACACACGTCGGACAGTGTTTGCTAAATACTGTACTCCAGTTCCTGTGTTGTGACTGGACTGTGGCCTCAGTTATCAATGGTCACACTGCTGTCAGTCAGTATACAGAACCTAGTGACAACACTCAATTGGAAAACTAATTATACCTCTACAAATAGCTGTCTCCAAACTGCATCACAGTTGACACACGTCGGACAGTGTTTGCTAAATACTCCAGTTCTTGTGTTGTGACTGGACTGTGGCCTCAGTTATCAATGGTCACACTGCTGTCAGTCAGTATACAGAACCTAGTGACAACACTCAATTGGAAAACTAATTATACCTCTACAAATAGATGTCTCCAAACTGCATCACAGTTGACACACGTCGGACAGTGTTTGCTAAATACTCCAGTTCTTGTGTTGTGACTGGACTGTGACCTTAGATATCAATGGTCACACTGCTGTCAGTCAGTATACAGAACCTAGTGACAACACTCAATTGGAAAACTAATTATACCTCTACAAATAGCTGTCTCCAAACTGCATCACAGTTGACACACGTCGGACAGTGTTTGCTAAATACTGTACTCCAGTTCCTGTGTTGTGACTGGACTGTGGCCTCAGTTATCAATGGTCACACTGCTGTCAGTCAGTATACAGAACCTAGTGACAACACTCAATTGGAAAACTAATTATACCTCTACAAATAGCTGTCTCCAAACTGCATCACAGTTGACACACGTCGGACAGTGTTTGCTAAATACTGTACTCCAGTTCCTGTGTTGTGACTGGACTGTGGCCTCAGTTATCAATGGTCACACTGCTGTCAGTCAGTATACAGAACCTAGTGACAACACTCAATTGGAAAACTAATTATACCTCTACAAATAGCTGTCTCCAAACTGCATCACAGTTGACACACGTCGGACAGTGTTTGCTAAATACTGTACTCCAGTTCCTGTGTTGTGACTGGACTGTGGCCTCAGTTATCAATGGTCACACTGCTGTCAGTCAGTATACAGAACCTAGTGACAACACTCAATTGGAAAACTAATTATACCTCTACAAATAGCTGTCTCCAAACTGCACACAGTTGACACACGTCGGACAGTGTTTGCTAAATACTCCAGTTCTTGTGTTGTGACTGGACTGTGGCCTCAGTTATCAATGGTCACAATGCTGTCAGTCAGTATACAGAACCTAGTGACAACACTCAATTGGAAAACTAATTATACCTCTACAAATAGCTGTCTCCAAACTGCATCACAGTTGACACACGTCGGACAGTGTTTGCTAAATACTCCAGTTCTTGTGTTGTGACTGGACTGTGGCCTCAGTTATCAATGGTCACACTGCTGTCAGTCAGTATACAGAACCTAGTGACAACACTCAATTGGAAAACTAATTATACCTCTACAAATAGCTGTCTCCAAACTGCATCACAGTTGACACACGTCGGACAGTGTTTGCTAAATACTCCAGTTCTTGTGTTGTGACTGGACTGTGGCCTCAGTTATCAATGGTCACAATGCTGTCAGTCAGTATACAGAACCTAGTGACAACACTCAATTGGAAAACTAATTATACCTCTACAAATAGCTGTCTCCAAACTGCATCACAGTTGACACACCTCACACAGTGTTTGCTAAATACTCCAGTTCTTGTGTTGTGACTGGGCTGTGGCCTCAGTTATCCAAATAAAATTAAATTAATATTGCTAAATATACTCCATATTGGGGTAGGTCCTAGCTTTTGCTTCTTATTAGGGTGGATTCCAAGTCGTGCCCCACACTAGGATGGATTTAACTCTTGCTTCTCATTTAGTTAGGTCCTAACTCTTGCTTCGTATTGGAGTGGGTCCTAACTCAGTCTTGTTATTTGGATAGGTTTTAATTCTTGCACTCCGTTGGGATCCGTTGAAAACTCGTGCTCCTTGTTTAGGTAGGTCCTAACTATTGCTTCTTATTAGATTGGTTCCTAGATCTAGCTTCTTATTGTGATACGTTTTAACTCTTGCTCATCATCTAGGTAGGTCCTAGCTCTTGCTTCGTATTGGGAAAGGTCCTAGCTCTTGCATCTTATTGGGATAGGTTTTAACTCTTGCTCTCTATTGGGATGGGTTTTAACTCTTTCGTCTCATTTGAGTAGGTTATAACTCTTGCTTCTTATTGGGGTCAGTCGTAGTTCTTGCATCTTATTGGGATAGGTTTTAACTCATTTGGGTAGGTTTTGACTCTTGCTTCTTATTGGGGTCAGTCGTAGCTCTTGCATCTTTTTGAGATAGTTTTTACTCTTGCTCTCCATTGGGATGGGTTTTAACTCTTTCTTCTCATTTGGGTATGTTATAACTCTTGCTTCTTATTGGGGTCAGTCGTAGCTCTAGCTTCTCATTGTGATAGTGTTAACTCCTGCTCTCCGTTGGGATGGGTTCTAAATCGTACTCCCCATTTAGGTAGCTCCTTACTCTTGCTTCTTATTGGAGATGGACCTAACTCTTGTTTTTTGTTGGGATAAGTTATAAATCATGCTTAAATTATAGCTCATGCTATTTGGAAAGGCCGCACGCTCTGTCATGATAGTTGTTATTGGCAATAAATACACATAGATATATATTCATTGTAATGGGTCTTTCTGCTTGCTGAGGCCACGCACTACGAAATGCTGCTTGGTATGTGGTTCTCTGCTTTCTGAGCCCACACGATTCGAAATTATGCTTCTTGGTATGCGTCCATCGCATGGCTTAGACTTCATGCTTAGACATGCTGCTCGATATGCGTCTCTTGAGGTCAGAATAAATCAACCAGCTGACACTCAATTAAACAACAGAATAAATCAATTAAACTTTTACACTCCAGAGACCTCTCAACGACTAGGAAATATTACAATTCAAATTGTTGTATTGGACAATTTTAACATCCAACAAATTGTATGTTTGGGGGCTCGTAAAATTCTCGTTTTCAGATTAATATGATGTATTCCCTTCATTAGATTTATTATTATGTATTTTATTACATGATTATTATAGAGCTGGTAAATTATTTTTAACTATTCCCAAAAGGCGTTATTTTGTGTCTTGTTTGTAGTGATAATTGTACTTTAATTTTATTTCTGAAATTTTTAAACATTAGGGTTCTGGTAAATATGGAACTTTCGCTTACTTAACAAAATATGAAAACTGTATCCGAAAAATGGGTCAAGAAATTGCTATATTTTCACCAGAGATGCATTTATTCTCCGAATATTATGTTTAATATCAAAATATAAAAAAAAGAACAAACTATTTCACTTCTAGTTTTTTGTCTTATTTCCGTATTTTTTTTAAATTCAATGTGTTTCTTACGCTAAACATGAATTTGAAAATACGTTATCGTGTTCTATGACAATTATTTGTCTAAATACGTGTATTATGTAGCCTAAAATATACTTTCGTGAAGAATCACGATTAGCGGCCATCACAAGATAACTATGAACACTTACTGTTCATCACAAAACCTAATTTGCTTATATTTTTCCCACGAGTACAGCCAGCAGGACGTTCCGGAAGCCAGTCACCCGAATTCAATGGAAATACGAGTGACATATTATTGCAAATGTAATGTTATGTTTTGTAATGTTAGGTTAGGTTTGTAAAAAATGTTTTTATGGGTGAAAATCGTATTTTCCTCCCGAAACTACGTATTGAATATTTGTGTTTACCGTGGAAATTTATTAAAATAAAAAAATTCTAAAATACCGATTTTTAAATATATTTTTGTAATTTGAAGAATAAAATTAGAATTTTCTAATTTTACGGCGAAAAACGAGTTTTCCGTTCAATTAAATGATATTCTACGATAATTTTGCTCAATTACAACTACATTGATACAGTAAAGTTTTAATATTTTGAGTTGAATGGAAACTGCATATTTAGCAGGTTTTAGATAGTAATTGTTCACATGATATTCACATTATTTCCGTAATT
Organism: Stictocephala bisonia; assembly: GCA_035578905.1. Classification (NCBI taxonomy): domain Eukaryota; kingdom Metazoa; phylum Arthropoda; class Insecta; order Hemiptera; family Membracidae; genus Stictocephala; species Stictocephala bisonia. The sequence continues at coordinate 265,998 of JAQJVL010000021.1, forward strand.
TTGTGGCTGTTTTCAGAGCTTAAGGTATGATTTACTTTTTTTTTTTAATGTTACTAAACGTAGCAAGTGAAGCGTATTTCATGAAATATACTTCTATAAAACCACTAGATCGTCTTTTATTGTAATTTTCTCAGACTGTCAATAACATGTTTAATAAGATTATATTTAAAATCTTCATGGAAGGTTTGACTACAGGCTAGTATGTCATATGTGTTTTCTAACAATGCCATATAAAATAACCAATTAATCATTTATAAAATGTATATTTTGTTGTCTAAACATATTTTTTTATCTATTCCTTTTTTTGAAATTTAAATTGTTCTTGTTAAGTTATATAGAAGTAATATTGCTTTAAAATATAATCGTAAAGACAAAAAATCTTTACATTAGCAAAATTTCATACAGCATGTAATCTTGAAAAATTCACCAAACTTCTCTTATCTGCCTAAAATGCAGTGAAGTTTCATAGACAACCAAGTTGAGAAATTTGAAACGAAAACAAAACTAATTGATCGACCCGTAGCTTCACACATGAATAATGTAATGTTTACATCCATTCCATGATCGTCCTGACAAGCATTCTAAATACGTATCTGTGGTTACCGTTACAAATTTATGGATTTTATAAAAAATAATGTATTGAGATAATAAATTTTGCTTCCTGTAAGTTGTAATATGTTTAAAGTACCTTAAGATGCACAATATTTTATAAATTATTAAGCACCTTTATCGTATAGTATGCAAAGAAACTTAAATGTCATATATTATAATAAATATTGCAAATAAATTTGAAATAATTATTAAAAAATTATGTCATAAAAATGCAAGCTTTGCACTTCAACCTGTTGTTACTTTTGAGTTTCTGGATGGTTATATTCATTCGCTCATTACCTCTTTTACACCTCTAATAAAGTTACTATACGAACATAAGAACATTTATAATATTACAATTACTTCTGATACGCCATATAGTGAGCGATTTAAGGAGTATTATTTAAGGAGATATGAGTTGCAGAAAGGATATAAAGGAGCAATTATTGCTGTAGTAAAAGAAAGATTTCATAAAAATAAAAGTAAACGTTGAGGACTGTTTAATAAGAAGCTGAGGAACAGTTAGGACTCTTAGGAGAAAACTCTTAAGAAGACGAAAGAGGTTGGAAACAATGGATATGTGGATTTGGAGAACGATGGAGAAAATAGGATGCGAAGATAGGGTGTGAAATGAAGAAATACTGAGAAAAGTTGATGAATAGAGGGCAATTCTACAATCTCTACGAAGAAGAAAAATGAATCGGTTATGAAATGTGATGAGAGGAAAGAGCCTGTTGAAAACAACTCTAGAAGGAAAATTAAGAGGAAAGAGAAGGAGCGAAAGAGGATATTAGATGGTGGGCAGTATAAGGATCGGAGGGAAGTATGATACATCAAAAATACTAGCTCAAAATATAGTCGTTTGGTTGAAGACAGCAGTAGGAATTTCTGCCTGGGGGAAAACTCCATTGGTGATGATGATTTGAGCCATCAAAGGTTAGCTATCCTGTAGGTTTTAGTGGAAAGGATACAGGACACAATTCCCCTTGCCTTCTAACCTAGATTCATGAGGTTGTTTCTAAGTTGCTCAACGTGACCAAACTATAGAAGCTGTAGAGTTACAAACTGGAAATCGAACCCTGGTATTGTGTGGGTTAAATATGAATTAATAAATATATCTAACGTAACTAATACGAATTAATAAATATATCTACCGTAACTAATATTAACAAATAATTATATCTAAAAACTAATATGATCTAATAAATAGATCTAACGTAACTAATATGAACTAATATATAGATCTAACGTAACTAATATGAACTCATAAATAGATCTAACGTAACTACTATGAACCAATAAATAGATCTAACGTAACTAATATGAACTAATAAATAGATCTAACGTAACTAATATGAACTAAAAAATAGATCTAACGTAACTAATATTAACTAATAAATATATCTAACGCAACTAATATGATCTAATAAATATATCTAACGTAACTAATATGAACTAATAAATAGATCTAACGCAACTAATATGATCTAATAAATAGATCTAACGTAACTAATATGAACTAATAAATAGATCTAACGTAACTAATATGAACTAATAAATAGATCTAACGTAACTAATATAAATTAATAAATAGATCTAACGTAACTACTATGAACTAATGAATATATCACACATATGTAATGTTAACTAATAAATATATCTAACGTAACTACTATGAACTAATAAATAGATCTAACGCAACTAATATGATCTAATAAATAGATCTAACGTAACTAATATGAACTAATAAATAGATCTAACGTAACTACTATGAACTAATAAATAGATCTAACGTAACTAATATAAATTAATAAATAGATCTAACGTAACTAATATAAATTAATTAATAGATCTAACGTAACTACTATGAACTAATAAATAGATCTAACGTAACTACTATGAACTAATAAATAGATCTAACGTAACTAATATAAATTAATAAATAGATCTAACATAACTAATACGAACTAATAAATAGATCTAACGTAACTACTATGAACTAATGAATAGATCTAACGCAACTAATATGAATTAATAAATATATCTCACATATGTAATGTTAACTAATAAATATATCTAACGTAACTACTATGAACTAATAAATAGATCTAACATAACTAATATGAACTAATAAATAGATCTAACGTAACTACTATGAACTAATAAATAGATCTAACGTAACAACTATGAACTAATAAATATATCTAACGTAACTAATATGAACTAATAAATATATCTAACGTAACTAATATGAACTAATAAATATATCTAACGTAACTAATATGAACTAATAAATATATCTAACGTAACTACTATGAACTAATAAATATATCTAACGTAACTAATATGAACTAATAAATATATCTAACGTAACTACTATGAACTAATGAATATATCTAACGTAACTACTATGAACTAATAAATATATCTAACGTAACTAATATGAACTAATAAATATATCTAACGTAACTACTATGAACTAATAAATATATCTAACGTAACTACTATGAACTAATAAATATATCTAACGTAACTAATATGAACTAATAAATATATCTAACGTAACTACTATGAACTAATAAATAGACCTAACGTAACTAATATGAACTAATAAATAGATCTAACGCAACTAATATGAACCAATAAACAGATCTAACGTAACTAATATGAACCAATAAATAGATCTAACGTAACTAATATGAACCAATAAATAGATCTAACGTAACTACCTATGAACTAATGAATAGATCTAACGTAACTAATAAATAGATCTAACGTAACTAATATGAACCAATAAATAGATCCAACGTAACTAATATGAACGAATAAATAGATCTAACGTAACTAATATGAACCAATAAATAGATCCAACGTAACTAATATGAACCAATAAATAGATCTAACGTAACTAATATGAACCAATAAATAGATCCAACGTAACTAATATGAACCAATAAATAGATCTAACGTAACTAATATGAACTAATAAATATATCTAACGCAACTAATATGAACCAATAAATAGATCTAACGTAACTAATATGAACCAATAAATAGATCTAACGTAACTAATATAAACCAATAAATAGATCTAACGTAACTACCTATGAACTAATGAATAGATCTAACGTAACTAATAAATAGATCTAACGTAACTAATATGAACCAATAAATAGATCCAACGTAACTAATATGAACGAATAAATAGATCTAACGTAACTAATATGAACCAATAAATAGATCCAACGTAACTAATATGAACCAATAAATAGATCTAACGTAACTAATATGAACCAATAAATAGATCCAACGTAACTAATAAGAACCAATAAATAGATCTAACGTAACTAATATGAACTAATAAATATATCTAACGCAACTAATATGAACCAATAAATAGATCTAACGTAACTAATATGAACCAATAAATAGATCTAACGTAACTAATATGAACCAATAAATAGATCCAACGTAACTAATATGAACCAATAAATAGATCTAACGTAACTACTATGAACTAATAAATATATCTAACGTAACTACTATGAACTAATAAATAGATCTAACGCAACTAATATGAACCAATAAATAGATCTAACGTAACTACCTATGAACTAATGAATAGATCTAACGTAACTAATATGAAGTAATAAATAGATCTAACGTAACTAATATGAACTAATAAATATATCTAACGTAACTACTATGAACTAATAAATAGATCTAACGTAACTAATATGAACTAATAAATAGATCTAACGCAACTAATATGAACCAATAAATAGATCTAACGTAACTAATATGAACCAATAAATAGATCTAACGTAACTAATATGAACCAATAAATAGATCTAACGTAACTACCTATGAACTAAGGAATAGATCTAACGTAACTAATAAAAAGATCTAACGTAACTAATATGAACCAATAAATAGATCCAACGTAACTAATATGAACCAATAAATAGATCTAACGTAACTAATATGAACCAATAAATAGATCCAACGTAACTAATATGAACCAATAAATAGATCTAACGTAACTAATATGAACCAATAAATAGATCTAACGTAACTAATATGAACCAATAAATAGATCCAACGTAACTAATATGAACCAATAAATAGATCTAACGTAACTAATATGAACCAATAAATAGATCTAACCTAACTAATATGAACCAATAAATAGATCCAAAGTAACTAATATGAACCAATAAATAGATCTAACGTAACTAATATGAACCAATAAATAGATCTAACGTAACTAATATGAACCAATAAATAGATCTAACGTAACTAATATGAACCAATAAATAGATCTAACGTAACTAATATGAACCAATAAATAGATCCAACGTAACTACCTATGAACCAATAAATAGATCTAACGTAACTAATATGAACCAATAAATAGATCCAACGTAACTAATATGAACCAATAAATAGATCTAACGTAACTAATATGAACCAATAAATAGATCCAACGTAACTAATATGAACCAATAAATAGATCTAACGTAACTAATATGAACCAATAAGTAGATCCAACGTAACTAATATGAACCAATAAATAGATCTAACGTAACTAATATGAACCAATAAATATATCTAACGTAACTAATATGAACCAATAAATAGATCCAACGTAACTACCTATGAACTAATAAATAGATCCAACGTAACTAATATGAACCAATAAATAGATCTAACGTAACTAATATGAACCAATAAATAGATCTAACGTAACTAATATGAACCAATAAATAGATCCAACGTAACTAATATGAACCAATAAATAGATCTAACGTAACTAATATGAACCAATAAATAGATCCAACGTAACTACCTATGAACTAATAAATAGATCTAACGTAACTAATATGAAGTAATAAGTACATTATATGCTTCCCACTTACTAATTGAAAAATTTTCCATACAAACCTTTTATATCCACTGACTCACTGACTAAATAATAGTACATTTACTGTGGAGTACATTGCAAACTGTAGATTTGCAAAATTGAATGGGTGAGTAATCAAATTGTCGAATATATCCAAACACTAATGGAATAGTTGTGGATAAACCTCTTTCGTCCCTTGAATATTATCTAATATTTACTTGTAACAAATATTCAACTGTTGAATATTCTTCCATTACAAGCGTATTTATTTATTTATCAATTTAAATAAAGAACTTTTTTCTGTTGATTGAAGTATAATTGTATTCATTGTCCATGAAATATTTAACATTATTCCTAATTGTATCGCTTAAAAATTAAATGTAAAAAGTTAATACCTTGTAGATGTATTGTAACCTTTAAATATAATCAAATAAAAATGTTTTGTGATGTTATGTATGCAAATCGAGTGTGTAATTATCTTTGTACTAATCCATTATTATTTGGTTCACGTATGTAACTATTTACTAATGTTTATGTGATTTCATCCCTCAATGTTTTTTAGATAACTTATGTATCTACTATCAAGATAAATTTACTATAAAAAATGTCTCAATTGAAAATATAAAATACGGTAAGATACGTTTGAAAACGCTTTACGCCTCATATTAAATATATTTCAAAATTTAGATTCAACACGTCATTATATCACGGCTGTTATACAAGGGGTGATTTTTTGCTAGCCCCCCCTCCCGTATATACTTTAACTCAATCACATATATAAATATCATATTTGTTTCACTCATTAATATAATTTCGTTTATAGTTTTTGAACACTATTTAATTACATTTATAGAACCTCAAATTATTCAACAGGCTTCTTGTGATTACTGGCCAAAAATAACCACACCAAACATACATTTTGTACCTAAAATATTTTGTTAAAGAACTTCACAATCGTGTAAAAAAGTCAAATCTTGACTAAATTATGACATCCCTCTGTTTTAACGAATTCCCTGGCCATAAAAGTATGTTCTTCAAATTGTTTTATTTAAATTGCTGATACCACTAATTTATTTCAATTTGCAAGTTAGTGGTATAGGAATAAAGTATATAAACCTACTATATGGAGTAGTAATAGGTAATCAAAATTATCTAAAATAAACGCACAACACATAACATAAGTTCTACGCTCGGACCTACGATACAACGTCATTCCTATCGGCGTGAATGCTGGTAGAGAAATCTGAGGTGTCCGTGTTGGGTGGTAGTTAGAGTCCGGATGATGTGAAGGGTTGAGAACTGAGTATCAGGCATATCAATTAGCTGAAAATCATACCAATACTATGTGGTTCAGATTCTACATAAAGCTTTAGGTCCCTTAGTTGCGTCGTTTTACAATTTTCTCTCTTTCATACCTCTTCAAAACTAACCATAAAATGGGGAAGGTTCAGGAATATCGGAAATTTCGTAGTGAGGTGAGACGCTGAGTGGATACAATAAAGATGAGGCTGACGGATGGATAATAATGGATAGAACTGGAGAAAATTCTCACTTGGGTCTGAATTATTCAGAGTTAGTGAGTCTCACTCTGAAATATCACCGATGTCATAGAACATTTACTTTATAAATAATTACAATTATTTTTTTTAATTGAGTGAAATTAAATAAATTAAATGGTAATGTTTTTATATTTTATAAATTATGAACCCATATCCAACTAAACCAACAATTAATTAGTTGAACTGTATTATATATTTCTTAAATTACAATGTATTTCTTCCTAAAGTTATTGAATGGTTTTAACGTTCTTTTCTTGTTGATTGCAGTATTTAATGGTATAATTTTCAGGTTATATGGTTATGGTAAAATAATCAGGTTTGTTATTAAATTCCAAAACTGGGAGTTTTCTCAATACCCAAAATAATATGAGAAAACTTTTAGCATTTCTGTCATAATAAATATTTATTTTACCCTATTAGTGTTTGTGTTTCTAATTTTGAAATATTATGTTAGTACTTTGGAAGCTCGCTTGCTAACGCTGTTACTCACCAAACTCGTATAGGCAACTCATGTAATATTTTTATTATTCTTTACATTTTAACTATAGATAATTTTTCAAAAAAAATTCTTATTTCAAGTTTCACCCTCTTATTCGTATGGTATTGAAAACAAGAGCTCTGATAGCTGGTTTTGGGATATTATTTATCAACTTTTCTTTAGATCTTTGAGAGAAAATATTTTAAAATCCTGTAAGTACAAAAATAAAGAAAATCCGTGTCAAGTTGCATAGTTCGAAGCCTAAGCTTTTTGATAATTCGTTATTCAGCACTATTTAGTTTTATATTAATATACAAAACAGATTCACCCACCAATAAAGCTAAGTTTGGATGTGGCTTTAAGTTAGGTTAAATGAATGGTTTTATCTTACGTTTATTTAAGTTCAAAATGTCGTCATAGCTGATAGTAAAAACTAACCAAATAAAAGTACGTGAAAAAAAATGTTAATAGAGCTATATACAAAAATTATACATGCATAGAATAGTGAAAAACCTGAAAATAAACGAAAGCAGACAATTAAGATCTTCCTCATAGATAAAGCTTGCACTGAATTACAAATTAGAATTCTTAAATAAGCACGGTAGTAAAGCTTACAATTTAAAAAAATAAAAATGAAAATAAATTATACAATAAAAATACTACAAACAAGTAGTTATTATGTGCAGTATGTAACAAGTTTAAATAATAGCTTTTATCAAAAAGAGATTAAACATGCTGACCCCAAAATATTACTTACTTACTTATAAACTAAAACATGCACATGATAAATATTGTAAATATTGCAAACATAACAAATATTTAATATTATATTGAACAAAATAACAATTCAATAGTAAAACAAGTCATGAAATTGAAGTATGTCAAGAACAATTAAAAGCATTGTAAGTGTTGCTGTAAGCGTTGTCATTATTTTCTGACAAGCGACTGACCAATCCGATTGTCAACCAGGACGACTAAGACCTTTACCTAACTGAGAATAGTTTTATTCAGCTCATCCTATTGTATGTAAATAGGGATTTTATGGCAATGTCTCCCAGCTCATTACAGGAGTCGTATTTCGTTGAATTTATAAATATTTTAAGATAACAATTTTAAAGTACAGTAATTAACACATGTGTTATTTATTGCTAGGTTAAACTCCGGAATATTTAAAAAGATATTAGTTAACTTTTATATTGGTTAGTAAATACTTGATTATAATATTACCTACAAACATAAATATCATGTAATATGAATTTTTGGGCATGTAATTTCTGTCAGTAAGGTCTACTTCTACAGCTGGTTTGAACTGCATTATATCTACATGGGACTACACTAGTGCTCCACAATAGACCACAAAACAGCTCTTAATTTTAGACACAACATTTAACATTGGATTATCAATGTATATGTGTATTTATTAAATCTAAAATCAATGGTGAAACTAAGAATCGATGCTAGTGTTTATTTATTGAATGTCTCGTCTTGACTTCAGAGCACTCATACAGCAAAATATGGAACTACGTAGAGTTTGAGAATGCTACAACCAATGGCGTGACGATATAAGTCAGACACAACCATAGTAATGCTTTTGCGTCTTATATTTTGCAACGTTTCGGTGTTTTGATTGCGCCTGTTTTATAACCTACTTGAGTGATATAGGGAATACGATTTTGAGTAAACAAGTCATGGTCATTAACTTTCTTATTGTTTATTTTGCATTTAAAATTTTAGTTTTCTCTTATTTATATTGTTCTTATCGCGTTATCTATTGATTTTTATATTGTATTATTGAACCAATTAAATATGCCCCTTGAAGCTGATTTCTACGTACTTCAAAATGTATTTACTTTTTGTCGTATGTCAAACGCAGGACTCTTAGCAACACCGCGCGTGAGGGTCACTCAAAGGCACTAAGCTCGCTCATTCAAGTCGGGAGATTCATTAAATTAAATATAGAAGTGTAGTCTCTAACAACCTAATGATTGTCTCATGTTATATGCAAAATAACTCTTAACATTACTGACATTTAGTTATTTTAGGAAACATTTCCATAAATATATTAGCCTGAAGACAACCAAGAGTACTGATACTTCATGGCGGGTCAAAATCGTACATTCTCGCAAAGTCTAAACTTTTTCCTATAAACTTGGTGCGTTCTAAAATTATGATATTTTGTTAGAAGACAGTGTGAGGGGTAACCAACAGTGAATTAGGCCCAATCCGGCCGGTGAAGGTTGGGAAGAATACGTGATCAGCTTGGGTAGCAACCGTGATCAGCTTGGATTAGGTTAAGGTTAGATTAGGTTAGGTTAGGTTACGTTATGTTAGGTTATGCTAGGTTAGGTTAGGTTAGATTAGGTTAGGTCAGGTCAAAATCTGTCTCTATTCAACTTTTAAACAGTCCTTAAAGTTTGTATACTTTTTTGGACAGTACTGGATGTCGAGGCATTAGGTACGATTCCATATTAATAATATATACATATTGTTTTATTTGTTCTAAGAAGGGAAACTTTTTATGTGTTTTTCAAACACCAATAAAACAGTTTTTTTACCCAAATGAAAAAAACTCTGCATGCATATAACCAATTTTGACTTTATGGTATATTAAGAAACACTGTCAAACTATAGGTTACACTACGAATCATGTTCATGAAGTGTAGTGTCTGACAAAATCGAATGATTCTTCCATGAATCAATAAGAAGAAACAGCTAAAAGAAATATTATGGTGGGAGAGGGGAAGGGCTTGTCACATCCCTCATACCGGCGTTGGGGCGGGAAATGCCATCTGAGGTCGTTAATCACCTATTTAGCTGAAGACAGGTGCCTCTGTTCTGTAACTAAGATTTGACGTCACTCTTGAATGATCACTTGGCTTTGTTGAGATGGTTATGATTTGTTATGTAAAGTGGAACAGTCCATAATTGAAGTTGCCAGTCCCTATTTCAATTATACGATTTCAAATACATTGTCATGTTACTTTCCTCCCCTTTGTTATAGTATTTATGTTTATGTCGTATTTAGATACTTAAAAGTATAATCTGTACGTTTATAAGATAGGTAAAACAGGATTCTGAACTTTATGAATGGTTTTTCCGGTGTAATATGCCAAACGATTACGTCTATGGAGGGCATCCAAGGTTCGAATTCCCAACTGAGTTATCTGGGTTGGTTCTTCACTCGTTGATTTAAGTTCATGCACATCCTTGCTGATCTATGGAAACTGCCGATTGAGGTTTTTTAAGATCAACTCAAAAAAACTCAAAATAGTTAGGCTTACTGTCAGTTTTGTTATGCTTGTAAAACTGCGAGTACATTTTCGTGAATTTGATACAACCCATCATAATATCTACGTCAGCTGAAAATAGAAAATAATTTAACATCACTCAATAATTGAAAGGTGGAAAGCTACAAATTAAAACAATTGAGTTCTGAAACACACACAAAAAAACGCATGTCCCTTCATTTTCTAAAGATAGAATGTTCGAACTAAAAACAATGTGCTAGACATAAATATATTACAGGTAGGGGGGCTTTTATTTGTAAATATGATTTTAATTGCGAGTGAAGTTTTTTTTTTTTAATGAGAGACCTAAACCATGTTATTATGTAGTCCTACCATAGGCTATGTTACTGTTAACATTTCAATACATCAGCTGATCGTAATAAATAACATATTTCAACTAGTTTGATTTTCATGTTATTGCTTAATTTTTTTGGACCTAAACTCAATATCTTACTTTTAAACATAAGAAATCTATATTGTTACAACGGCCATAGAAAAACTACGTAACTGACTGTCGTCTTTCCTCAATAAAGTCAAGGCAAGCTTGTAAACTTCTAGGTTTTACGTGGGTTTGACTAATAATAGCATGTTCCTTACAAACCACTCATTAAATTTATAATACATAATTTGTGCAGTCTGAAAATGACTGGATCGTTTAAGAATGCACTTCAACGTTGACTTATGTAGTGTTCAGGATGGTATATCCTTCAAGCATTAAAACGAGTAAGTAATTTCAATAGTGTTTAGGCCCGTTAAACATTCTTTACTTCATCAGTCGTTAATAAACAATTGACTCGAGGCAAATTAATTCTATTACGCCTGTAATAACAGTGCGCCTGATACCGTGGGGGCTATCAATGGATCACACAATCCAGTAAGTGTCAATTACATGTAAATAGCTGCAATATATTCTTCTTAACATGCTTAAGTACTTTCCAAAAGGGTTTAATTGCTTTATTGTTTTCTTCGACCACAAATTGTTTTGTTGTGAATGATAGTCATAACATAAGTTAGACGTGAGTTCATTTTAGGGTCTTCGTCCGGATGCCCAGTTTAGCACTCTAAGGAATTAGTCCTAGATGTTATTGCAACTACCGCTAAGAGTAGAAAAGATCCTAACTCACTAACGAACAAGCAATGTATTTCCCCCCCCCTTCACCCCCCTCATAGTCCCCACCTGCCCTGCCCCGCAAATTCGACAGAAAGACATAACTCCCTCATTTATAGTAAACCCTAGAAATTAATTTTACATATATTATTAATCTACTTTTTTAGCCAAACATGACTACAAATTTTAACTCAAAAGTTTAACAAATAATATTTATAGAAAAATAGTTAGTAACACTTAAAAAATATATATTTTTATATTTACTGGTTAGTACCTTTTGTCAACTATATTCTTAAAATGTAAATAAAATCATGGGTTATGCACCAAACTGGCCAAAATAGCCACTTTGAGTGGCCATATCTCTATGAAGAACTTTTCTAGAATAATTTTTCCCGTAACACATTTATTACTTACTTAGATACTAGCAATTTTATAGAAATAAATTTCAAAAACATTTTCGTGCGAACAATCTTAAACACTGCTACCCGCGTTTTGAGGTTCCTTTTCTCCTGTGTTCTCCTATTATGCAATATGATGAGTTTTATATTTTTGTTCATTCGTTGTATTTATAAAAATATTATTACAGTTTAATAATATAAAATTTAGTAATATTTATGTAAATGATAGAATAAAATATAAATAATATAAAATGTACAAAAATATTTTATCAATTACTGTTAAAAAAAGTTGTATACTTTAAATACAATCAATCTTTAAGCAATTAATCTTCATGGAGTTTTAGTTACAGGACATACAAATGCTCCATAACTAATGGGGAAAACGAAGCTACAAGTTTGACCATTACCAATGGTTGCCATTAATGGTCTAGCCTTCTGACTTCTGTGTGGCAGCTGATTGCCCTTTGCCTTTTGTACGGACTGGACTGTGTTTGTCCCTCGTTACAAAGCCAACTCATTGTTCAAGGTTCCTTTAAGATTTTTTGGATTGTAAAACCATCTTGGATTTTGATTATTTATCAATTAATTACAACTGTATTAATATTTCTAACGATATGGCATTGAATTTATAAGTTTGTTTTAGCTGTTAACTGCCATAGAATATGAAAGTAAAATATTTTTAGAGTATAAAGCTCATAAAATTACAACAACGATATTTATATTTAATCAGAAAATAGTCGTAAAATTAAGATATCGGTCATATAAATCATCTGAAAAAGTTAAATATTGATTATTGTAACTTAATTGTTTGCAGGAGTAATTAATAAACCTAACAGTTGAATTAATGGTGTAATTTTTAAAATTGTGTATCAAGGTATCAAGTTCAATTCGTAAATAATATTAAGACACCCAAAACTGATTGAGTATAAATATCGTTTTATTTATTTTATTTTTTACTTATTCATAAGACGCCGATCGTCAACTCACTGCTGACTCAGTGAATCCAGTTTATTCTCTATTGTTCTTATAATAATTAAGCCCAGTTAACAGTTATTTTTCAGTTGTTTAGACAAAACTCCTAATATATGAGTAATTTTTGTACAAATCAAACTGTTCTTCAGTCTTATTTCTGTATAAATAAGTTTGATATTTAAAAGACATAACGTACGTTAGTAGGCATTGAAAGTGCCATAAAAATAGTTTTTAACATATTAAATGTGTTGATGGATTTCAATGGCAGCCACCAGTCAAAAGGGGGGAGAATTACGAATTAGTTTCATACATAAAATCTGCATAAAATAAAATCTAAATACAAAATATTTGTAAATAATGACTGATCTATCTGGTCACAGCAAGTCGCTTAACCATTCAACACCTGCTTTTCAGATAAGGAATATAAGCTAATCCCCCCCCCTCCTCCGAAAAGAACGACATGGGCAATAATTTACTGTCGGCGCAGTAATTATGAGTTGAAGGTTGTTTTTTAGGGAACTAAGAGGCTTATGCGAAATCTAATTACACCATTTTTTGTCAATTAATTGTACATTTAATTCATACATTGAAATCTATTTCAAATAACTTTAAATTAACAAATTTTTAATTTATTTAAATCAATAGAAAGTCACCGAATTTACTTACATGGTGTATATGAACGTAATGTATGGTAAATATACACGTCATAAGTATTACAATACCAAGTAATTAGTTTCACGGCCTCTTTAAGCTAAAAAAATGATGTTTCAGCTAATTAACATGAGCTTTTTCTCTTTAAATTAAAATATTAAACTTTATAAAATTTATAGAAAACGTTCCCTCAACCAGGTTTTAAAATATAAATGCAATACAATAACAGGTTTCTCTGAGTAATAACGGTGTAAATTTGATATACAGTGAAAACTAGTTAAAAGTCCAATACTTTCTTTGTTCCAACCAGGATTAAAATTATTAAAACTTATAATACAATTTGAAAATGCATATGTCATAACGTACAATTAAATGAAGAAAGCAGCGGTGTAAATAGATTTTTCTTATGCCTCTTAGTTCCTTCAATAACAACCTTCAAACTCGGGTGCACATAATTTCTGCATCAACAGTAACTATGTGATGCATAGTTTGAATTTCGACTCCTCAATCACATGACTGATGATTTGCCATTCCCCTTATATTTCCAGAAGTTGAATCTTCCTATACCAATGCAAAAGTGACTCAACATTGTCCATTTCTTAAAAGAAGGTTCATTCCACCAATGACGGCCACCGAATGAACCTTCCTTTTGAACGTAAGATTTAAGATGAAAGCCATTATCAACTTAAATATAATCATAAATGTGAGTAATTTCAAAGTATTATTTAAATGTTGTTTGGGTGGAGAGTGTCATTTATTGTGACTATATTAATACCATATTAAGTATTGTGGGTAGGTGGGAGTGGAAACGCTCTCTACGATCACAGTTATATGGAAGATGACTGTGTATACTTACAGTTATATGGAAGATGACTGTGTATACTAACAGTTATATGGAAGATGACTGTGTATACTAACAGTTATATGGAAGATGACTGTGTATACTAACAGTTATATGGAAGATGACTGTGTATACTAACAGTTATATGGAAGATGACTGTGTATACTTACAGTTATATGGAAGATGACTGTGTATACTAACAGTTATATGGAAGATGACTGTGTATACTTACAGTTATATGGAAGATGACTGTGTATACTAACAGTTATATGGAAGATGACTGTGTATACTTACAGTTATATGGAAGATGACTGTGTATACTAACAGTTATATGGAAGATGACTGTGTATACTTACAGTTATATGGAAGATGACTGTGTATACTAACAGTTATATGGAAGATGACTGTGTATACTTACAGTTATATGGAAGATGACTGTGTATACTAACAGTTATATGGAAGATGACTGTGTATACTAACATTTATATGGAAGATGACTGTGTATACTAACAGTTATATGAAAGATGACTGTGTATACTAACAGTTATATGGAAGATGACTGTGTATACTTACAGTTATATGGAAGATGACTGTGTATACTAACAGTTATATGGAAGATGACTGTGTATACTTACAGTTATATGGAAGATGACTGTGTATACTAACAGTTATATGGAAGATGACTGTGTATACTTACAGTTATATGGAAGATGACTGTGTATACTAACAGTTATATGGAAGATGACTGTGTATACTTACAGTTATATGGAAGATGACTGTGTATACTAACAGTTATATGGAAGATGACTGTGTATACTTACAGTTATATGGAAGATGACTGTGTATACTAACAGTTATATGGAAGATGACTGTGTATACTAACATTTATATGGAAGATGACTGTGTATACTTACAGTTATATGGAAGATGACTGTGTATACTAACAGTTATATGGAAGATGACTGTGTATACTTACAGTTATATGGAAGATGACTGTGTATACTAACAGTTATATGGAAGATGACTGTGTATACTAACATTTATATGGAAGATGACTGTGTATACTTACAGTTATATGGAAGATGACTGTGTATACTAACAGTTATATGGAAGATGACTGTGTATACTAACAGTTATATGGAAGATGACTGTGTATACTAACAGTTATATGGAAGATGACTGTGTATACTAACATTTATATGGAAGATGACTGTGTATACTAACAGTTATATGGAAGATGAATGTGTATACTATTTCCTTGGAAACGCTCTCTACGATCACAGTTATATGGAAGATGACTGTGTATACTATTTCCTTGGAAACACTCTCTACGATCACAGTTATATGGAAGATGACTGTGTATACTATTTCCTTGGAAACACTCTCTACGATCACAGTTATATGGAAGATGACTGTGTATACTATTTCCTTAGAAACGCTCTCTACGATCACAGTTATATGGAAGATGACTGTGTATACTATTTCTTAGAAACGCTCTCTACGATCACAGTTATATGGAAGATGACTGTGTATACTATTTCCATCCTAACTGATTTTATTTTGGATTAGATTGTCTAATAATTAATTACTTTTATAGGTTATATTTTTTAATACCTCTCATCATATTAAAAAATATATTTCAGGACCAAAAACCAAAAATAAAAATATAAATTTGTTTTATAATAAAAAGATTTTTGAAGGTTTTAACAGGATAACTAAGCTGTTTCTTAAAATATCCTTAATATTAAAATTTTCTCTAATTGATAGGCACCAGAAAAAAATTAGGATGACAAAAAATATTACAATATTAAACAAATTAAATGTTTTGAGGAACATTTTATTGATAAAGTCTGAGAACATAGTATTTTCTTAGAGTTATATTGATAAAAAGTTAGAACTACCGGTACTTTACTTACCGTAATAGTTTTAGTTTAGGCCACTCACACAGTTATAACACAGATGTGGTGACAATTTGGTAGGTGTAGCTCTAATAGTTTTGAAATATCATGTAAATAGTAAAAAAAAAAAAGTTGCCGCAATGGTCAGAAAAGTATCCTAAAATCGCTATGTTTATCCATCCGCTAACGCTTTAAATATTTATCCATAACTTGGTCAAAATAAATTGTAGACCTATAAGAGTCGGATTAAAATGTTCAAAAATAAACGTTGAAAATTAAAAAACATTTAAAAAATAAAAAAAAAGTTTAAACCTTTCAAGATTAGCCCACTTTTAAGGGTAATATATTAATAAAACTCATTATTTGATTAATAACAACTATAAATTGTCTCATTTAATGAATGCCATCAGGTGTTTGTTAGTAAAGCTGGATGAAACAATGTGAGACTCGTCATATTTACTGTAGTTACAGATTATGTCTACAACAATGGTGTACCAAATCACACTGAACACACTTTGTACACACAAAGCCAGAACTGATGCGGATTAACCAATCAATCACACTCGCATTATTAATTAATTGAAACGTTAAACTGATTCGATGTCAAATATATTGATATTTGTGTTGCTCTCTCATCCACTCATATCACATTCGGTACGAATAAAGTCAGCTGTTTTATATTTTGAATAAGTTGAAACTACCACTAACAAAACACTGTTTTTTATAGATTAGTACATATTTTTAATACTACTTATTTATTTGGACAGAACCTTTTTATTTATTAGCCTAATTTTCGTTTCTAAACTATATTTTCCTTTCTGAAATTTAAATCACTATAACCTTTTAAATTAAAATAACAAAATGTTTAAGATATTATCTCAATCAAGGATTAAAAAAAAACAAAAATCAATAAATATTATAGTTGTACGTCAATAAAATAAATTGAATCTTGCCTATATTTATATTATATTATCTTTACCTATGTTATTTAAACTAAGTTAACAAAATAAAATGTATGTAGAGTTTTAAAATAATTACGTCAAAAATTGTGATATCATACGTTTTGATGTAAGTATGACTATTACTTATAATAAATGAATAATTAATTTACGACTTTATAATGAACATAATATATAAAATTAACAAACAAGGTTAAATATAAAGTAAAAATAATAAATACAAGAGGGAAATAAATTCCTCTACTATTTTAACTTCACTATCATTTTACATCGGCTTACAGGTATGTCTATGAACTTTCTTCAATTTTTGAAGTTTTGACCATAAACTCAGCTGAGGATTCAAACATTGGATTCCACTCCACTGTCCGAAGTCTTAGCCACAAAACAACAAACCGGCTTCTACTAGGTTATACTAGGTTGAGTAAAAAGTCAACCTCATGGCACGACACACAGCCAATTCGATGTTAGTTAGATGGTCAAACACTGCAAGCGCTAATGTCTCCCAAACGTGTGTTGGTGACACTAACGCCGCCGATCGTCTGATTGCCCAAACAGTGATCGGGACGGGATGAATCTTTAACATTGGATTTTCGCTTATTATTTGATCTGTATTCAATAAAACAACTACTTAATATGCATAAAAAATGTTCTATATTAAAGTAAGATTATCTTTATATGATCAAACGGGCTAAAATTTGGGCGAAAATTTTTCAAACCAAAAAGGTTTTTTTATGGAATGAGCACTTTCACATGATTTTTAGATTCTGAATAGCAGTGGACCATATTTTGGCTAATCAACATATAAAGAGTATACGTTTAGATTATATGAATCATATCTATTCACATATATGATCTGAAGTTAATTACCACGAACTTTGCAAACTTAACTGGGTAATAGAACTGATATCATAGAAATGCAAATGAGTTTAACTACACTAGGCATTTTTTCATATAAATAAGGCGTGTAACAGTACTTTAAATAAATATAAAGCTTATATGTACAGAACGTATCCAAGTGAAGTTTCATGAGGCCAAAGTATTTCACTTTGACTCCACAGAGTCGGTCCGTGACGGAGGAAACGAATCACTCGTTTCCGGTTTGTTTTGTGGTGGACTTTTCAGAGTAAACACGAACTTTACTACAGGACTTATCAGCTGTTAGATCGGAGACGACACAACTTTGAAGGAGCCAGGAAGTTTCACCGCGTTAACATCAGATACAAGCTCTTCTTTTATATTGATGAGACATCATCAACGCAGCCTTAACTGTAAATCCCCATGTAACTTTAAAGACGAACTACTGGGAGGGAAGTATGGTCTGTGTCAAGTTGCACTGGGAGGGAGGGGCTAGTTCATGATGGACGATTATATATCCCCTTTATGATAGTTGGGATGGGATTGAGAACACTTCATTAATATTTGAATGTATTTATTTTCCGAATTTTCTTTTTTATTTTTGAATATTTCCTACCTCGTGTTTATTTTAGATGGAAGCAACATTAGATGTAGGGGCCTTGCTGTTATGTGGAAGGAGTTTTAGCTATTTCTAAGTACAAAATAAATGACTAGACATGAAAAAGTCTGCTCCTTGCTTGAAGGACCTCAGCGATCTTCATATTTAGTGATTTAGTGTGTAATAATAGGATTGATAATTGTACTTTTTTTATATTATAAAGGGTGATTTTTTTATAAGTGTGCCACCAGTGGGGTCTTTTATACTTGCAGAGATATAACAAACTTGTAAGTGAAGAACTTTACTTTTTTCCTGATTAATAAAAATATAGGCTACATTTAGCGATTATAAAAAATCCGCCATTTTCCAAAATGGCGGACAGCTTAATTTTTCTTGTAGAACACTAGATATTTTTTTTAAATGTTCTCATAGAAAATGTAATGTTAAGACTTTTATTCTTTGCAATTTTCTCGTATTATTAGCCATTTCCTATTATAAACCCTCAAATTGTTTAAAACACAAATTTTTGGTATTGCAAAATTGAGGTAACAAACATGTTTTATTCTATAATATTAGGATGCAGGCTTAAAATCATACATTTTATCTACTTTAAGGCTAAATATCTTAAACAAAATCAATAAAACCATATAAAGATTATTTTTTTAATAAATCTGTTTTTACTACTAATTATGAGAAAATTTCCTATTTATTTTTTCAACACAGTTTCACAATTAAATACATTTTGTTTGATAAAACGGCACTTAGTACACAACATGTAAATTATTATGATAGGCATGCAATTGCAACACAATATACACTTTTGGATATATGTAATGCCTTTGCGCCAGAAATATGATTGGAATGAATTGATTGAAAGAAACCTTGCATAATACTGTTCTGTAAGCTATTCTTTAAAATTACAGCTGTTGCATTATTGTCAAACAATTGCCCTAACCTACAATTGTGTGCCAACGGTAATGACTTATAATATATTATATTTTGTACCAGAAATGCATATTATTATTCATTTATTTATGTTTTCTCAGTTTGTAATCATTTATTAATTAATTAGTCATTACAGTTGGCACACAATTGTAGATTATGACAATCGTAATAAATGCAGGTTTGACAACAATCCAACAGCTGACAGATCAGTATTATGCAAGATTTTCTTCAAACATTTTTTACAATAATTTTGTGTCTAATTCTAGAGCGATTACATAATATACATCATAATAATTTACATATAATGTACTTAGTGACATTTTATTATACAAAATATATTTAACTGTGAAACTACGTTGAAAATATAAATAACAAAAGTTTTCAAAATTATTAGTAGAAACTGAGTTATTAAAAAATAGTTTTGGGCTGATTTTATTTATTTTGTCTGAGATATTCAGTATTTAAATCAGCTAAATTTTATGAATTTAAGCCTGCATCCAAATATTATATAATAGAACATGTTTGTTATATCAATAATTTGCAATACTAAAAATTGGCGTTCTAAACTTTTTGAGTGTTCATAAATTGGAAACGGCTAATATTAAAGGAAATATGCAAAGAATAAAAAAGTCTTAAAATTACATTTTCTGTCTGAAAATTAAAAACAATGTATGGTGTTACATAAGACAACATTAAATTCTCCACCATTTTGGAAAATGGTGGTGTTTTTAAAATCACTAAATGTATATTTTTATTAATCGAGAAAAACCAGGTGAACTTCGCCATTTAAAGTTTGTTGTATCTCTGCAGGTTTAAAAGGTAATACAATTTTTAAAAATCACACTTTATAACAATTACTGATTTAAATTATGTAAAATGATATTCCCAATGCATTTACAATATGCTGAGCGACAATAAATAATAATATACAACAACAACAAAACAATAAAAGAAATCTGATATTCATATATCTTGAGACTGCTTCAATCGAATTAAAGATTCTGCAAGGATCAATAAATACCAAGTAAGTGGCCATGAAAAGACTAGTAGTCTAGTCATAGCTGACTTACAGGACTATTTTGCATAGTTTACAGTTGCAGAGTTTACATAACCTGAAATCACGATGAGTTTTGAAATTATGTTGAATAAATTGAGAACTCAAACAGTATTTGATTCTCCTTTGTGGATATCATCTAATTTAACCCAGAAAGAGCCCCTAACCCTTAACTAACCTGCTGAAGTTAGGTAACACTCATACCCTGGTGGGGTCATTTTTTACCCCAAATTTAATTAGGGAATAAAAATTGTAAAATTTTTTTTCTATGTAAATTATCTATTTTATAGTTTATACAAGTATAATGGTCAGTATGAACATAAAATTCAAACATTGATTTTATAATGAGAATTCATAAAAATTAATTTAAAAAAATATAAATTCTTTTAAATTATTTTTTGTAAATTCATTTAAAATTTTCTTTTTAATAAAATGATATTCTTTTTCATGGTTTCATCTTACCAATACAAGGTTCTCACTGTCTGAAAACAAAATAGATGGTTTTATAACCATATCGTAATTCTCATGTTGAATTACGACATACAATTGTTTTCAAATTTTGAAAACACAACTTTTTATTTGCCTGTTTTTACTCCTGGCAGCTTTGACAAACTACTTCTTGTTCACTGTGGACCTTGCAGACTCTACTAAAGCATTTAGATCATAAAATCGAGTGTTTTTGGTCACGATTCCTGGGACAAAGGTGACATACCCTCCTCTTCGGTGTGGCAGGTCCTGGGTTGGGTTGTCGAGTTGGCTCATCTTTAACATTGGAAAAAGCCCGTAGCTACTTAGCTACCACGCTAGTCATATAAAATAAACATAACGTTTTTAAGTGGAACATTTTATCACATACTTAATGTGGGTAAAATCACTCTTGAAGAGTTCCAGTAAGGGAAACCTTTATAATATATTAACAAAGAAAAAAGCCTACACTCCTACCATGGCGGGGTCAAATGAGACCCCAGGGGTCACTGGGCACTGAACAAGACATGGAAACGTGGACCGAAACCATACACTACTTCTGACTGATGGGAACAGAGATTACGTGAGTGGATAGCTTTCTACCACACTCCCTAGTGGAGGAATAGTAAAATAAAAATGTCTGGGGTCAAAAATAACCCCACCAGAGCAGTTGAGGGTTAATGGAAGCAATCACACAGACATTTTAGCCAGATAGTGCACATGTAAACAATCTGTTACACAGTTTGTGGTCTATATTAGGGTAGTAAATTATTCAGTTTAGGATCACTCGGAGGGTAGTAAATAATGAGAAGAATGTCAGAGAAAGGTCATGTGGTGCCAGTAAGTGTGTTAGGCAGAGGTCACAATCCCTTGGAGAATAGGCTTTAAATATCTCAAAACCAACAAAAATCAATAATATTTATACATATTAAATAATCGAATTACATTGGGATATCAAACCCATAAACGTATAAAGTTATAAGGATATGAATCGTTACCCGTTTAGTACTTCTGAGTTCTTGTTATAAAATAGTTTTTTAATTAGTATAATACGTGTTGTTACATATATAGTACAAGTAAACGTCACACAACACAAATTTATTACAATATAAGCACAAAATGCACAAATTAATACAAGTACTTGGAATTAATCATTTGTGAATCCCTCTTGTCTGAGGAAGGTAAGCGTGGTTCACCGAAATCGATCATCGTATTATTCGTGCATTTTGTACTTGTATTGTGATAAATTTGTGTATTTTGTGCTTATATTGTAATACATTTGTGTTTGTGACGTTTACTTGTACTGTATTATAAAATATTATAATACGTTTACTTAAATAAATAATGTATTTAATTAATACTTTATGTGAAATTTAAACCAACATTTCTGAACAATACAATTAAAGTTAGATGAGTTGAACATGGAGAACGACTTTGGCTCTGTAATTGTACAACATGCTCTTGACGGGTTGTTGAGAGTTAATGGTTTCGTCAGTTGAGGTAATGGGAAGGCCTCTCCATGTAGCAATTAAATAATCTCAAATGCTTTCAAATTACATTCGTTAGGAAATTCGCATATTTCAACTCAACAAGGTTTAAGAATTATTTATTTCATCTGAACACGACAAAACATCTTAAAATTATATTTACCTCTATAATAGAAAGCTGCAAGAAAATGTTTACGATATGTTATTATTTTTATCATAATATAGTGATGAAAAACGATAATTGGTATCATAACCTTGGGTACTACACGACACGTAAAGAATTGCTAAAAATGCCATTTTCCGTGGAAATAAGCATTTAGCCACGCAAATTTATTTTAATTACAAAAATTACACATTTAAATGATCTTACATAAAGTTTTAGTTGTCAATAATAGTTCCTAGAAAATGTTTTTTAGGTTGATAAGTGGATTTACGTTTAATTTAATTTATCACCATTACTATGCAACAGTTAATTGATTTTTTTTCAACTAACACTCACCTTGTTATAAATCAACCCTGTGACTATAGTTTATTTACATATATATATATATATATATATATATATATATATATATATATATACTCGTGCACTGTAAAAGCATCTTAAAACGCAAGCTCTTCGAAAAGATATTCAGAATGCTCACCGTCACTTATGTACTTGTCTTATCGTATGGACTGTGCTAGGAAATTCCCATAAAACTCATAAATAATCAATAATCTGGAAAAATTCAGGACATTTCTTTTTCAATAAAAAAATAGAGTATTGTATTCTAGCAATTGAGAAACGCAAAATAAGAAAATATCAAGGTTCCTTTGAACATGGAACTAAATTTGACCTTTTATTTCCATTTTAAGCTGCTTTAGAATCAATTTAATTTTCTAAAGTAGTGTTTCGTTCAATTTAGAACTCAATTAACATCATGTGTATATTACATGGACTTTTGTATTTGTATAGGTAGTGAAAAGAAATACTATTACTTGAGGGGGTACCACAAGGGTGTGTGTTTGACATAATTATTGTGCAGATTATTGTTATATTTTCAGATAATATACTACATGTACTTTATCTTTTCCTTCTTTTACCCACCAAAGCTTAGAACTGCATTGCTCTATGGGGTATATTTAACTTAACTATTTTCAAATAAATACAGAAGATTTTTGTTCTAGTAGATATTGGAAAGTTTATGATATTGGAAAGTTGAGCTTCAAACAGTGAGGTAGAGGAGAGAGTAGGCAATGTTAGCATTTACTGGTTAAACAGGCCACAGGCCACGTTAAAGGGAAATGTTAACAGCAAACCAACAACCTTCTCAGTACACAGGCTTCAAGACATATATATAGTTTTATGTCATTCTGTTATACAGCAGAACATTGATACAAGTTTTAAATTGCACTTCATAACTGTAAATTTTACTTGATAATTTAAACAGCTTACCATACATAATACTGTATTTAGTAAATAGGAGCAAAAGATGCACTAATATTAAACAGGTGAGACAGAATATACATCAGATAGACGTTAACTTTTACATATTGGTCCTAAAGTGTATTAATGTACTAAATATAAATATTGATGTAATATTTGCTTGGCCTTAATTATAACTGATAAAAAATGTTCAAAAATCTCTTCTTTAAATGCCATAAAGGAAATTCAGTAATATTTGCTTGAAAAAACCATAAACGACTTGTAGACTTGAATTTCTCACACAATTCATATTCCCTAACCAAATTATTTACGTTGTCTTGCAGGCACATACTTTTCACTATATCCCCCCCCCCTATATCTCTCCTCTACCTCTCCCTCTCCCACTCGATGTCTCTATCTCCCCTCTCTCTCCCTCCCCCTTTCTCCTTCCCCTCCTTTCCGTCCCTATATATTTCCCTCTCCCATCCTTCCCTCACCCCCTCTATCTCTCTGTCCCTTCATTCCCCCTTATCTCTCCCTCTATCCTTAATTATTCAACTTAGTATCCTTACTCTCACGAGTCATAGTATATAATAATAATATATTAATAGTACACGTGTATAAGAGAACCACATCCAGTTCAACGACGTTTTTGTAGTGTATACCGAACTGATGTGTATAGTGTAGGACTGTAGGGTACAGTGTCACTACAAACTGTATTGTTATTTTAGTTTGACTCCCAATGCCTCTCATGAAGCTTAATGCAAGATAATCCGAACAGTAATAAACGTTTACTTCTAATTTTATTGATGATATTATAAAAAAAGTTAAAGTTAAATTACAATGGTTATATAATTTATATTACACAAACTACAGATATAAGAATCTCTACTGCATATCGGAACTATATGTTTTCTTTATTTACTTTTTTAAGGCTATGTATACTATACAATTGAAAAAAAACTGGTAAATTTTACAAAAAAACAGCAGTTGTTTTTTACAAAATTTTACACAAAAAGTTAGTTGCCTGATTAACTCTTATGGCTTTATTATGAGAAGCGTTATTAAAATAATTAAACGTAATTAACTAAGTAGAGCTGATCGTATTAATTTATCATAAGGTGTAAAGAACCATTTTACTATGAGATAGACAATTCTTTAAAATATTTTACTAACAATAATATCCTTAAATGTATTATTTTGACTAAGTACTATTTTAATAAAATAAGTTTTTTTGGCAACTGGAACTTAAACAATAATCACCCATAACTAAAACTAAATTGTAAAAACTAAGTAAAAGCAGTAAAACAAGTACGATTGAGCTGTACGCTGTTTATTCGTATACAAGCTTTATACGGCTTTGGACTCAGTAATGCAGTTCTAGTGGATTTGATACCATACAACGCTTAGGTATTTTATTGGATTACATCCCAATGCATTTATATCCAGTAAGAGGTTTATGTTATTTACATGGACATGACGTCATGTATCCATTACAAAGAAACAAATGGTTAATAACTCAGTGGACCATTATTGTAAATAATTTATTAATTCTCATGCACATCACTCTATTGTTGTACTATATTATTGATTTTGTTTACATTACCTTGACAAAATAAAACTTCACATAGTACTAAATAAATACTGTACTTTTATAATATTATTGAAGATCGTGAAGAGTGAGAGGCTTAATACCACTGTAAATGTATGGGAGTGTGAATATTACTGTACATCTATGAGTGGGTGGGAGAGTCATTATCAGTATACGTGTATGAGTGGGTGGGAGTGTCATTATCAATGTTCGTGTATTTTATATATATGACATTTATTTTATAATAACATTCCATCACGTAGTAGGAGTTAAAATCTGTTTCTTAAGACGGTTTAGTTTGATCGAAGTAAAGGAAACTTACATTGTTGTAGCTAGTTTCGTTTCTTAGGGGCTAATTTATTACGCTATGTTTATATATAAAAATTGATAAAAATAATAGAACTTTGATATAAAGGTTTCTGATTACAACCTTTCTCCGCTATCAAGGTTTGTCTTTTTATAGTGTCTTTTTTTATAGTTTCTTAAAAAGAAAAAACAGAATCAAAACACATAAAAAACAGAAAACGATCTAAAACACATTTATTTATGTGGTTGGAAGGTTGTCATATTTTCAATCAAACTTGTAAGGAAAAATATATGGAAATAAACTATAAGGGAGTTCACATGTTTGTAAATTATGTCTTTATTTTGGCTTGGTTTTGAAAAAAATTAAGTTCTACAGTTAATTTATTTCGTATTATCTTTTCATAAAACTATCATCATAAACATATATGCGAATATGACTGGTTAATGAGTGTAATCGTTCTCCCTACTAACTAAGGTTGACTGTTCCATTAAATGGGTTATGTATAAATAGCCCAATAACCAACAAAGTAAGGGACCAAACGCTTAAAATGGCATTAGAACAAGAAGAGACTATTGGTCTGATTTTTGGAAAATAGGCAAGCCTAAAACTTAGTTATCTCTTTTGCACAACATTGGAATTCTGCTTGCCATCACGAAAGCCGCAAACCTTTACTAGTGCCCACATTTATGGTAACCATTCAGTGGGAGCAATGACAGGGAAAAAATACTGAGATAGTATACTGAGACTTGTAATAATAAAATAATAAGTCAGTTTGTATTAAAATGTATCTAAATATGTTTGTACGTGTTTCTCATAAATATGGCTTCATATACCTAACCCAACTTTTATCATAGTTTAACACCTTTTATATACAGTAAATGTAGCTGTGTAATTATTTCCTTTACAAAATTTTAATAGCTTATAAAAACAATATAACATTTGGAATTGGGAGTATAACATTGACAAGTGGTCGATTGATATGATGTGCCCGGACTTTATTTCCTACTACACTCGAATCCTGGCCTTGACTGTTAGTTTCTATCAGTAACATTCACCTTTACTGTACTGGTTCTCCCCCTTACTTTGTCTGACCATTTTCCCGCACAGATCTATATTATATGTGAGAATGGGTGGAGTAAGGTTAAAGAGGAGATTGGCCTCTCCTTAAAATAAAAACAAATAAAAATTATGTACCATAAAATCGTTGTTTTTCAGTTTGGCTGACATTATGGCTTAATGCTGTAATCCAGCTACTTGAGAGCTAAACACTGTGGAGATTGAAGGCAGTAGGTGCTATCTCAGTATTTTTTCCCTGTCATTGCTCCCACTCAATGGTTACCATAAATGTGGGCACTAGTAGAAGTTTGCGGCTTGCGTGATGGCAAGCAGAATTCCAATGTTGTGCAAAAGAGATAACTAAGTTTTAGGCTTGACTATTTGCCAAAAATCAGACCAATAGTCCCTTGTTCTAATGCCATATTAAGCTTTTGGTCCCTTACTTTGTTGGTTATTGGGTTATTTATACATAACCCATTTAATGGAACAGTCAACCTTAGTTAGTAGGGAGAATGATTACACTCAGTCACCAGCCATATTCGCATATATGTTTATGATGATAGTTTTATGAAAAGATAATACAAAATAAATTAACTGTAGAACTTAGTTTTTTTTCAAAACCAAGCCAAAATAAAGACATAATTTACAAACATGTGAACTCCCTTATAGTTTATTTCCATATATTTTTCCTTAAAAGTTTATTGAAAATATGACAACCATCCAACCACATAAATAAATGTGTTTTAGATCGTTTTCTGTTTTTTATGTGTTTTGATTCTGTTTTTTCTTTTTAAGAAACTATAAAAAAGACACTATAAAAAGACAAACCTTGATAGCGGAGAAAGGTTGTAATCAGAAACCTTTATATCAAAGTTCTATTATTTTTATTAATTTTTATATATTAACATAGCGTAATAAATTAGCTCCTAAGAAACGAAACTAGCTACAATAATGTAAGTTTCCTTTACTTCGATCAAACTAAACCTGCTTAAGAAACAGATTTTAACTCCTACTATGTGATAGAACGTTATTATAAAATAAATGTCATAAATATAAAATACACGAACATTGATAATGGCACTCCCACCCACTCATACACGTATACTGATAATGACTCTCCCACCCACCCATAGATGTACAGTAATATTCACACTCCCATACATTTACAGTGGTATTAAGCCTCTCACTCTTCACGATCTTCAATAATATTATAAAAGTACAGTATTTATTTAGTACTACGTGAAGTTTTATTTTGTCAAGGTAATGTAAACAAAATCAATAATATAGTACAACAATAGACTGATGTGCATGAGAATTAATAAATTGTTTACAATAATGGTCCACTGAGTTATTAACCATTTGTTTCTTTGTAATGGATACATGACGTCATGTCCATGTAAATAACATAAACCTCTTACAGGATATAAATGCATTTGGATGTAATCCAATAAAATACCTAAGCGTTGTATGGTATCAAATCCACTAGAACTGCATTACTGAGTCCAAAGCCGTATAAAACTTGTATACGAATAAACAGCGTACAGCTCAATCGTACTTGTTTAACTGCTTTTACTTAGTTTTTACAATTTAGTTTTAGTTATGGGTGATTATTGTTTAAGTTCCAGTTGCCACAAAAACTTATTTTATTAAAATAGTACTTAGTCAAAATAATACATTTAAGGATATTATTGGTGGTAAAATATTTTAAAGAATTGTCTATCTCATAGTAAAAGGGTTCTTTACACTTTATGATAAATTAATTTGATTAGTTCTACTTAGTTAATTACGTTTAATTATTTTAATAACACTTCTCATAATAAAGCCATAAGAGTTAATCTGGCAACCAACAACTGCTGTTTTTTTGTAAAATTTACAAGTTTTTTTTCAATTGTATAGCATACATAGGCCTAAAAAAGTAAATAAAGAAAATATATAGTCCCAATATGCAGTAGAGATTCTTGTATCTGTAGTTTGTGTAATATAAATTATATACCCATTGTAATTTAACTTTAACTTTTTTTATAATATCATCAATAAAATTAGAAGTAAGCGTTAATTACTGTTCTGATTATCTTTCATTAAGACTCATGAGAAGCATTGGGAGTCAAACTAAAATAACAATACAGTTTGTAGTGACACTGTACCCTAAAGTCCTACACTATACACATCAGTTCGGTATACACTACAAAAACGTCGTTGAACTGGATGTGGTTCTCTTATACATGTGTACTATTAATATATTATTATTATATACTATGACTCCTGGGAGTAAGAATACGAAGTTGAATAATTAAGGATAGAGGGAGAGATAAGGGAGAGAGAGGGGTATGGGGGAATGAAGGGACAGAGAGATAAGGGGGGCGAGGGAAGGATGGGAGAGGGAAAGAGATAGAGAGGGAAATGAGGGGAAGGAGAAAGGGAGGAGAGGGAAGAGAGAGATCGAGTGGGAGAGGGAGAGCTAGAGGTAGAGGAGAGATATAGGGGGAGAGAGAGACAGTGAAAAATATGAGCCTGCAAGACAAAGTAAACAATTTGGTTAGAAATTGTAAATTGTGTAAGAAATTAAATTCTACTAATCAATATTTTATGGTTTTTTTCAAGCAGATATTACTGAATTTCCTTTATGGCATTTAAAGAAGAGATTTTTGAACATTTTTTATCAGTTATAATTAAGGCCAAGCAAATATTACATCAATATTTATATTTAGTACATTAATACACTTTAGGACCAATATATAAAAGTTAACGTCTATCTGATGCATATTCTGGCTCACTTGTTTAATATTAGTGCATCTTTTGCACCTATTAGTGCGTCCTATTTACTAAATACAGTATTATGTATGGTAAGCTGTTTAAATTATCAAGTAAAATGTACAGTTATGAAGTGCAATTTAAAACTTGTATCAATGTTCTGCTGTATAACAGAATGATATATATATATATATATATATATATATATATATATATATATATATATATATATGTCATAACATACAAGCTGTATTATAGACTTGAAGCCTGTGTACTGAGAAGGTTGTTGGTTTGCTGTTAACATTTCCCTTTAACGTGGCCTGTGGCCTGTTTAACCAGTAAATGCCAACATTGCTTACTCTCTCCTCTACCTCACTGTTTGAAGCTCAACTTTCCAATTTCATAAACTTTCCAATATATAATAGAAAAAAATCTTCTGTATTTATTTGAAAATAGTCAAGTTAAATATACCACATAGAGCAATGCAGTTCTATGCTTTGAGTGGGTAAAATAATGAAAAGATAAAGTACATGTAGTATATGATCTGAAAATACAACAATAATCTGCACAATAATTATGTCAAACACACACCCTTGTGGTACCCCCTCAAGTAATAGTATTTCTATTCACTACGTATACAAATACAAAAGTCCATGTAATATACACATGATGTTAATTGAGATCTAAATTGAACGAAACACTACTTTAGAAAATTAAATTGATACTAAAGCAGCTTAAAACGGAAATAAAAGGTCAAATTTAGTTCCATTTTCAAAGGAACCTTGATATTTTCTTTTTTTGCGTTTCTCAATTGCTAGAATACAATACTCTATTTTTTTATTGAAAAAGAAATTTCCAGAATTTTTCCAGATTATTGGTTATGTATGAGTTTTTTGGGAATTTCCTAGCAAAGTTCATACGATAAGACAAGTACATAAGTGACGGTGAGCATTCTAAATATCTTTTCTAAGAGCTTGCGTTTTAAGATGCTTCTACAGTGCATGAGTATATATATATATATATATATATATATATATATATATATATATATATATATATATATGTAAATAAACTATAGTCACAGGGTTGATTTATAACAAGGTGAGTGTTAGTTAAAAAAAACAATTAACTATTGCATAGTAATGGTGATAAATTAAATTAAACGTAAATCCACTTATCAACTTAAAAGAACATTTTCTAGGAACTATTATTGACAACTAAAACTTTATGTAAGATCATATAAATGTGTAATTTTTGTAATTAAAATAAATTTGCGTGGCTAAATGCTTATTTTCATGGAAATGGATGAAATAAATAATTCTTAAACCTTGTTGAGTTGAAATATGCGAATTTCCTAACGAATGTACTTTGAATGCATTTGAGATTATTTAATTGCTACATGTAGAGGCCTTCCCTTTACCTCAACTGACGAAACCATTAACTCTCAACAACCCGTCAAGAGCATGTTGTACAATTACAGACCCAAAGTCGTTCTCCATGTTCAACTCATCTAACTTTAATTGTATTGTTCAGAAATGTTGGTCTAAATTTCACATAAAGTATTAATTAAATACACTATTTACTTAAGTAAACGTATTATAATATTTTATAATACAGTACAAGTAAACGTCACAAACACAAATGTATTACAATATAAGCACAAAATACACAAATATATCAGAATACAAGTACAAAATGCACTAATATTACCATGATCGATTTCGGTGAACCACGCTTACCTTCCTCAGGCAAGAGGGATCACAAAAGATTAATTCCAAGTACTTGTATTGTAATATATTTGTGCATTTTGTGCTTATATTGTATAAATTTGTGTTGTGTGACGTTTACTTATACTGTGTATGTACCAACACGTTTTATACTAATTAAAAAAACTATTTTATAACAAGAACTCAGAAGTACTAAACGGGTAACGATTCATATCCTTATAACTTTATACGTTTATGGGTTTGATATCCCAATGTAATTCGATTATTTAATATGTATAAATATTATTGATTTTTGTTGGTTTTGAGATATTTAAAGCCTATTCTCCAAGGGATTGTGACCTCTGCCTAACACACTTACTGGCACCACATGACCTTTCTCTGACATTCTTCTCATTATTTACTACCCTCCGAGTGATCCTAAACTGAATAATTTACTACCCTAATATAGACCACAAACTGTGTAACAGATTGTTTACATGTGCACTATCTGGCTAAAATGTCTGTGTGATTGCTTCCATTAACCCTCAACTGCTCTGGTGGGGTTATTTTTGACCCCAGACATTTTTATTTTATGTCCACTAGGGAGTGTGGTAGAAAGCTATCCACTCACGTAATCTCTGTTCCCGTCAGACAGAAGTAGTGTACGGTTTCGGTCCGCGTTCCCGTGTCTTGTTCAGTGCCCAGGGACCCCTGGGGTAGGACCCCGCCAGGGTAGGAATGTAGGTATTTTTTCTTTGTTAAGATATTATACAGTTTTCCCTTACTGGAACTCTTCAAGAGGGGTTTTACCCACAAGAAGTATGTGATAAAATGTTCAACTTCCAAAATATAACACGTCAAAATGCTCATTTTTAAGGTTAAAATAAAAGATACATTTATTTCCTCTTAAAATTTATATATTTTCGGAATTTTAGTTTATTTCTATCCAATTCTAGACAAGAAACACAGTTGGTCCACAATTTGAAAAGCGAAACTTTCCACTTAGTCTTGTTTCTCTTAAAAATATAATGTTTTTAATTTTTTTTTTTAATAAAATCAATTAAATGTAAAAGAACAAAAAATGTACATACGTATTAATTTTGAGAATGTAGTGAACAAAAGGTACTAACCAACCACATGTAAGGTAAAACTAAAACAAAAAACTTTGCTTGGGTCTAACAAATTATTTTTATACAAATGACATCTGTAAAAATTTTTTTGACATATCTAAGATTATTTTTAGCTGAAAGTGGAATAATAATTTATCGAATCTTCATTGCTGGAGTTAACTACTCAATGAGGAAATATAAATGAGGGATTTATATTCTTTAGTACAATTTGTAAGATGGAGTTAGTGAGGCTAATGAAGAAAATGAAGGGCAGGGATACACGTTTCATGTGTGTTAGTGAGGCTACTCCTACTCCTACTGACAGTGCTACTCCTAGTGACAGCTTCATGGAATTTAGTAATACATTCCATGGTACACTCATCTAGGGGCTTAGACGGATGTTTTTAACTATTTCATTCATCACATACCGTTAATTCATATATTCGTATAATATATAAAATATATATAATGCAGATATTAATTATTTAAATTTTCAGAGATATGTTATTAAATTGAATAAGCACTTATCAAGTATAAACATTCACAGAACTAAATTGACAATATCTCCGACACAATATCAAACTCGTCTCTTGAATCAGAGCTGTCA
Source organism: Stictocephala bisonia (assembly GCA_035578905.1). Classification (NCBI taxonomy): domain Eukaryota; kingdom Metazoa; phylum Arthropoda; class Insecta; order Hemiptera; family Membracidae; genus Stictocephala; species Stictocephala bisonia. The sequence continues at coordinate 299,579 of JAQJVL010000021.1, forward strand.
ATTACACAAGGGCTGAGCCTAGTTGATAATGTGTGAGACGAGGGTTGCTGTCACTACGTGTACATTTGTGTAAACATATGGTATTTATAAGGGATTTTAATATTGTACACTTACCAATGATTCTATAAATAAGTTTATTTACTTACGATTGTATAATTAGTCATTATTTAAATAATATTAATTCGGTAGTTGTAATTTACATAACATTGCAATAATAAAATTCATTTAAATTATATTGAATCGGTAGTTGTAAATGACATAATACTGCAATAATAGAAGTTCTTTAGATAAGATTGAATTTACATATCTTTAAATAAGTTATTATTTACATAATATTGTAATACATTTTTAATAAGATCAAATCATTAGTTGCAATTTACATATTATTGCAATAATAGATGGTATTTACGTAAGATTTGATCAGTAGTTGTAATTTACATAATATTGCAATAATATATGTTATTTACATAATATTGAATTTTTAGCTGCAATTTTCATAACACTAAACAGTACTACATAACCATCGAACTAATAGCTTAATCATTACATGACCATGAACTAATTTCATTTTAGGTAAAGATAAATTGTTAAAATACATGTTCGCAGTCAGAAACCACCAATTAGAAATCAGCTGTTAATATGATCATACATAACTACCGTCGCTGAGACCGCAGTTTCGTACTGCGGTTGTGAATGGAAACACAGATTAATTAGGAATTAATTACTGGCCAAAATAGCTTTGATGTAGAAAACCGACAAACCAGTAACTTAAAATCAGTTTTAAACATAATCACAAAATAGATTATTATCATTTATCAGTTAGTGTTAACTTTTTTGTAAATAAACTTGTTTATTTACAATTACAATTTACAATTTATTTACTTTTTTGTAAATAAACTTGTTTATTTACAAAAAAAGTTGTATAAAACTTTTTTGTAAATAAACTTGTTTATTTACAATTACAATTTACAATTTATTTACTTTTTTGTAAATAAACTTGTTTATTTACAAAAAAAGTTAACACTAACTGATAAATGATAATAATCTATTTTGTGATTATGTTTAAAACTGATTTTAAGTTACTGGTTTGTCGGTTTTCTACATCAAAGATATTTTGGCCAGTAATTAATTCCTAATTAATCTGTGTTTCCATTCACAACCGCAGCACGAAACTGCGGTCTCAGCGACGGTAGTTATGTATGATCATATTAACAGCTGATTTCTAATTGGTGGTTTCTGACTGCGAACATGTATTTTAACAATTTATCTTTACCTAAAATGAAATTAGTTCATGGTCATGTAATGATTAAGCTATTAGTTCGCTGGTTATGTAGTACTGTTTAGTGTTATGAAAATTGCAGCTAAAAATTCAATATTATGTAAATAACATATATTATTGCAATATTATGTAAATTACAACTACTGATCAAATCTTACGTAAATACCATCTATTATTGCAATAATATGTAAATTGCAACTAATGATTTGATCTTATTAAAAATGTATTACAATATTATGTAAATAATAACTTATTTAAAGATATGTAAATTCAATCTTATCTAAAGAACTTCTATTATTGCAGTATTATGTCATTTACAACTACCGATTCAATATAATTTAAATGAATTTTATTATTGCAATGTTATGTAAATTACAACTACCGAATTAATATTATTTAAATAATGACTAATTATACAATCGTAAGTAAATAAACTTATTAATAGAATCATTGGTAAGTGTACAGTATTAAAATCCCTTATAAATACCATATGTTTACACAAATGTACATGTAGTGACAGCAACCCTCGTCTCACACATTATCAACTAGGCTCAGCCCTTGTGTAATTGACAGCTCTGATTCAAGAGACGAGTTTGATATTGTGTCGGAGATATTGTCAATTTAGTTCTGTGAATGTTTATACTTGATAAGTGCTTATTCAATTTAATAACATATCTCTGAAAAATTAAATAATTAATATCTGCATTATATATATTTTATATATTAATGTTATAATAAATAATAATATAATATTTTATATATTATACGATTATATGAATTAACGGTATGTGATGAATGAAATAGTTAAAAACATCCGTCTAAGCTCCTAGATGAGTGTTCCGTGGAATTTATTACTAGATTCCACGAAGCTGTCACTAGGAGTAGCAAAGAGCCTTATTAACACACATGAAACGTGTATCCCTCCCTTCCTTTTCTTCATTATCCTCACTTACTCCAGCTTACAATTTGTACTAAAGAATATAAATCCCTCATTTATATTTCCTCATTAAGTAGTTAACTCCAGCAATGAAGATTCCATAAATTATTATTCCACTTTCAGCCAAAAATAATCTTAGAAATGTCAACAAAAATTTTTTACAGATGTCATTTGTATAAAAATAATTTGTTAGACCCAAGCAAAGTTTTTCTATTTTAGTTTTACCTTACATTAGGTTGGTTAGTACCTTTTGTTTACTATATTCTCAAAATTAATTCGTATGTACGTTTATTTAGTACATTTAATTGATTTTATTTTTTTTTAAGTTAAAAACATAATATTTTTAAGAGAAAAAAGACTAAGTGGAAAGTTTTGATTTTCCAACTGTGGACCGACTGTGTTTTCTGTATATTTAACTATAGCTTATAGCTTATAACTATATGGAGCGGCCGTAGATAAGGGGCTAAGGCGCTGGCTTGCCACGCTGCCGGTCCGGGTTCGATTCCCCATGTCTATTACACTAATAGATTTTGCCCTGCCGCTCCCGTGGTTCGGAAGTCACGTAAAGCCGTTGGTCCCCAGGTTAAGTGTTAGAGAGGGCTCCTTAGCCCTAACTTCGCCTGGTAGAATAAGACAAACTTTAACTTTAACTATACATAAACTAAAATTCCGAATATATATAAATTTAAAGAGGAAATAAATTTATCTTTTATTTTAACCTTAAAAATGTGCATTTTGACGTGTTATATTGTGGAAGTAAATAAAAATCTATCTAGTATACTATTTTGTGGTAAAAGACTACTGAAAAGATTGAACATCTAAAATTCTATTAGGTTACTTCAATTACTAACTATCGAACAACGTTTGGAGCAATTGGAACAAACAGTTAGTACAAAGAACTCAGGGACTTGCCACTCAAAATGGAGTGGGGGGGGGGGTATTTATGAATTATGAAACCATTTTATCACTGTCTTCCTTCCCTTATCACTATTACTGTACATAAACAATTTTGTATTGCTTGTGTAATCCAGTAAAAGTGTATCCTACTAATAAATCAAGCCATAAAAATTTTATGTAAGGTGGAATAATATAAAGTGGTTTTACGTTTGTTGCTTAGCATTTTTTGGAAAAAAAATTAGATTGCTAACAACGTTACCTAGAAAATAATCGTTGCTACCAATGCAAGTAAAATGTTTGCTGATTTTGATTAATTTAATATTTTCAAATTTATATAAAATTTAGCTCAAAGTCCGTTTCAATAAAATATCTATTTAATAAACAGTGAAAATTTACATTTTTAATGATTAAATGTCTCTACTAACAATTATTTCATAGCATTTTTTATAACTAGATAGTTATAAAGCCAAACTGATTTTTCACCATTTCTTGATACATCTAAACATGAATTTGGATGCCAGTTAAAATTTATAATACAACAAAAATTATCAGTTTTGATGGTTGAATAAGAAAACAGCATTTTTATCTGTCAACTACTTAATAGACATACACCAGGTGCCTTCAAAAAGATAGGAAAATCAAAGATAAATTTTAAACACAAACAAACAGTGGGTGAAATATGTATGTATTATACGTTACCCACTGCTATAGAATCTGATATATTATTTTTTTGATATAGACTTATCAATCATCTAATTTAAAAATTAAAGATATAAAATGTAAAATAATATTCATAATCCTAAAATGGAGGGTTCCTATATATCAAATTGCACACGAGTTTGATTAATAATGGACATGTAAAATAGTCCCTGTTCCTTCAAAAGAGGTCGGGTTCCATAAAGTTTAACGAGATGCATTTATCACAATGACAGTAATTAAATCGATTTCTACCTTCACTTTTTTTAGGATTGAAAGTTTCAATATACATTCAACAGTAACTTGTCAAAAATGTTATGTCATTTTGAGTGTGAGTAATGAAGTATCACACATGTATATTGACTCTGTGTCTAATAGGATAGATTAAATATTTCGTAAATATTTTATAATTTAATACACCCTTAATAATATTTACTACTTACTAATAATTTAGAATGCTTCATTAATTTTGTTATACTTCTACATATTTATGAGTGTAAAATAATACATAAATTTATAATACATACTTTACAATTACTAGTAATAATATTCAATAAATGTGATGCAACGTATTGCACCTAAGGCAAACAAGCTTGTTCTATTGCTTCTGACTTTGCTTTAACACTTTTTCCACAATGCAAGACCCCATTAAATAGTTTTCTCATTCATTTGTATTTTTTAAATCAGAATATAAAAGCTTCTTTAATAAAATGAGAGAGGACAAAAATGTTCGTTTATTACATTTATCTTTTCTTATAAGTCCTATTTTACACGTTTACTAAACAATAGTTCCATGTTTTGATCACATGCAATTACTAAATTGTATACAAGAAGATTTATTGTATTTACTATAATTGTTTTGGTATGAAACATTAATTGAGTTAAGTCAATTGCACGAATGTTTCGTTGTTTAGTAGTGACAAATGTTTGGCGTTTGGTAATTGTATAAAATACAAAGTTATTTACTGTTACTTTTTACAAACAAACTCTATGGTAATAACAAATATTAACCTACAATATATATTTATTTTTATTATTTTTAGAATAAATTAATATTTTTAATATACTAAGATAGTTTATTTTAACAGTTTAACTTTCAATTTGAATTTGTCTAAATTACGAATGGTCACAATTTGTATTTTGCAATTTATATTAGTTCCAACCTGTTGCATTGCTATATACAATATCAGAAACTATATGTTTAACCCTAGATGGACCAAGCTATTTTTGATAGGGTATAAGCCCATGAGGGGGTTAAAAAATATCCACATTTCATAATCAATTTTACTTTATTTTGTAGGATTAAAAACTACAAAAACATGTATACTGTGATTAGAAAAGAAATGAATCTAACATAGAGTGTTTTTATTTAGTAAAATATAAGAATATGTAATGTCAAATATCGTATATGAACGTGATTTGTGTATAGTACATTTACGATATACATTAACGTTAAAATTACTCTGAGTCTTCAGCATTGTATTCTAAACAAACATTTGTTTTTATAGAATTTTTACCACATACAAAATGGCCACAATTGTTGTGTATGCCAGTTTGTTTGTTTTGTATATTGACTGCAACAGACGTAGCACCAGCCCTTGATTATATCTGTGGATGTCTTGGTTCTGTTTTTTACGTTCTTCAACCCAAAATATGTCCTAAAGCCATCAAAAAATTATTCTGGAGTCCATTTATTTATTTTTAATTTTTAATTTATTATTATTATTATTTATTTATTATTATTTTTTTTTTTTTTTGCAGCTTCAATATGAGGTTTGATAAGCTTCAGTCCAAGGTATTGTAAAAGTTTCATTGTAAAAGTAAAGGTATTCATAATGTTAAAATGGAGGGTTCCTATATATCAAATTGCACACGAGTTTGATTAATAATGGAGATATAAAATATTCCCTGTTCCTTCAAAAGAGGTCGGGTTCTATAAAGTTTAACGAGATGCATTTATCACAATGACAGTAATTAAATCAACTTCTACCTTCACTTTTTTCATAATTGAAAGTGTCAATATACATTCAACAGTAACTTGTCTAATATTTTTAATCATTTTGGGCGTGAGTAATGAAGTATGACACATGTATATTGACTCTGTGTCTAATAGAAAGTAAGACATTCACTATAAATAAATATACAATTTATATCTAAGAAAATAAATTATGCAACAGAAAGGCCCAAGGGAGGGTTATAAAATGTCCACCCTGTATGTAAAGTAAATTACTGGGTAGAATACTAGGTGTATAAAAATAACACTTTGTACTTTAACAGACGGTGCACTTTGTACATAGTTTGTGACGGTTACAATTTTTCAGAATATTTGAGAATCAGATATTATCACAATATGTGCATATGTGTGGACATTTGTTAACCACCTCCTTGGGCTTTCTAACTTCATTCAAAAATTCAAAAAATGTTGCTTTAAATTTAATTCGATATAAATATCTACACATATTCGTACTTCCAGTTAAGTTTACATAGAAATTGTTTGGCTGAGTTCGTGACTCTAGCCCTAAAAAGGCGAAGTTCACCAAATTCCCACTTGATGTTCATTGACAGCCAAACGTACCCTCTTTGAAGTGAATGGACATGCCATTACTTTTACTCCCTTGACTCAAACCTGTCACAGAACTTATTATGTCGGTTACCTAAGTGGCCTTCCCGTTTTGGAGTTGACAGGATGTCTCAATGAGTAGTGTATAGATTATATTACAATATTTTAAAATTTCAAAATCGCTTCACTCACATTTGGTTCTCTATGTCGAAAGATAAATTGGAATCTATTTTTTTATTTAATAGGGAAAAAATTCATAGGATTTGGGCGTGTTTTATGGTCAATATAATAATGATGAATGATAACAATTCTAAAAGTGCGTGGATCATTATCATTATTATATTGAAAGTGCTATTATTGAAAGTGCTATTTTCATTATCATTATTATAATAGCAGTGCATAAATAATGATAATTATAACGATGATAACATGGTTGATGATTTTTCAAGCATTATTTAAATTATTTACTGGTTTTTATTCTATTTAATTGCACTTTCACCTACAAAACCTGTCTTATATATTTGTTTTGGTTATGATTATATTTTACATTAAATTTTTTTTCTATTTAGCTGACAATGAATTTAATTAATTTATATTATTTAAACACTCAGACTATTATTTTTCATAACCCTCGATTATAAATAGTAAAATCAGAGCTATAACTAAGTCAATTAGCTAACAACACTTGACATAAATAATCACGAACTACCACCTGGAGTTTTAGCCGGGTTATCTCCTCGGCTGGCCGTCATTTCACCATGTAGCCTGTACAACAGAGGGCTGGTAGAGACATTGAACACACTGGTTTTGGCACTAGCTGCATGTCATTACACTGATTAGCTGCCAATCCACTAATTCTGGTGCACCTGCTTCTATCACTCTCTGCATTTAATTTATAATGCGACTATCTGTTTAAAATTAAACGTTATTGCAAGTCTTTTATTTTTTCATTCAAACAATATTTTCCCCATTTTTTAATACTTATTTATGATTAGTTCATTATAAATAGTTTGTATTCATAGGAAAAATGTTAAGAGAATTTTGCAACTAACAAAATAATACAGTTGGTGTACACCAAAAAAACTAACTGTAATTAACTAACAGACATTTGAGCCTAATTTAAGTTACCTAAATAGCGAAATTAGTTAGCACAATTCAACTATATAACCACTGATTTAATCAAGATCAAAGTAAAAGTTTCCGCGTTGCTAAAAGCTTACTGGAGTATTGCTATTAATTATTGGACCGTTACCTAATAAAACTGTAAATAATAGTTTGTTTTAATTTTTGAGTGTAAGAACTATTAGGATAAGTGAATTTACTACAGACAATTTTCATTTAAACTAGTTTAATTATTTAAGATCAGGTAGGGGCACCACATAATGGTGAACAAATATTATTGTTTTTCTTTCTTTCTTTTTTTAATTACAACAATGTATTTTAACATTGTTTTTAAATAAACTATTGTTGAAATTACTAGTACTCAGTTATTATTTTAAGTAAAATATCTCCTAATTAGGTCGACATGTTTTTCTGTGATCCCTAAGTAAATCATTATGGTGTTGAGTAAAAATAAAATATAGTGGAAATAATTATTGATAAATAAAAACAAATAATCAACGTAATAATATAAATGTTTACATTTTACAGTCGAAGTTGTGATATTGTACAAGAAAATGGTATGCATATTTTTGTGTGGTATAGTTTTTATTTAATTTATAAAAGCGTATTTTTTATATCTTAGGTTTCTAAAATAATACTATTTTAAAACAATAATTAAATATATTTGAAATGTAAGACTTAAAATTGTAATCTGATCTTCACAGTTTTATAAAAAAACTAAATTTTGTTTTCATAAGGGAGCACTGATTCCGAACAAGCGTTTCTGCATTCCGAAGATTCATCACATAAAAAAGATTTACTATAATAAAAGGTTCATAGTGGTTTAAATTTTGCAACCATTCTGTTTATTACTTTATACGAGAGCTAAAAATAATATTAGCACGGATATTAGTTTCTTTCTATATGTGAAAATTTTATTTTTGTGTACACAAAACTCGAACACTTGTGAATGGATTCACTTAAAATTGCAACATAACATAGCATTTATATACAAGAGTATCTATATAGTTCCTAAAATTTCAAACGAGAACAGCGCATTTCAAGCATTTCCCAACCTACCTACACTTCACAAATGAAAATAAATATGACTGATTAAAGTTTCCCTAGAAGTACCTGATTTGTATGCATATTATAGTGCCCTATAATTTTGTTACTATGGTTAGGCGATTGTTTATTATAAAACAACTGTAAGTTACTTTATTTCAAATAAAAACAAGAAAACAGTCAACTTTTATTTTTCTAACAACTAAATTAAAATAACGATTAGTGGTTAATGCCTGACTACGTCACATGATAGCGTGGCCGGCCTTAGCTATTTCACATAAATCTTATAATTTATTTATTTCATTTGTTTAAAATGAAATGAAATGAAAAACGTTTTATTTTGTGAGGCAAAGTTAGGACCATTAGGTCCTCTCTTACACTTAACCTTATAAAGAAAAATTAATACATAACTAAAATGAGTATATCTAAAGAGTTCTTACGTGTTCACTGCTGCTGAGCACATTATTTATAAGTTAAACAACAATTTTAAAAAATCAGAGTTTTAAGATAATTAAAACTAAACAAATTAAGCATAAAGCATAAAAGAACATAAAAAAAAGAAGAAAACAAATCTATTACTTACATGAAAAAATAAATAAATAAAAAAAAAATATAAAAATAAAAAAAAATTAAAAATATAAAAAATAAAAAAAATAAAAAAGTAAAAAAATAAAAAAGTAAAGAAAATAATAACACGTAAAAAAATAAAAAGTAGTAACACTCTGTGTTTTAAATAAAATAAGAGAATTTATATTTTAAAATAGTTGAACAATGAATATAGAGTTTTTTATATTCAGAATTAAAAATGTTTTAAATAACTTTGAAGCTCTTGAGGATGAATTCTAATCCTTTGTCTAGGAACGAAAGTCATTTGTGACGAATTTTAAATTAATGCAGAAAAAAGGGTAATGAAATATTGAGAATTCCAAAATCAAAAACAATCAGAAAACTTTATCATGTTCATTAAATTGACTCTTGTCTTACATTCCGTCAGCATATTAACAAATTACTCTCTAGACTAAGCAAGGCCCATTATGCTATCTTAACACTTTCACGTGTTGTTGACCTATTCACCCTAAAACAAGTCTACTTTAGTTACGTTCATTCCATTGTTTCATATGGGATCATTTTTTGGGGAGGTTCCTCTGATTCAGTGAGAGTCTTCAGAATGCAGAAAAAAATAATTAGGTTAATAACTAAATCTCCTTTTAATCACCCTTGCAGAGAACTGTTCAAGAAACTTAAAATATTTCCTCTATCCTCAATATATATCTATCAGAGTCTCTTGTACGTAAAATCTCACTATAATCTATTTTTTAAAAAGAACCACATTCACTCCTATTCAACAAGACACTCCTCTATTTTGCAATATCCGATCCACCGCACAGCTTTCTTTGAAAAATCTCCCTACTATTCGTGCATTAAATTATATAATTGTCTTCCTCAAGAATTGCAAAATATTCATGAATTGGCACCCTTTCGCAAGCGCCTGTACGAATATATAAGCACACACTTATTTTATTATGTTGAAGAGTACGTGACAGCTAACTTGTGATCTATACATTAACTATGACTAATTATTGACATATGTCCTAAATTACTATTTTTGCTCATAGCTATTGACGTTTTGCTAACTTTGTAACATAAGGTATATTATTTGTGTTGAAATTCTTTGTGTAATTATGCTGATCTTGTAATGTACTATTGACAAGTCATCTACCTATCACAGTTGTTCTGTTTTAAGGTGTTTGTGACAAATGTAAAAATAAAAATAATAATAATAAATAAATAAAATTTGTTTTTCTAAAACTAAATATTCTAAACATAACTTTAACTTACTATTTATTAATCAACTTAAAATTGTATGTTTGTTGAAATATTTTTGACCTACCAAACATATTGGTAGGCCCACTTTTACATTGAATTTTGCAACGAAAAATGGTCTGCCAGGGCTACGTCACGTTATATTTCAATAAAACATTACTATACAAGGATTACAAGAAAAAAATCATAAAGGGTATTTTATAATATAATCAATTTAAATTCAATCAATCAGGAGCGTAATTGGTATCATTTATGCTGCTCTATTAAAACCATATTCAATCCAACACCCTCCATTAATTTCATATGAGCACAAATTTATGTCTTTTCTTAAATATATAGTCTATCAATAGATAATAAATACATTAGTAACTTGCTATAAATATTGGCTAACTCTAGTAACTCTGGAATGATAGATATCTCCTACCTATGAACATTACCCCAAAGTGTAAGACAAAGGTCCAAGGTAAGAGAAGCAGTGAACAATCATAGATTGGTTTGATTGGGGCGACTGTTGTTGACAGGTCAGGACAAGACAAACACACAGACAGGATTGGGTTGGCCAAACTCTTCAGACAAACATGTCTATATCTCCAGTCGACAAGTTTCATCACAGCAGTTGGCAGATAGATTATAGCCTGTTTCAGGTTACAAAGGTACTTTACTCTAGTTGAAGGTTTTCATTTCATAGTATCGAACTGAACAGTCATAAACTAACGACGAGTCACCAGCTTACGTGCAACAGTAAAGATCTAAATTTTATGTGACAGTAAGCAATTTCATTTCAACAGCTCTTTCTTCATAATTTAAAAAGCTGATCACTTTGCATATATTGAAGACTAGGGGATACCACTCCATGCTTCGCGTGCCAACCCTGACGCTCACTGCGCTCAATACGCCCCGGCCTTCGGCTTCGGCATGTGACTTTTGCCTTCAAATAATATTAGATTAATTGATTTATTATTACAAACACAGTTTCTATTTATAATAATAAATGCCCAATTGTATTATTCAGTCTATTTCAAACGTGTTCATTTAGTTGGTTTTTGTTTAAGAACTGAAGTTTAAACTCAGTATAATATTAAAAATGCATCAACTTTGTTCTGTGGAATAATTTTTATAACGTCATACATCGAAAAATAAACAGCTCTTGTTAATTTACTAAAAACAACCCAATGTTATTCTTATTGAGAAATCTTTTAGGGGCGGTTTATACCCCTTAGGAGTACTTTATCAAGATGAAAATACTTTAGTTGTCCTATTTAAGATCTAAAGAAACAGTGTACAACATTTCAGCTCTCTACATTCATGGGAAGTTGGAAAATTAGTGATGAGTTAGTAAGTAAGTCAGTCAGTCAGCCAGGGCTTTACTTTATTAATTTCATACACTTCGTTGCTTTGCTGTTTTATGTGAAGAAAGACGTATTAGCAAAATCTCAAGTGTCCACAAAACATGATCTCATTTTTGATCCAATATGAACAATTAAATACCAAAATACGCATATGGGTGGGTCAATAACACCCTACGTATATTAGTGGGTGGGTCAATACCACCTTATTTATAAAGGTGGGGGTGGGGTTGGTGGATCAATACCACCCTATGATAATGAGTGGGTGGGTCAATAGCACATTGTTTAAATGGGTGGGGGGGTCCATACCACCTTGTTTATATGGGCGGGGTGGGTTAGTCAATACCACCCTACGCATATGAGTTGGTGAGTCAATACCACCTTAATTATATGGATGGGGATTGGTTGGGTGGATCAATACCACCCTACATATGTCGGTAGGTGGGTCAATACCACCCTACGTATATCGGTAGGTGGGTCAATACAACATTGTTTATATAGGTGGGGGTGGGTTAATACCACCCTGCGTATGTCGGTAGGTTGGTCAATACCACCTTGTTTATATGGGTGGGGGGCCGGGTAGTAAATACCACCCTACGTAAATCTGTAGTTGGGTCAATACCACCCTGCGTATATCGGTAGGTGGGTCAATACAACATTTTTTATATAGGTGGGGGTGGGTTAATACCACCCTACGTATATCGGTTGGTTTGTCAATACCACCTTGTTTGTATGGGTGGAGTGTATGAGGTGTATTACATGGGTTTGATGGTACTTAAGGTTCAGATGTTACGTAGGGAAGAGAGCTGAGTTTAAGGCTTGTCAGTTTTCTGAAAATCAGACCAACACTACTTGGTTTGGATTCCACGAATTGCTGTAGGTCCCTTAGATGCTCTGGCTTTTGATCTATTTATAAATAGCTCTTCCGAAGGAACAGTCGACCTTAGTTAGTAACAAGGACTACCCTCGTTCATTTACACTTATTCGCCCCTCATATTCGATCATATCTTGAAGATTGGCGTCTTACTAATGAATGATAGTAATGAATATGTAAAACGATGGTCCACCATAATCAAAATATAGAATCGAGACTACAACAAATAGTTATATCACAACCAATACATGTGATTATGGTGTCTAGGTGGTGTGTGGATAACACATAACTGTTTTAAGACTTTGGGTAACCACGTGCAGAAAGGAACGTAAGTTATAACTATACAGGGTTGGGCAAAAGTCTGGAATGTATTTATTAATTTCAAAACCATACAAAGATATGTAATGAAACTTTGCAGTTATGTACATGTCCCTATACCAAACATTGAGACATATTTTACATATACAACCATTCTGTTTATTACTTTATACGAGAACTAAAAATAATATTAGCACGGATATTAGTTTCTCTCTATATGTGAAAATTTTATTTTTGTGTACACAAAACTCGTACACTTGTGAATGGATTCACTAAAAATTCCAACATAACATAGCATTTATATAAAGAGTATCTATATAGTTCCTAAAATTTCAAACGAGAACAGCGCATTTCAAGCATTTCCCAACCTACCTACAGTTCACAAATGAAAATAAATATGACTGATGAAAGTTTCCCTATAAGCACCTGATTTGTATGTATATTATAGTGCCCTGTAATTTTGTTACTATGGTTAGGCGATTGTTTATTTATAAAAACAACTGTAAGTTACTTTATTTCAAATAAAAACAAGAAAACAGTCAACTTTTATTTTTCTAACAACTAAATTAAAATAACGACTAGTGGTTAATGCCTGACTACGTCACATGATAGCGTGGCCGGCCTTAGCTATTTCACATAAATCTTATAATTTATTTATTTCATTTGTTTAAAATGAAATGAAATGAAAAACGTTTTATTTTGTGAGGCAAAGTTAGGACCATTAGGTCCTCTCTTACACTTAACCTTATAAAGAAAAATTAATACATAACTAAAATGAGTATATCTAAAGAGTTCTTACGTGTTCACTGCTGCTGAGCACATTATTTATAAGTTAAACAACAATTTTAAAAAATCAGAGTTTTAAGATAGTTAAAACTAAACAAATTAAGCATAAAGCATGAAAGAACATAAAAAAAAGAAGAAAACAAAACTATTACTTACATGAAAAAATAAATAAATAAAAAAAAATATAAAAATAAAAAAAATTAAAAATATAAAAAATAAAAAAAAATAAAAAAGTAAAAAAATAAAAAAGTAAAGAAAATAATAACACGTAAAAAAATAAAAAGTAGTAACACTCTGTGTTTTAAATAAAATAAGAGAATTTATATTTTAAAATAGTTGAACAATGAATATAGAGTTTTTTATATTCAGAATTAAAAATGTTTTAAATAACTTTGAAGCTCTTGAGGATGAATTCTAATCCTTTGTCTAGGAACGAAAGTCATTTGTGACGAATTTTAAATTAATGCAGAAAAAAGGGTAATGAAATATTGAGAATTCCAAAATCAAAAACAATCAGAAAACTTTATCATGTTCATTAAATTGACTCTTGTCTTACATTCCGTCAGCATATTAACAAATTACTCTCTAGACTAAGCAAGGCCCATTATGCTATCTTAACACTTTCACGTGTTGTTGACCTATTCACCCTAAAACAAGTCTACTTTAGTTACGTTCATTCCATTGTTTCATATGGGATCATTTTTTGGGGAGGTTCCTCTGATTCAGTGAGAGTCTTCAGAATGCAGAAAAAAATAATTAGGTTAATAACTAAATCTCCTTTTAATCACCCTTGCAGAGAACTGTTCAAGAAACTTAAAATATTTCCTCTATCCTCAATATATATCTATCAGAGTCTCTTGTACGTAAAATCTCACTATAATCTATTTTTTAAAAAGAACCACATTCACTCCTATTCAACAAGACACTCCTCTATTTTGCAATATCCGATCCACCGCACAGCTTTCTTTGAAAAATCTCCCTACTATTCGTGCATTAAATTATATAATTGTCTTCCTCAAGAATTGCAAAATATTCATGAATTGGCACCCTTTCGCAAGCGCCTGTACGAATATATAAGCACACACTTATTTTATTATGTTGAAGAGTACGTGACAGCTAACTTGTGATCTATACATTAACTATGACTAATTATTGACATATGTCCTAAATTACTATTTTTGCTCATAGCTATTGACGTTTTGCTAACTTTGTAACATAAGGTATATTATTTGTGTTGAAATTCTTTGTGTAATTATGCTGATCTTGTAATGTACTATTGACAAGTCATCTACCTATCACAGTTGTTCTGTTTTAAGGTGTTTGTGACAAATGTAAAAATAAAAATAATAATAATAAATAAATAAAATTTGTTTTTCTAAAACTAAATATTCTAAACATAACTTTAACTTACTATTTATTAATCAACTTAAAATTGTATGTTTGTTGAAATATTTTTGACCTACCAAACATATTGGTAGGCCCACTTTTACATTGAATTTTGCAACGAAAAATGGTCTGCCAGGGCTACGTCACGTTATATTTCAATAAAACATTACTATACAAGGATTACAAGAAAAAAATCATAAAGGGTATTTTATAATATAATCAATTTAAATTCAATCAATCAGGAGCGTAATTGGTATCATTTATGCTGCTCTATTAAAACCATATTCAATCCAACACCCTCCATTAATTTCATATGAGCACAAATTTATGTCTTTTCTTAAATATATAGTCTATCAATAGATAATAAATACATTAGTAACTTGCTATAAATATTGGCTAACTCTAGTAACTCTGGAATGATAGATATCTCCTACCTATGAACATTACCCCAAAGTGTAAGACAAAGGTCCAAGGTAAGAGAAGCAGTGAACAATCATAGATTGGTTTGATTGGGGCGACTGTTGTTGACAGGTCAGGACAAGACAAACACACAGACAGGATTGGGTTGGCCAAACTCTTCAGACAAACATGTCTATATCTCCAGTCGACAAGTTTCATCACAGCAGTTGGCAGATAGATTATAGCCTGTTTCAGGTTACAAAGGTACTTTACTCTAGTTGAAGGTTTTCATTTCATAGTATCGAACTGAACAGTCATAAACTAACGACGAGTCACCAGCTTACGTGCAACAGTAAAGATCTAAATTTTATGTGACAGTAAGCAATTTCATTTCAACAGCTCTTTCTTCATAATTTAAAAAGCTGATCACTTTGCATATATTGAAGACTAGGGGATACCACTCCATGCTTCGCGTGCCAACCCTGACGCTCACTGCGCTCAATACGCCCCGGCCTTCGGCTTCGGCATGTGACTTTTGCCTTCAAATAATATTAGATTAATTGATTTATTATTACAAACACAGTTTCTATTTATAATAATAAATGCCCAATTGTATTATTCAGTCTATTTCAAACGTGTTCATTTAGTTGGTTTTTGTTTAAGAACTGAAGTTTAAACTCAGTATAATATTAAAAATGCATCAACTTTGTTCTGTGGAATAATTTTTATAACGTCATACATCGAAAAATAAACAGCTCTTGTTAATTTACTAAAAACAACCCAATGTTATTCTTATTGAGAAATCTTTTAGGGGCGGTTTATACCCCTTAGGAGTACTTTATCAAGATGAAAATACTTTAGTTGTCCTATTTAAGATCTAAAGAAACAGTGTACAACATTTCAGCTCTCTACATTCATGGGAAGTTGGAAAATTAGTGATGAGTTAGTAAGTAAGTCAGTCAGTCAGCCAGGGCTTTACTTCATTAATTTCATACACTTCGTTGCTTTGCTGTTTTATGTGAAGAAAGACGTATTAGCAAAATCTCAAGTGTCCACAAAACATGATCTCATTTTTGATCCAATATGAACAATTAAATACCAAAATACGCATATGGGTGGGTCAATAACACCCTACGTATATTAGTGGGTGGGTCAATACCACCTTATTTATAAAGGTGGGGGTGGGGTTGGTGGATCAATACCACCCTATGATAATGAGTGGGTGGGTCAATAGCACATTGTTTAAATGGGTGGGGGGGTCCATACCACCTTGTTTATATGGGCGGGGTGGGTTAGTCAATACCACCCTACGCATATGAGTTGGTGAGTCAATACCACCTTAATTATATGGATGGGGATTGGTTGGGTGGATCAATACCACCCTACATATGTCGGTAGGTGGGTCAATACCACCCTACGTATATCGGTAGGTGGGTCAATACAACATTGTTTATATAGGTGGGGGTGGGTTAATACCACCCTGCGTATGTCGGTAGGTTGGTCAATACCACCTTGTTTATATGGGTGGGGGGCCGGGTAGTAAATACCACCCTACGTAAATCTGTAGTTGGGTCAATACCACCCTGCGTATATCGGTAGGTGGGTCAATACAACATTTTTTATATAGGTGGGGGTGGGTTAATACCACCCTACGTATATCGGTTGGTTTGTCAATACCACCTTGTTTGTATGGGTGGAGTGTATGAGGTGTATTACATGGGTTTGATGGTACTTAAGGTTCAGATGTTACGTAGGGAAGAGAGCTGAGTTTAAGGCTTGTCAGTTTTCTGAAAATCAGACCAACACTACTTGGTTTGGATTCCACGAATTGCTGTAGGTCCCTTAGATGCTCTGGCTTTTGATCTATTTATAAATAGCTCTTCCGAAGGAACAGTCGACCTTAGTTAGTAACAAGGACTACCCTCGTTCATTTACACTTATTCGCTCCTCATATTCGATCATATCTTGAAGATTGGCGTCTTACTAATGAATGATAGTAATGAATATGTAAAACGATGGTCCACCATAATCAAAATATAGAATCGAGACTACAACAAATAGTTATATCACAACCAATACATGTGATTATGGTGTCTAGGTGGTGTGTGGATAACACATAACTGTTTTAAGACTTTGGGTAACCACGTGCAGAAAGGAACGTAAGTTATAACTATACAGGGTTGGGCAAAAGTCTGGAATGTATTTATTAATTTCAAAACCATATAAAGATATGTAATGAAACTTTGCAGTTATGTACATGTCCCTATACCAAACATTGAGACATATTTTACATATACAACCATTCTGTTTATTACTTTATACGAGAACTAAAAATAATATTAGCACGGATATTAGTTTCTCTCTATATGTGAAAATTTTATTTTTGTGTACACAAAACTCGTACACTTGTGAATGGATTCACTAAAAATTCCAACATAACATAGCATTTATATAAAGAGTATCTATATAGTTCCTAAAATTTCAAACGAGAACAGCGCATTTCAAGCATTTCCCAACCTACCTACAGTTCACAAATGAAAATAAATATGACTGATGAAAGTTTCCCTATAAGCACCTGATTTGTATGTATATTATAGTGCCCTGTAATTTTGTTACTATGGTTAGGCGATTGTTTATTTATAAAAACAACTGTAAGTTACTTTATTTCAAATAAAAACAAGAAAACAGTCAACTTTTATTTTTCTAACAACTAAATTAAAATAACGACTAGTGGTTAATGCCTGACTACGTCACATGATAGCGTGGCCGGCCTTAGCTATTTCACATAAATCTTATAATTTATTTATTTCATTTGTTTAAAATGAAATGAAATGAAAAACGTTTTATTTTGTGAGGCAAAGTTAGGACCATTAGGTCCTCTCTTACACTTAACCTTATAAAGAAAAATTAATACATAACTAAAATGAGTATATCTAAAGAGTTCTTACGTGTTCACTGCTGCTGAGCACATTATTTATAAGTTAAACAACAATTTTAAAAAATCAGAGTTTTAAGATAATTAAAACTAAACAAATTAAGCATAAAGCATAAAAGAACATAAAACAAAAAAAGAAAACAAAAACTATTACTTACATGAAAAAATAAATAAATAAAGTAAAAAAATAAAAATAAAAAAAATAAAAAATAAAAAAAATAAAAAAATAAAAAAGTAAAAAGTAAAAAAATAAAAAAGTAAAAAAAATAATAACACGTAAAAAAATAAAAAAAGTAACACTGTGTGTTTTAAATAAAATAAGAGAATTTATATTTTAAAATAGTTGAACAATGAATATAGAGTTTTTTATATTCAGAATTAAAAATGTTTTAAATAACTTTGAAGCTCTTGAGGATGAATTCTAATCCTTTGTCTAGGAACGAAAGTCATTTGTGACGAATTTTAAATTAATGCAGAAAAAAGGGTAATGAAATATTGAGAATTCCAAAATCAAAAACAATCAGAAAACTTTATCATGTTCATTAAATTGACTCTTGTCTTACATTCCGTCAGCATATTAACAAATTACTCTCTAGACTAAGCAAGGCCCATTATGCTATCTTAACACTTTCACGTGTTGTTGACCTATTCACCCTAAAACAAGTCTACTTTAGTTACGTTCATTCCATTGTTTCATATGGGATCATTTTTTGGGGAGGTTCCTCTGATTCAGTGAGAGTCTTCAGAATGCAGAAAAAAATAATTAGGTTAATAACTAAATCTCCTTTTAATCACCCTTGCAGAGAACTGTTCAAGAAACTTAAAATATTTCCTCTATCCTCAATATATATCTATCAGAGTCTCTTGTACGTAAAATCTCACTATAATCTATTTTTTAAAAAGAACCACATTCACTCCTATTCAACAAGACACTCCTCTATTTTGCAATATCCGATCCACCGCACAGCTTTCTTTGAAAAATCTCCCTACTATTCGTGCATTAAATTATATAATTGTCTTCCTCAAGAATTGCAAAATATTCATGAATTGGCACCCTTTCGCAAGCGCCTGTACGAATATATAAGCACACACTTATTTTATTATGTTGAAGAGTACGTGACAGCTAACTTGTGATCTATACATTAACTATGACTAATTATTGACATATGTCCTAAATTACTATTTTTGCTCATAGCTATTGACGTTTTGCTAACTTTGTAACATAAGGTATATTATTTGTGTTGAAATTCTTTGTGTAATTATGCTGATCTTGTAATGTACTATTGACAAGTCATCTACCTATCACAGTTGTTCTGTTTTAAGGTGTTTGTGACAAATGTAAAAATAAAAATAATAATAATAAATAAATAAAATTTGTTTTTCTAAAGCTAAATATTCCAAACATAACTTTAACTTACTATTTATTAAATAACTCAAAGTTGTATGTTTGTTGAAATATTTTTGACCTACCAAACATATTGGTAGGCCCACTTTTACATTGAATTTTGCAACGAAAAATGGTCTGCCAGGGCTACGTCACGTTATATTTCAATAAAACATTACTATACAAGGATTACAACAAAAAAAAAATCACAAAGGGTATTTTACAATATAATCAATTTAAATTCAATTAATCAGGAGCGTAATTGGTATCATTTATGCTGCTCTATTAAAACCATATTCAATCCAACACCCTCCATTAATTTCACATGAGCACAAATTTATGTCTTTTCTTAAATATTTAGTCTATCAATAGATAATAAATACATTAGTAACTTGCTATAAATATTGGCTAACCCTAGTAACTCTGGAATGATAGATATCTCCTACCTATGAACATTACCCCAAACTGTAAGACAAAGGTCCAAGGTAAGAGAAGCAGTGGACAATCATAGATTGGTTTGATTGGGGAGACTGTTGTTGACAGGTCAGGACAAGACAAACACACAGACAGGATTGGGTTGGCCAAACTCTTCAGACAAACATGTCTATATCTCCAGTCGAAAAGTTTCATCACAGCAGTTGGCAGATAGATTATAGCCTGTTTCAGGTTACAAAGGTACTTTACTCTAGTTGAAGGTTTTCATTTCATAGTATCGAACTGAACAGTCATAAACTAACGACGAGTCACCAGTTTACGTGCAACAGTAAAGATGTAAATTTTTTTGTGACAGTAAGCAATTTCATTTCAACAGCTTCTTCATAATTTAAAAAGCTGATCACTTTGCATGTATTGAAGACTAGGGGACACCACTCCACGCTTCGCGTGCCAACCCCGACGCTCACTGCGCTCAATACGCTCCAGCCTTCGGCCTCGGCATGTGACTTTTGCCTACAAATAATATTAGATTAATTGATTTATTATTACAAACACAGTTTCTATTTATAATAATAAATGCCCAATTGAATTATTCAGTCTATTTCAAGCGTGTTCATTTAATTGGTTTTTGTTTAAGAACTGAAGTTTAAACTCAGTATAATATTAAAAATGCATCAACTTTGTTCTGTGGAATCAATATTATAACGTCATACATTGAAAAATAAACAGCTCTTGTTAATTTACTAATATCAGACCAATGTTATCCTTATAGAGATATCTTTTAGGGGCGATTTATACCCCTTAGGAGTACTTTATCAAGATGAAAATACTTTAGATGTCCTATTTAAGATCTAAAGAAACAGTGTCCAACATTTCAGCTCTCTACATTCATGGGAAGTTGGAATATTAGTGATGAGTTAGTAAGTAAGTCAGTCAGTCAGCCAGGGCTTTACTTAATTAATTTCATACACTTCGTTGCTTTGCTGTTTTATGTGAAGAAGGACTTATTAGCAAAATCTCAAGTGTCTAAAAAACATGACCTCATTTTTTGTTCCAATATGAAAAATGAAATACCACAATACGCATATGGGTGGGTCAATAACACCCTACGTATATTGGTGGGTGGGTCAATACCACCTTATTTATAAGGGTGGGGGTGGGGTGGGTGGATTAATACCACCCTTTGAAAATGAGTGGGTGGGTCAATAGCACATTGTTAATATGGGTGGGGGGGGGCCATACCACCTTGTTTATATGGGCGGGGAGTGGGTTAGTCAATACCACCCTACGCATGTGAGTGGGTGAGTCAATACCACCTTAATTATATGGATGGGGATTGGTTGGGTGGATCAATACCACCCTACATATATCGGTAGGTGGGTCAATACCACCCTACGTATATCTGTAGGTGGGTCAATACAACAATTTTTATATAGGTGGGGGTGGGTTAATACCACCCTACGTATATCGGTTGGTTTGTCAATACCACCTTGTTTGTATGGGTGGAGTGTATGAGGTGTATTACATGGGTTTGATGGTACTTAAGGTTCAGATGTTACGTAGGGACTAGAGCTGAGTTTAAGGCTTGTCAGTTTTCTGAAAATCAGACCAACACTACTTGGTTTGGATTCCACGAATTGCTGTAGGTCCCTTAGATGCTCTGGCTTTTGATCTATTTATAAATAGCTCTTCCGAAGGAACAGTCGACCTTAGTTAGTAACAAGGACGACCCTCGTTCATTTACACTTATTCGCCCCTCATATTCGGTCATATCTTGAAGATTGGCGTCTTACTAATGAATGATAGTAATGAATATGTAAAAAGATGGTCCACCATAATCAAAATATAGAATCGAGACTACAACAAATAGTTATATCACAACCAATACATGTGATTATGGTGTCTAGGTGGTGTTTGGGTAACACATAACCGTTTTAAGACTTTCGGTAATCACGTGCAGAAAGAAATGTATAACTATACAGGGTTAGGCAAAAGTCTGGAATATATTTATTAATTTCAAAACCATTCAAAGAAATGTAATGAAACTTTGCAGTTATGTACATGTCCCTATACCAAACATTGAGACATATTTTACTTGTTTTTTGCATAGCCAGTTGATGATGACCCATGAGGGAAGTATTAAAAATTTTTAATGTAAGCCTACCTCGAGTTATATCTCATTTGAAAGGTCTTTGTTTGTAAAACACAAGAGTGCAAACCTGAGGTCAAAAGGATGACCCGGTCAGAAAATACAGCCACTCAGAGAATTTTATGTCATATAACCAACACTTCTTAAGGCAAATGTGAGATAGTTATTATCTGTTGCTGTGTAGAGCTATAATTAATCTAACTGAAAATGAGAAATTAAGTTTCACAAAAAATAAGTAACAAATTATTATAATAATATTATTGAACTATTTTAGGTAAACCTACTATCAAAATTATTTTGATCTTTTGTTTATTTTTATCTTAGTTAAATAGCATACCTATTTTTATAACACAGTCGTTTGTTACAATTGTTAACAATCAACAACTTAATCAGCAACAGGTACCTGAAACTGTTCAATCAATAGCCGTGTAACTGAGAAAAATCAGTAATATGACATTGAATTCTTTGAATCGATGTATTTTGTGAATGGATCACCCTTTTGACCTCAGGTCAGGTTTGCAGTCTTGTGTTTTACAAACAGAGACCTTTAAAAAGAGATATCACTCGAGGTGGCTTAATTTTAAAATTGTTAAGACTTCCTTCATGTGCCATCACCTGGCTATGCGAAAATCAAGTACAATATGTCTAAATGTTTGATATATGGACATGTACATAACTGCAAAGCCTCAAATAATTTATTTCAATGGTTTTTAAATTATTAAATATATTCCAGACTTTTGCCGAACCCTGTGTACAGATTCCTAGGGTCCGTGCTAAACAGTATCGTGCTTCTTCCTGTAGTTTGTGGACTGTCCGCTTTGTAGCGCATCAAGCGTTTGTTGACGTTGTTTAATACAACTGCACGTGTATCGGTGGGTGGGTGGGTCAATACCACTGTACGTGTATGGGAAGTGACGTACAAATGTTTTATGTTACTGCTCACAGTTTATTGTGGTGAGCGGGTGATTCATTTATTATGTGTTCCGAGAAAACATATGCAGCCTTATTCTATAAGCTTTACGTTTTTGCAGACATTCACATCATTACTGCCGTACGTGTATGGGTGAGGTGGGTTGGTCACCACTACTGTACATGTATGGGTGAGGTGGGTTGGTCACCACTACTGTACATGTATGGGTGAGGTGGGTTGGTCACCACTACTGTACGTGTATGGGTGAGGTGGGTTGGTCACCACTACTGTACATGTATGGGTGAGGTGGGTTGGTCACCACTACTGTACATGTATGGGTGAGGTGGGTTGGTCACCACTACTGTACATGTATGGGTGAGGTGGGTTGGTCACCACTACTGTACATGTATGGGTGAGGTGGGTTGGTCACCACTACTGTACATGTATGGGTGAGGTGGGTTGGTCACCACTACTGTACATGTATGGGTGAGGTGGGTTGGTCACCACTACTGTACATGTATGGGTGAGGTGGGTTGGTCACCACTACTGTACATGTATGGGTGAGGTGGGTTGGTCACCACTACTGTACATGTATGGGTGAGGTGGGTTGGTCACCACTATTGTACATGTATGGGTGAGGTGGGTTGGTCATCACTACTGTACATGTATGGGTGAGGTGGGTTGGTCACCACTACTGTACATGTATGGGTGAGGTGGGTTGGTCACCACTACTGTACATGTATGGGTGAGGTGGGTTGGTCACCACTACTGTACATGTATGGGTGAGGTGGGTTGGTCACCACTACTGTACATGTATGGGTGAGGTGGGTTGGTCACCACTACTGTACATGTATGGGTGAGGTGGGTTGGTCACCACTACTGTACATGTATGGGTGAGGTGGGTTGGTCACCACTACTGTACATGTATGGGTGAGGTGGGTTGGTCACCACTACTGTACATGTATGGGTGAGGTGGGTTGGTCACCACTACTGTACATGTATGGGTGAGGTGGGTTGGTCACCACTACTGTACGTGTATGGGTGAGGTGGGTTGGTCACCACTACTGTACATGTATGGGTGAGGTGGGTTGGTCACCACTACTGTACGTTTCTGGATGGACGGGTTGGTCAATATTACTGTATATGTATGAGTGGGTGGGAGTTTCAAACCCATTTTAAGTGTATAGGTGACCCTTAAAATGGGTCACTATACACCAACAAGTTTGGTTGGTAGAACGTGACGGTTCACAGTTGGAGAGGATCATACACAGTAGTATGTGAACGTTTCTCTTGTTCATGCACTGTGTCTTGTTCATGTGCATTTAGGACGGGAGCTTGTTCCTGGAGGCTATTGGGCTTTTAATAAATTACTATTTCTAAGGAACAGTCGACCATAACAATAACTACATTATTATTCATTATTCATCAGTAAGACGCCAATCATCTACATATGGGTGAATATGAGGGGAATGAGTTTGATGAGTGTAGATGAACGAGTGTACTCATTGTTACGAACTAAAGTCAACTGTTCCTCAGAAATAGCTATTTATTAATAGCCCAACAGCCAGGAAAACTATGGGACCTACAGTTTTACGTGGAATCCGAACCACGTAGTGTTGATCTGATTATCAGCTAACTGACAAGCTTGACACTCCGTTCTCTTCCCTACACAACATCTGAGCCCTGACTGCCATCCAAAGTGGGCACCCCAGACTTCTCTATTGGCAACCACGTCAATGGCAACCGTTGAGCTGACACTGTGGAGGACTGAGCATAGAACATATAGCTTATAATATCCTCAATACTCGTTCACCTACACAAATCACTCTCATTCGCCCCTCACATTCTTTATATGTCTACAATCTGTGTCTTTGTAATGAATAATGAAAATAATAAATTTCATTATTAATAGCAACAAAATCCCTTTTTTCTTTTGGTTTTCTTTAAAGAGTGAAGGTTATGAAAATTGTCTTGTTACTCATATAGCATGTATAGTGGTAGCTAAAAACTTTATTTAATACATGGAAGTTATCATGGTAGATAGGGAGTAAAACACGTAAACAGTTGGCCTACTAACTTTATGGCCATATGGTGTCAGAAATAAAATATTAACTTTTTTTAAATACATTTACATTTAAATCTAACAAGTACTTTTATCTTTACGGAAATTCAAACTAATAACAACTTTCTGTCTGCATAATTTTTCAATAAGACTTAGGAAAGGTTTTGAATACAATTTCAAGGAGTAACGTATCAAAATGTAAATGTAAGTCAGTTTGAAATGTGATTAGGCTGAGGCAAATTGCATTAACTTGTGCCTTGGATTTGCATCACGTGATCTCGGCTAAAACAATGCTGGGGAGGAGGGGAGGGGGAGTTCTCGTAATAGTATTAACTCGCTGAATCAAAATCTATTTCGTGACAAGGCCTAATTAACACTATTACAGAGTATTCTTTGACCAATCCCAGTTATAAATTAACATAATTTATGGAACATTGTTGTTCCTCTTCATGACATCTTTATGGAATGTGTTTTGAAATTACGAATGCTATGTTTTTTAGTGTAATTAGTTTATTACGTGTTGGTAGGAATACAAAACCAGTTAACATCACAAAACTCAAATATATTATAACATTAGTACAAAATTAACAAAATATGATGGTAATTAATTTCAGTAATCACATTTACTTTCCTCAGACTAAATGGATTCATAAAGAAACTATGGAAATTCTGCAACCAAGTTCTCCATTCACTGATAACAATGGATATTGTTATCATAATTTTAATTTATATAGTATCAGATTTTTTGGTGTCGTTTTTTCTTTCTCCCATATGCATTAACAAAGATAAATCACTGTGATTGTTCAAAACAATTTTTTACAAGTTGGTGTAAAAATCCATTTTACGGTCCTCTGAACGCCAAAAAAAAATAGGTTTATTCGAAAACAATTTTGATGTCTGTCCGTACGTGTACGTGTGTATGTGCCGTTCACTGAAGATCAAACTGAAGGAATAATTTTTATGAAATTTGGTATGTAGGTATATTTATTGAAATGTAATTTTTTTTATTTTATAGCTAAAAATATAAAAAATTGAATGTTCCCAAAATGGGCTCTGAATGTTCCCAAAATGGGCTCCAATTATTTTGATTAAATTTTCAGGAAAGGCGTGAATACAATCTAAAATATTATAGTAAAACCCGGATATCTGTAACTTGATTAATTAATTATTTTAGATATAGCAAAAAACCTATTTGGGAATCAAACTGGTAATTTTCAGTTTGATTTTCTCGTGTTTAATATGGAAGGAAATTTGTCCCATAGGAGGATTCTTGTTAACCATTAAATTCTCCTGAATACGAATACAAGAGTTTACGAATAATAATTGTGATATATTTCTTTTAAACATGTGAGTTAGGTTAGGTTAGGGTAGGTTAGATTCGTATCTAGACTGTGAATACATATTTATAACGGAACCTAACATAACTTAAAAAACTAACATAACATATCCTGTTTTCTAAAATTTCTCAGGTTATGTTTTTCGTTGGACGAATTGGTGTCATATTCGTTTTTAAGAGGGGAGAAAAACATCGATTTTGGAGTGAAAAAGTTGGTTTTATTTTTCTAATTTTCTATCGAACATCTGTGTCACCACCGAAAAATCTCTATGGACCAAATACAGGTTGGTGGGGTTAATATTGACTTGTCAAAAAAATCACGAAAGTCAGGTGGGACAGATTTGAGTGACTTCCTTGAGACTGGCAGGGTCGCTTATTGCTTTTGCGGCGTTAGGTGAATGAGGACGGAATACTGATATGACTGCACTGCGGACGTCGTAAGGCTCAGCTGCTAGGAGATAATACTGTATTGAGGTAAACTGTTTTAGTTAACGGCTCTAAAAGTAACCGTATGTCTAAAAGTCCAATCTGTGCTACGAGTAACATTCTTCATATTATGAGGTGTTAGTATCAAATTAATGCAATTAGTGAACTTAACTAATTTATTAACAAATAAGATCGCATTTAGTGAAGAGGGTTTTTATACTCGTATGTCTACAACACAGTGTTGTTACTAACTATATAACTTGCAAAAACTATACTAATTGTGTTAAGAATATGTTATCGAAGAGCTTTCTAACAATCTAAAAAAATAATCTGAGATCGTAAAATTTCCTCGCTGTTTACGCATAATTTTTGTTCTTAATTTCTGAAGAAAGTGATTTCAACATTATAAAATTTTAACCTCACTATTTTCCTATATTATTATTTGTATCGTAACCGAAAATAATAATATTGATTTTATCTGTTACAAAAATACTGATTAGAACATTTTTGTTACAAAAATACTGAGCAAAGTATTTTTTGAATTTACTGTTTATAGACCATTTTCATTCTTAACAACTAAGACAAAATTCTTGAAAAATGAAAATATAACAATGCTGCTATAGTTGAGTCATGATGATTAAATATAGCAACTGATAACACTATTCTGGACTGTTTGCAACAAAACGTCATATACAAATAAACATATACAATCTACTGACTAATGGGAAAATCAATTAATTAAACATAAATGCAATTGATCAGTAATTAACTTTCAAGTCAACTGATGAACGAAAGGGAAACTACCTAGTCAATTATGTAAATGTGGGATGGAAAACAATTTGTTTGTTTTCAGTCGATTATGTATTTTCAATGAGATGTTTTTGAGGTAAAAGTTTTAAAAGTTACTTAAAAATATGATAAACAATAATTTCATTGGTACCACAAAGTATTTTCAGAAAAATACTGATACATGTAATTAAAGTAAAAGGGCACAGTGACAATACGTCAACGATAAGTCAATACGTCTACAACAAGTCAATACCTCTACGTCAAGTCAATACGTATACGACAAGTCAATACGTTTCTCTTGCTTAAAGTACTATTTTGTTACGTAAAATTAATATTGGTTTTTAAATTCAGAATAAATATCGCAATTTTAAGAATATTTTGTTAATTGTCAATGCATCGTAAAAGGCTGTAAAAAACAGCCTGTATCACATATCCTCTGGTGAAATGGTGAAGTGAGACTAATGCGTTAGTAGCATGTATCACATATCCTCTTGGGAACTGGTGAAGTGAGACTAATGCGTTAGTAGCATGTATCACATATCCTCTTGGGAACTGGTGAAGTGAGACTAATGCGTTAGTAGCATGTATCACATATCCTCTTGGGAACTGGTGAAGTGAGACTAATGCGTTAGTAGCATGTATCACATATCCTCTGGTGAACTGGTGAAGTGAGACTAATACGTTAGTAGCCTGTATCACATATCCTCTGGTGAACTGGTGAAGTGAGACTAATACGTTAGTAGCCTGTATCACATATCCTCTGGTGAACTGGTGAAGTGAGACTAATACGTTAGTAGCCTGTATCACATATCCTCTGGTGAACTGGTGAAGTGAAACTAATGCGTTAGTAGCCTGTATCACATATCCTCTGGTGAACTGGTGAAGTGATACTAATACGTTAGTAGCCTGTATCACATATCCTCTGGTGAAATGGTGAAGTGAGACTAATGCGTTAGTAGCCTGTATCACATATCCTCTAGTGAACTGGTGAAGTGAGACTAATGCGTTAGTAGCATGTATCACATATCCTCTGGTGAACTGGTGAAGTGAGACTAATACGTTAGTAGCCTGTATCACATATCCTCTGGTGAACTGGTGAAGTGAGACTAATACGTTAGTAGCCTGTATCACATATCCTCTGGTGAACTGGTGAAGTGAGACTAATATGTTAGTAGCCTGTATCACATATCCTCTGGTGAACTGGTGAAGTGAGACTAATACGTTAGTAGCCTGTATCACATATCCTCTGGTGAACTGGTGAAGTGAAACTAATGCGTTAGTAGCCTGTATCACATATCCTCTGGTGAACTGGTGAAGTGATACTAATACGTTAGTAGCATGTATCACATATCCTCTGGTGAACTGGTGAAGTGAGACTAATACGTTAGTAGCCTGTATCACATATCCTCTGGTGAACTGGTGAAGTGAGACTAATACGTTAGTAGCCTGTATCACATATCCTCTGGTGAACTGGTGAAGTGAGACTAATATGTTAGTAGCCTGTATCACATATCCTCTGGTGAACTGGTGAAGTGAGACTAATACGTTAGTAGCCTGTATCACATATCCTCTGGTGAACTGGTGAAGTGAAACTAATGCGTTAGTAGCCTGTATCACATATCCTCTGGTGAACTGGTGAAGTGATACTAATACGTTAGTAGCATGTATCACATATCCTCTGGTGAACTGGTGAAGTGAGACTAATACGTTAGTAGCCTGTATCACATATCCTCTGGTGAACTGGTGAAGTGAGACTAATACGTTAGTAGCCTGTATCACATATCCTCTGGTGAACTGGTGAAGTGAGACTAATGCGTTAGTAGCCTGTATCACATATCCTCTGGTGAACTGGTAAAGTGAGACTAATACGTTAGTAGCCTGTATCACATATCCTCTAGTGAACTGGTAAAGTGAGACTAATACGTTAGTAGCCTGTATCACATATCCTCTGGTGAACTGGTGAAGTGAGACTAATACGTTAGTAGCCTGTATCACATATCCTCTGGTGAACTGGTAAAGTGATACTAATACGTTAGTAGCCTGTATCACATATCCTCTGGTGAACTGGTGAAGTGAGACTAATGCGTTAGTAGCATGTATCACATATCCTCTGGTGAACTGGTAAAGTGAGACTAATACGTTAGTAGCCTGTATCACATATCCTCTAGTGAACTGGTGAAGTGAGACTAATGCGTTAGTAGCCTGTATCACATATCCTCTGGTGAACTGGTGAAGTGAGACTAATACGTTAGTAGCCTGTATCACATATCCTCTGGTGAACTGGTGAAGTGAGACTAATGCGTTAGTAGCATGTATCACATATCCTCTGGTGAACTGGTGAAGTGAGACTAATACGTTAGTAGCATGTATCACATATCCTCTGGTGAACTGGTAAAGTGATACTAATACGTTAGTAGCCTGTATCACATATCCTCTGGTGAACTGGTGAAGTGAGACTAATACGTTAGTAGCCTGTATCACATATCCTCTGGTGAACTGATGAAGTGATACTAATACGTTAGTAGCCTGTATCACATATCGCCTGTAGAACTGGTGAAGTGAAACTAATATGTTAGTAGCCTGTATCAGATATCCTCTTGGGAACTGGTAAAGTGATACTAATACGATAGTAGCATGTATCACATATCCTCTGGTGAATTGGTGCAGTGGTACTAATACGTTAGTAGTATGTATCACATATCCTCTGGTGAACTGATGAAGTGATACTAATACGTTAGTAGCCTGTATCACATATCCTCTGGTGAACTGGTGAAGTGAGACTAATGCGTTAGTAGCATGTATCACATATCCTCTGGTGAACTGGTGAAGTGAGACTAATACGTTAGTAGCCTGTATCACATATCCTCTGGTGAACTGGTGAAGTGAGACTAATGCGTTAGTAGCCTGTATCACATATCCTCTGGTGAACTGGTAAAGTGAGACTAATACGTTAGTAGCCTGTATCACATATCCTCTGGTGAACTGGTGAAGTGAGACTAATGCGTTAGTAGCATGTATCACATATCCTCTGGTGAACTGGTGAAGTGAGACTAATACGTTAGTAGCCTGTATCACATATCCTCTGGTGAACTGGTAAAGTGATACTAATACGTTAGTAGCCTGTATCACATATCCTCTGGTGAACTGGTGAAGTGAGACTAATACGTTAGTAGCCTGTATCACATATCCTCTGGTGAACTGATGAAGTGATACTAATACGTTAGTAGCCTGTATCACATATCGCCTGTAGAACTGGTGAAGTGAAACTAATATGTTAGTAGCCTGTATCAGATATCCTCTTGGGAACTGGTAAAGTGATACTAATACGATAGTAGCATGTATCACATATCCTCTGGTGAATTGGTGCAGTGGTACTAATACGTTAGTAGTATGTATCACATATCCTCTGGTGAACTGATGAAGTGATACTAATACGTTAGTAGCCTGTATCACATATCCTCTTGGGAACTGGTAAAGTGATACTAATACGTTAGTAGTATGTATCACATATCCTCTGGTGAACTGATGAAGTGATACTAATACGTTAGTAGCCTGTATCACATATCCTCTTGGGAACTGGTAAAGTGATACTAATACGTTAGTAGCCTGTATCACATATCCTCTTGGGAACTGGTAAAGTGATACTAATACGTTAGTAGCCTGTATCACATATCCCCTGTAGAACTGGTGAAGTGAAACTAATATGTTAGTAGCCTGTATCATATATCCTCTTGGGAACTGGTAAAGTGATATTAATACGTTAGTAGCCTGTATCACATATCCCCTGTAGAACTGGTGAGGTGAGACTAATATGTTAGTAGCCTGTATCAGATATCCTCTTGGGAACTGGTAAAGTGATACTAATACGATAGTAGCATGTATCACATATCCTCTGGTGAACTGGTAAAGTGATACTAATACGATAGTAGCATGTATCACATATCCTCTGGTGAACTGGTAAAGTGATACTAATACGTTAGTAGCCTGTATCACATATCCTCTGGAGAACTGGTGAAGTGAGACTAATACGTTAGTAGCCTGTATCACATATCCTCTGGAGAACTGGTGAAGTGAGACTAATACGTTAGTAGCCTGTATCACATATCCTCTAGTGAACTGGTGAAGTGAGACTAATGCGTTAGTAGCCTGTATCACATATCCTCTGGTGAACTGGTAAAGTGAGACTAATACGTTAGTACCTGTATCACATATCCTCTGGTGAACTGGTAAAGTGAGACTAATGCGTTAGTAGCCTGTATCACATATCCTCTAGTGAACTGGTGAAGTGAGACTAATGCGTTAGTAGCATGTATCACATATCCTCTGGTGAACTGGTAAAGTGATACTAATACGTTAGTAGCCTGTATCACATATCCTCTGGTGAACTGGTAAAGTGATACTAATACGTTAGTAGCCTGTATCACATATCCTCTGGTGAACTGGTAAAGTGATACTAATACGTTAGTACCTGTATCACATATCCTCTGGTGAACTGGTAAAGTGAGACTAATGCGTTAGTAGCCTGTATCACATATCCTCTTGGGAACTGGTAAAGTGATACTAATACGTTAGTAGCATGTATCACATATCCTCTGGTGAACTGGTAAAGTGATACTAATACGATAGTAGCCTGTATCACATATCCTCTGGTGAACCGGTGAAGTGAGACTAATGCGTTAGTAGCCTGTATCACATATCCTCTTGGGAACTGGTAAAGTGATACTAATACGATAGTAGCATGTATCACATATCCTCTGGTGAACTGGTAAAGTGATACTAATACGATAGTAGCCTGTATCACATATCCTCTAGTGAACCGGTGAAGTGAGACTAATGCGTTAGTAGCATGTATCACATATCCTCTGGTGAACTGGTAAAGTGATACTAATACGTTAGTAGCCTGTATCACATATCCTCTGGTGAACTGGTAAAGTGATACTAATACGTTAGTAGCCTGTATCACATATCCTCTGGTGAACTGGTAAAGTGATACTAATACGTTAGTAGCCTATATGGATATGAATTTACAATTCAGCTACCAAACTATTAAATGGTTCCACAGAATTGGAAAAAAACCTTTCCTCATATTAAACAATAAATAATAAAAACTTTCAAATGTACCAGTTTGATTCTCAATTGTAATTTTTGCAACTAAACTTAACTTTATTTACTTAAAAACTTAACTTATATTTTATATTTTATTTATATTTAAAAATTAATTAACTTAAAAACTAGTCAAGTTAAAGGCATGTGGCGTTTACTAAAATATTTAAAATTTTAATTCACACCTTTTCTGAAAATTTAATCAAAATCATTAAAGCTGTTTTTGTGAAAATTCAATTTTTTCCTATAACAATAAAAAACACAAATTTTCAATAAAGTGAAAAAAATGGTCTGGAGATATTGGCTAAATAAACCTACGTATCGAATTTTATATAAATGTATCGATCCTTTTGGTCTCCATCGAACTGCACATACACACAGACAGACACACATACGGACAGACACCAACATATTTTTCGAAAAACACATTTTTGGATTCAGAGGATCTTACAATTGATTTTTGGACCAAACTTTAAAAAAAGTGTTTTTGGACGATTACAATACTTTCTCTATACTAACGCATACGTGAGAAAGTAAAAAAGAAGGAACTAAAAATTGTAGTTTCAGAAATGAAATCTAAAATACAAAGTATTTGTTTTTTAGTGTACAAATATTCATTGAACTCCATTTAAAGAGTTAGTCCAGTTTTCTTATTCATGCAACATCTGTAACTCCTATTGAATGAGGACCAGCTAAATCTCCTCTACCATGTTGTACAAAATAGTTCCTGCGGATATAAGACACAAAGAATCACTTCTCAGAGAATAAGTTAGTGAATTGGTATCAAAGCTTCAAACAATCTGACACTAGTAAAGATTATAGGTATTAGGTGTCGGAAGACTGCTGTGACCGCATTACGGACACCCCATGTCACATATGTGAAGTGATATTGTACTTTAATAATAAGCTAGAGAGTTTGTGGTACAAGTTGGTACAAACTGGAGTGTAACATGGTGTGCCAGATATTGTTTGTTGGTTTACGTCTGAGGTGGTTTTGGGGTGAACTCATTTTACAGACTCTGTGATAATGGTGGTATTATTTTTTCAAGAGATAAGGGTGTTCATTCAGGTACCAAATTGAGGTCTCCAAGGAATTTTGTTCTAGATTACGTAGAAACTGTCGATAGACGTAAGAGGCTGCCTAACTAACACACACAATATATATACAATAAAAGAATTGGCAAATGTATTCCAAGTTCGTCCGGACGTTCTATCCGGCCGATTTGCTTCAATTTTTTTCTTTTTTTTCATGAAAGGTATTAGTACATATATAAGTCAACAGGCATTGTATTTAACTTCTGACCTTACTCAAGTTGTACTCAAACGAAACTTAATTATGATTTTTCAAGGTTTTTTTTGTCCACTCAAACATCTGTATCTCAGGTTCTAATTGAGATAGAGAGTTCGTTTTGGTCTAAAAATGCTCAATAGATCATACCCTTTATTCGGAATTTTGATCACCCAAATTGGTTGGGTCTGAGGATAGTTATGTCCGGACGTTCATAGTTGTGTGCGGACATTATAAGCCAAATATATACACTAACTCACTCATCACGAAATCTCCAAAACTAAAAGGCCTATAGACTTGAAATCTGGTACATAGATTAACCTAAGACTCTAGAGATCCACTAAGAAAAGATTTTTCCCTCCGACTTCAGGAATCCACCCCATTGGCCTCCGAACCTTCAACGCCACTCTTATGGAACTATTATTTATTCATTTTATTTATCATCAGCTGTCAAATTTCTATTAGTTAATTTGTTTACTTCATGTGATTTTACTAAATACAGTTCTACCATTGATATTTATAGCCAGATGCGTACCGAGGCCGAAGGCCGAGGTGTCACGAGTGCAGCGAGTTTCGGGATTTCCGCGCGATGTGTGCCGGCGTGTTCCATGGTTTAGTACTATAATAAATATTGGTTGGAAAGTATTTATTTCAAGATTAATTTACTTTCAGTTCTTTAGGTTCTCTTAAAACTATCTGTTACATTATATGTGTAGCATAAATCAACAGTTTTTACGTCTGAAAAGAAATAAACAAAAGTTCAATGACAAACTGAGCAGAATACAGTTCATCCTTATTTCATATGTATATTACATGATATAGTGTTTAATATAAACAAAAAAGTAAAACTAAAGTATATTATATTTTGTATTTTCTTCTGTTCCTTGGGAAAACCGTAAACATACTCTCACATAATAGTAAACAAAACCAGTGATCTTTGAAGAATCCTCTGTGAGCATGCCCCTCTGTGACTTGGTATAGATAAAGGACCATTTAAATGTTAATTCGCTGGCAATTTAATTAAGCTACGCCGCTTTGCCGAGATCTGTGTTCCTGTCTGATGGGCCTATAACGTAAAAACACCGATCTGGGGACGAACTGTGTTTGATCAACAAAAGTTATTGAATAAAATGTTTACAAAAGACTGAGGCAATTTTAACGACCTTTTATCCAGAAATTTAACAGTTTTGATTCCATTCACAGCAAAATCTAAACACATTAATTTCTCTTCATAATTTTAACAGATAACTTTTTTGACATGGTTTTGTACGTTAGACGAGCAATCTTTGGAACGTACACAGTTCGAAAAATTACATAATTCTACGGAAGCAATATTCAAGATACATTCTCTTGCACCAATAAATATTTTCGTATATCTAAACTACTGCACTTTCGTTGACACCTATTTAAGGTATAAACACCCAATTAATACTGAGCTTGTTTCATAAGTCTGTGTTTCATTCATTTTTAACTAACAGCTGATGATTAATCAAACAAATAAAATAATTCCGTTATGACCATTAAAAATTCAAATATAGTGGGTCCTACTGCCAGATGTGAAAACAATGCTTGAAAACCATCTTGTGAAAATTGCATAACTAACATAAGATTCATGATGAGCAAATGAATAGTGGTATAAAGCTAAAAGACAAACATACAGATACACAAACAAGACGTGCATTCGTTTAAATATGTAGATTAAAAAAAAAGATTACACAAAACTTCTACCGAATACACTCAAAGTTACTCTTTCTAACATTAAAAATATCCATAACCTCCTGACTACTATTACACTCCAACAGATGTTAAAGTTTTATGAAAATATTTAACAGCTGTTACATTTCGATCAGTTTAAATATCTATATATATAAAAGGCAAAGCCCTCACTGATTGACTCACTCATCACTAATTCTCCAACTTCCCATGTAGGTAGAGAGCTGAAATTTTGTACACTGTGTCTTTAGAACTTAAATAGGACAACTAAAGTATTTTCATCTTGATAAAGTACTCCTAAGGGGTATAAAGCACCCTTAAAAGATTGGTCCATAAGGATAACATTGGGTTGATTTTAGTAAATTAATAACAGCTGTTTTGTAAATAAATAAACATGTCTAGTTTGAATGTTTGACATTATACTATTTAATATTTTACTATGAGTTTAATCTTCAGCTGTTAAACAAAAATAAATGAAATGAACACTCTTGAAATAGGCTAAATAGGTGGCAAAGCAATTAGTGTGAGTGAGATACTGTACCGAAATGTAATATTGTAATTTTACGTTATATAGTTAATATACCGATTTTTGTATTGAATAGTTACATGCCAAGGCCGAAGGCCGAGGTGTATCGAGCGTAGCGAGCGTCGGGGTTGGCACGCGAAGCGTGCAGGGGTGTCCCCTAGTCTCTCCATGTTATCCTTATGGCCAAAATACTTCCTTTGAGGGCTCCCCATAGCTTTCATTTCTTAATTTATTTTCTTTAGGGATTATTTTAAAAAAACGTTTATCATTAGACACTACATGGATTCATAGGAATATCACATGGTTTATTTATTGTAAATGTATCTCTTAAAAAGCCAGTAGACAGGTCGGAGTCAAAGCTGACATATTAATAAATTATTATAATATTAAATTATAAATATTATAATTATATATATATTATAATGTTTATATTATATAATATATATTGTTGAGTTTTATGACAAACATTCTTACTGCTTTTCTTTGTATAACATTAAAGAAGTATCTTCCGAAAACGACACTTTCCTGTAACGAGAAAGACATGATGTATTGAAGCAAGCACATTCAAACTGACATTCATTAAAGTTTATTACACTGGTAAATTAATTACTAGGAGGTATTTGTTTGATAATGACATACTCGTAGATTGATTGAATGGTTTAATAAGTTACCTTAATTTTTGTGTATTTGCTTTAATTAACCATTATAAAGTTTTCTGTTGGTCTCTATTAGTGTTATTAAAATTATTTCCATGATTATTCTATCGGTATTTTATCCTAATTGGTTAATATTAACAATTGATGGTAAACTTTACCTCTTTTGTTCCGCCACCAATCTTCAGTTTTTTATGACACTACCGGTTTCGGAGACTAATCTCCATCTTCAGGTGTCCATCACTGTCACTACACACTAAACCATTAAAGTTTAAAACACTTGAGTTTGTATTTTTGAAACACTAACGGTTGTTTTGAAACACTAACCGGTAGTCTCCGAAACCGGTAGTGTCAGAAAAAACTGAAGATTGGTTGCGGAACAAAAGAGGTAAAGTTTACTATCAATTGTTAAAATTATTTTATAACCAACTTAAAACAATTATGAC
Organism: Stictocephala bisonia; assembly: GCA_035578905.1. NCBI lineage: Eukaryota > Metazoa > Arthropoda > Insecta > Hemiptera > Membracidae > Stictocephala > Stictocephala bisonia. The sequence goes on from JAQJVL010000021.1 coordinate 337,202, forward strand.
GTTATTAATGACATGGCAACAAGCTATAAGGCAAGCCTTACTTCTTAAGAGCAATAAACTATTTTCTTAATAATAATAATAATTTTATTCATAAACGTTTGAAAAGAATAATTTACAATAATAAAATATTTACAATAATAACTAACAAAATATAAATATAATAAAAATAAATAAAATATTTACTACGAATTGAATTTTATTTTTTGCAGGTTCAAAAAATTCTTGTATTTTTCCTTTTTTTACATGCATTTTTATATCTTGTATATGCAAAAACGGTAAGAATACTTTTGTTTGGTGGCATAGGTAAATATTTGTCTCCTTCATATAAGTCCTGACCAGATGATATAATGTGGCTATACAGACGACTTAATTAATCGTTTAATTCTTTTATGTATAATTTGTAAAAAAGTAGTGCCTCATTTTTTGAACTCTCTTGCCATTAAACTAGAATTATGATGACAAAATTCACGTAGTAAGAAGTAGTAAATTTGTTACTTATTCAGTTAAAAGTTATGTCTGAATGAACTTTATGTCAAACTATTATTAAATGTTTAGCTTATTTTGACTGTTGTAATACATTTAAATGTATACCTCAATAAAAACTGATTTGATTTGATTGAGAGCAAACAAAAAATAAGAAATTTTTAACGTTACATGATTTTTTTACATATATCCATTTTTGCCCATCTCCTCAATATTCTAGATTCCTTTCCATCAATTTCAAATGCAGATGCTGACTATTGCGAATATCTCGCATGTTTCTTCAAACTGTTGTGTGAAAATGATATTAATTGGTTATGTTCTAATAAATTAAACAACTCGCAGATCAGTTTATACTAGTGCTATTATTCTAAATAAAGAAAAGTTAATTTGTAAATTAAAGTCTTTACAATAGATGAATAGATGAAAATACGTTGTTTTTATTTATATGTAGTTTTCCTTTCATTCTTATCTATACAGCAGTGAACCGAACTCAGGCCGGGTTTTCATATCTCAGATGTAGTAGACATATAGTTTAGTTTGGAAATCCGGTTTGGGTTTGTTTTGGGTGTGAGTGGTTTTTGTCGTGTGGGCGGTGTGGGAGTGCGGATGTCTTTTCACTACGACTGAGTGTAAGGTCATCCCGATTGAACGGTAACTGTAGACATTTTTTAATTTAAATAATACGAAATTGAAAGTGCCCATCAAAGTATTCTATTGAAATAATATTGGATATATCTTCAGCTTTCTCTCGATTAGCTATTAGTTAGCGGGGCTTAGAGCAATAATGTATTGTAATAGAACAATTGATTTAATTGGATAAAAAGCATCTACTTTACTGACATGAAATTTCAATGCCACTTTACATTCATCTACTATTATACTACAAGTAAAGCAAGTGTTACTGTACTTTAATCTAATTTGCTGCTAATTGGAAATTGTTTGTAGCATACTGTCATGCATTATCTATTATGCATAATCATACAGTACATGGAAGTAACGTTACATCAATCGCTGACGTTAAAAATTCATCTTAAAAAAAAGTAGCTAAAATTCAAACCAGGGAAATAATGTACTCTATCATATTGCTGGAACAACCTGGGGAACCAACGCAGACGTCCTGCGTACTACTGCTTTGTCACTGGTATATTCCGCTGTTGAATACAATGCTTCCGTATGGCTAAACAGTTCACATGCAAAAGTGATTGATGTCCAACTTAATAGAGCCATGAGAGCTATTAGTGGTACTCTCATGGCAACTCCACTTCCATGGCTCCCAGTACTGTGCAATGTACCCCAGAGATAAGACATCAGGAGGAACTACTTAGAGAATTCAATAAGATCTTGCATGCCCCGCACCTCCCCCTTACCCAGGATCTCCCAGTCAGAACGGTCGCTTAAAGTCTCGAAGCCCACCTCTACCTACTGATGTCCAGTTGAGGAGTTCAAATTTCTCCCCCAATACTAGCTGGGCCATAGCGTGGAACAGATTTGATGGACGAAATAATATCCTTATTAACGCTCCATCGATACCTGTAGGTATAATGAACCTCCCTCGTAGGGAGTGGACACTTTTCAATCAGTTCCAAACTGGAGTGGGCAGATGTAACTACTGGAATTATAAATGGGGATTGACATTAGATTAGTCATGTGATTTCGGGGAGTCTATCCAAACAATGGATCACATAATTACAGAGTGTCCTCTGCGTTCTTTTACGGAGGAATTGGGCAGCATAAACAGAATATGTGAGGCAGGTTGTAAATAACTCGATGGATTGGATTTATTATCTATTGTACAACTGGATTTGTATAACTAACACAGTCTCCTTAAAATCTCCCAAAGTAAGGTCTGGTTCTATGTTGTATTTGACAGTTGAAGTACAATATTTTACTGTTGAATCCTTAACTAGAAGTATGTTGAGGCTCTTTCACCCATTTCCCAATTGTTTTCCTGATAATAATTTTCATCCACTCCATTTTCGAACTAATCTTATGTTTAGTTTGATTGTTCTGAGTTCCTAAGCCTTGATAAAAATTTTCCAGTTGTTATTCACAGGATAATTAAGGATACAACGAAATTAATGGAAAAATTAAAAAACGTAATTTTAATAAGTATCGTAAAATGTACTTACTATAAACTACGAAAACATTTTCAATTGAACTTATACAGTTGAAAATTTTGCATTTCAGCCAATTTTTTATCTGCAGTAGTTTAGAGTTGTGTAAAAATTTTATTTCAGATGTGTTTAGTTACTAAATTAAGTACATTATAACTTAAAACTTAACTGCTTGTTATGTTTTAATCTCGGCTTCTATAGTAAAAAGGTAATAAGTCTACTTCCACTTGTAAATAAAGAGCTTTTGTTTCAATTCCTAAGCTAAAAAACAAAATTTGGCCACGATTAAAAAATATATCATAACTTTTTTATAGCTATGTATAAAAAAATCATAGTTTTTAGATTTACTTCTCTTGAAATCGTACAAACTTCCTCAGACACTTAAGTCCTGGCGGACGGTTATACAACTTTACAAATTCTATAGTTATGACTGTTCTTTATTTTATTCATAAAAAGACTAGTGAACTCAACTCTTTAAAACTATAAAAATATTTTTGAAAAGTTATTTCAGAAACTACTAAAACAAAAAATTTTTCATATTTTCAAGATACTACAAAATTTATTTAAATTGCTTTAAGAAAGTAATACTAATTAACACAGAAATCAACAATCATTCACCTTTGTCAATGTAAATCAACAATCATTCACCTTTGTCAATGTGAATCAACAATCATTCACCTGTGTCAATGTAAATCAACAATCACTCACCTTTGGCAATGTAAATCAACAATCATTCACCTTTGTCAATGTGAATCAACAATCATTCGCCTGTGTCAATGTAAATCAACAATCATTCACCTTTGTCAATGTAAATCAACAATCATTCACCTTTGTCAATGTAAATCAACAATCATTCACCTTTGTCAAAATAAATCAACAATCATTCACCTTTGTCAATGTAAATCAGCAATCATTCACCTTTGTCAATGTAAATCAATAACGTAAGATAGTATGAACATGTTTTTCTTCATATTAAAAAAAAAAACAAAAACGAAGCCTTATGAGTAAAGGAGTGTTTTTCCTTTTATTATGTCCAGAATTGATCGCAAAACCTAAATTCTATTTGCGTTGACGTATAACTAAAAGAGCACTTTTATCTTGTACAACTCTGTGGGGGCTGCCTTCAAATAACTGACTTTTGACAGCAGGAACACAAGTAAATACAAACAAGGGGAAAGAAAAAGTGGGAAGGCCAAAAGACAATGAGCTGTTGTCCTCCATTAATGGTGTCCATTGTCCTGTTAATAGGGTGGTGGTCCGAGGGGTCCAGCCTCTCTATTGTTTACGAGGATTGGTCAGACCATCGGGTGTTAAGGTTAGATAAATCTTCAAGTTGAAGGACATCAGGAAAAGGAATTAGCTTATCAAATGTGTAAGCATAGAACATTTTCTATAGTATTCCTTTGCTTTTAATATATTTTTGATGAAATTATTCATTAAATTTATATATTTATATATATATATATATTTTGTCATAGGCTTCCATGGCCTATTTATAATATACACAAGTTCTTAATCGTCTCAGTTTTGACTTGTCAATGGGCTTTGTAAGCTACATCCCAGATTAAACATGTCACTTATAGTTGATATAAATTCTAACACTATTTCTACTTTTTAATGAGATTTTGGTTTCCTTACAGACGCTTATTTGTCATGTTTAATTCATCCACATTAAAATGGACACCTGTAATGAGGAAAAATTTTTTTCAAGAATGAACGTAATATAACAAGTCTTACTTAAACCATTGACATGATAAGAATTATTAAGTTATATTTCGGCCGCTTTGATTGCGATCTAATTTAAGAACCTGTGTGAGAGAGATAAAGATATTAATTGAAGTGACACAGAAAATTAGCCTTCTATCACCACTGAACCGACAAGCCACAATGCCACTTTCAAATTTCGTTATCATGGATATGCAGTGGGAAGCTCCACCTATTACGTCATCGTTCTACTGTCGGATTTTTTATTATAGACCCCTGAATTTGCGGCGCTACTGTATTTACGAAACGATGCTTAAAACTATCTAATCACATATCATGTTCTACTTTATAACAGTACCAAAGGTTTTTCATTTTTATTTTACGTGTTAAATCTTATGCGAGTTACAACTAAAAAAACACGGGTTTTCACTCAACTTTTTTAAATAAGTGACTTTGAATTGTCATTTTAAAAAAAGCATCCAACCTTAGGGGTGATGGACGGGGACAGCAGAAGCTTGTCAGGAGATGTGGGGTGCTCCGTCTCGTGGCCGGAAAAGTGGGTATAGGGGGTTGAAAAGTGGCAGAGGCCAGTGGCGGTGATGAGAGCGACTAGGTCTCTGCTTTCTCGTATTGTGAATCTGTCGCCTAGGGTCGTGTGGTGGCAGTTCAGGTCTGCCGAAAAAATGAGGTCGTCGTGGGACTGTCGGAGCTGTGCCAGGAGGTCAAGATGTTCTGGTTTGGAAAGGAGAGGTATGGAGGATCACAAGGTGTATGGAGGGTTGGTTAGGGAGATTTAACCTGATCAAGAGGGCAAATCTAGGATCGTTTGAGTGTAGGACCTGAGCAACATCCAGACAGTCACGAAAGACAATGGCCAATCCACCACTCCTCCGGGTGTGGTCTCTCCTGATGAAGGAGCACCCGGGGAGATATGCCGTGGAAGTAGGGGCGAGGTAGTCTCATTAGTGAAGATGTCCGGCTGGTAGTCGCTTATGACGTCCCTGAGGTCAGAGCGTCTACAGAAGAAGGAACGGAGATTGATGTGGCAGACCCTTAGGGCCGAGTGGGGCTTAGCATGAAGAGGATCCATGATGGGTGGCATGTGCCACAGACTTATGCGTTAGCTTTATTCATCAAATGATACTGGCCGTAGCTCCGTTGGGTTTCAGACTTGGAGCGTTGTCTCCACAGTCCGAAGCCTGAACCACTGAGCCATCATCGGTAATAGTATTAGTTTGACAAGCACTTGATTTGTACGTTCAATCATGGTAACTAGACCATACGGTATGTATCACAACGAGGCTGCGCAGTAGACTGTGACGTCACGTGGGTGAAATCAGCTGGTTTGATTAGTCTTTTAAATAATGACATGCTGACAGGCCTTGCTTCGCTATGGGGTTTTCTCCCCGCTTGCCTACCCTTCCCCCACCCACCCACCCACCCATATATGTACAGTGGTATTGACCCACCCGCCCACCCATACATGTACAGTGGTATTGACCCACCCGCCCACCCATACACGTACTGTGGTATTGACCCACCCGCCCACCCATACACGTACAGTGGTATTGACCCACCCGCCCACCCATACACGTACAGTGGTATTGACCCACCCGCCCACCCATACACGTACTGTGGTATTGACCCACCCGCCCACCCATACACGTACAGTGGTATTGACCCACCCGCCCACCCATACACGTACTGTGGTATTGACCCACCCGCCCACCCATACACGTACAGTGGTATTGACCCACCCGCCCACCCATACACGTACAGTGATATTGAACCACTTGCCCACCCATACACGTACAGTAATACTCCCTTTATGCCATCATGTCAATATAAACGGTGTCCCTGCTGCCATTCTGCACAACAAAGTCGGATGGTCTAGAAAACCCTATAAATCTTTAGGTGAATTTCAACACAGTTATCTCAATATCGTTAAATTCCCAAATAGATTTTACACGTATTTGTATAAAATCTAAATACATAGTAAATGTGTAGTTAATTGTAAACTCTTAATGCATCAGTAGGATAAATGATAAACATAAAAAATAAACATGTTTATTTATTTAAAAACAGCTGTTATTAATTTACTAAAATCAACACAATGTTATCCTTATGGAAAAATATTTTAGGGGTGTTTTATACCCCTTAGGAGTATGAAATCAAGATTAACATTTAGCCTATAGCAAATATTTGTACTAAATTTCAGCCTTGTATCACTACAGGAAGTAGGAGAACTAGTGATGAGTGAGTGAGGGCTTTCTATTTATATATAGAAGATAACTAAATATGCATATCACATGGACTAAATAGTTATCAAGCTATTTACCGCTAACCAGCTGGAAATATGGAAATCTACAAAGCTGGAAAAAACACAAAGATCTAAACAAGCACTGTATTGTTGTTTCTTTGTACTTTGTTGTTCCAATCAGATGTAACTTCACTCACGTAACGTCATGGAATATCACCAATTTCTTTTTTAAGTATAAAGCATTCAATCATAGGTGTTTACGTAAAATTATGTTCAACCTAGATATAACTTACCCTGAAGTTTTGTTCAAATCAGTAAACACGTGAAAAATGGAATGTAAGGTTGACCTCTCATATCGTATCGAACCTTGTAAGATCGTTGTGATGTCGAGTGGGCGACAGCTGACTGATGTCTTTCGTGATCTGATGACCCGGCCTTGTGCGTGGTGATTGGAATAAAGACCTGGCGCAACTCTTCAGCTAGTCCAATCTGTCATCATCTATGAACTCTCTTCGTGGTATTGTCTTATGAGTATTGTTTTATTTGAGTGTAGAGAATGTTAATAATAGTAGTTAGCAAGTATTTGAAAAGCATACGAAACGTTTCACTGTTCAGAATATTAAGATTCGGATAAATGAGGTTTACTTATACATTATTAAAAAAAAAAATAAGTGAATTATATTTTGAATATGGAAACATACAAAAAATAAAAAATGTCTACCAAATTAAATGCCCAATAGATCATAATATCCTAATTATTGTTATTACATTTAGTATACGTATTATTAAATAATATTTTTATAATAAAATATTACTCTAATATAACCTAAACAATTTCAATGATAGTGGGTAGCCCTGGTTTTAGCAAGTATTTGAGAATCTTCGCTTTGTTCAGACTATCAAGATTCGGATAAACGAGGCTTAGCGTCAAATTATTATAAAAAATTAAAATGGATGAAAATGTTAATGTGAAAAATCTTTTTCAACTGCCAAAACTGTGTATCACGATTTAAAATGACTGTTGACAATGCAGAGTATTTTTTCGTATATTTACCTAATTTTGCCTATAGATCAAGTAAGGAGAAGATCCGTAAGTGTCCATCTATAGATGTTAGTAATGCTTTCTTGTACATTACCATAGTATAATGTTTTATAGGGAACCCCTAATGAAGCAAATATCCTTCTACACACAATTATATTTTCATTTCATATCATTTACTTAGTATTCAGGTAGGAAAGTATATAATAAATAAAATGTTGAATGACTTGACAAATCTTCCTTACTTTATTTTGATAATTAAAGAGAAATTTTATGTTTATTTAGAAGTATGATGTGGAACTTAACTTCTTATAAAATAACTTTTGATAAAAATACTTATTTGATTGATTTAAAATGTTTGTTAAACAAAATCCTCTCATATTATAAAATATATCAACCAAAACGAAGGAGAAGCATAGATGAGATTATGTACCCGGATAGAGTATTAGGGAAGGGATTTTAGTAAAGCTTAAACTGATGGTGGGCGTGCTTATAAAACAAACACTCTTTTCCCATTACCTGGTCACTTAAGTTATAAAACAGTGTATAAATAAATATTAAACTAATACAAACAATATAATGCATAACAACCAGGAAAGCATTTTTGTTTGTTATGTCATTAAAAATCCCATTGCTTAAATGTTGCTATGCTTCAAAAACTAAGCCCAACTATTCCTTAAAGATTACCTTTAATTAATAGCCTAATTTAAAATAAACAAATAGTGGTTTAAAGAGCATCTGATTCCTTTGAAAAATATGTTAGCACTGATTGAGAGCTACAATAAGCTCTCTGATTGAGAGCTACAATAAGCTCTCTGATTAAGAGCTACAATAAGCTCTATGATTGAGAGCTACAATAAGCTCTCTGATTGAGAGCTACAATAAGCTCTCTGATTGAGAGCTACAATAAGCTCTCTGATTGAGAGCTACAGTAAGCTCTCTGATTGAGAGCTACAATAAGCTCTCTGATTGAGAGCTACAATAAGCTCTCTGATTGAGAGCTTTTAAAACCTTTTAAAGATAATCTTTAACCAAGTATCGACAGTTATAAACATCTCGATCAAGTAAAATAAAAGTGAGAGACGTTTAACATAAGGCTAAGGAAGAGCTTTAACATGAGATTGACGACAGTGCTTAACATGAGTCTAAAGAAGACTTTTAATATAAGACTAAAGAAGACTTTTAACATAAGGCTAATTAACTTAGGAAGGCGTTCAACATAAGACAAAGTAATACATTTTACATAAAGCTAAAGTATTTCGTGTTGTCATATAATTCTTCAAAGGCCCCTAGTTAACGTAAACATGACACAGGAACTCCACACTCCATCCATTCGTATTACATATATGTACTCGTAGTTTGTTACATATGGGAACTGCTCAAAGCTCAAATACGTGCCTTAAATTTACGCCTCATTGAAATAAAACACCAACAACCTTATTAACAAGATTTCAGGACTACACCATAAAAATATATTTTATCTCTTGTATCTTAATTTAAATTTGTTTCTAATTATATTTACGTGAATTCACAATGTGAGTTCTTACGTCAACCAACATTATTCTTGTATACTCGTAAACCATACCGTTAAAAATATTCACGTTCCGTACAGTACGTGCTCTACAGGGGTTCTTACTATTGTTATCCCGTTATTGTGGTATAAGGATTATGAATAAATTTATATGAGAAATAAAGTAGTGGTTCTGGACCAGTAATTACCCACAAGAATGTATATAAAATAATATAAAAACATCATTTAAACACTAATCTATGAAAAGCAGGAGAGATGATATTGTAGTAATGCATAAACGTAAATAAAGTTACTATAGAAAGTAATTTACCTATTTCGGCCTAGTGTGGCAGGTCCATTATCTCACTAGATGGTTCATTACTAAGGGAGGTCTTGTCGTAAAGGGCTTGCCGTAAGACGACCCACGTCTTGATTGGGTTAGCTCTCAATTACAAATCTCGGGAGAGATTCCATCACGGCAACGTAAACTGCGAGACTTCAGATTCACAAAAAACTTAATGTACAATGGTTTGATTTAGTCTGTTAGTACCATAAAATTGTCTGTTGAGTAGAACTAAGTTGCTAAAAGTTGTGAGCCTCTGCAAAAATTTAAATGACGAAAAACAAGGATTTCATTTTAACATTTATCCAACTTTGAATTCGTTACATGCATCCTTCAAGTCCTTTATTGTTAAACAATATGGTAGTTCCAACTGCCCTAAGGTTTGTTCTATTACGTTCAAATTTCATTAACACAAAACAGAGTAATATAAATGATATACAATCTAGTAAATGTAACCAAACTTCTAAAACCCATTTTTACTATTTATTTATTTATTTTATTTTTACAATGCTACAATACAGCATAATTGCCAATTACACTGTAGCATTAAGAATATTAATAATAAATCATATCCAACATGCAAAAAGAGTCCAATAGTTCATGCACTGCAGGCGGTGATTCTAAGTAATAACACTAACGTGTAACATCATGAATTTTAACCATATACAATAAATATAACTGTATAAATATAACAATACATACAACTATATAAATATAACAATAAATACAACTATATAAATATAACAATCAGTTTAAATCTATAACAACCAGTATAATATAACATTGCAACAGTCATCATGAAACGAGCAAATAAATACAGTTTTATTCAATCAGTAATAAATTAGGCAACAAAAGGATTGAATTGCACACATTAAACAGTTAAATACAACAGCATTTACTATAAAGTATAAATTGTAAGGTTAAATAAATAATATACATATACATACATACACACATACATACATATATACATACATACACACATATATACATAAGTAATGAAAAAGAAACAATAGATATGGAATAACCAAACTTAGTAAATTATTTTTATAACTCTTCAAAGATTCCTTAAAAATGTCAACCTGCAGAGAATGAACATTGTGCAGTCTAGATAGAATGTTAACAGGAGAACTATATCCCAGGTTAGTCCTTGAGAAATGTGGAGAGAACAGTGAACAACAACGGGACCCAGGTCGGGGAACCGAAAAACGCAATTCTGACAGCAGGCCACTGTCGTCGCACGCCCCATTCACCAGCTTATGGAGATAAAGCAAAGCACCAATGTTGCGCCTCTTTGAAAGGCTGTCCATTTCAAAAATATTCAACAGTTCAGAGTAAGGGATTACGTCAGTGTAGTGACCAAATGTCTTGAAGTATAGATACCTCAAAAATTTCCTCTGCACAGACTCAATCATATTTGCTAGATAACCTGCTTGAGGGTACCATACAATAAAACCGAACTCAAGTTGTGACCTTACTAACGAAAAATATAATATTTTTAAAGAATTTGAAGATTTTAAGAAATTTCCTGATCTTTTGACAAAACCTAAAACCGAATATGGAGATTTGGAAATGGATACTATGTGCTCGCTGAAGTTGAAACTGGAATCAAACAAGATGCCAAGATCCTTGATTGATGATTGCTTATTTAAAAACTCACCACCTAGAGTGTAATCATAACAAATAATATTTCTATCTTTCTTCTTAGTATACGTGACAAAAGTGCATTTTTGTGTGTTAAATTTGAGATTTTCTAAACTCCAATTAAAAAGGTTATTTAGATCTTGCTGTAATGAAAAACAATCATTTACTGTATTAATACTTTTAAAGATTTTTAAATCGTCTGCTATATTACAATATAACAACTTAAAGGCATATTACCCAATTATTTATTTTATTTTAACTAAACCTCTTAGTATACTCTATAACAGCACATATTGAATGAAAAATGGAATATTTAAATGTTTTCCCCAATTTTCCGCAATCTGCATCAAAGGTGTTTGAGTCGTTGAGGATCAGGGGTGCAGGGTAGTCTTCTAAATAATTTGACCAGTGAGGATCGTTTAGACATCTAGAATGTTTAGCTAAACTAGGGAATAACCGTGACCTCAAAAGCTCAGAATGCAGCTTTTAATCGCCACTTGTGCTTTTATACAAAAAAATCAGTTTCTGTATAGATTATTACAGAAAGCATTTTTGTGGCCTAGTTGTAATTCTAGAAAGCATTTTTGTAACACGGCCAAGTTTTGATTCTAAAAAGCGTTTTTGTAACACGACCTAGTTGTGATTCTAGAAAGCATTTTTGTAACACGGGCAAGTTGTGATTCTAGAAAGTGTTTTTATAACACGTACTAGTTATGATTCTAGAAAGCATTTTTGTAACACGACCAAGTTGTGATTCTAGAAAGCATTTTTTAATACGGCCAAGTTGTGATTCTAGAAAGCGTTTTTATAACACAGCCAAGTTATGATTCTAGAAAGCGTTTTTGTAACACGGCCTAGTTGTGATTCTAGAAAGCATTTTTGTAACACCCCTGTACGTCTATGGGTGGGCGGGTGTGTCAGTACCGTTGAATGTGTATGGGTGGGCGGGTGGGTCAGTATCACTGTGTTTGTATGGATGGGTGGGTAGGTTAATAACACTGTGTCTGTATGGGTGGGCGAGTGGGTAAATACTATTGTGTGTGTTTGGATGGAAAGATGGGTCAATACCACTGTGTGTGTACAGGTGGGTGGTTAGATCAATACCACTGTGTGAATAGGTGTTAGAATGCTAGAAAGAAAGCATTTTTGTAACACGACCAAGTTGTGATTCTAGAAAGCGTTTTTGTAACACGACTAAGTTGTGATTCTAGAAAATATTTTTGTAACACGGCCAAGTTGTGATTCTGGAAAGCGTTTTTATAACACGGACTAGTTGTGATTCTGGAAAGCATTTTTGTAAAACGGGCAAATTGTGATGCTAGAAAGCATTTTTGAATGTCAGATGTGCTATTCAATCAATGTTACTTATATGTTAGGATGAACATGGATATGATTAAGATGTATATTGAATTCATACAAAATTAACATATCTATGATTGTTGTAGGCAGATGAGTTATGTTTTCATAAATATAATAGGACAAATACATCATCGTATCAATGTATTTAACGAGTTGTTTAATGTGAGAAATGCGGATGATTTGCGTGCATTAAGGACGTTTTTCATCATCAATATTTTGTATCGTGTATCTATTTTTAACTAACAAGCAATTAAAAACTTTGGTAATATAAATATAAGTGAGTGAGTCATTCAATCTTACACCAACTTCTAAGTACATTGGTGATTGGCTTCTGTCTTTTCTTGTTACAATTTGTCGACTCGTCCTCAAAGAAAAGTCAACTCAAACCCAATGGATTGCATCAGCTTATTAGGGACTATGTAATAAAACGTTCAAAACTTTAAAGGGATCATTTAAGTTCACTTAGTTTTATTCAAATGCAAAGACTTTATTTGCTATATTTTAAATCAAGGTAAGTACAGTGCGTTTCTTTTTAAACAAACCCCTATTTACAAGTACAGAAGATGAAGGTTTAAGATTTCTACAAGTTCATATGTTTGCTGCACCGGTTCTTCTTCTTTCTTGGCTATCAGCTGATTTACATTGTTGCATTGTTGTTCACTTTATTTCGGTTTCGTGCAATATCAATACGTTGAGGTTAGAAACATAGTTTTGGGGAGGAATATTTTAAAACAAAATCGTTTGTTTTATGTCAAGATGCTTTCAAACAGTATTCTGAACCAATTGTATTAACTATTTGTATTGTTAATTGTGTACAGTATTGTATTGAAATTAAACCACTTTCAAGTATGAGTTGCATTTTAAAAGAAACATCCTGTACTAATTATATGGTTCTTAAAATACTTAATACGATACAAAGTTAAACATTATTTGTGTTACATTCTTGCTATTATTAATTTAATTGTAATGTGTCCCTTTGTTTATGACGTCCAATTTATTTCAATTCAAATAGGATAAATTTCATTTTCGTTTTAATTCCTCAAAATTCATATTAAAACACAGGAGCTGAAACCCTTGTGAGGGGGAGACAGGGTAGTCGGGGAGGAGGGAGCTCTGAGGGTCCCACTTCATCGGATTAATCCCCGATAAGTCTACAATAAACCACGTGGTGTCCCAACATGGCCACATATCCACTCAAAGCCTCACATTTCCCTTCTGTAAACACTGATCCAGTAAAACTTACACGAACAGGGTTTCCTCTGTACATTAGAGATTAAAATCATGTAAAGTAAACGTAAATATTTTACTAATTTATTTAATTGAATGTTAATCATTTACTTCCGAGTATTTATATTTTAAATAAAACTCCTTCAAAAATTCCGAACATGATTGCTTATAGGAAAACTAAGAAAATAATGCCTTTAATCATATTTCCATGATTAAAAAAAAGAGGAAAATAGTGCCTAAAACTGTTTTCTATCTGAATTTGTTTTTTACATAATTTATCATATTTTAATACCTCCTGACGACATTGCCTTCAAACCCCGTACATATATGGGGATATGTAAGCACTAATACATTATAGAGTTTCAAGTTCCTACTTTGTACTATTTTAGATTGGCGGATATTTTTAGTTTTAAAAACTTAATATCTTAAAAATTATAAATTTTTTTAAAAATATACAGAATGATTATCATTTGTAATATTATTAACTGGTAAGTTGTAATTGTTGTATTACAGTACATGTTATTGTTGTGGCATTGTTATCAAATTTGTATCCCACTATACATAGGGGGATGGTGGAGTATAGGAGTGAGTGCTATAAAAAAAGATTAATATATTAAGGTGGATTATTGATATTGAGCTGATTGGTTGGCTGATAGTATTTTTGGCTGAAACCTATTTTAAGGGCCTTCCAGACGTACAGTTGAGCCCTCAAAGAAATTTCGTTCTAGTTTTCACGCAACTACAGGTAGGAGTAGCAAAGAGTCTACTTCACTAAAAACATACAACGTGTTACCCTCCCTTCTCCATTCCTCACTGTTAGCACCTGCCCACTCCGAAAATTGTACAAAGTACTTAAAAAAGTTAAAGTTAAAGATCGTCATATTTTACCAGGTAAAGTTAGGGTTAAGAAGCTCTCTGTAATACTTAACCTGGGTTAAGGTGACCACCACCACCACCATCAGTGACCGGGCAGGCGGGCTGCGTACAAAGGCAGGATCGCTCAGACGGTCACCCGTCCAAAGGACAGCCACGCTCGATATTTCTTGACTCCGTTATCTTGCGGTAACGTCGGGACCCTCCACTGGCAAACTCCTTCAACTTACCTCCCTCATTTATGGTAAACTCTAGCAGAGATTTTTTTATATATTATTTATCTACCCTTTCAGCATAATATAATGGTATTAATTTAAATCCAAGAACTGTACAGAAGTTTAATTATGAAAAAAGTAATTGTCTACAGGTTTTTTTTTTTACTTTACACTAGGTTGGTTTAGTACCTTTTTCCCACTAAGTTTTAAATATAATTATAAAATATATCACTTGGTTTCTTAATGAGTTATGAACCAAAAAAAAACCAAAATAGCCACTTTAGATAACCATATTTTCATCAAGAAAACTAACACGTTTAATACAAAAAGCGTTACAAATAATGTTTGATCAAACACCATTAATGTTCAAAAGTTCCCCGTTTGATAACAATAGTAGAGACAAATTAGATTCTGAAAGTAAACCAATGGTACATTTTTTATTAAGTTACTAGGGGACAAACCTGCACGCTTCGTGTGCCAACTCTGATTCTCGCTGCGCTCGATAAACTTCGGCCTCGCCATGATACTCTTGACTACAAATAATAGTAGATTAACTGTATAACATAATATCACAATACTAAATGTATTTACAGTATTTTACTAACACTACTTGCGTTACTACCTAGGGTACAAATACCCAATGGTATTATTTAGCATATTATTTGAAACGTGTTTATTTCATTTTTTTATGTTAAACAGTTGAATAATAACTGTTAAATACATTAAATACAGTCGAATATATCCGTAATGGCCGCTGTGGCTTCTCAATAGAAGTTAATATTACGTAATATTACATTGACTCACCCACCCATAAACGCACAAATGCATTGGACCCACCCATACACATACTATTATATTGAAATTACACGTACTATTATACTGACCCACCCACCCGCCTATACACGTACAATTATATTGACCAACCCACCCGCCCATACACGTACTATTATATTGGCTGACCCACCCATACACGTACTATTATATTGACCCACCCACCCGCCCATACACGTAATATTATTTTATATTAATATTATTTGGCTGACTAGAGTTGAATAATAAACTCTTAATGCATCAATAGGATAATGTCAAATATATAAAATAAACATGTTTATTTATTTACAAAACAGCTGTTACTAATTCACTAAAATCAACCCAATGTTATTCTTACGAAAAATTTGAACTTTTGGGGGGCTGTTTGTACTCCTTAGGAATATAATTTCAAACAATTCTCTCTTAGTGGGTCCCTTTGATACTAAAGCTAACTTCCTTTAAAATGTCGTGTAAATCCGTTTGGTGTTTTTTGAGTTTTCACGATGAGTGAGTCAGTAAGTGATATTTGACTTTTGTAATATATATGTATATAGATTAATGAATTACTGGAACTTTCAAAGGATAAATACTTATTTTGTACAAGGCAGTGCACTCATCCACATTTTGATTTTACAATCCATTCGTCATTACGTGTATATTTGACGTTCTATTATAAATAAATAAATAAACACCACCTTACGTACTAACTCTCTAAATGTTTTATGAATTCAACCGAAGATCACTTATTGCTACTCGGCAATGGATAGAGTCTAGTGGTTTGGCTGACTTACCGGGAGTCACTGAGCTCTGGAGACAACCCTGGCACAAAATCAGGCCGTTATTTTAATGTATCACTCTATAAATTCCAGCCGAGACTCCGGACAACATGTTTTAAAACGGTCGCCGGTGATACATTCCCGTTTTGGCTGGAGAGTGAAAACATTTTGGCGCACTTAGCGATTGGAAAACAAACATCATCGTCGATTTGTTTTGTGGACGTGGGTCCAAGTTCAGTTCTTGTTTATCTAGACGTATCTTAGAAGAAACTTTAACGCATATGCATTGAAATGCTTGCTGATTTCATTAGACTCCCTGAATGTCGTGGATAAAATTTCTTATTTTATAACTGATTTCCCTCTTAGCTTTAAACATTACCAGTTAATATGTGGCAAGATAATGTAGGGTTTAATCATATCAAATCGTAAACCGTAGAAGGTATCATAATATTACACCTAATATCATTACATATATTTATAGATTATATTTATAAAAAAGCAGTAGTTATCTATAATAACCAGTTTCAAAATTATCATTTATTTTTAATTTACATGGTAAGCCATTGGTAATTGCAGTGAGGCTATATTTACACTGACGGTTATTTGTGTACTATAGCCAGACAATTACGATTTTGCTGAAGTATTGAAATACGAATATATGTGTCCCAAAATTAAAGTGCCAAACTTCGGGATATGGTTATAATAGGTTATATAAAGAGAAAATCAAGAATGATTTTCTTTTCTAAAAATGCTTCGTTTACTAGTTACCCGCCATTTTGTTTTTCCTCAAAACAATTTCTATCTCTGAGTTTGCTTAACCGATCTTTATGAAACTCGCTATACAGTTTAAGATTATAGTGACATATACTAGGAAATAATCAACTTGATCCAATTTGAAATAGAAAAATGGTGATAATTTTGATCGTTTAGTTGGAAATTGCGGGAAATGGCAAAAAAGCAAAAAATTACCAAGAATAGTGGATACACGTTTGCTTAGATAATTGTATTACCAATCTGTCAGTATCAAAAATTATAATCAGATAACAATAACCGAGACAAATGAACATTTGTGTTGAGAGGCATGAAAAATCCATTTTCTCTTAGCTTTTTGCCGCCTTTCAATACAAATGCAATTTGTTTTGGTTATTTTTTATTTGATTCTAATGTTTTGATACTGACAGATTAGTAATAAAATAATATAAAAACCTGTTATTGGTAATTTTTTAATTGTTTGCCGTCTCCCAGCAATTCCCATTTGAAAATTTAAAATGGTGGCTATTTTTTAATCCCAAATGGATCAAGTTGATTTGTTTATAGAATAGGTATCTAAAATCTTAACATGAATAGCGAGCGTCATTAAGATCGGTTAAGCCAGCTTGGAGATACAAATTGTTTTGATAAAAAACAAAATGGTGGATATCTGGTAAACGAAGCGTTTTTAGAAAAGAAATTCATTCTTGTTTTTCTCTTTATATAACCTATTATAACCATATCCCGAAGTTTGGCACTTAACTCACTTAGTTTGGCGTCTGTCTGATTTAAAAAAATACCTTATCTCCTGAACGGTATTAGATATAGGTTTTTAACTTGACATGAACTTCACATAATGTAATATACTCTAAAAAAATAAAATAACATTTTCACTCGTTTCAAAATGGCGGCCATTTAAAAATGTTAATAAATATTTTTTTTTTTAAACCAAAGCAAAATCAAAAAACTGTCTCGATACCTAATATTTAGCTGAAAACAAGGTAAATCTTTTGATACCTCATTTGTTACAATCGGATAGTAAATAAGTCAGAAAATGTTATTTTTCTGATTGTGACCAAAATTTTACTGGTGGTTTTGTTCAAGCCACTAGACACAAGTATACGAAAATTGAAAAAAAAATGTTTTGCAAACAATCAGAATAATAATATTTCTCAGGTATTTACTGTCCGATTCTAAAAGATTAGGTATACAAATATTTGCCTTGTTTTAAGCTAAATATTTGGTACTGTGACAATGTTTTGTTTTTGCTATGTTTTTCATGAAATTTAGCATTAACATTTTTAAACGGCCGCCATTTCGAAACGGGTGAAAATATTATTATATTTTTTTAGAGTATATTAGGAGATGTAAAGGTAAATATTAATGTCAAGTTTGAAAACTATATCTAATACCGTTTGGGAGATAACGTATTTTTTTTAAACACACGGACAGACAGACGCCAAACTAAGCTATTTAAGACACATCTACTTAGAAACGTTTTTGTTTATTTTTACCTATTTAATCATTTCCTGAAGTTTTGCTAAACATTTTTTGAACACTCTGTATATTTTAATTTAAATTTTCTAAATAAATAATTTCAGTAAATGTAGTAAATCTACCTCTCCTGTTAAAGGGGAACTACCCATACTATTAAGGGGGTTTTACGTTTACAATATTCATCACGATTAAAGGGATATGAACATGTTTTTGTTATTAAAGGCTTGAGGGTAAATCTGCTTAGTAAGGAAAGTTTCGTTACACGAAGTGGACCTTCAAGTTTGCTGTAACGATAGAAGTGGATACACTTTTAAAACAAGTCTCAAGTTGAATTATACACTTTTCCCCAACTAACTTTCCCAAAATGGTTTCGATCAAGACGCTCTGTTTTACCCTTTTCTTAAAGTAGTATGTTCCCTGTATAACTCACACTATATAAAAGGTTAAGCAACCTAACAGGTTAGGTTTCTTACTCCTAATGTACTTCAATATTAGTGTACGTCAAATAGCATCCCAAGTCAGAAAATAATGAATTTGTTTTCTTAATAACTTAAGTTTCTTAAATGACAAATTAACTACTCTATCTATTATTTTGATTATAATAAAATAAAAGAGTTGCCGATATGTACACCAGTGATTTGTTTTATCAAATAATATAATGTACAAATTATTTAAAGTGAAAAATAAATGGGCTCGTTAAGAAACACATTATAGTATATTGTATTCATTACCATAGTATTGTTTATATTTTTCTAGTAAAATTCATTGATTTAATATGATTTTAAATATGTTTTTAAAATTTATTGTTAAATCGTTTTTATAATTGTTCTCTTTTGTATTAAATAATTTTATTCAATGGTTTACTTGTAGTTCCCTTTTTGTCTGGATACGCGAATTTCTTGTGAAATACTTCAAATAAACTGTAGTGTGAGATATTCTAATGATATTATAACATGAACAATAAAATTTTAAAAGGTATAAGGACGAACTTCATCAGGACAAAAAATATCACACTTAAAACGAGACAAACACTTGTATTTGTCAGTATTAAGTATATATGGGGTTTACTAGAACGTAATTCTGAGATAAATAGAAATATCGAGGCATAAAATATACATAGAAAGAAATCCATTGTGCAGCTTATATTCCAACTAAGAATAAAGATCCCTTTGACATGTCTTGGTTTGACATGTTACATAGTAACCTCCTCTCTGGTTGGAGTTAACGGCTGTTTCACCTTTTGACCTCTCCAGGTAGACTTGTTAGCGGTGTGTTACAGCTTGACATTACACTTAACCTGTACTCTCTGATGTTACTACAGTCATTGTATCACCTCTCAGTGTCTGATCTTGGCGTGTTACAGAGAGGAGGATGGAGGTAATGGTTGTTTTACCTCTTGACCTTTCTAAGTAGACTTGTTAGCGGCGTGTTACAAGAGTGTGTTACAACTTGACATTGCACTTACATTGTACTCTTTGATGTAAACACGTCATTGTGTGACCTTACAGTGTCTGGGCTTGACGTGTTACAGAGAGGAGGTGGGAGGTAAAGGCTGTTTCACCTCTTGACCTCTCTAGGTAGACTTGTTAGCGGCATGTTACAAGAGTGTGTTACAACTTGACATTGCACTTACATTGTACTCTTTGATGTAAACACGTCATTGTGTGACCTTACAGTGTCTGGGCTTGACGTGTTACAGAGAGGAGGTTGGAGGTAAAGGCTGTTTCACCTTTTGACCTCTCTAGGTAGACTTGTTAGCGGCGTGTTACAATAGTGTGTTACAACTTGACATTGCACTTACATTGTACTCTTTGATGTAAACACGTCATTGTGTGACCTTACAGTGTCTGGGCTTGACGTGTTACAGAGAGGAGGTGGGAGGTAAAGGCTGTTTCACCTCTTGACCTCTCTAGGTAGACTTGTTAGCGGCATGTTACAAGAGTGTGTTACAACTTGACATTGCACTTACATTGTACTCTTTGATGTAAACACGTCATTGTGTGACCTTACAGTGTCTGGGCTTGACGTGTTACAGAGAGGAGGATGGAGGTAAAGGCTGTTTCACCTTTTGACCTCTCTAGGTAGACTTGTTAGCGGTGTGTTACAGCTTGACATTAAACTTAACCTGTACTCTCTGATGTTACTACAGTCATTGTATCACCTCTCAGTGTCTGAACTTGGCGTGTTACAGAGAGGAGGATGGAGGTAATGGTTGTTTTACCTCTTGACCTTTCTAAGTAGACTTGTTAGCGGCGTGTTACAAGAGTGTGTTACAACTTGACATTGCACTTACCTTGTACTCTTTGATGTAAACACGTCATTGTGTCACCTTACTGTGTCTGGCCTTGACGTGTTACAGAGAGGAGGATGGAGGTAAAGGCTGTTTCACCTCTTGACCTCTCTAGGTAGACTTGTTAGCGGCGTATTACAATAGTGTGTTACAACTTGACATTGCACTTACCTTGTACTCTTTGATGTAAACACGTCATTGTGTCACCTTACTGTGTCTGGGCTTGACGTGTTACAGAGAGGAGGATGGAGGTAATAGTTGTTTTACGTCTTCACCTTTCTAAGTAGACTTGTTAGCGGCGTGTTACAAGAGTGTGTTACAACTTGATATTGCACTTACATTGTACTCTTTGATGTAAACACGAAATTGTGTGACTTTACAGTGTCTGGGCTTGACGTGTTACAGAGAGGAGGTTGGAGGTAAAGGCTGTTTCACCTTTTGACCTCTCTAGGTAGACTTGTTAGCGGCGTGTTACTGGAGTGTGTTACAGCATGACATCACACTTACATTGTACTCTTTGATGTAACCACAGTCATTATGTCACCTTACACTGTCTTAGCTTGACGTGTTACAGAGAGGAGGTTGGAGGTAAAGGCTGTTTCACCTTTTGACCTCTCTAGGTAGACTTATTAGCGGCGTGTTACAATAGTGTGTTACAACTTGACATTGCACTTACCTTGTACTCTTTGATGTAAACTCATCATTATGTCACCTTACAGTATCTGGGCTTGACGTGTAACAGACAGGAGGTTGAAGGTAAAGGCTGTTTCACCTCTAGACCTCTCTAGGTAGAATTGTTAGCGGCGTGTTACAAGAGTGTGTTACAACTTGACATCCCACTTACATTGTACTCTTTGATGTAACCACAGTCATTGTGTCACCTTACACTGTCTGAGCTTGACGTGTTACAGAGAGGAGGTTGCAGGTAAAGGTTGTTTCACCTCTTGACCTTTCTAAGTAGACTTGTTAGCGGCGTATTACAAGAGTGTGTTACAACTTGACATCCCACTTACATTTTACTCTTTGATGTAACCACAGTCATTGTGTCACCTTACACTGGCTGAGCTTGACGTGTTACAGAGAGGAGGTTGCAGGTAAAGGTTGTTTCATCTCTTGACCTTTCTAAGTAGACTTGTTCGCGGCGTGTTACTAGAGTGTGTTACAACTTGACATCCCACTTACATTGTACTCTTTGATGTAACCACAGTCATTGTGTCACCTTACACTGTCTGAGCTTGACGTGTTACAGACAGGAGGTTGGAGGTAAAGGCTGTTTCACCTTTTGACCTCTCTAGGTAGACTTGTTAGCGGCGTGTTACTGGAGTGTGTTACAGCATGACATCACACTTACATTGTACTCTTTGATGTAACCACAGTCATTGTGTCACCTTACACTGTCTGAGCTTGACGTGTTACAGAGAGGAGGTTACAAGTTAAGGTTGTTTCACCTCTTGACCTTTCTAAGTAGACTTGTTAGCGGCGTGTTACAATAGTGTTTGACAACTTGACATTGCACTTACCTTGTAATCTTTGATGTAAACACGTCATTGTGTCACCTTACAGTGTCTGGGCTTGACGTTTTGCAGACAGGAGGTTAGAATTAAAGGCTGTTTCACCTCTTGACCTCTCTAGGTAGACTTGTAGTCTTGTTAGGGGAGTGTTACAAGAGTGTGTTACAACTTGACATTACACTTACATTGTACTCTTTGATGTAAGCACAGTCATTGTGTCACCTTACACTGTCTGAGCTTGACGTGTTACAGAGAGGAGGTTGGAGGTAAAGTTTGTTTCACCTCTTGACCTCTCTAAGTAGACTTCTTAGCGGCGTGTTACAATAGTGTTTGACAACTTGACATTGCACTTACCTTGTAATCTTTGATGTAAACACGACATTGTGTCACCTTACAGTGTATGGGCTTGACGTGTTACAGACAGGAGGATGGAAGTAAAGGCTGTTTTACCTCTTGACCTCTCTAGGTAGACTTGTTAGCGGCGTGTTACAATAGTGTGTTACAACTTGACATTGCACTTACATTGTACTCTTTGATGTAAACACGTCATTGTGTCACCTTACTGTGTCTGGGCTTGACGTGTTACAGACAGGAGGATGGAAGTAAAGGCTGTTTTACCTCTTGACCTCTCTAGGTAGACTTGTTAGCGGCGTGTTACAATAGTGTGTTACAACTTGACATTGCACTTACCTTGTACTCTTTGATGTAAACACGTCATTGTGTCACCTTACTGTGTCTGGGCTTGACGTGTTACAGACGGAGGATGGAAGTAAAGGCTGTTTTACCTCTTGACCTCTCTAGGTAGACTTGTTAGCGGCGTGTTACAATAGTGTGTTACAACTTGACATTGCACTTACCTTGTACTCTTTGATGTAAACACGTCATTGTGTCACCTTACTGTGTCTGGGCTTGACGTGTTACAGACAGGAGGATGGAAGTAAAGGCTGTTTTACCTCTTGACCTCTCTAGGTAGACTTGTTAGCGGCGTGTTACAATAGTGTGTTACAACTTGACATTGCACTTACCTAGTACTCTTTGATGTAAACACGTCATTGTGTCACCTTACTGTGTCTGGGCTTGACGTGTTACAGACAGGAGGTTACAAGTAAAGGTTGTTTCACCTCTTGACCTCTCTAGGTAGACTTGTTAGCGGCGTGTTACAAGAGTGTGTTACAACTTGACATTGCACCTACCTTGTACTCTTTGATGTAACCACAGTCTTTGTGTCACCTTACACTGTCTTTGTTTGACGTGTTACAGAGAGGAGGATGGTAATAAATGCTGTTTCATCTCTTGACCTCTCTAGGTAGACTTGTTATTAGCGTGTTACAAGAGCGTGTTATAACCTGACATTACACTTACATTGTACTCTTTGATGTTATCACCACC
This sequence comes from Stictocephala bisonia, assembly GCA_035578905.1. Taxonomy (NCBI): domain Eukaryota; kingdom Metazoa; phylum Arthropoda; class Insecta; order Hemiptera; family Membracidae; genus Stictocephala; species Stictocephala bisonia. The sequence goes on from JAQJVL010000021.1 coordinate 360,996, forward strand.
TCAGAGTGTGTGAGCTTGACGTTTAGTGACAGGAGGTAAAGGCTGTTTTAAATCTTTTCCCTTAGGTTCAACAAAAAACTCTCCGTTCATTGCGTTCACCCATCCACATACGTACGACGTTCACATCCCCCCACCTATTCAAGCACGTATAACGTTTACAGCCACCCACCTATTTATACACTTACGATATTGACAGCTCCCCAACTATTCATTCATGTACGACGTTGATAACTCCCCACCTCTTAATGCACTTATGACGTTGATAGCTCCCCACCTATTCATGTGCGTATGACGTTGACAATCCCACCCACCCATACACGTATGACTTTATGTTTACCACCAATCTTCATTCGTAAGTTATTTACAGCTGTCATATTAATGTGATATTTGCAGCTGTTTTGCCGTTAACAATGTATATAACAGTTCCTAACAGTTGTACGTGAAAGGTTTTCATAGATATTATACGTATGAATTTGATCAATGGCAGCTACCTAAGGAAAGAAAAGGAATTTCTGAACTATTATGAGACCAATATCTCAAAATTTCTGGAAATTTTTACTTAGTTCTTTACGGGTATCACGCATTATGCAGAGGAAAATGATTCTGTAACTGATACTTCAAGATGCATTGTCATAATAAAATAACACCAAATTATAGTTACCTCATGTTCAACAGTATGTATGTATAAACTACATTTAACAACGAGGAGACAATTGGCCAGTCCGACCAGCTGGTGAGGTGGGCCGAGTGACGAAGGCATTGTTGAACAGCTGACCTGAGGAATGTCAGGAATTATGGGCGCCTACGTGGGACGGACCGCCTTGGAACTGATCCATCGGAGGCCCTGAACCAGACCTCCTGGAGCAAATTTGTACAAACACATCCTTCGACCTGTAATAAAGACGAAACGACCAACTGTGGTGTAATAAAGTTTGGGTTTTCATGAGTTGCACTAAATTTTAATTATATTTAGATATGAACAACTACTTGTTTAATACTATATATAAAATTATCTTCTTAGTAGATTCTTGGTGTTTATCACCTCTAATTCCAGTGCAGTGGATTACAGTTCATATTCCGAGTAGGGATGGCAACGATATATCAGAAATATCGATAAATATGTTTCGATATATTAGTATCGATATTCTCTTTCAATAATTCGACCATATCGATATTTTGGTCCGATATATCATATCACTTAATTTTGATGCTATTCTCTCTCCTCAAAATCATCACGATTCGAAAAATACACTTAAATTGTCCTTTATGCGTACAAAACATGCATTGAAATAATAAAGTAACTTTATTTAGTATTTTTATGTGAGGTCAACGCATTTAAATGTAGTTTAGTGAATTATTGTGTTAAATTTTAAGAGTTTATAAGAAGCTTATTGGCATTTTCAAATATGAAAAACAATAACTACAATGTTATTACATTATTCTTTTATAATTAAAATAAAAATTAAAGATATAGTTATTCTTATTATTAATATTTTCATTCAACCCCTCAGACCACAACTTGTTTTTGTAGCTAAACATATTCAAATTTTACATTCAGTAGGTTACCCTAAATAGTGACAGAAAAACATAAATGTATTTATGGTTATGAAATAAGAGTTAGGGTATAATTTTTAACAGATAAATCATTTACAATTCGATATATCGATATTTTTCTTTCGATACTATCGTTAGATTGATATTTGGTTTACGATAGATCGATAATTCAATATATCGATATGTAAAAATATTTGCCATCCCTAATCCCGAGAGTCCAGTTAAAATGTCTAAATGTGTTTGTATCGTTGGCCCTCAACAATGCTCATATTCTTTGTGAAAATTAGTTCAATGATTCGATCTCAAAGTCATAACTAATTTTGAAATGAATCAGCTGATAAGCACTAGCTCTTAATTTGTCACTTGGCTCTTAATTAGTAATACTTTCTAATGATTCAAGATTAATTTATTGGCACAATAAGAACTATTACAGTTTTCTATGCAAGTCATAATACAAAAATAACATCATTAATCAAGAACATAAAATAATGATCAGCACACGCGTTTTCAGCACAGATAAACTACAAAATCATGATTGTTTTTATATTATGAGGCAGAAAATTAAAAAATTTAAGGCTAAAATTAAAAAAATGATTTTTTTTAAAGATATAGATTGCACTTTTCAATGATAAAATTGTTTTTACGTCTAGTACTGTAGTTATGATTATGAATAGGGAATTTTATTTTATTTTCAAAAACATATACCACCACCTCATTTATTAAAAGGCTTGGTAGTGTGAGAATGTCACTTACCCGAAAGAGCTCCCTACAGCTGGCCCGGTGATCCAGACTCCAGTCGATCCTATGCCCTCTTCTGAAGAATAAATATTTGATTAAATAAATAAATAGTCAGGCTTAGTCTGTAACAAAAACTAAAACCACTCATCTACACCATTTTGATCGCCCATATATTGACGATGGTAGACTGAAAGAGATATAAAATTCTAAAAAAAGTAATTATTGCTTTTAGTTTTCATTATATGACTGAGCAATGATTAGTTCAATTGAAGAAAATAATCCATAGGGAACCTCGTTCGGGAAATCTATTAGAGAAAAGTGTCCACAACTCCGTAGAAGCGAGGAAGATATTTCTCGGGCCGTGATTCCTTGTGGAATCACACGAGCTTGCGTTAAATCACGAACAGGGCGTAAATCAGCCCTTAAGTCTCGGCTATTGATTCCGCGACTTCTTGCGCGCTAAGCTCTAAGCGGATTTCGGTACGTTTCTCACGTATGTATTTGTACTACTTCTCTTTGTAGAGAATTGGAAGAATTGGAACATCACTAACAAAATGTCTGAACATTTTTATGACATTTTCTTTGTGTCGTTGTTAGTGCAAATTAAATGTTCAAGCTACACCATCAATAAAATACAACTGTACATTAATACCATTTGTATTTAATTGAATATGTATTTTTTATTGAAAAAATATGGTTTTTGGTACGACAAATGGAAGGTTTAAAATTAGTTTTCTAGTAGTGTCATAAGGTTTAAGTTTTGGGAATCGTTTCTTAATCGGCCTATTAGGTGTTGGTATTATGCTGATTGATTCCAATGCCTTTAAGAATCTGGTCTGACGAAGCTAAACGTAGTTTACTGAAATCTATTTCCAAGCGGCACAGTTATTCCAATTTAATACTTTAGTGAATTGTAATATTTCTGGGCATTATATTAGCTATCTACTCATTTTGTTTTTGAAATTTGTTAATGATGGAGTATCAGATGAGGGAGACAAAGGTAGTTGGACATTTGCCATCATTACGTGAAAATTACCAATCACGACGTTTCGATTTGGTAAAACCCAAACCTTTTTCAAGTGCTAAAAACTAAATTACATCTACACAAACATGTTATAAAACTACGTTCTTAAACTAATAAACTTAGTTTTATAACATGTTTGTGTAGATGTAATTTAGTTTTTAGCACTTGAAAAAGGTTTGGGTTTTACCAAATCGAAACGTCGTGATTGGTAATTTTCACGTAATGATGGCAAATGCCCAACTACCTTTGTCTCCCTTATCTACTCATTATTTTCTGTTACTTAGTTTATGTATTTTTTTATGAACTTTATTTCATTCATAAATTTGAAAGATTACAGAGCTATAGTACTATAATGTTCGGTAAATTAAAGGCCAACAATTATTTATCGTGCATTGAATTATAAAATCACGAACAACCTTCAACTCTATCTGTACTAGGGGGGAGTGTCCTCCTTGCGTGTATGTGTGGGTGGATGGGACATATCTTCTGAATGTGTATGGATGGATCATGTCCACTTTACGTGCATGTGTGGGTGGAAGGGTCATATATTCTGAATGTTTATGTGTGGGTCATGTCCACTTTACGTGCATGTGTTGGTGGAAGGATCATATTAACTGAATGTGAATGAGTGAGCTATCTGCACTCTAAGTTTATGGGTGGGTCATCTTCACTGTACATATGGGTAGGTCATGTCCACTTTACGTGTATGTGTGGGTGGTAGGGCCATCTTTACTGAATGTGCACGGGTGAGTTATCTCCACTCTAAGTGTATGTGTGAGTAATCCCCACTGTACGTGTATGAGTGGGTCATGTCCACTTTACGTGTATGTGTGGGTCATGTCCACTTTACGTGTATGTGTGGGTCATGTCCACTTTACGTGTATGTATGGGCGGTAGGGTCATCTTTACTGAAGGTGCATGGGTGAGTTATCTCCACTCTAAGTGTATGTGTGAGTAATCCCCACTGTACGTGTATGAGTGGGTCATGTCCACTTTACGTGTATGTGTGGGTCATGTCCACTTTACGTATATGTATGGGCGGTAGGGTCATCTTTACTGAAGGTGCATGGGTGAGTTTTCTCCACTCTAAGTATATGTGTGAGTAACTTCAATGTATGTGTATGGGTGGGCCATGTCCTCTTTACGTGTATGTGTGGGTCATGTCCACTTTACGTGTATGTGTGGGTCATGTCCACTTTACGTGTATGTATGGGCGGTAGGGTCATCTTTACTGAAGGTGCATGGGTGAGTTATCTCCACTCTTAGTGTATGTGTGAGTAATCCCCACTGTACGTGTATGAGTGGGTCATGTCCACTTTACGTGTATGTGTGGGTCATGTCCACTTTACGTATATGTATGGGCGGTAGGGTCATCTTTACTGAAGGTGCATGGGTGAGTTTTCTCCACTCTAAGTTTATGTGTGAGTAATCCCCACTGTACGTGTATGAGTGGGTCATGTCCACTTTACGTGTATGTGTGGATCATGTCCACTTTACGTATATGTATGGGCGGTAGGGTCATCTTTACTGAAGGTGCATGGGTGAGTTTTCTCCACTCTAAGTGTATGTGTGAGTAATCCCCACTGTACGTGTATGAGTGGGTCATGTCCACTTTACGTGTATGTGTGGGTCATGTCCACTTTACGTATATGTATGGGCGGTAGGGTCATCTTTACTGAAGGTGCATGGGTGAGTTTTCTCCACTCTAAGTGTATGTGTGAGTAATCCCCACTGTACGTGTATGAGTGGGTCATGTCCACTTTACGTGTATGTGTGGGTCATGTCCACTTTACGTATATGTATGGGCGGTAGGGTCATCTTTACTGAAGGTGCATGGGTGAGTTTTCTCCACTCTAAGTGTATGTGTGAGTAATTCCCACTGTACGTGTATGAGTGGGTCATGTCCACTTTACGTGTATGTGTGGGTCATGTCCACTTTACGTATATGTATGGGCGGTAGGGTCATCTCTAGGTTGGGTCATCTCTACTGTATGGATGGGTCATCTCCACTGTACGTGTATGAGTGGGTCATGTCCACTTTACGTATATGTATGGGTGGTGGGTTCATCTCTACTGTAAGGGTGGCTGCTTTAAATTACTTAAGTTAATGCACATTCTGTACAATTTATTTGAATTGTACAAATGTGATCCATTTTATTATCCTTACAATTGTAAACCAACTAAACCATTTAAAGTTTGGTATAGAAGTGCCATGTGGTGGATTAAGAACTATTCTAGTGGACCATAACTTGGTTTTTGAAAATCTTGAGTACTTTTATATTGTTACTACAGTTCAATGTGCAATACTGTTCACATCATTCTTGAGAACTTTAAACTAGAAAAAAACTCCAACTCAAGTCCCACTAATCATACAGTGTTTATTTTAAATAATTATAAGAATAACACGAACCATGCAGTTGAAATAAAACAGCATATTTTGTCCCACTAATGGTAAAATCGCATGTCTTCTATAGCTCTGGCGACTTCCCAATGGTGACGTAGAAGTTTGGGAAACGGCCTCCTTAGAAGAAACATGATAAATATTTGGAATTGTTTTATTTAACAATTTTTATCATATAAAAATCATACAGTTTTATGACCAAATTAAAAGTATGCAGCGTACACACCCGTATAAACGTTATAAATGTATAAACAGCTTTATATGTATTAATAAAAAACACTGTAGTGATAAAAAATCATTGAATCTTTTAGATCAATGGAGTTGACCTGAGTTGTGTTTATACATTGTTGTAAAACTGTTCTTACCATCCTTGATTCTCATGCTTTTATTTAATTTATCAATAATTAAGATGTCAATCGTCAATATATAAGCGAAGATGGATTTCGGATGAGTCTGTTGAGTTAAAATTAAGCTAATCATGGCTATTTTACCTAGGGAGGCAAATTTTCTCAACATAACGATGTGTCAAATTATCGATATATTGCAAACCAAATATCGATCTAACGATAATATCGAATTTTAAGCGATTTTTCTGTTTAAATTAGGCCTACGCACTAACTCTCATTTCATGGCCAAAAGTACACCATGTTTTGCAATCGCCTACTACTGAATGTAAAAATTAAATACATTTATCTACACGAAACAAGTTGTGGTCTGTGGAATCGAATATGAAAAAAAATGCAAAATGACAATAACTATAATTTTACTTATTAATTTAATTATAAAATAATAATGTAATAACATTGTTATTATTTTCAAGCTCGTTTCTTACTGGATATATAATTTAATGTTATATGATGAAACAAACACTCCAGTTAATATATTATTATTATTATTTCGTTAGGCCTTTCGGTGACAAAGGAAGATGGTAACTTTGTTACCAAAAGGACTTACGGAATTAAAAAAATATTTACTGGAGTGTTTGTTTTATCTTATAACATTAAACATTGTTATTTTTGTTTTTCATATTTCAAAATGCCACTAGACTTCTTCTTAACACTAACAATTCAACAATAATTAGCTAAACTACATTTTAATGCATTAACCTCACGGGAAAATACTAAATAAAGTTACTTTATTATTTCAATGCATGTTTTTTTACGCATAAGAGGCAATTTTATGTGTTTTTTTCGAATCATGATGATTTTGAGGGAGAATAACGTCAATATTTAGTGATATGGTATATCGGATAAAGATATCGATATATCGAAATATATTTATCGATATTTCCGATATATCTATACATCTTGCCGACTCTAATCTTATCTCCTTCTTAGCTCAATAAATTGTATGGGGATCACACTTTATTAACTAAACAGATTTAAAATAAATAAACACTATCCTATTGAATTGACTCTGGAATATAACTAGTACGTAGTGAGTAATAAAATAAAACAGTACACTTTCATACAACACTTAAACGAAATAAAAGTCCTCTTTGCCCCAGTGGAACATTCATTTTACAAACTCCACACTCAGCCATTGTTGGGCTGAGCGCCTCCTTTTCGACGTCACAAATCATATTCAATCTTATCAGATGAATGTTGTTTACTGCAGTGAGCCACGAACGACAGTTTATTTGGAGCCACGATATTTGCAGAGATTCTTGCATTGTTTCACGAACCCTATCGTTATGGGATCTCCCTTCCCTAACCCCCCCCCCCCAGTCCCTACTGCCTTGTCTTTTGCCGAACCGGCCCTCAGACATGAAAACATTGTGATATATACAAAAAATTCCTTTCATTCCCTCGTACTGAACACGTGTTTTGGTAATGCTGTAACATTTAGATTAGAAATTACAAATAGGAGAGTAAAATCATCTGCGATTTACTGATATCAAATTATTTCAGATAACCAACTTTAATGGATCCCAACTTTTTCTTTTGTGAGTTTATATTAAATTTACTTTCCTAATATTTGTTTACTATCCTGCTATTTTCATTTTCGAAGCTTTTCATTTAGGTATTATTAATTGTATTGCTATTTTGATATTATCGAATGAATTATTCTGTGTTTGTGTTTAAATTGTCCTTTGATTTATGTGAGTTGTGTTTTTTCCTTATTTTAGTTGTAATTATATTGTCCATTATTCCATTACAATCTTTAAGTAAATATCCGTTTTTATTAATTAGTCTACTGTTAGTTGAAACTGTCTTGTCCATTGATTAACTAGAATGCTACTTTTAAGTTATTTTATATAAATTTTTATATTAATTGTATTGTCTATTATTCTGATCTAATGTTTGAAAGTTCCCAAAATATAATTTTTTTCTTTTTTTTAGTTTATCGTTAAGTTATTCATTGGAAAATCTCAACAATATTCCTAATCTAGTATTCACTTCATTCAACTTCAAATTAAATATCTGATCTGTTTTCGATTGTCTTATTTGGATTTTTTACGATAGTATTTTTTTAATTTATTTATTCTTTTTTTACCCTTTACTGTTAAGTAAATTACTGTATGCTTCTATTTTTAATTAAATTGGTGCTCGTTGTTAAAGGTTCGGAACAAAGATAACTACAGTCTTGAAGTGAATTCAGAGTCCCAATGTTGTCAGTAAACAATTCACACTTGGGTGCGCTTCAAAGGAGTTTATGCATCTGAAACACTAATTATACTAATTGTAAAACAATAGTGAACGATAGGGTACACTGTGCCTGTAGATTAACTTATTTCAAGAACAGGTGTGGTAAAGTTAATGTCCATGAACAATAGAACTTAGAATGTTTTCAAATACTGGTAACAAAAAATATACCCAGTGCATTCGTCACCTCCATTATTTGTAAATCTCGTAATTTTATTAAAAAGGAGTTACCTTATGTGCAATTACATACATTAAATTCATTTTGATTAACATTCAAAACGTTGAATATTGGACTCACACAGTTTCTATAACACATTGATATATATTGAGGGCATATAAATGCACTAAATTTTAAAATTTTAAAATATGCCTTTATTTATAATCTACATGATTCATTTTGTAATATTTAAATATTAGGAATGTAAATTTTTACATATGAAATAAAAAAAAATTTATGTATCTTTGGTATAGTTTTCCATGAGTAAATTTAAATTTACAAACTTGTGCTGAGTGAAATTGGTTTAAATTTTATTTCTTTACTGTTCTAGGATGGTTACTTGATTTATGTATTTTGTATAATGGTTATTTTTATGACTATTTATCATTTTGTAAAAGAGGAAACTAAAATAATTTTATTTTAACCGGGCATAAGTCTACGTTATTATGTATTTTCTTTCTTGATGAAACTCGTGGTGCCATTAGGCCTGATAAGAAAACAGCTCTCCCAGCTTTTTTAGCATTGGAAGCTTGAATTGAGAAATAAGAAAAAAGAGAGAATTATTTAAATAGTTAAGAATTATAATTAAGAATTCAAAAATAAAAATAATTAAGAACTAAGCAATGGAAGCTTTATTTTAAAGAAAAGGAAAGAAAGAAAGAAAAAGAAAAAGAAAAATCTAATTTTTTGATACTCCAATATATTTATTTACCCTTGTATTTTCGTTACGATAGCATTAGTTTTGACGTTCCTCATTCATTAGTCCTATTTTTTTACTGCCTCAAAAGCGTACATATTTTCCAAAAAATATGGTTAGTATTAAACTAAAAATTTAAATTAAATTAGTGTAAAAATGTTTTCTGAGAATACATATGATAGGAATCTCTAATGGGTATATTTATACTGACGATTTATATTTATACTAACTAAGAATTTATAATGACGATGACGAATATCTTTACAAATTTGAGGGAGTTTTGGAGTGAAGTCTACAGCGAATTCAGAAAATGTCTTCAATACTTAGTAATAATTGTATAAACGTCTTGCATTTTGTAATTTAGGTTTATCAACAGCTAAACAATATATACAGTTTGAGAGGTTAACTAAACATTGCATTTTAAAGATACGAGTATAACAAAGTAACAACTAAAGATATAACAAATCTGGTTGATATTTATTGAATGAACAACAAAATATTATTGTTACGTAGTATAAAACAACAGTAACAAACAAAGTTCTACATGCGTTACGACAGAGTGGAAGTCACCTTTCACCCCGGTAATTTGAACAGTCCTTCTTTACTACTTCCTTCCTTTCCTAGAGTTAATGTATCTATTACGGTAAATTCTCCCCTCGGTCACGTGACCATTATCGTACCTCACCCCTCTTCCCTTCTTTAATCTTTACATGTTTGTTTCAAGTGTTTTTTGGGTCGAGTGCGAACCTCATCTACACTATTAACTCGTCGCGAGTTGTATTGTTCCGAGAGTAATGACCTTCATGCTATGCCAAAAATAGAATTTAGTGTGGTGGTTTGTACACCGCGCGCCCTACTAAGGGTTAAACCGACTGTCATGTATCATCTGTTATTTAAATGAAATGTATTATTTATACTTTATATAAATTTGTAACTTATTTAGTATTTCCTTTTTAATTAGTGACTAAAATTTTGTTTATCTATGGCCTTTAGGAGTTTGAAGTGAAAATTGAAACCATTACTACCAGACTTCCAAAATCAAATTCTCTTATGATGCTTTGAATAGAAACAACATTCTAATGAGTATATTGTAGTTAGAGTATGAGGTGAAATTCGTGTTATTCCATTTATTCTGTGATAAACAGAGAAAATTTATTTAACTGGCCTGGTCTCACTATAATTTTAAAATGTACTCAAGCCTTCGAACTTGTTTCGCCTTCCTTTTTCACAAAGCATCACAGTGTTGAATTTCACTTATTATATTACAATTCATATTCAATTAAATTATACCAACACAATTTTTATTTAAACAATTAATTCGACACAAACGACATAACCTCAACTACACGACAACAACAAAGTCCCATAAAGGGGCTAAAGGCAGAAGTTTTATATCCTCTTTATGTTTTGATGTCTTTATTGCCAAGCGGGCCGCAGACTCAGCTTCCCTCTCGAGCTTAGCGATCTACGGCGTTGGCACGCGAGACGTGCAGGGGTGTTCCCTAGTCTTATAATAAAGCTGGATGGGAATGACTCACTCACTGACATAGATGTTTACCCACTTGAGAGTGTCGTAATTTTTTTTAATTTGTACTTTAGGTAGGTTTAACCATGTAGACCCAATCGTCTGTAAGATTGTAACTAAAATTAAATTTATTTGAATTTTGAAATCACATATTTCAGTTAGAAAAGCCAGGAGTGCTTCTTCAAGTTCCACTATTGGGAGAAGGGGGGTTTTAAATTAGCCATATTTTCCGAGAGTAAGTAGTTTGAACAAGTTAATTTCGGTCACTAATAAATTATAAATTAAAAGTTAAATATGGTCATACAGGAAGTATGTAATATATCGATGCTTTACTATAGAATGAAAATATTAACCTTGTAACATATGACTCTTAAAGATTCTAAGGTAAGGATTGACACGTTGTGCGCTAGTCAGAAGAAATATTTAACTCTAAAGTAGTATGGGGGATTCAGTGCACGATGAGGCACTAACAGCCACCGGAGGACTGTGCAAAGCTCCAAACGTTACGGCCAAACGTGCCTAGCGAGTATATGACTCGACTTTCCGGCTAACTGTTGTCTCTCTGTGTGTCCCAATTTCGTGGCTTCATGTCTTTATGTCCTCTTCAGACTTATGTCAGGCAGATCGATATTTATTAGTTAGTAGCATAAACTACATTGACTACTCACAACTTTGTACAGACAGGTCGTAAACAGTGGTCTTGTGAATCTATTGAAACGCTTTATTTAAACCTCTTGAACTGAAAATACAAATTGCGTACGAGTTGTATTATAACATAAAATATAACATTAAACAATATAAAATAATCTAAATATATGTAATCCAAAAACGATGTGCTCACTCAATACGTATTCTTTAGAACCTCCGAATATACTTTAATGTATTTTGGAGGAAAGTACATTATATATAATGGAGCCCCACTAAAATAGTATTTATAAAAGCTCCATTACAATGGATAGAAACAACCTCTCAACCTTCCATTTTATCCTGAGATTAACGTTGGCATTGATTTAATTCAATAGTATACTCCAAACAGATTTAAACAAAATATAAACGACAAAAAGCGTGGTTAATTTATTGTTCCTTGTGAAATGTTTAAGGTCATTTCTACTAACTCTGACATAATTGCAACACTCTGAATCGCCCTAAGGTAGACTTATAGCGTATTCTAGACTTAAAACTTTCTTCTAAGAGAGCAGCATCAGACTGGGTGTTTATATTGGTGTGATAATTTAGAGATACAACCATGACCCGAGGGGTAAGCAAGCGTAAAAAACCACTCCGTATCGAAGCAAGGGCTTTTAGCTATATGATCAATAAAGAGATTTCTTGATCTAATTTTATATCCTGAACATAATTGCTTACACTAAACGGCTCTTTTTAAGGAACTGTTGACCTTAATTTGTAACAATGAATACACTCATTCGCCCATATATTTACGATGAATAGTAAAATAATATAAAAATAAGATAAAATTATACAAAGCACTAGATAAACAGTATGAATTCTAAATAGTGATGACTTATTTATATCAAGAAGATCAATAAATAAATGTTATTAAAAGTTTTAAGTCGACTTTTTCGTAATTTTTACAAAACAAAGTATGCTAATAAGTTAGTTAAATTGTATTTTTTTAAGTATTATTTAGTAGGTAAATTTTATAAAAATATATCCTGTTCTATCAAAAAGAAATATATATTTTAGTTATTTAAAAATCCATCAAAGAACGTAAAAATTGATAAAGGCACATTACCAAACTTAAGTTGCCCTCCGTATAAATAAATTATACCATGCTGAGGCCAAGGTATTTAATAATATAAAGTTGAAAACTATGAAATATTTGCCTTCGATATTACATTTCGATATCTTTCTCTAGCTAATAATCCTAAACTTCTTCTTTTTTTTAACTTTTATTAAGTAATTTTTTAACGTGTTTTTAATCCTACACCTGTAAGAAATATATTAATGATATTTTGTACGAACGTAAATAAGTCACCAGTTCTCTGGAAGAACGTTTATCTACAGCTACCCGTTCAGTTCTGGCAGCAGCTGTTAGCATAATGCCGAGAGGCATTCACAAATCAGACCAATCAAAACGTACTCGGGGCACGCTGCCATAAGGGGGGGGAGGGGGTTGTTAATAATCCTGTCATATTCACCATTAATAGCTGTCAAATATATATGGTAAACACCGGTCCGTCTCGAGTGTGTTTGACAGGTGAAAGAAGTAAGTGTATTGCTTCTAGGAATAATAAGCATTACGAGGGGACACCCGTGCACGTCCATAAGCCGACCTCCTAACTTGCAGCACTTTTTTCAACCTCAGTTACGATAGACATGAGAAAATCATTTCTTCTTACAAACCACTACAGGTACACCCAATAATGACAAAAAAGTACAATGCTAAGAACAAAATGACTCGTTATCGATCAATCATACACAGAAAAAAGGGTAGGTGTCAATTTATTTCATGTAATGGCAGTGAGTATATAACTTTTTATTTTATGGGTATACAAATATCCTTTGAAACATGTTAAACTAAACGTTTAGTATTCTTCTCTAAATGTTCTCCCCATGTTGGATTCCTTTGTATGCAAAAAGAATATATATTAGCATTGATTTTATACATAGATAGATTTCCCATCCAATGTTAAATTTTTAGTCTCAAAATATCAGCTGTTTTGTGGTCCATTGTGGAGCGCTATTGTAGTCCCATGTGAATGTAATGCAGTTTAAACCAGCTGTGGTTGCGGGCCACACAAACTAACAAAATTACTGCCACAAATATTCCTATTAGATGGTTTGTCTATTGTAGGTTTATATAATCAATAGTATTAGTAAATTTGTTGAAGATTTCCAACGCTTCGCGTTTTTTTAAAAACTAACTTTACGTTTCGACAGGTATGAAACTCCCGTCATCTTCAGGTATTACTTACTTCCTATCATACATATAAGAGTACTTTCTTTATTTTTATAACTCAACTAAACCATATCAACGTTAAACCCCTCTAAAAAACTACTATATAAATTACGATATACATGAGAAAATCATTTCTTCTTACAAACCACTACAGGTACACCCAATCATGACAAAAACGTACAATGCTAAGATCAAAATAACTCGTTATCGATCAATCATACACAGAAAAAAGGTTTTAAGGATTTTCACGTTGACATGGGTGTTGATAAATAGTAAATATATATACAGATAGTTTATATACAGGATGAGGAAGTAATAACACATGAAGATGGCAGGATTTTTATACCGGTCAAAACGTTGTGTTAGCTTTAAAAACATTTGAATTGTTTTAACAGGACAGATATAAACAAAAGAAGAGACAGGAAGGTTGTAACAGAAGGAGAGAAAATAAAAAGAAGCGTTAGAAATGTCTAAAAATATTACCAATATGAACATCGCTAACAAGTAAGTTTCAAACAACCGAAAGGAATACAAGAAATAATGATAAAAAGCCCTGCCGTTGATATTTTGTTCTCAGTCTTCTCAATTCTAACCTGTCATATTTTTAAAACTAATTTTTAGTTGCATTCACTTTCTGATTAGAGTTATCATCAAAATTTGAGTGCATATGGGTTGGAAACGAGTGTCGTCGTTGTTACTAAGGTTGACTAATAGAAAGGGACATTTATAGAATTAATAGCCCAATAGCCAGGGTAACTAAGGGAACAACAGTTAATAGGAATCTGAATCACGTATTATTATTCTGATTTCCAAAAAAACTACAAGCTTGATGTTCAATTCCCTTCTCTGCACTGCAGCCAGATCCCTACATGGACACCCCAGACCTAGTAATGAGTAATCTAGTAATGTGTCGATGGTAACCATTAATCGGATAACATGTAGGTATTAAAGGCACTGTGATCCGAATATTTAGCTTATAATCTTCACAATACTTGGCCCTAAAGTAGCTGGGTTCAGTAATATTCTACAGTAACGGCATATAAATTATGTTAATCCTAGTACATAAACAGGTAAACAACATCAAAACGAATCATATTCTTGTATCTTAAAATATTAACAAATTAGAAGGTAATTAACAACCTTAGATCGAAGAGGTAGCGAGTCGATTTCAGTGAATAATGAACGATTTTGGAACTATTTTGACTATCTCGGTTATGAAAGTGTTATTTTGCTATCAATTGAAATTATTTTCTTTCATTTAATAAAAAATACTGGCCAATACAGTGTTATTTATTTTTAGCCGACTAAAGTCCCTTTTATAATGTGTTTTACTAAATACTGTAACTATGAACTCCTGACTGGAAGTTTTAGAATACTTATTAATTACAAGCCTTGTTTACTCCTTTGGTAAACTGAGTATCTGGTCAAATAACAGCTGATTCAACTTCCATTGGTGTTCCTGTAAATATGTATATGGATCTGATATTGCATGTTGTACACATATAGGAAAAAAGAAATCACGTTTTAGCGGCAAAACAATTTTCCCCTTCGATAAGATTTAAGCGCCGGTTCACACGGTGTTCTACAGCTGATCTGCATATTATAAAAGGCCTGCGTAGCGGAGAATTACCACGATTACATCTAGACAAAATTGAAAACACGACGATTAGATGTGGGGACATTGGTGTCCCGGAGCGCCACCCGGAGCGCGGCCGTCTGTCATTAGGAGGCGGGCCCCACTACTGTACCGGGTGCAGGGCCTGCATACATTAGTGCCTATTACGATAGCGGCAACACGCACACTACGTAGAGTGCCTAGAGCTAGTGCACTGGTAGGTCCTACCTATAGAGATTACCTAGTTCAAGTGGCATTATAGGGTGACAACAGTATCTTGACAACTTGGTTCACGATAGCATGGCTACTACCTAGTTCATGTGGGATACGTGATAACAGGGTCACGGCAACAAGGTTACTACCTAGTTCAAGTGGCATTATAGGGTGACAACAGGGTCTTGGCAACATGGTTACTATCTAGTTCATGTGGCATTATAGGATGACAACATGGTTCACGATAGCATGGCTACTACCTAGTTCATGTGGGATACGTGATAACAGGGTCACGGCAACAAGGTTACTACCTAGTTCAAGTGGCATTATAGGGTGACAACAGGGTCTTGGCAACATGGTTACTATCTAGTTCATGTGGCATTATAGGATGACAACATGGTTCACGATAGCATGGCTACTACCTAGTTCATGTGGGATACGTGATAACAGGGTCACGGCAACAAGGTTACTACCTAGTTCAAGTGGCATTATAGGGTGACAACAGGGTCTTGGCAACATGGTTACTATCTAGTTCATGTGGCATTATAGGGTGACAACATGGTTCACGATAGCATGGCTACTACCTAGTTCATGTGGGATACGTGATAACAGGGTCACGGCAATATATTTACTACCTGGTTAAATTGGCATTACAGGGTGACAACAGTATCTTGTCGACGTGGTCACTATCTAGTTCAAGTGGCACGTACTTGACATAACTTGACACACATTTACCACAGTATTGGATGCGACATTGACTGTGACGATATAATCACATCATGTCACTAACCTATACTAACATCCATGTAAAGTACAGTAGTATTGACCCACCTGCCCACCCCTACACGTACAGTGGTACTAACCCACCCGCCGACCCCTACACGTACAGTGGTACTGACCCACCCACCACCCCTACACTTACAGTGGTACTGACCCACACGCCCACCACAACACTTACAGTGGTACTGGACGTGTATTTGTATGGGTCCAGTATGAGTCTTAGGGTGACAACAGGGTCTTGGCAACATGGTTACTAGTTCATGTGGCATTATAGGGTGACAACAGATTCTAGACAGCATGGCTGCTACCTAGTTCATGTGGGATACGTGACAACATGGTCACGGCAACAAGGCTGGTTTCTGGTTAATGTAGCATAAGAGGGGACAACAGGGTCATGGAAACATGGTTAATATCTAGTTCAAGTGGCACTATAGGGTGACAAAATTGTCTTGGCAACACGTTTACTACCTAGTTCATGTGACATCATAGGGTGGCAACAGACATTCATGTGACACGACGTGGTCACCTGCTAGTTCAAGTGGCATTATAGGGTGACAACAGGGTCTTGGCAACATGGTTATTATCTAGTTCACGTGACATTATAGGGTGACAACAGGGTCTTGGCAACATGGTTACTATCTAGTTCACGTGACATTATAGTGTAACAACTGTGTCTTGGCAACATGGTTACTATCTAGTTCAAGTGGCATCATAGGGTGACAACAGGGTCTTGGCAACATGGTTACTATCTAGTTCACGTGACATTATAGAGTGACAACTGTGTCTTGGCAACATGGTTACTATCTAGTTCAAGTGGCATTATAGGGTGACAACAGGGTCTTGGCAACATGGTTACTATCTAGTTCACGTGACATTATAGGGTGACAACAGGGTCTTGGCAACATGGTTACTATCTAGTTCACGTGACATTATAGGGTGACAACAGGGTCTTGGCAACATGGTTACTATCTAGTTCACGTGACATTATAGGGTGACAACAGGGTCTTGGCAACATGGTTACTATCTAGTTCACGTGACATTATAGGGTGGCAACAGGGTCTTGGCAACATGGTTACTATCTAGTTCACGTGACATTATAGGGTGACAACAGGGTCTTGGCAACATGGTTACTATCTAGTTCACGTGACATTATAGGGTGACAACTGTGTCTTTACGCCATGGTTACTACTTAGTTCAAGTGGCACTATGGGTGACAACAGGGTCTTGGCAACATGGTTACTATCTAGTTCACGTGACATTATAGGGTGACAATTGTGTCTTTACGACATGGTTACTACTTAGTTCAAGTGGCACTATGGGTGACAACAGGGTCTTGGCAACATGGTTACTATCTAGTTCACGTGACATTATAGTGTAACAACTGTGTCTTTACGACATAGTTACTACTTAGTTCAAGTGGCACTATGGGTGACAACAGGGTCTTGGCAACATGGTTACTATCTAGTTCACGTGACATATAGGGTGACAACTGTGTCTTGGCAACATGGTTACTATCTAGTTCAAGTGGCACTATGGGTGACAACAGGGTCTTGGCAACATGGTTACTATCTAGTTCACGTGACATTATAGGGTGACAACTGTATCTTGGCAACATGGTTACTATCTAGTTCACGTGACATTATAGGGTGACAACAGTGTCTTGGCAACATGGTTACTATCTAGTTCACGTGACATTATAGGGTGACAACTGTGTCTTTACGACATGGTTACTACATAGTTCAAGTGGCACTATGGGTGACAACAGGGTCTTGGCAACATGGTTACTATCTAGTTCACGTGACATTATAGTGTAACAACTGTGTCTTTACGACATAGTTACTACTTAGTTCAAGTGGCACTATGGGTGACAACAGTGTCTTGGCAACATGGTTACTATCTAGTTCACGTGACATTATAGGGTGACAACTGTGTCTTTACGACATAGTTACTACTTAGTTCAAGTGGCACTATGGGTGACAACAGTGTCTTGGCAACATGGTTACTATCTAGTTCACGTGACATTATAGGGTGACAACTGTGTCTTTACGACATAGTTACTACTTAGTTCAAGTGGCACTATGGGTGACAACAGTGTCTTGGCAACATGGTTACTATCTAGTTCACGTGACATTATAGTGTAACAACTGTGTCTTTACGACATGGTTACTACTTAGTTCAAGTGGCACTATGGGTGACAACAGGGTCTTGGCAACATGGTTACTATCTAGTTCACGTGACATTATAGGGTGACAACTGTGTCTTTACGACATGGTTACTACTTAGTTCAAGTGTCACTATGGGTGACAACAGGGTCTTGGCAACATGGTTACTATCTAGTTCACGTGACATTATAGGGTGACAACTGTGTCTTTACGACATAGTTACTACTTAGTTAAAGTGGCACTATGGGTGACAACAGGGTCTTGGCAACATGGTTACTATCTAGTTCACGTGACATTATAGGGTGACAACAGTATCTTGGCAACATGGTTACTACTTAGTTCACGTGACATTATAGGGTGACAACTGTGTCTTTACGACATGGTTACTACTTAGTTCAAGTGGCACTATGGGTGACAACAGGGTCTTGGCAACATGGTTACTATCTAGTTCACGTGACATTATAGGGTGACAACTGTGTCTTTACGACATGGTTACTACTTAGTTCAAGTGGCACTATGGGTGACAACAGGGTCTTGGCAACATGGTTACTATCTAGTTCACGTGACATTATAGGGTGACAACTGTGTCTTTACGACATAGTTACTACTTAGTTCAAGTGGCACTATGGGTGACAACAGGGTCTTGGCAACATGGTTACTATCTAGTTCACGTGACATTATAGGGTGACAACTGTGTCTTTACGACATAGTTACTACTTAGTTCAAGTGGCACTATGGGTGACAACAGTGTCTTGGCAACATGGTTACTATCTAGTTCACGTGACATTATAGGGTGACAACTGTGTCTTTACGACATGGTTACTACTTAGTTCAAGTGGCACTATGGGTGACAACAGGGTCTTGGCAACATGGTTACTATCTAGTTCACGTGACATTATAGGGTGACAACTGTGTCTTTACGACATAGTTACTACTTAGTTCAAGTGGCACTATGGGTGACAACAGGGTCTTGGCAACATGGTTACTATCTAGTTCACGTGACATTATAGGTCGACAACTGTGTCTTTACGACATAGTTACTACTTAGTTCAAGTGGCACTATGGGTGACAACAGTGTCTTGGCAACATGGTTACTATCTAGTTCACGTGACATTATAGGGTGACAACTGTGTCTTTACGACATGGTTACTACTTAGTTCAAGTGGCACTATGGGTGACAACAGTATCTTGGCAACATGGTTACTATCTAGTTCACGTGACATTATAGGGTGACAACAGTATCTTGGCAACATGGTTACTATCTAGTTCACGTGACATTATAGTGTAACAACTGTGTCTTTACGCCATGGTTACTACTTAGTTCAAGTGGCACTATGGGTGACAACAGTATCTTGGCAACATGGTTACTATCTTGTTCACGTGACATTATAGGGTGACAACTGTGTCTTTACGACATAGTTACTACTTAGTTCAAGTGGCACTATGGGTGACAACAGGGTCTTGGCAACATGGTTACTATCTAGTTCACGTGACATTATAGGGTGACAACAGTATCTTGGCAACATGGTTACTATCTAGTTCACGTGACATTATAGGGTGACAACAGTATCTTGGCAACATGGTTACTATCTAGTTCACGTGACATTATAGGGTGACAACAGTATCTTGGCAACATGGTTACTATCTAGTTCACGTGACATTATAGGGTGACAACTGTGTCTTTACGACATGGTTACTACTTAGTTCAAGTGGCACTATGGGTGACAACAGTATCTTGCCAACATGGTTACTATCTTGTTCACGTGACATTATAGGGTGACAACTGTGTCTTTACGACATAGTTACTACTTAGTTCAAGTGGCACTATGGGTGACAACAGGGTCTTGGCAACATGGTTACTATCTAGTTCACGTGACATTATAGGGTGACAACTGTGTCTTTACGACATAGTTACTACTTAGTTCAAGTGGCACTATGGGTGACAACAGGGTCTTGGCAACATGGTTACTATCTAGTTCACGTGACATTATAGGGTGACAACTGTGTCTTTACGACATAGTTACTACTTAGTTCAAGTGGCACTATGGGTGACAACAGTGTCTTGGCAACATGGTTACTATCTAGTTCACGTGACATTATAGGGTGACAACTGTGTCTTTACGACATGGTTACTACTTAGTTCAAGTGGCACTATGGGTGACAACAGTATCTTGGCAACATGGTTACTATCTAGTTCACGTGACATTATAGTGTAACAACTGTGTCTTTACGACATGGTTACTACTTAGTTCAAGTGGCACTATGGGTGACAACAGGGTCTTGGCAACATGGTTACTATCTAGTTCACCTGACATTATAGTGTAACAACTGTGTCTTTACGACATGGTTACTACTTAGTTCAAGTGGCACTATGGGTGACAACAGTATCTTGGCAACATGGTTACTATCTAGTTCACGTGACATTATAGGGTGACAACTGTGTCTTTACGACATGGTTACTACTTAGTTCAAGTGGCACTATGGGTGACAACAGTATCTTGGCAACATGGTTACTATCTAGTTCACGTGACATTATAGTGTAACAACTGTGTCTTTACGACATGGTTACTACTTAGTTCAAGTGGCACTATGGGTGACAACAGGGTCTTGGCAACATGGTTACTATCTAGTTCAAGTGGCACTATGGGTGACAACAGTATCTTGGCAACATGGTTACTATCTAGTTCACGTGACATTATAGGGTGACAACTGTGTCTTTACGACATGGTTACTACTTAGTTCAAGTGGCACTATGGGTGACAACAGTATCTTGGCAACATGGTTACTATCTAGTTCAAGTGGCACTATGGGTGACAACAGTATCTTGGCAACATGGTTACTATCTAGTTCACGTGACATTATAGGGTGACAACTGTGTCTTTACGACATGGTTACTACTTAGTTCAAGTGGCACTATGGGTGACAACAGTATCTTGGCAACATGGTTACTATCTAGTTCACGTGACATTATAGGGTGACAACTGTGTCTTTACGACATAGTTACTACTTAGTTCAAGTGGCACTATGGGTGACAACAGTGTCTTGGCAACATGGTTACTATCTAGTTCACGTGACATTATAGTGTAACAACTGTGTCTTTACGACATGGTTACTACTTAGTTCAAGTGGCACTATGGGTGACAACAGGGTCTTGGAAACATGGTTACTACTTAGTTCAAGTGGCACTATGGGTGACAACAGTGTCTTGGCAACATGGTTATTACCTAGTTCAAGTGTAATTTATAAGGTTCTTGGCAACATTGTACAATAGTATTGTACAATGTTGTACAACCTACCTAGTTCATTTGTGATACGTTACAACATGGTCACGGCAACAAGACTGCTTCCTTGTTGAAGTAGAATTAGAGGCGACAACAGAGTCATGGAAACATGGTCATGGAAAGTTCATGTGGCATTATAGGTTGACAACAGCGTTTCCATAAACAAAGTTTATTTTTATTTTAAATTAAGTGTCTTGAAATGTTATTAGTATTTGAATGAGTTTCATAGTATGAGATAACAGTTATTATTTTTTATATATTATAGACATAAAACATTTTAATCTATACAAATGTTTACTAATTTAAGTAGTATTTTTTAACAAATTTCAGCAAACACGTTTGTTTAAAATTCATCATTTCTTGAAGATATTAGTTAAAAGTTATATCATAATTGAATCAAACGGAACCCCCTAGTAAAATGGTTTACTCCTGACCTTTGTAATTTCTTTTTTTTTATACATAAAATT
This sequence comes from Stictocephala bisonia, assembly GCA_035578905.1. Classification (NCBI taxonomy): domain Eukaryota; kingdom Metazoa; phylum Arthropoda; class Insecta; order Hemiptera; family Membracidae; genus Stictocephala; species Stictocephala bisonia. The sequence goes on from JAQJVL010000021.1 coordinate 383,235, forward strand.
CTTTGTTTTTTCAATATAATTTTACTATATACTCGATTTTCTTGTAGCTTCTGAGCAACATGCACCTTTGAAGTATTCAGTTTCAGTAGTAATAACACAACACACAAAAAGCCACATATACTGGCTTTTTAAAATCCTGATGATGTAATCATATTTTGAAGAATGACATTATTTTAATTTACGAGGGATGCAATCATTATTAAAGTTTTTTATTTTAAAAAAATTTAGTTTTTTCCCGATACATCAATTACTTGAGTACACAGCCAAAAATAATATTTGCTCATCTAATTTATGACGACTATGCAAATATCAAGTGTTGTGAAGGTTTTCTTATATATTGGAGCTGAAAAAATAGCTTTGCATCTGGTAGATTAAAAAATTAAGCAATATTTGTACCTTTAAGTGTGCCTCAGACCACCAACACATACACGTATAGTGTTAACGATCCTTCCACTCACCCATACAAGTACAGTGATAATGACCCTCCCACCCAGCCATACAAGTACAGTGGTAATGACCCTCCCACCAACCCATACAAGTACAGTGGTAATGACCCTCCACCCACTCATACAAGAAAAGTGATAATCCCTCCCACCCACCCATACAAGTACAGTGGTAATGATCATCCCATCCACACATACAAGTACAGTTTAATCACTCTCCCACCCACCCATTCAAGTACAATGGTAATGGCCCTCCCATCCACCCATACAAGTACAGTTATAATGACCCTCCCACCACTATATACACATATAGTAGTAATGACTCTCCCACCAATCCATATAAATACAGTGGTAAGATGCTTAGTTTCATGGTTTAAGAAACTCAGAACGTACTCCAGTTAATGATTTCCTATTGTAGATGGAATTTTTGGATTCATTTAGACTCCAAGTCACCAGTCCATTACTCTGACTGCGATAAGAATCGATCTCGTGATCTGAAGAGAAGCGACGCGATGCATCAACCTTTCTCCAGCCCATCCATGAATATGTAAGACTAGACCAGCGACACTAATGACCCATCCTTGATCACATTAGCATGTGTAAGGTCCAGGTGGATGGGGATTACGGACCAATGACAACCGAGTTGAAGGGGACGTGTCACAAAGTGGGAAGTAAGGCTTAGACCCTTGTCAGAGCCGTGACAGTCAGTCCACCTGTTGGAGGCTAAACCTTTCCAGAGGGTAATTGTCGACTGGACATGACGTAGGCTTTATAAAGGGATATCTTATCGTGACACTACCTTTTGGTCATGTGAGCGTACAATATTCTCTAAACATGTTCAAGGCTTTGTTTGATGCTAGTTGGCGATTAAATTACATCTATAGAAAAAAATTTTTCATTTCCATCTTTAACGTGAATCAACAGTTTAATTTAGTTACACTAATGACTTTGTAACAAAGGTGTATATTTCACGTAATGATAACTTTATATAGAACATCAATTTTACTTTCTCCCCTATGCGTTAGCATAGAGAAAGTGCGGTATTGTGATCGTCAAAAAAATTATTACAACTTGGTCTGAAAATCCATTTAAGGTCCCCTGAACCCCAAAAAAGTTGTTTTTTTTTCGAAAAGAGATGTTTGTGTCTGTCCGTATGTGTGTATGTGCAGTTCGCGGGATACCAAACGGATCGATCATTTTTTATGAAACTTGGTATGTATGTGTATTTAGCCAATATCTCCAGACTAATTATTAACTTTTTTGAAATTATAGTTGTTTATTTTTATGGGTAAAAATATACAAAAATGAAATTTTCTTAAAAATAGCGTTAACGATTACAATTTCAGATAAGATGCAAATTACAATTTAGAATAGCTAAGTAAAAACCGCATGTCCCTAACTTGACTAGTTCTTGATTTATGGCTAAAAATTATTTTTGGGAATCAAACTGGTAATTTTTTAAGTTTTGAATTTTTGTGTTTAATAAGAGGGAAAGTTTGTGCCAATTCTTAGGAACCATTTATTATTTTTTTCTAAAATATATAAATACCAGACAATGAAAATGTTTTATTTAGTTTCACTACATTAAACGATAAATATAAATAATTGAAAATTTATCACGAATTTGATTGTATTTAAAGTTTTAAATATATTAGTGAAAATATTTGGCTGAAAATAATCTGCATTACTGTTTAAATATAAAAAAGTTTATGTTATAGTGTTATTATTCTTTTTTTGATGTCTTGTCTATTAGTTGTTAGTATAGTGTTTATTTGTTATATTGTCATGGTTTGTTATTGTTAAATATTTTCAGTCAACAGATCGTCATCCGTTTTTATTAAATATCTATTTAGGGTACGAATTAATCGTATTTAGTGTATTTTCAAACAATTACAAGGCATTATTGCAAACTTACGACACTAGTCGTAATCTGAAGGGGTTTTTAATGTAAAATTAGTAGTATACATAAATTCAATATGTTATTAAAATAATAAATACTAACGGACATTATCTATTATGAAACTAAAATGTACATATTAAATCGTTGTAAATATTTTTTTGCATCGTGAACTGAATTTTAATTTTTGTTTTTATTTTATTTAATTTTTTTATTTGTAAAACAATTTTTTTCATATGATAGAATATTTCATTTATTGAAATGAGAGTTGTAATTTTGCTTTCTTTAAAGGCCAGTTATTTATATTTGTTTATGTACGTTGTACGATAGTTCTGTCGTAAGTATATAGTACGATTACATGCGAACATACGATATGTCGATATTTCAAATATGAGTATTGCCAGGGAAAATATTTTAAATTCTATTTCGTCTTAGTTTAGGATGAATAAAATTTTAGAGAGAACTTTATAGTCTCAGTTCTATATAATAAATTAATTATATAGAACTGAGACTATAAAGTTAGAGGGAATGGATATTTATAATACTATTTTCAATCTTCAGTAACGTTGAAAAAAAATTAAGATAAGTTTCCCATTTACAACCAGCTGAGTTTTGTTATTTATTTACTTTCAAATTACAAAGAAAAAGCAAAAAGCATCGTATGCTGGGATCACAACAAAAACAACATAATTTTTCGATCCTAAAGTCCTGAACTTGAAGGGCCTTCCAGAGATCCATCCTCCACTCGAAAGGCTTTATATGTAATATACAGAGGACATTGGGCTGACAAATTGTTCACGGCCAACAGACCGAGCCAATAATTTACCCAGCGTTGGCCATTGTTGTGAAAATACTTCAAAAACAGTTCTGGCGTCTTGGGACACAGGAAATGGTATTTTTTGACAGATCACAATATTAATTTCCCAATATCTCACTGAGAAAGAACCATGTACATTAGCATATTATATATTTTTTTTAAATATTTAAATGTATGCCAGTGTGATTTTTTTTAAACAGTTAATTGCGTTTATACGCAAAAAAGTCATTGCGTCATCTTTTTATGGAAACGTTACTGACATAGTTGCGTATATTCTGAATTGAGACATTCTTGTTATTCAGGCTAGCATAATAACATGAAAATAGTTACGATATTACCGAATAACATTTTATTTATTTATTAGTTAATCTTAAGACGCTGATCGTTAAAATATGGGCGAATATTGATTTCGAATTAGTGTTATGAGTGTAGATGAGCGATTGTCGTTCATTGTTACAAACTAAGGCTGACTATTCCATAGAAAGTGTCATTAATTAATAGCCCAATGACACATGAACAGCCGGTTGTTATCAGCTGATCCCTCTCAAAATGTGTTACGACTCTGATTGATATCAAACTGAGATCTTTTTAACAATAATATAATTTTTAATTTACCCATATTTTACTCTTAATGTCGAAATACAATCAGGGATGTGTGTTTGGTTATTTTTAATCTTCTTAAAAGACAGAAATAATTTAAGAAGATAAATATATTTTTCAGGACTAATATATACCTTTTGTTACTTAGAAAATTATTGACAAACTAGCATGTGAGCTGTATAAAATAAAAGAAACTGCACAAATATATATTTAGATTATCTTACCGTTTCTTAGTAACTTTCACTGTAAAGTACTAAATATTATTAATATACAGGACACTGTGTGTTATTTCAATTTATTGAAATAATATTATTTGATCCCTATATGCTTAAATTATATACAGAGGTATCAGTAAGGCATGTCCCAAGCACGTACAATACCAATCATACGGAATAAAGGTCAACACAAAGTGACGAGGTCTCTGGGGCAATAAATGACAGGTGGCGTGACCAGCTAGAACCACTGGGTCCACACAGGCTTGTACTGTACACGTAGGCTTTGTGAGACACGTGCCAGGACGTACAATATAAAACATAGGAAATACAGGTCACCACAAACTGACGATGTCTCTGGGGCAATGTCGGCCAGGTGGCGTGACCATCTAAAACCACTGGGTCCATAGAGGCTTGAAGTGTATACGTAGTCTTTAGTGAGGCACGTGCCAGAACGTACAATACCAAACATAGGAAATACAGGTCACCACAAACTAACGATGTCTCTGGAGCAATGTATGACAGTTGGCGTGATCAGCTAGAACCACTGAGTCCATACAGGCTTGTACTGTACACGGAGGTTTTACATTGACACTACCTACACTTCTAGGGCCCTTGTTCAAAAGCAGTGGCTACTTTTGATTAAAAGAAAATGTTAAAGTTAATGTAATGATACAGGAGTGCTGGAGTCCTAGAACGGAAAGACCCGCCCTAGGACGGAAACACGTACAGTGGTATTGACCCACCCGCCCGCCCAAACACATACAGTGGTATTGATCCACTAGCCCACTCCAACACGTACAGTGGTATTGTTCCACTAGCTCGCTCTGACACGTACAGTGGTATTGACCCACCCTCGCACCCCAACACGCAAAGTGGTATTGACTCACTTGCCCGATAAACACGCACAGTGTCATTGCCCCACTAACCCACCAAAACACGCGCAATGATATTGATCCACTTGCCCAGTCCAACACGTACAGTGGTATTGACATACCCGTCCGCCCAAACACACACAGTGGTATTGACCCACTCACCCGACCAAACACGCACAGTGGTATTGACCCAACCGACCGCTCCAACACGTACAGTGGTATTGACCCACCTGCCCGCCCGAACACGTACATTGGTAATAACTCACTAGCCCGATAAACACGTACAGTTGTACGTGTTTATCGGGCTAAGTTTGTAAGTTGTAAGACTAAGTTGTAAGTAAGTATCGGGGTAGCTAAGTTTGTGGTTAGTAAAGACCTTCTGTACTCGTAAACACATAAACTAAAAAATCTTGGTACCTAGGGCATTATATTGAACTTTTTTATGCTGTCAGTAGCTCTTTACCATCTCAAGAGGATGGCCATCAGGAGTAGTTGGTGGAAAATCTTTAACTTAGGCATAGGCCTGTGTGCATACCATATTGAAGGTCTTAATTTTTCAAAGATTTTGTCACAAATTAGACATCAAAATATTACTTCTTAACAAAATGGTGACGCTCATAAGTTTCGAAACTGATCTTATGTACAAATTCAAGAATGGCTTAATTTTACTGTACCCATATCAGATGAAGCTACAAAACTTCACACGTGATTACTATACACAAACACCTACTTTAATATGGATTCAACGAGTCAATATACAGAATTTCATAAGATGACGTTTATAAAACTATACTTTTATCTTCGTTACGAAAATAAATGCTAAAATTGTATTCGCGTTTTTATTTACTAATTATTATACGCCAATCTATTTATTGTACATTTTAATTCATACCAATCACATACGTTGTCAAATAAGAAAATTTTTCCATTACTAAAAATAATGATGTGGTTTGCTTCGCATTATTTTTTTATTTGGCTTTTGTTTCTATAATATTACTTAAAAAAAGTTATAATACACAAATACCTTGAATGAAGAAGGTATTGAGAGTCCCGAGACTACGTTTCTTAAGTCCTCCTTATTGTGCCAGGACAATGAGTGTTGTGGACGAAATCGTCTGTCCACAACTCGTCCGAAACTCTAACTTCATGCAGGGCTTCGTTCTCACCTTTGGAAAAAAACCAATGAAACTTGCACAAACAGCAAGTTTTGTTGGATGTAAAATTGTAGTGCTTTATATTCTTGTAATATATTGCCACTTTCAATAAATACTTACCTAGCCTAATATATTTTTTAACTGGATAAATATTGTTTCTTTATTATTATTTATTTATTTTAATTTAAACCCAAAAACCATAATCACCAATTTCTCCAGAGCATGGAACTTTTCACCAGATGTTGATTCAAGTACATGCATAAATATACTATTTGGATTCTTTTTGTTAGCCTTAAATAAACAAAAAAGGAACTAATTGAGTGCCTTAATTAATGAATTAATAGAATAAATGAAAGGCAAGAAAGTACTATAACGAATTAAATAATTACTAGGCCTATACAATTATAATAAATAATTATTTCATTTTGTAGATTGTACAGTGTCTTTTGTTTATTTATAAGTATTAAGGTTTATAAGTGTTCTAAGAGATGTGGAAATATACATAAACTAATAATTTAACTGATACGTTTTATAAGCATTTTAAAACGCATTAACTAAATATATTTATATTCCAACAAATAAATGATCGAGATATATTCCGATTGTCTCCAAGTTATAATATAACCATGATAAATATGAAAAATAAGTAAGATTATCTTTGTCCAATGTTTGCAAATTTTTTAAAATGTTTTATTAACAAAATTTCAAAAATGTGTATTTATTTTATTTATTATTTATCACGAGTCATTCTTGGAATTTCAAGTAGCCAAGCTTCAACGAGTCTTAGAATGTTGTCATAATATGTGTATACTTTATTCATTTATTTTTTTTTATTCTTAAGACGCCCATCGTCAAGATTTGGCTGAATATGGATATGAGTGTATATAAACTAATATAGCCATTATTACAAACTAAGACAGTGTCCTTAGAAAGTGTCATTAATTAACAGCCAAATGACAGATGAACGAACAGCTGGTGGTTATCAGCTGATTCCTTTCAAAATGTGTTACGACTCTGATTGGGATCGAACTGCGTCGATCGAAACCCTTAGCTAATAATACTGGAATCTAACCAACTTTATTTCGTATAACAATATGATTTCACCACAACCCTTTGAATATTCCATGAGGTTTTGTTTAGAGATGGTACGGAATAAATTTTAAGTAACTATATTTCAAGACTAAATCCTGAATAAAATAACAAAATAACAATTAATTTACTCTCAATATGACGACATATGATTAATTGATTACATAAATAATGCAGTATACATAAATACAAATTTATTATTCAATAATGGATATGATGTTATTTTAAATTAGTATTGCTTCTATATATTTTAATAATAGGTATGGAAAACTAAATTTAAACTCTCCTCTTAGTTTTCCAAGTGTTTTTCAAAGTAGAATGCACATAGTAAGAAAATGGCAAGAATTTAAACGCTGAACGCTTCAAGCTTAAACAAGCTAAGGAATGATGAGTCTAAATTAAAACGCTGTCCAATATTGAGCTCTGTTGAAATAATATGAATTTGGAGCTGCAGGCATTCAATGTAAGTGGTGATATTGAATGAGTCAGCCTTTGGACAAATACAGGTAGGATTGCAAACATCAACTGGGATCAAAACTAGATATAATTGTATTGGACTGTGTGCCAGGCTCATTTTGTATTTAATAGAATTAATTTATTCCAACTGAAAGTAGTGTGTCAGTACACGTCTGTGTATTTCGTTCTGTAAATGAATTTCACCCCACAATATTTGTCGAGCTATAAATAAGATATGATAGCTTGATTATATTAGTTTGAAATCTTAAGGGCAAAGGATGGTAAGAAAAATTTCAGAAATGTCAAAAAGTGATCTGGGCTTCATTCCATTAGTCCTAAATTAACTAACGAGTTTCTATCACTACAATATTTTTATTAGTATTATTACAAAAATAATGATTGCATGTTTTAATGTTGATTTAAAAAACAACACAAGTGATGAAAACAGCCGTTAAACAAAAGCAACACTAGATATTACTTCTGTTACTTTTGATAGTCCTCTTACTTAATTATCAATACCAGCGTACGTGTATGAGTGGGTAGGTGGGTCAGTACCACCGTACGTGTATGAGGGGGTAGGTGGGTCAGTACCACTGTATGTGTATGAGTGGGTAGGTGGGTCAGTACCACCGTACTTGTATGAGTGGGTAAGTGGGTCAGTACCACTATACGTGTATAAGTGGGTGGGTGGGTGGGAAGAGTAATACTGCCGTACGTGTATGTACAAATACCTTGGTAATTTGAAATGTCGTAATCACAAACCAAGGCCGAAGACCGAACTGACACGATCACAGGAATTACAGTGTTTGTAAAGTGAAGCGTACAAAGGTATCTCCTAGTGCAATGGTTGCCATCGACTGGGACACTACAAGAGCAATCTGGAGTGTCCATGTTGGGTGGTATTTAAGGCCCATATGTTGTGTAGAGAAGTGAACTTTGTGTCAGGCTTGTCAGTTAGCTGAAAATCAGACCAATAATACGTGGTTTGGTTTCCACGTAAAGCTGTAGGTCCCTTAGTTGCCCTAGATATTGGGCTATTAATAAATACCTCTCTCTGAGCAACAGTTGACCTTAGATAGTAACAATGACAACACTCGCCATCTACACTTATCACACTCATTCGCCCCTCATATTTGTTCATATCTTGACGATCGTCGTCTTTTTAATAATAAATCCAAGATTAAAAATCTCAGGAATATTTGTAAGTAATTTGTAATCTCACAGTTATTTTTAAATTATTAGAGTAGAGTTATGGAACTGTATTGATCACCCCCGGAATATAAGAAACAGTTTGGGTTAAAAATGTATTTTTTTCACCATTTATATAAAATAATTTTTACGGTATTAAATTGCAACCCAAAAGAAAAAAATGTCCTGCCGTGACCAGGATTCGAACCTGGGTTATTGCGGCCACAACGCAATGTCCTAACCACTAGACGATCACGGCTGTCTGGACACAGAGAGAGTGTTACAGGAACTACAAGAAAGAGCGAAACGAGCTGGAACTAATGGAAAGGTTCCCTGCTGTTTGGAGGAAGGCGGAGAGTGAGAGAGAGAGAGAAAGCTTGCGTGCGCGCGCTAAGTCAGGAAAGCAAACTGGAACTATTAGTGTGAATTTTATGACATCTCATTCAGTAGGGTGATACTATATAGGTAAATAAAAATTCCAAAAATTATTTCATTTAATTGATTCGATTCAATGTGCAGAAAGTTTAAAATTCAAATAAAAAGAATTATAAATAATAGTTTGTTAAATTTAAGTAACTAGTAGTGTGCAAATTGTGTTAAAGAATGTTACAAACAAAGTATAAATAGTTTCTCCAGTAAAGAACTCAAAGAAGACATGAATGTTATTATCTTGTTAAATTATAAAAGTTCTCTTATTTAAATAACTGCAATTTGAAAACTAACTTCTTTTGGGGTACCGAAGATTTTTAAATACGGTAGTGTTTATGGTTATTTTAGGAACTATACACTTGTTGTAGTTTTGTTTTAATAAATTTATATAAAACTTGAATGATCTTTTTAACTATTAGACTTGAATTAATCGGTTTTTGACAGTTTATTGACAAAATCGTCTTATTTATTAATAAATTAAACATTACCATAATATATTTCATTTATCGTTTATCGCACCCGTCGTTTTCATTAACAACCCAAGTCCCTAATTACATGAAGGGAATAAAATAACAACAAATTTAAGTGAAATACGTTCATACAAATATTTGTCTTTTCATAAATAATTGTTTTACTGCATGATAGCCTACGTGTTGGTATATATACAGTACAAGGGAATTTCACTCAATACAAATATATTACAATTTAACCACAAATGTACAAATACCACGGTGATCGATTTCGGCAAACACGTTTACTTTCTCAGATCAGAGGGACCACAGAAGACACAAAAGAACCTGGAATCCGAAAATAAATCACTGTGGTAATTGTGCATTATGTGATTAACGGTATTATCATAGTCTAAACACAGCTTTTCATAGACATATTGTAAAACAATATTTAAAAAAAAAAAAAATACTTTGTTTTTTTATGTACCATGTGTTTGAGAATACTTAATGTATCTTGACAATATAATTTGATTGCCATTGAGATGTTCCGCCTACACATACACGTACAGTGGTATTGACCCACCCACCCACAAACACGTACAATGGTATTGACCCACCCACCCACCCATATAAGTACAGTGGTATTGACCCAACCACCCACCCATACACGTAAAGTGGTATTGACCCACCCGCCCACCCATACAAGTACAGTGGGTCTTATATCAATGCCACTGTACGTGTATGGCCGGGCGGGTGGGTCTATACTACTATACGTATGTGGGCGAGCGGGTGGATCAATGCCACTGTATGTGTATGGCCGGGCGGGTGGGTCTATACTACTATACGTATGTGGGCGGGCGGGTGGGTCAATGCCACTGTACGTGTATGGCCGGGTGGTTGGGTCTATACTACTATACGTATGTGGAACAAAATCGTCTTATTTATTAATAAATTAAACATAACCATAATATATGTTTTTCAACATATTTAATATCTGTACACAGCCACCCAACTAGGTAGACATCTACTCAAATGTATAAGATGATGTGTAAACAGAGTATATTTGTCATAAAAGAACAATTTTTGCCAGAAATTAAATAAATGGTGCCAAAGAATTGGCGCAAAATTTCCCTATATTAAACACTAAAAAATAACAAATTTGAAAATGCCCACTTTTATTCCCATATATGTTTTTTGCCACAACTCAAAAACTATTCTAGTTTGAGACATTCTGGTTTCACTCAAATATTTTAAATTTTAATTCACATATTTCCTGAAAATTCAATTAAAATCGTTCCCACTCCTCCCATAAATGTACATTGAAAACGAAGGCCCTCCTACCCACTTACAAGTACGGTGGTAATGACCCACCCACTTACTTGCCCACTTACGTACTGTATTGATTGACCGTCAAATCGCAAGATTCAATTCACTTGCTTAGTTTGTATGTTAAACATGGACTTAATGTAACGTGTATCTTATATAAATGTAAGATAATCGTGTACTTTCGTTAAACTACAGCTGTAGAGGTAAAGTGGAGAAAAGTTCTCCAGCTGTTCAAATATTGTGTGAGGATGTATCTACGTTTAATTTCAATAATTTATAAGATAAAGTAAATATAAATACAAACAATAGATTAATTTGGCACAGAGATAAAAATCGATTTGTACATGAAGTGGTCCTAAGCTCAGTATTTGCTTTCAAGATTGTGCAGTTAATTATTCAAATAAAGCTGGAGAGGATAGGAGAGTGTTCGTGCGGAACAGGAAGTGGAAGTGATGAATGTTGTAGCGGGAACCAAGAGACACTCGGATTAAATGAATTATTGAGTTCGACAGATTCTCAGAGCACAATTAGCTTACTCTGTGGTGTGTGCATAAACAATTATACTCTCTGATCTCTAAAATTGGTGGTGCTGGCTAATGTATGGTGTCCGAACAGAATGTACTTTAACGAGAGTTTTTCATTTTACTGGTCTGTGTGTGTTATTACACGATTGGTTTAAACTAAATGTAATATTTTTTGTAAAACTGCAAAATAATTAATTTAATCAATATTCTTTATTGCATTGTTATGCTGTATATAAAAGAGACAAAATCAGAATATATTCCTTCCCCGTGATTGCTTTTGTGACACTTTATATAAAAAGTATGTGTTGACATTTTCATAAACAACAAATTAAAGATCTTTTAAAATAAAACAAAGTTTAGTTTGTCTTCACTTATTCCGTTTTGTTGCATGTCTATTCTTTTACTAAATTCCATTTTACAAAATCGTATTTTGTTTTACTCCAGCGTTTTTCAATCTATTTTTACTTATTTCCTTTGTTTACTTAAATGTACATACATTATTAAATTGTTTAAGTAAACATTTGCTCAAAACAACATTTTATGTAATTTTTAGATATAATTACTATATTTATTTTATGGTATAATACATTAAGCAAGGGTTTTTACATAAGTAATGTTTTTAAAAATTCCTAATAAGACTGAAAATATTCGATTTTCGATATTGATTTTGTCATCAATGTACAATGTTTATTGTGATACAATCCTACAAATGTTATGTCAATTACCCAATCCTTATATGTGATGTAGGCCCATAACATAGTCCTTTCTCCAAATTACGGGCAAAGATATTGTATAATGTTACGGTTGATTCAATCAGAAAGAGAGTAAGAGCTTGTAAGGATAGTAGGTGGCAATTTTGAAAACGAGTTGTAAATATTTAAGTAAACTATAGCATTTTTTATGGTGTTACTGATTTATGTTCAATAACGGTTTTCTTTAAATAGAAATATATTAACGACTTTTACTGTAATCAGACTTTTCTTTCAAGGCTACCTTCCTAATACGGTGCACATTTTAGATTTTCGTAATCTTTTATGCTACACAAATTGAGCGTAGTTTAAAGCATGTTATACCATATGAAAGCTCGTTAAATGGAAAAGTTGTTTATGCTATTTGAAATTTTGCAAGGCTATGTCACACACAGTAATAATATTGCAGAACTTAAAATGTTTTCTGCAAAGAAAATTATTCACTTCATTAATACGGTCCAGGAACAGCTTTCAAATAAACCCTGTTTATTTATAATAAAAGTTTTATAGTATTTAAGAAAACAGTATAGAAAATTCAGTTCTGTGATATTAAATTGTAGAAAACACATTTTCTTAAATTAAACACCATATTTGGGAAGAAAGTGGAAAACTCACATTTTAAGAGATGTGAAGACAACAAAATCTAAGAGCCTCTAGATAAGAAGACAACAAACAAACTTGTTATTTGTGTCCTTTTACTAATGCAATTATCTACTTTTGTTGGAAAAAAATGTTCACGCTTGAAGCCAATAACCCTCATAGTGTGTGTATGTACAGTATCACATAAATTATAATATACATACTTTTGACCAGTCATCTGTACACAAACAACTGACCTTATATACGGTAGTTTGTACAAGCAGATCAGAGTCACTATGCAGTCGTAACTGTTGTAAACTTCTTTACGGCTGTATCTTTAAATCATTAAACCGTTTGATGACTCTGTGGAACTCTGAGAATAGGTACTTTGTAATGATTTTTACGATTGTCTTGCTTTTAGGATCGATTTTACGGTATTGAATCTGTAAAATGTTGCATTCTTAAATGTTTTTATCTTCAAATCGTTAAACTATCTTGTCGATGCTGAGAAACTCTAAGTCTATAACTTCACAATGTTTTACGACCGTCCTACTGTTACGATTTGCCATACATGTACAATATTTAACTGGAAAAGATCGTCTTTTAAAATGTTTACGATGTAATTAATTTTAATAATTTTGGTATTCGTTTATTACTAATTGCCATCACGTAAGTAACCTCCTTAAGAAGTTTCTGACTATTAATTTTGGTCTTTAAAACAATGTAAACACATGATAAGCACGTTTGTATGTCTCAAGTATTTGAAGTAATATTTCTTTATATTTTTTAACTGAATTCCATTAATTAAATCAAGATAACCATGTTGAGTAGGTAAGGGTTATTATGCAGTTTTTTCCACCTAACAAAATTTGAAAACTTTACCTGAAATGGGTCGAAAATTGGCTAATATTTTCATGAGATGTGCTTTTTATTCTGCGGAAATCATGTATTTTACTAAAATATTCGAAAAAACAAATGTCACAGTTTTTTTGTATTTTTGACATATTTCCGTTAGTTTAAATGATATTTTAATCTTCTTTTTTCATTCGGTGTGTTTTTTGACGCTAAATACGGATTTGAAAAATATTTAGTCTATAATAATAATTTTTCGAGATATAACGAAAAAACTTATTTCATGGCAAATCACGATTAGCTGCCATTATGTCATTATAAACACTACCTATTAACTACAACGTCGTATTCACCTATATTCCCACCGGAGACCACGCATCCAGTTTTAAAGCAAATTACAATTTTGTTTAGTAAGTACACAATCAGGATAAGTTAGTTTATGTTTGATTAGGTAAGAAGTAAAAGGTGTATTTTCAGGACAAAAAATTTTTAAAAAATTACAAAGAAAAATATGATAGAAAAATAACGAGTTTTAATAAGTTTTTTTTTTCATTATTAAAGAAAACTAGTTTTTAGATTTTTCGGCAAAAAACGAGTTTTCCACAGTTGAAATAAAATTCTTCAAGAGAAATAAAGTAATACATATTTCCACCATTTTTAAACAAAATATCGTATTTTCAGAGGTGGCAAGAAATTGATTAACAACTAAATAAGTTCAGTTGAGTTATTTTAATTTTTATTTACTGTGTTTAATTACCATAGTTATGAAGGGGCTCTTACAGAAGGGGATGGTGAGTTTCCAAGCGAGGATGGGGGTGGTTGTGAAGAGGCTCTTACAGAAGGGGACGGTGAGTTTCCAAGAGAGGAGGGGGGTGGTTGTGAAAAGGCTCTTACAGAAGGTGATGGTGTGTTTCCAAGTGAGGAGTGGAGTGGTTGTGAAGGGGCTCTTACAGAAGTGGACGGTGAGTTTCCAAGCGAGGAGGGGGAGATTGTGAAGGGGCTCTTACAGAAGTGGACGGTGAGTTTCCAAGCGAGGAGGGGGAGGTTGTGAAGGGGCTCTTACACAAGGGGACGGTGAGTTTCCAAGCGAGGAGGGGGTGGTTGTGAAGGGGCTCTTACAGAAGGGGACGGTGAGTTTCCAAGCGAGGAGGGGGTGGTTGTGAAGGGGCTCTTACAGAAGGGGACGATGAGTTTCTAAGCGAGGAGTGGGGTGGTTGTGAAGGTGCTCTTACAGAAGGGGACGGTGAGTTTCCAAGGGAGGAGGGGGTGGTTGTGAAGGGGCTCTTACAGAAGGTGATGGTGTGTTTCCAAGTGAGGAGTGGAGTGGTTGTGAAGGGGCTCTTACAGAAGTGGACGGTGAGTTTCCAAGCGAGGAGGGCGAGATTGTGAAGGGGCTCTTACAGAAGTGGACGGTGAGTTTCCAAGCGAGGAGGGGGAGATTGTGAAGGGGCTCTTACAGAAGTGGACGGTGAGTTTCCAAGCGAGGAGGGGGAGATTGTGAAGGGGCTCTTACAGAAGGGGACGGTGAGTTTCCAAGCGAGGAGGGGGTGGTTGTGAAGGGGCTCTTACAGAAGGGGACGGTGAGTTTCCAAGCGAGGAGGGGGTGGTTGTGAAGGGGCTCTTACAGAAGGTGATGGTGTGTTTCCAAGTGAGGAGTGGAGTGGTTGTGAAGGGGCTCTTACAGAAGTGGACGGTGAGTTTCCAAGCGAGGAGGGGCGAGATTGTGAAGGGGCTCTTACAGAAGTGGACGGTGAGTTTCCAAGCGAGGAGGGGGAGATTGTGAAGGGGCTCTTACAGAAGTGGATGGTGAGTTTCCAAGCGAGGAGGGGGAGATTGTGAAGGGGCTCTTACAGAAGGGGACGGTGAGTTTCCAAGCGAGGAGGGGGTGGTTGTGAAGGGGCTCTTACAGAAGGGGACGATGAGTTTCCAAGCGAGGAGTGGGGTGGTTGTGAAGGGGCTCTTACAGAAGGGGACGGTGAGTTTCCAAGTGAGGAGGGTGTGGTTGGGAAGGGGCTCTTACAGAAGAGGACGGTGAGTTTCCAAGTGAGGAGGGGGGCGGTTGTGAAGGGGCTCTTACAGAAGGGGTCGGTGAGTTTCCAAGCGAGGAGAGGGAGGTTGTGAAGGGGCTCTTACAGAAGGGGTCGGTGAATTTCCAAGTGAGGAGAGTGCGGTTGTGAAGGGGCTCTTACAGAAGGGGATGGTGAGTTTCCAAGCGAGGAGGGGGGTGGTTGTGAAGGGGCTCTTACAGAAGGGGATGGTGAGTTTCCAAGCGAGGAGGGGGGTGGTTGTGAAGGTGCTCTTACAGAAGGGGATGGTGAGTTTCCAAGCGAGGAGAGGGAGGTTTTGAAGGGGCTCTTACAGAAGGGGTCGGTGAATTTCCAAGTGAGGAGGGTGCGGTTGGGAAGGGGCTCTTACAGAAGGGGACGGTGAGTTTCCAAGTGAGGAGGGGGGCGGTTGTGAAGGGGCTCTTACAGAAGGGGACGGTGAGTTTCCAAGCGAGGAGAGGGAGGTTGTGAAGGGGCTCTTACAGAAGGGGTCGGTGAATTTCCAAGCGAGGAGGGGGGCGGTTGTGAAGGGGCTCTTACAGAAGGGGTCGATGAATTTCCAAGCGAGGAAGGGGATGGTTGTGAAGGGGCTCTTACAGAAGGGGACGGTGAGTTTCCAAGCGAGGAGAGGGAGGTTGTGAAGGGCTCTTACAGAAGGGGTCGGTGAGTTTCCAAGTGAAGAGGGTGCGGTCGTGAAGAGGCTCTTACAGAAGGGGACGGTGAGTTTCCAAGTGAGGAGGGGGTGGTTGTGAAGGGGCTCTTACATAAGGGGACGGTGAGTTTCCAAGTGAGGATGGGGGTGGTTGTGAAGGGGCTCTTACAGAAGGGGATTGTAAGTTTTTCAAGCGAGGAGGGGGGTGGTTGTGAAGGGGCTGGAAAACTGCTCGCTACTGCATTGGCTATAATGTTTCTGCCAAGCCGTAAATAACTAGACTCTTGACTAGCCCTTGGTAAATGTTTTCGGTTCTGTAGATAGTCGATGCGCGAACACATTGTGGAGCAAGAATATCTTCCAGTTTGTGACATTGGACAAAGTGCTCTTATAGCACTGCATAACTCTTCAGTCGTTTCTCTCATTGGATTTTAAATGAAACAACCCTAAAAAACAAATAATACGTTTTAATCCAGAAATATTAAGTCGAGCTAGCTGCAATATAAGTTTATTGTTTTTTTTTAATAAAGGGGACTGTTTTTAATGTATCCTTTCAATATGTATTTTCAGTTATTCTATTGAGATTTAAAGTTTTACAGTATAATCTTTTTCACTTAGAACTTGTTTTAAACAAATAGACAGTTTACCTGAACATAATATCAATGTAATACATGACGAG
Organism: Stictocephala bisonia; assembly: GCA_035578905.1. Taxonomy (NCBI): domain Eukaryota; kingdom Metazoa; phylum Arthropoda; class Insecta; order Hemiptera; family Membracidae; genus Stictocephala; species Stictocephala bisonia. The sequence continues at coordinate 400,250 of JAQJVL010000021.1, forward strand.
GGAATGTCACGTTATGAATACCAAACTAGTTTTATGTGTTAATAATTCAAATGTCTGATTGTTGAAGCAGTTTAATTTGAAAAGTTTTAACAGCGGGGTTAACATTTAGCGATTTTTATCACGTTCCTCTTCTTTGATGAATCAAACATTTTTCAAGATAAACTGCTATTAATATTTCAATTCGAAACGTTCCTCGAAGTGCTCCTTCAAATTCGTATAAAAGTTTTCTTTTTCATGCAAGTCATTTAAAATTGTCAACTATTATCGTATTAAAATAACTGAAGGTTGGTTTTCGTTTTAAAGAGTGCTGAATTAAGTTTTACCTGTATTCCTTAAGGTGATCGACTAAAACAATGTTAAGTGAATAAGCTAGGACTTCTCGTGTTAACAAAACTGGATTTATCAATAAAATGGACTCCTCCAACCATTTTACAAATATAATTTTGAAAAGAAAGTATTGACTGTATTCAATTTACTTTTTTTACCTTTTAAGAAGATTTTTTTTTAATTTTCAATTTCATGAATGTGATATAGGTGGAAAATACTCTTTTGTTAGCTTTTAGCTAACCATATTCGGTTAACATTTTTAAAATACAATTTTGATTTTACGATCGATAAAATACATGATTATTTCATTCTTTCTTCAGTAATAAATCTGTAATACCAAAATCTGCCTAATTAATACAGTTTGATAGTTTCAAAAATCTAAATTAATTTTTGTTCACATACTCATTTTATAATTTAATTTACAAAAACCCAAAAGTTGGATTAACGAAAAAATAAGTCCTCAAGTAAAATGTTGGACAGCAAATTAAATACACTTTTATTTCCTTTCATTCAGATTCTGGACTTGCAAGAGTTTAATTTGGTGTCCAACTCTGATATTATATTCAACTTAAGCATTTTCTTTTTTGAAACAGTTCATAGGTATATTATTTAGAAGACTGTTTTCGAAAAGAAGAAAATGGCTAAGGAAATGTACGAGAAATTTCTTTAATTTCACACCCCAAATTAACGTAAAAAATAAAGTGTTTTGTAACTTACCATCATATGTTTCACAATTATACAAAAGTGTCTTTTGTATCAGTGAGGTAGTAAGTTATTTAATGGTATAAGTTTCTAAGAATGGAGAAAACATTTTGATGTTTCTTTTCTTGATTCTGTTGACATGTGCAACTAATGTAAATAATAATATAAAAATAAATAAATAAATAATATAAAAATTAACGTTGTTTCAACAAGACACAAATTTTTTGGGTGGTCCATAATCTATTAGGGTTTGAGAAAAATTAAGCTATTGCAAAATAATGTAAGATTAATTTTGCTAAATACTAAAACATCCGCCTCTATTTAATGTTGAGTAATTCCATGAATATATGTATCACTCCTCATGAGTATCCAAAAACTTGAAGTCCTAGCATTAGTTTCTGTTTTTATATTAATTATTGGATCTTGTGACTTGTGGCAGCATATAATATTTTGTAAATTTTCTTACTCAGACTATTAATTTATCAATAAAATTTAACTGCAGTGGAATAAAATTCATCGTTTAACAAAACACAAGACTAAATAGTATACTAAGGCGTTTCGTGTATTTTATATTTCTAGCACTTATTTATCACATTTAATTGAATAAATAGATAATTTATTTATTAATTAAAATCAAACAAATCAGAAAGTTTTTAGTACTCGCGTTATGGTGTTAAAATTAAGAAAATTAACGCTTACTTAGTTTTCACCGTTTTAATAATATTTATATCAACCAATAAAATGATATATCCTGATTTTTTATAGAAAAAATATACTTATAGAGCAGCTTAAAACACGATAAGCTAGTATAAATAAAAAGTAATGTAATTATAAAATTTATAATACAGTTAAAGCATAAGCATGAAAGCGTTGTGTAAGGGAGTGAGAGGTTTAAATATCTCTAGAATCTTGATGAAGAAGCATGTTCGTTTCCATTATAAGTTTTCCCACAATCTTACTTAATCACAAGTTTTTTTTAAATTAAAAATGTTTAAGATTAGATTACTTTTAAATTTAAATATTATTGAATACATGCCTTTTTTTAATCTTTGCAAGAAAAATGTTTAAACTGTCTTAGTACATTTTCTTTGTACTGCTCTGATAATTATCAATCGATTAATATGAGAAGAATTAAAACTTACGTAATAAAACTTTAGACAAAGGATTATTGACTGTTAGAGAGTTTCTTTATTGCAGTTTCCTTCAGGGTGAGGTTAGGAAAATTATCAAGGTGGGGTTTGCCAACTCGGTAGTTCCCCCTTCCTTGGATGGGGAAGGGGTTGAAAACCTTCTATAATTTTAGCAGACTTGTGGGAATGAGCTTTTGTGATTAAATATCCAATGACAGACATTTTTAAATGTGACGTTAATTTCACTATGTACCTAAAAATGCTAGAAGCCTTTTCGTGGTACGAGTTCTTAAGTTATATTAATTATAATTTTATGTAATGTAATATAAAGTTTTGTTTTATGTAATGAATATACAAACTTGTCGATTGTGAGTGAAACAACCGTTTTCTGCAATGTGTGACACGTGAACTTTCTAAAAATGATGAAGTGCATTTTCTGAAGACTGAACAATAGGATTTTGTAAAAACAAAGATTTGATATTCAACACTCTAAATCATACCATAAGATGCTGTTATATAATATCATGAGTCTCCATATTAAATTCATGCGGTTCTTATATTATTTATAATAACCGGTGATCTATGTCTGTAATTTTACTATGTTGAATATAGTTCTTCCAATAAAAGATGTTATAACCTAACATGGCCTGTGCTATATACTATTTTTTTTTTTTTTTTTTTTTTTTTACTTGAAATAAACATCAGCTAATCAGTACGTTAAAGAATCCAATACATCGGAATGGATCATTAGTGGCCAGTTTTGGATACAATAAAATATCATCTGTTTATGTTACCTATATATTCCAGTGAATTAGTATCTGTATTTTATTTTTAAATTAGGATTATAAACTGACCTAACCTAACCATGTCTAGCCTAACTCAACCTAAACTAACCAAACCCAACCCAATCTAACCTAACGTACAATGCAAGGTATGTATCCGATTGGCTAGCATTTTATCGTGAATATAATACAAAGTTACATGAAATGTATGCACAAACATACAAATCTTTCAAGCTATTTTATAAGTTCTTATAATATGGTTGTTTAAATAACTAATCAAACTATAAAGTTGGCGGAGTTTAATTTCCTCCAACATATAGGGTGGAAAAAATATGGAAACGCTTTCACAACTTTTCTATGACTTCACTGGTAAAAGTGGAATCTTGTACATCATCATGGTTACAAAGAACACACTTTTGACGCCATTAGCGACATTTAATCTTTTCAGGGGGACGGCCCACATGGAGTTGAACGAAAATCTTAATAGAGCGAGTTTGGTATCAAATTAAATTCCGCATACCGGACTTCGAAAGGTCTATCTTTTCCAGAGCAGATCATTTGAATTACAAATTTACCAATTTTAAATTTGTTTCTCCACTATTTAACGATTTTAAGTAAAGTATTCTGATAAAAAATTATATTTTATAGAATACAATAACTAAAAAAATTTAATCATTAAATTATCTATGAAAAAAAATAAAGTTGTTGTGAAAGCGTTTTCATGTTTTCTACGCGTCACAACTTTATTATTTTCGTAGATAATATGATAGTTTATTTTTTTTAGTTATTGTGTTCCTTAAAAAATAATTTTTATCAGAATAATTTACTTAAAATCGTTAAATAGTGGAGAACTATTTTTGTAATTAGTAATTTTGAAATTCAAATGATCGCTATTCTGAAAAGGTTTGAGGCAATTAATTTCGATTGAATATACCTTTAATTTGATATCAAACTCGACTTACATTTAAGATTTTCGTTCAACTCTTTGTGGGCCATCTCCATGAAAAGATAAAGTGTTGCAAATGGTATCAAAAAGTTTGTTCTTTGTAACCATGATAATGTACAGTAATCATGATAATTTCCATGATGTAACTTTTACCAGCTAAGCTATAGAAAAGTTGTGAAAGCGATTCTATATTTTCCCCGCCCTGTATAAAAACAAATGCCTATTTCCTGTTTAACCACACTCTGGTCATTCTCCATAGACTACTGATCTGCACGGGAAACTTGTTCATACATAATAATGAGAGATCACGTACAGTACAAGTTGAATACTACTAATAATATACAACAAAATTGTATACAACTATATTGGGTCTACTTAAGTTTAACTATAAATAATTTATAAGTTGTGTCTGATATTCTATTACAAGTTGTGCAAAAGCTGATTGCCGTTGAATCAAACATAAATTTCTTTCTCGTATTAAGTTGGTATTTCACGGTTAATGATTGCAGACAACTACGCCAAAACAGCTGTCAGACAACGTAAAGGGGAGAGTTGTTTGACGTTTACAAATTGTTGGGAAAACGTTGTTCGACTAAACAGCATTTGGACTACTTTACTTCGGCGAATATGTTTTTAAATTGTTTAATAATTTTACTATTATTTTTTAGTAACGTAATGGTTAAAATATTGAATATAATTTATTTGTATGCTTGCTTTTAATTACTACACTATTTTTCATTAATTAAAATCAGATTTACTTATTTTTCAGTTTGTCACATTTAGATCAATCTTTATTTTATTTTATTTATTTTTTTCTTATAGATAGTTAAATTATAACAGCCAATGATTTCAATCCTACCTTAAAAATGTCTTACAAAGTCCTTTTTAACACATTAATCTTACAAAATTACTAAATTGTTGTTTCATAAACTACCCTTACGCAGCATATCAATACAGATAATGGCTTAGACAAAATACTATGTGTTAAAATAAATAAATAATTCTTTATTACCTCAAATGTACATGTACGGTTTACATTCATAGAATGTGAATGTATGTACGTACAAACTAATGAGTTTCGTACGGACGATAAATCTGAGTTCCAAATGCTATGATTCGTAAGGCCAAGATATAACTTTTTCACTAAGGAGAGGATCAAACACTTTTGACCTCTATTGAAGTTCTTTGAAATGTTAGTCAACCTATATAAAATATATCAACATGTTTTTTTGGCTGGTATGTGAGAGATGATTCAAATATACTCTAACACAATCATGATTATGTTGGGTGGTAATACGTGTACAGATACTGTGTAGAGGATAGAACTGAGCATCAGGCTTGTCAGTTATTTGAAAATCATATCAATACTTCGTGGTTCGGATTCCACGTAGCATTGTAGGTCCCTTAGTTCACCTGGCTGTTGGATTATTAATCAATGGCACTTTCTCAGCATAAATCGAACTCAGTTAGTAACCAGACTACAAAGTATCTACATTCATTGTACACTCATGTATTCATTTATTTTCGCCTTACAAATACGCACATCGTTGTGTCAGCGTCTCATATCTAAGAAGTTAAATACTCATTTGTATGCTCACAAGTTTAATTACAGTACAAGAAGTCTGTGACACAAATATAGTACAATATAAGTACAAAATGCACAAATATACTCTAATGCGAGTACAAATTGCACAAATATATCAAACACAAGGACAAAATGCAGAAATATACCACAGTATAAGTACAAAATGCACAATAAAGCACAATATAAGCACAAATGTATAACAATACAAGTACAAAATGCACAAATATACCACAATACAATCACAAACTGCATAAATATATCACAATATAATTACGAAAACTCCAAATACAATGGTGATCGATTTGAGTGAGCAATCCACGTTCACCTTCCTCAGACCAGAGGATCAAAGATCAAACAAAGAATTTAATATGACGGAATATTTTAAGAAGAATGCAAATGTTTCAGAAAATAAATAGTTATATAAATTTCTTTAAACGTTGTCCAGTGTTTATCTACTAAATACATTTTCCATAAATAACCTGGCCTAAATACGACATTTCCTTCTCCAGGTCGGGGCTGCGGCGGAGAACGACACCAGCTCGCCGGACGACGAGAGAGCCCTGCGACAGTTGGAGTGGGAAGGTGACACCCAGGTATGTGGAATGTATTGAACTCCCTAATGTGTATACAGTATACTAATGTATATAGTATTTAAGTCAAAGTGTTCAGATTTTACTTAAGTTAGTTACAAATCTAAGGTTTGAGCTCAATTTTCAAAGACTGGGATTTATCTGTTGTTTAATGACTTAGAAATATAAATCTTATATTTAAACTTATTATTTATATACTTAAGCAAATGAACATAAGAGATTTTAAGACAAACATGTGTACGCTATTTGAATGTATGTTTTCTAGTAAAAACTAGAAAGAGCAACAAATCAAGTGAGTAGAACAACACTCATACAACCATTCTACTAGAGTCTTATGGTTAGTAAGACAGGCATTTAAGGCTCTCGCAGGTTTAATGGCGGTAGAGAGCAATGTGTAGTGTGAGTAGAAAGACCAGTTGATAGTAGGATAAGTAGGATTCATGTGTAAGATGGTGGGAGAGGCAGGTGATAATAATGCCTGGATGGTATGTCTGATGTCATGTCAAGCCTGCGTGGGGACAGTTGAGAGTCATGTTTTGGGAGGGTGGAAAGATTAGTCGAGATACAAGTGTAGACTAGGTGGGATGGTCAGTTTGGAATAGTGGTTAGAGTGGGTGGGAGGGGCATTGAACTCTTTTGCAGTCCAGAATTATGTGTAGAGTAGGTGGGAGGGTTCAATTTATAGTCAGGTGTGATGAAGAAAGGATTAGTTTGGAGTCATGTATAGTGTGGGTGGGATGGTAAGTCTAGTGTTGTGTGTAACCTGGGTGAAAGAGAGAGTAAAAAGTCATGTATGGGTTGGATTGAAGTACTAGTAAATGAGCATATGTAGGATGGGTATAAAGGTCAATTTTAGTTATTTGTACAAAATGTAACTGCGTAATTCATAAATTTGTTTACCACTGCCGGTAAAGCCATAAAATCTCCAAAAACTCAAAAATAAAACACGAATCATTATAAAAACACGAACCAAAATTAAAATATAACTATTACTAACACTGAATGTATATCAAATTATTAAATTATAAATATGTAGATCAGACTCAATATACATCAATATTCACGAACTAAAATCCATTAGAGGTGTTCTGACAAACGAGGTCAAATGAATAAATTAGCGACTGATGCATTCCTGGTCGTGTTTACTGACCTACTATTGACATAGAGTGTCAGCTTTTTGACTCTGAACCGTAGGATATTTTACTTTGTTCATATACTTATTTGCCACGTAGCTTCCAAAATTGAATTATTTCTCATTTAATTTGTTTATGTGTAAGTTAAAATTACTTTTATATTTCAGTAAAATATTTATGAAATATCAAAACTCATGCTTTTAATGTATCGTATGCAATGTAATAGGACTATGAGATATATATTTAGAATATTTTTCAACTGCCTTTCAATATCTGGTTCAATACAGATTTTTGAATTGTTAGGATCACTATCAATTAGTATAGTAAATGAAGCAAATTTCCTTTGGAAATGTTCATTAAATAAAATTCTAATCAGAAAAAGAGCATTATACAATATAAATACTAAAATATTTTTTTAACTCTTGTTGTAACCAAACCCTGTGCCTATAAAATACAAATATTGAACTAATCGAGTCGTACACCTGATATGATCAAATTTTGGATCTTTTCCGTCTATTCACTACGACTACTTTGGTTAGGTTATGTTAGGTTTGGTTATGTTATGTAAGGTTTGTTTAGGTTATGTTAGGTTTGGTTAGCTTATGTTAGATTTGGTTAGCTCATGTTAAGTTTGGTTTGGTTATGTTAAGTTTGGTTTGGTTATGTTAGGTTTGGTTAGGTTATGTTAGGTTTAGTTATGCTATGTTAGGTTTGGTTTGGTTATGTTGGGTTAGCCTAAGATTTGGTTATGGTAGTGAATACAGAAAATATCCCAATATCAAATATTGTTTCATTGTATCAATCAGTGATCTTTAATTATATAATTTATTTAACTTAAGTCCATACAATGAACATGATCATTAAATTACACATGTATATGTATAACATGTTTTGCTACTCTATTTCACGCAAATACAAGCACTTAGAAATATCAGGCCAAGAAACTATTAATTTATCTTTGCTTTTAAAAAATGAAAAAGGTTTTATCATTTATTCCGAATAAGTAAAACTCAAAATCCAAATACATTTTTCAATTTCAACTAAGAGCCCCGTGGGGCAAATAACAGTCGTAGAAAGCAAGTAGAATACTTACAAGTTAAAGGCCTCTTTGGTAGTTTTGTCAACATCCAAACTTGGCATGTTTCACAGCGGGAATGCCACTGCAGAAATGTCATTTCCTTAGTCTTTGCGTTGTGGCGTACATCTCGCCCGGCTGCTTATCTAACTCAGGACATCTCTTTATCGTTTCGTTAAATTAGTTTTTATATTCATTATAGTTTTAATATGCATTAGAGAAATTTCTACATGTAAAAGGATATACATTTTTTTATTAGTCGAACGAGATTTCAAGTCTTAATTGTGCATGATAAACATTTTAAGTTAACATTATTAATTACTAAAAACCGTAACATTCACGTAATATTCACGCATTCATACGATTGGTAAACCTCTTTATTGATCCTTAATCCACTAAAATAATAAACTAATAAAAAGTGTTTTTTCGTACACATTCATAGAATTTAATTATTTAAGGATACTCAGGTTCCTCGTAGTGGTGAAAATATATAATGTATGAAAAATAAGGAAAAATGAAGTGTCTGACCAAGATTAATCTATAAAAATTAAATAATGTGTATCTACACACTCAACATTATTTTTTTCTTTTCATTACTATATTTTTATTGACCATTATACTGAGAAAGAGCTGTTGTGGATTGTTATTCATGTTTGTTTTACATCCAAGGAATAAATTATGCAAAATTAAATCCATGTAATATTATTGCTGAATTCATTACAACGTTTAAAAATTCATAAGTAAATAGAGCTTAATGTTTTTTTTTTAATTACTTACATTAAATAATTAAATTTCCACTATTTAATGTATAGATAATGGAACTTTAAACGTGTATTGGTAATATATAGATAGAACCGAGCCAACTGTCCCACTGGACCAACTTTATTCAAATTTTTTATTTATTATTTTGTGCAACAAATACTCGACAAGTATTATTTTTTATTTATTCGTCTAGCCTATGGCTATTTCAGGAAAAATATTACACACAAATACATTTTTAAAGATATTTACGTTATAAAGTATGTTTTTATTAATTTATTTCTTTCATTGTTACTTTTCAATAAGTAGTTATTATAATTATTATTATTATTATTTTTTACTTTATTAACAAACATGAAAAATCTCTTCATGTGTACACAATAAAAACATAATAACTAAATCGGGCATTTAATAAAATACATATATATATATATATATATATATATATATATATATATATATATATATATATATATATATAAGTTCAAAACCAATTCTTATTATACCTAAATGTATATAAATATGAAAATAAATGCAAATATAATATAGCGTAACAAAATAAAATAAAACATAACATAATACAACATAGTATAAGTAAGGCCACTCAAAATATTAGGAAAATTAACGAGAGTAAACATAATAAGGAAGTCAAGATTACAAGAATGAAATCTCAAAAAGAATATAATTAATGTTTCTTTTTAATTTGATTTACATAAAAATACATTAAAAGTACGATATGTACTTTTACTAAATATTTTATTATTTAGTAAAAGTATCTGTTATTTTGTTTGATTTCAGTACCACCAGGTTTATCAATCTCAAACTAGAGAGGCTAATTTATGGTTGTGAATAAAATATAACATCTATGTTCAGGCTAACTACGCAATTTTAATCACAACTTTTTCGCATCTATTATTACCTTACATTCAAATTCTTCAATATTTCTCGTTTTCATTATAATTATAATTACTAGCTAATGATGTGCATTTATTGTTGGATAATTTCATTTATTTGCACATTATGATATATTACAATTTACTATGTAAGTCATAAATAATACAAAAATATGACAATAAAACGATTTATACTAAAACAATTTTTCATTATAGCCTACACTCAAGCAGAACTTGCATTTGTTTCTTTTTTTTTATCATATGCAATACTGCCAATGTAATAATTGTTCGATTTTCATACGATCTTTTTTACTAAATAAGAATTTTATTGTGTAAATAAATAATTAAATCAAAATATGACATATAAAACCCATAATTCACGAATGCTAAGCAAAGTGTTCTTTGGTTTTAAGAATTACTATAAAAATATATTGACAGAGATCAAAACTATGCGTCCACAGCTATTTTCAAAATTGAAACTTACTGTTTTTCAAGTATTGTATTTTGTATATAAGATGCTAAGGCTCCATTCGCGTTCCAACGGACCATTGCAGCATAGATGAAACAGGTATTGTATAGAATATTTACTATAGTTTATTTTTAATTCATTGTATCGTTGAAGATATTACTATCTAATATTTAGTTGGACTTTTCCTAAGTGACAGGGTTTTTTAAATATCACGACGTTTCGAGAAGCACTCATCTCGTTCTCAAGTCACCTTGAGAACAATAGAGATCAAAGATTATAAAGATCAAAGTTGGTATTCTTAGTCCAATTGAGCACGAGAGAATTTATTACTTCTCGAAATGACGAATTTGTGAAAAATATACTGAAACGGTGGAAAAGTCCAACTAAATATTAGAATAACATTCACTATGTCGTTTTAACAGGCATGGAGAGCGCCCGTTTATCGTGAGCGGCAATTTAGAGGCTGCGATAGTTTTGCCTATGACTTCTTGACAGGCGCTAACCAATGAAGACTTGAACACTTTTAACTAACATATTAATTTTATTAAGTTCATAAGGACAATTTTATTTATTTTACTCACTGAGTTTCAACATGTTTTAAACAAATGATTTTGAAGAATTCAAATAAGAAATAAAAATGAGGTAGAAACAGTTTAAATCCACAACGAATTTATTATCATCAAAAGTCTGTGTATGAATGCAATAAAGTGGAACGAATGACAGCATAATAAAATTGTTTATCATCCAATTAACTAAAGAAATTAGCCTCATTGCATATTTCCTTTTGCTAAATCAATACATAATGACAATACAATAGACGTCTGCATTAATGGTGCAGTGCTGTAACCCAGCTACTTGGAGACAAAGTGCTGTGGAGATTGTAGACGATAGGTTCTATACTCGGTCCTCTTAATACCAACACAGCTCCACTCAATTGTTGTCATCAATATGGACACTTCTAGAGAAGACTGGGTTGTGTATGATGGGGGTATTTAAGGTATGGATATTGTGTAGGGAATCAAACTAACTATCAGATATCCTACTTAGCTAAAAAGCATAACTAATAATAAATAAAGTGGTTCAAATTCTATATAAAAATTTAAGTCCTTAAGCTGTCCTGGCTATCAGGCTATTAAAAATGGATATTTATAAAGGAACAGCCAACCTCAGTAAGTAACAATGACTACGCTCGTTTATCCACACTCATTACCCCTCATTACACTCATTCGCCCATATTTCTACGATCGTTGTCTTTATAATGAGTATTTTAGTGAATCATTTATATTTTTATACAAAAGAAAATTGTAGATAAGACAAATTTGACATAAGAATGAATTTGGATTGCTATTATGATTTTGGATGAGGATTACTCACAGAGAAATGATTTAACTATTTAATATTAGCATATGTGTATGGGTAGGTGGGTGGGTCAGTACTACTGTACGTGTATGGGTGTGTGGGTGAATCAATACCTCTGTATGACTATGGGTGGATTTTTACCAATGCACATGTATGCGTTGGTGGGACGGTTCATTACCACCGTATATGTGTGGGTGGCCAATAGCACTGTATGTATATGGATGGGTGGGTGGGTCAACACCAGTGTAAGTGTATCGGTGGGTTAGGTTATCTTCAGGCACAGTATTTAAATAGAGAACAGCAACAAATAAAAATAAATCCCAAAATAATTAGTTTAGTTTTCATATTTAAATGTAATTGAGATCATTTGAGATAAGCCAACTAAGTTCCAAGGCAATCGAGTTAAACGAGTTGTAAAATTAAATTATTTAACCCCGTTAGACAGCCATTGAAGCTCACTGATTTGTGGAGTAAAAGCACAAGTAGCGGGATTTCAGACTCGGAAGTATTGTCCGTAAAGTTTGCCTTCTGCTGCGGCAGCAATTATTGGAAACAAGTAGCCCTCTGATTGGCTGACCCCAACCTCCCCCCTCCCCTACCTGATCTGCTTCATTCTCTTTAACAGGTTTCTGGTGTTACGTTTCAATGACAATTTTGAAATTATAACAGTAGAAAAACAAAAAGCTTTTATATAACTTTACATACGTATATAACAAATATGTGTTTATGTAAATGTAATAGTTATTATATAAAAACTTTAACTTTTATCCCTAAATGTATGCTTTGAAAAAGGTTGATACTTGCCAATATGGTGGCTCGGCAGATAAGTCCAAGGTTCTAATCTCCAGCTGAGCTAACGCTTGTACTGCGCTCGTTGAATGAAGTTCACGCTCAGGCATACAGGCCCATGGGATTTGGCTAGTGAAGTGTTTTCAATATAAAAAAATGTGGTTTTGCACGTTTTAAAAAAAAACTTTAAAATATAAAAGGATTAAGGTATTATTTACTAAATGAAGTTAGGGATTTAGGGACCCTCTCTAACCCTTAATGTGGGGATTATTGTAATAAATGGATATTTAATTAATATAGTATTATAATAATTTTATATTCAAATGTGCAAAACCAGTTCCTGATTTTGACGTAAATGAAGAGTCAATCAATTTTTTTACATACATTTACTATTTTTTTGCCATCATAAGGTGTTTAGAACTTGTTTAGACTACTCAATTTCGTATATTAAATAAGATATTAAAACAGTTCGATGAAAATGCGTTATAATTTTGTATAGAATGACATTTTTTGGGAATAATCCTTAGCAATGTGATTGGTAATAATTTTAATAGGGGGACGACCCTGCACGCTTCGCGTGCCACTTTGGCGTTTGGTCTTGACTTTTGAATACAAATATTAGTAGGTTTATTGTATCACTTAAAATCACAATATTACATTTATTTACAGCATTTATTTATTCATTGTATTTATTGTTTTTGTTTAACAGTTGAAGATAAGTTAAATAAATAAGATTTATAACACAGTTCCCAGTAACTGCATTATATTAACATGCAAACTTCAACCCTTATTTAAACTTAAAGTCCAGTGGGGCGGAGCCCTACAGTCGGATATGAACAAAAACCATCTTAAAACCTTTCTTGGTTTAACATTATGACATATATAACCTCATCTGTATAATAAACATCATTATTTACATTGTAACAGCTGTTCTCTTTTGATTAATTTAAATATTTCCCCACGTTATTATTATGGCAAAAAAAACTTACTCCGAGGGCTTCCCGTGCCTTCATGGTGAGAATATTGAATATTGAAGATCTTATTGCAAAACTATGAACAGAGGCACATTTTTTGACATCCCAACCGTTTATATTGTTCTAGAGGAGGAGTTGCGTTGAAAAAAGCCGGCTTCACGTATTGTATATAAGAATTTACGTGGTTTATTAAAATATATATTGTCACGAACAATTACTGTACATAATATAGTACAAAAATACGTAATAATATGATAGTAATAATAAAATAAGTTTCTTAATTAGTATGTTACGTGTTAGTAGGAATACAAAACGAGAGAACGTTTCACACACACGAAAATCCATTATTTATTTTATTTTCTTGTCACAAAACAGCAGTTTATAAACCCAATAACATTGGAACAGTACAAACATATAATACATTATTTATCTCGTGGGTAGAGTCCAAATCCACCATCACTCTGCAAATACACAATATACTACAGTCACCGAGTCACGAGAAGTCCTCTGAACTTCATGCATCTGTTATATTGAAGGAACTGATTTCCATTGAAACGTAAATAAATTGACCTAATTAAGACTCTTTTGGTAATAGCAACATGTACACTACATGACTTGTGCTGTTTCAATGGAAATCAGTGCCTTCAATATCACAGAGGCATGAAGTATAGAGGGACTTCTTTTGACTCACTGATAGTACAAATTTACTAATAATAATTAAATAAATAATTGTAAAATACTTCAGACATGCGTATGAGCTAAATTTGAAAATAATTAATACTTCAAACAATATATATAACTCACTGAAAGGTAAAGCCCTCACTGACTGACTCACCCACTTATCACTAGTTCTCCAACTTCCCATGTAGAGAGCGTACACTGTTTCTTTAGGTCTTAAATAGGACATCTAAGGTATTCTCATCTTGATAAATTAATTGTAAAGGGTAGAAACCTCCCCTAAAAACTCTACATTGGGATGATTTTAGTAAATTAATAACAACTATTTTGTAAATAAATAAACATGTTTATTTTGTATGTTTTACACGATACTATTGATCACACAGAACTAAGCTGCCCTGTTATTGGCGCATTTTTAATATTATACTATGAGTTTTATCTTCAGCTGTTAAATAAAAACAAATTAAATTAGTAAATTTTAAATAGGCTAAATTGGTATTTTTATACTAATAAGTGTGTAACCAAGCAAGTAATGTAAGTGAGATACTGTACATGTATTTAATATTGTGCTTTTACGTCATACAGTTAATCTATTTATTTTTAGTCAAAATACAAATGCCGAGGCTGAAGATTGAAATGTATTGAGGGCAGGGAGCGTCGGGGTTGGCACGCGAAGCGTGCAGAGGTGTCTCCTAGTCTACTATAAGATTAACGCAACTATTCGTAATGTTTACATTGATGTTCTAATTCAATCAAAAATATATTTATACTTTCATTTAGTCTAAATAATGCAGACAACACACAATAAATAATGACTAAAACATATAATAATAAACAGCAAATATAAACATAAATAAAAAACAAATAAAAAAATAAATAACAAATTTAATTAAATATATAAGATATATAAAGATAATAATTATTAATGGCTCAATAATATCAATATTCCAACAGCAAATAGTTAATGGATTATAGTAAATGTACAAATTGTAAACATAATGTAGTTGACATTAGGGAATCAAAAAGGACACTTTTTATATATAAATAATAACCTAATAGTAACATTTTTATTTTATTATGAACTGTTATATTTGAGTACATTTTTCTATTTATTGTCTAATAAACTTAAATCTTAGTTCATCATTTTGACTATAATAAATAAATTTCAACTGGTCATGTACTTTTCCAATACTACTTGGTTTTATGACATTTGCCCCCGTAAACCTAGCGAGCTACTTGGAATAGCAGTTCTGTAGCCAGTAAATATTTTACAACCTAGATATAAGACTGTTGATAGGCTTTGTAAAGGAACAGTGAAGCTTGGGATCAGTTTTATAGCAGTGTTGAGGAGAGAAGCACTTCTGGACGCCAATGGTCTGACAAAATTGCTGCCCTTTTCAGGAAAGTCATATTATGGGTAATAGTCTTTCACGAAGGTACCATATTGTAAATATGGTTAATTATATACCTCAACAATTTAATAAATCTGATCTCAGGTTTAACTTTTTTTTTAACTTCACTCGCCAGTTCACATTGGCTTGAAAACCTGCTCGTCAACTTTATTCAACGAGTCGGCTGAAGTATCGACCGTTGGCTCAGTGGGGATTCGAGCCTTGGACACTGCCCTCCGTAGTTCGAAGCCTTTACTACTGAGCCACCACGCCGGAAAAAACATTTTTTTCACACGGCCTAATAATGATCCTAATATTACACACCATAATAAATACCGTAAAATAAATAATAGTAATTGTTTATTTATACAGTTGCAATAATGCTAAAGTAGTATTCTAGAAATAAACTGTTTCCTGAGTACTATTTGATATGCTAGAAAAGGTTGATTGGCATTTTCCATAAACATATGCAAGATGCAATACGTGAATTTTCGAAAAATATAAATCACGGAATCCACTGATATAGTCACTTAAATATTTGTAAACTGGAAACAAGTCATTAAGTTCATACATCACGTATAATCATTTATTATTTCATTTTATAAGAATAATTTTTCTTTGTTACACATTTGAGTCGTTTATTTTATTTATATATATATATATATATATATATATATATATATATATATATATATATATATATATATATATTCTTTTCTTTCAAGGATTGAGTTTCCACACATATGTTTGTTCTGTTCAGTTTAATTTTTCTTTTAAAACTTATTTACATTCTTTTTAATTTGCTTGAGTTGTTATATTCATTTCATTTCTTACTTATTTGTTTTTTCTACTGATTTTAGTTACGTTTGGACGGGTCTCATGCTAAGAAAGAGTCATTTATAACCAACACAACAGCCATTGCAACTAAAGTATTTACAGTGTTCTATGTAAATAAAACTTGTATGGTTCACGTTTATGGTTCAAGTTTATGGTTCACTGCTATTAAACTACATCTAAATCTATCAAAAACAGAACTTATCGAATTTCAATCACATACAACACAGACTGTCCCTAATAATTTCAATCACATACAACACAGACTGTCCCTAATAATTTCAATCACATACAACACAGACTGTCCCTAATAATTTCAATCACATACAACACAGACTGTCCCTAATAATTTCAATCACATACAACACAGACTGTCCCTAATAATTTCAATCACATACAACACAGACTGTCCCTAATAATTTCAATCACATACAACACAGACTGTCCCTAATAATTTCAATCACATACAACACAGACTGTCCCTAATAATTTCAATCACATACAACACAGACTGTCCCTAATAATTTCCTTCTTAATAATACTACTTTAAATAGTGCAATATCTACAAAGTTTTTGAAGGTTCCAAATATATGTTAGTCTTAAATGGGACACTCACATAAACTATCTTGTAAAACAAATTAATTCAACAATATTCGCCCTGAGGTGCCTCTCGTCATTTAGCTCCCGGGAAACCCTCAAGCTGAGTTACGGTGATTTTTTCACGTTTTTGAAGTGTTAGTTTTTTTTAGTTTTGTGGGCAAAAAACGTTGAAAAATGAAATTTGTTCAAGAACGGCTCTAACTATTTTGATTACATTATTAGGAAACATGTGATTTATATATAATTCAAAATATTTGAGTAAAAACCGCACGTCACTAAATTGACTAGTTTTTAATTTATGGAAAAAACATATTTCATAATAAAACTGGTAATTTTCAAATTTTAATTTTTTAGTGTTAATATGGAGAAGAGTTTGTGCCAATTCTTCGGAACCATTTATTATTATTATTATTTTTGTCTTTTTTCATGTTTGTGATTTTACAATTTTTATTTTATGGTTTTTTACGTTTATATCATATATAAATTAATTTATATGAACATAAAATTGTAATATGTTTTACTGTGTCAATGAGAAATTTAATTGAAATCAAACCAGTTAGTAGTGTCCTGATTTTTAACTATCTTTTAAGCCTGAAAATCTATTACCTCCTTAGACAGAATCTGGACTCCAGTCAATACAAATTCCATGGGTTAGTATTATAGTACGACTAGCAATGAGGACAAAACCTATCATGTACAATATCCACGATCCAGCCAAAAGTAGCTGGGTCACAGCAATACACCCTTCAAGACTTTAATACTACACTCCTCCGCTCAACATTTTAATAAGTTACTCTGTCCTTCACACTTTAATAATTTGCGATACTCTAACAGTTTACTATGCCTCTGAGCTCCTCAACATTTTAATAAGTTACTCCTTCCTTCACACTTTAATAGTTTACTATATCCCAACAGTTTAGTAGGCCACTGAACCTCTCAATATTTTAATAAGTTACTCCTTCCTTCACTCTAATAGTTTGCGATACTCTAAAAGTTTATTATACCTCTGAGCTCCTAAACATTTTAAAAAGTCACTCCGTCCTTCACAATTTAATAATTTGCGATATTCCAATAGTTTATTATGCCTCTGAGCTCCTAAACATTTTAAAAAGTTACTCCGTCCTTCACACTTTAATAGTTTGCGATACTCTAAAAGTTTATTATGCCTCTGAGCTCCTCAACACTTTAATAAGTTACTCCTTCCTTCACACTTTAATAGTTTACTATACCCCAACAGTTTAGTAGGCCACTGAACCTTACAATATTTTAATAAGTTACTCCTTCCTTCTCTCTAATAGTTTGCGATACTCTAAAAGTTTATTATGCCTCTGAGCTCCTACAACATTTTAATAAGTTACTCCTTCCTTCACACTTAATAGTTTATATACTCAAAAGTTTTAGTAGCCCTGAACCTCTAAATATTTTAATAAAGTTCACTCCTCCTTCTCTTAATAGTTTGCGATACTCAAAAGTTTATTATGCCTCTGAGCTCCTCAACACTTTAAAAAGTTCACTCCGTCCTTCACACTTTAATATTTACTATACCCAACAGTTTAGTATGCCACTGAACTCCTAAACATTTTAAAAAGTTACTCCGTCCTTCACACTTTAATAATTTGCGATACTCTAACAGTTTACTATGCCTCTGAGCTCCTCAACACATTAATAAGTTACTCCTTCCTTCACACTTTAATAGTTTACTATACCTCAGCAGTTTTGTAGGCCACTGATCCTCTCAATATTTTAATAAGTTAATCCGTCCTTCACACATTAATAATTTGCGATATTCCAACAGTTTATTATGCCTCTGAGCTCCTAAACATTTTAAAAAGTTACTCCGTACTTCACACTTTAATAATTTGCGATACTCTAACAGTATATTATGCCTCTGAGCTCCTAAACATTTTAAAAAGTTACTCCGTCCTTCACACTTTAATAGTTTACTATACCTCAGCAGTTTTGTAGGCCACTGAACCTCTCAATGTTTTAATAAGTTACTCCTTCCTTCACTCTAATAGTTTGCAATACTCTAAAAGTTTATTATACCTCTGAGAGCCTAAACATTTTTAAAAGTCACTCCGTCCTTCACACTTTAATAATTTGCGATATTCCAACAGTTTATTATACCTCTGAGCTCCTAAACATTTTAAAAAGTTACTCCGTACTTCACACTTTAATAATTTGCGATACTCTAACAGTTTATTATGCCTCTGAGCTCCTAAACATTTTAAAAAGTTACTCCGTCCTTCACACTTTAATAATTTGCGATATTCCAACAGTTTATTATGCCTCTGAGCTCCTAAACATTTTAAAAAGTTACTCCGTACTTCACACTTTAATAATTTGCGATACTCTAAAAGTTTATTATGCCTCTGAGCTCCTCAACATTTTAAAAAGTCACTCCGTCCTTCACACTTTAATAATTTGCGATATTCCAACAGTTAATTATGCCTCTGAGCTCCTAAACATTTTAAAAAGTTACTCCGTCCTTCACACTTTAATAATTTGCGATAGTCTAACAGTTTATTATGCCTCTGAGCTCCTAAACATTTTAAAAAGTCACTCCGTCCTTCACACTTTAATAATTTGCGATATTCTAACAGTTTATTATGCCTCTGAGCTCCTAAACATTTTAAAAAATTACTCCGTCCTTTACACTTTAATAATTTGCGATATTCTAACAGTTTATTATGCCTCTGAGCTCCTAAACATTTTAAAAAGTTACTCCGTCCTTCACACTTTAATAATTTGCGATATTCTAACAGTTTATTATGCCTCTGAGCTCCTAAACATTTTAAAAAGTCACTCCGTCCTTCACACTTTAATAATTTGCGATAGTCTAACAGTTTATTATGCCTCTGAGCTCCTAAACATTTTAAAAAGTCACTCCGTCCTTCACACTTTAATAATTTTCGATATTCCAACAGTTTATTATACCTCTGAGCTCCTAAACATTTTAAAAAGTCACTCCGTCCTTCACACTTTAATAATTTGCGATATTCTAACAGTTTATTATGCCTCTGAGCTCCTAAACATTTTAAAAAGTTACTCCGTCCTTCACACTTTAATAATTTGCGATATTCTAACAGTTTATTATGCCTCTGAGCTCCTAAACATTTTAAAAAGTCACTCCGTCCTTCACACTTTAATAATTTGCGATAGTCTAACAGTTTATTATGCCTCTGAGCTCCTAAACATTTTAAAAAGTCACTCCGTCCTTCACACTTTAATAATTTGCGATATTCCAACAGTTTATTATGCCTCTGAGCTCCTCAACACTTTAATAAGTTACTCCTTCCTTCACACTTTAATAGTTTACTATACCTCAGCAGTTTTGTAGGCCACTGAACCTCTCAATATTTTAATAAGTTACTCCTTCCTTCACTCTAATAGTTTGCGATACTCTAAAAGTTTATTATACCTCTGAGCTCCTAAACATTTTAAAAAGTCACTCCGTCCTTCACACTTTAATAATTTGCGATATTCCAACAGTTTATTATACCTCTGAGCTCCTAAACATTTTAAAAAGTTACTCCGTACTTCACACTTTAATAATTTGCGATACTCTAACAATTTATTATGCCTCTGAGCTCCTAAACATTTTAAAAAGTTACTCCGTCCTTCACACTTTAATAATTTGCGATATTCCAACAGTTTATCATACCTCTGAGCTCCTAAACATTTTTAAAAGTTACTCCGTACTTCACACTTTAATAATTTGCGATACTCTAAAAGTTTATTATACCTCTGAGCTCCTAAACATTTTAAAAAGTCACTCCGTCCTTCACACTTTAATAATTTGCGATATTCCAACAGTTTATTATACCTCTGAGCTCCTAAACATTTTAAAAAGTTACTCCGTACTTCACACTTTAATAATTTGCGATACTCTAACAGTTTATTATACCTCTGAGCTCCTAAACATTTTAAAAAGCCACTCCATCCTTCACACTTTAATAATTTGCGATATTCCAACAGTTTATTATACCTCTGAGCTCCTCAACATTTTAAAAAGTCACTCCGTCCTTCACACTTTAATAATTTGCGATATTCCAACAGTTTATTATACCTCTGATCTCCTAAACATTTTAAAAAGTTACTCCGTACTTTACACTTTAATAATTTGCGATACTCTAACAGTTTATATACCTCTGAGCTCCTAAACATTTTAAAAAGTCACTCCGTCCTTCACACTTTAATAATTTGCGATATTCCAACAGTTTATTATACCTCTGAGCTCCTCAACATTTTAAAAAGTCACTCCGTCCTTCACACTTTAATAATTTGCGATATTCCAACAGTTTATTATACCTCTGAGCTCCTAAACATTTTAAAAATTCACTCCGTCCTTCATACTTTAATAATTTGCGATATTCCAACAGTTTATTATACCTCTGAGCTCTTAAACATTTTAAAAAGTCACTCCGTCCTTCACACTTTAATAATTTGCGATACTCCAACAGTTTATTATACCTCTGAGCTCCTAAACATTTTAAAAATTCACTCCGTCCTTCATACTTTAATAATTTGCGATATTCCAACAGTTAATTATACCTCTGTGCTCCTAAATATTTTAAAAAGTCACTCCGTCCTTCACACTTTAATAATTTGCGATATTCCAACAGTTTATTATACCTCTGAGCTCCTAAACATTTTAAAAAGTCACTCCGTCCCTCACACTTTAATAATTTGCGATATTCCAACAGTTTATTATGCCTCTGAGCTCCTAAACATTTTAAAAAGTTACTCCGTCCTTCACACTTTAATAATTTGCGATAGTCTAACAGTTTATTATGCCTCTGAGCTCCTAAACATTTTAAAAAGTCACTCCGTCCTTCTCACTTTACTAATTTGCGATATTCCAACAGTTTATTATGCCTCTGAGCTCCTAAACATTTTAAAAAGTCACTCCGTACTTTACACTTTAATAATTTGCGATACTCTAACAGTTTATTATGCCTCTGAGCTCCTAAACATTTTAATAAGTTACTCCTTCCTTCACACTTTAATAGTTTACTATACCTCAGCAGTTTTGTAGGCCACTGAACCTCTTAATATTTTAATAAGTTACTCCTTCCTTCACACTTTAATAGTTTTTTATACCCCAGCAGTTTTGTAGGCCACTGAACCTTACAATATTTTAATAAGTTACTCCTTCCTTCACACTTTAATAGTTTTCTATACCTCAGCAGTTTTGTAGGCCACTGAACCTTACAATATTTTAATAAGTTACTCCTTCCTTCACACTTTAATAGTTTTCTATACCTCAGCAGTTTTGTAGGCCACTGAACCTCTTAATATTTTAATAAGTTACTCCTTCCTTCACACTTTAATAGTTTTCTATACCCCAGCAGTTTTGTAGGCTACTGAACCTTACAATATTTTAATAAGTTACTCCTTCCTTCACACTTTAATAGTTTTCTATACCCCAGCAGTTTTGTAGGCCACTGAACCTTACAATATTTTAATAAGTTACTCCTTCCTTCACACTTTAATAGTTTTCTATACTCAAACAGTTTAGTAGGCCACTGAACCCCTCAATATTTTAATAAGTTACTCCTTTCTCACTCTTTAATAGTTTACTATACCCCAACAGTTTAGTAGGCCACTGAACCCTTCAATATATTAATAAGTTACTCCTTCCTTCACTCTTTAAAAATTCACTATACTCAAACAGTTTAGTAGGCCACTGAACCCCTCAATATTTTAATAAGTTACTCCTTTCTCACTCTTTAATAGTTTATTACACCCCAACAATTTAATTGGCCACTGAACCCCTTAACAAGTTAATTAATCTGATCTCCGGTTTCACTGTTCTTTCACACGGCTTAATAATGATCTTTAATTTTTATTGAATGGATATCGCTGGTTGTAGATTGTTTATAAGTTGTTAACCAAGATAGTTTGAAAATATAGTATTATAGTTCATGTTTTTTGGATCGGCAAAGAAAGTGTTAGTAGCTAAGATTGAGTGTATAGACAGTTTTATAAATTTAATAATAATATCATTAAATAAGTTAGCATAATCATAGTATAGATTAATGAAACACTTCATACTATGATAAGTAATTGTTATTGTTATTTAATTTCTTTTTTATTGTTTTTAGTTTTTTACTACATTAAAAAGGAAATAATCCAATATTAAAAGTACTGAATGCAAATTGCAAAATTGTTCAGTAAAAAATTGAAAAAGCAGTAATTCTATTGTGATTTTATGAGTTTCATGTTATTGCAAAAAATCTGTGTTATATATTTTAATCAATATTTTACTCAAATAGTAAATGTCCCGTATTATGGACTATTTTGACATCTTTTTGGAGTATTCCTTCAAACATCCCATGGGATAGATATGACATTCAATTTGCTTGGCAGCTCCGGAAATTACACCTAACAGTGGAATCTTGTTTCATTAAGGGCAAAGTTGTGAGCAATCAACATCGCTCACCTAGTCTAACTTTCATATTAAAAAATAGAACTATTATTTATTTGGCTTTATTTTATACAAACCAGATATTTTTGGGTACATGTCAACAATCAGGGGAAGTGTTCGATGGGAATTAAGTATGATACATTTTTGTTTAATTGAAAGGATATGTCACGTGTGGTTGACCTACCCCAACCTAACGTACCCAACCTAATGAGGCTAACCTAATTTACGAAATGCAGCCTAACCTATATAATAGTAACCGTCGACACTAGTAGTGTAGTGCTGTAACCCAGCTAGCTGGGAACAAAATGTCATGAAGATTGTTAGTGATAGTTGCAATGCTCAGTCATTTTAATACAAACACGGCGTTCGGTCAATGGTTGCCATCGACGTGGTCACTACCATAGGACGGATGGAGTGGTAGTCAGGGCCATAATTTTGTGTAGGGAAGAGAACTGAGTATCAGGCATGTCAATTAGCTGATAATCAGCCAATACTACGTGGTTCCGATTCCACTTAAAGAGGTAGGTCTCTTATTAGCCTTTGATATTGGACTAAGCTTAAGGCCCTTTCTGACCATAAATCAGACTCACTTCGTAACCAGACTACCCAGGTCATCCATATTCATCGTAAATTCATACAATTATTCATATTTACCTTAAAATATGTACAAAGTGAGTCAGCGTCTCATATCTGAGGATATATACTAACGAAAAGTATCCTGACTAAAAAAATTATGATTTGAACAATGAGTTCAAAGTATTCTTGCCTATTGACCTTCTGAATATAGGATAGAAGCTTACATCTTTTTCTTTATATACTATTATCTAGAGTTGTTGACGTATTTATAAAATTTGCTATAAATATATTTAATTACCTGTAACTTGATAGAACATTTATCTTTAATGTCCTAAAACAAACTGTTTTGAAACTACTAAACAATTTAAGTAGACTTTTTCTCATGAACTATTTTTTTAGTACCATCAGCAGTTGGGTGAACGTGAATGTAGTGGGGGGGAGGGTATTTCTTCTGGAGATGTGTTCATATAAGAAGGGAAAAGAAATGAACGGAATAAATAAATGTATTTACTTCATTTAACGGTATAGTTAATCTACTATTATTTTTAGTCAAAAGTCACATATCAAGGCCGAGGTGTATCGAGTGCAGCAAGCATTGAGGTTGGCACGCGATGGGGGTGACCCCTAGTTGAATATAACACTGTTATGATATTATAGGTTTTATAATTTTTATATACCTGATAGACAAATATAAATAAATACGCAAAGATTATTGTACACTTTTGACGAATTACCTCCTAGAATAATGTTGTACAAACAAAATTCTGAATTCGTTAAATTATTTTAAAAGTGGATAAGAATCATGAAAAACTTTATAAGTACAAAAGGAAGTTTCTTTATTAAGACATGGCGCTGTAGCGGTGGCCAAAACGAGCACCTTACATGTTTCTTAATCAACATTCCGGTGGTGATTAAAACAGCCTACTTCTTGTTACAATCTTCCTCTTTTCGCATTGCAGTTCTATGTGAAAAGATGATATCATTTTTACATATATTAATATGATAATTTTTGTTATATTTTCATCATGCTGTTAGCAGTCTCATTTTTTATCATAATTACAACGCTAGAATTAATAATTATAATGAATAGTTGACTTTGTGGATCATATGTGATACAAGCACAGTCATGACAGTCTTATATAAAGACAATATCTCATGGACTGTTATTAAGTTCCTTTGTATGTCTATGCACCAACCTAATTTTTATAACACTCGGGTAAAAATGAAATTAACAGTCCCGAATAAATTAAATAAACTGTAGACCATAAGGATATCAGAAGATTATTACAGAGATATAAAGGCAATGTTTTCTTTAAATAATATAGAAACATAACAAAATTGTTGGACATTTTCCGGTAATTTACTACTACAACTTTGGTTAGGTTATGTTAGGTTTGGTTAGGTTATGTGAGGTTTGGTTAAGTAATGTGAGGTTTAGTTAGGTTATGTGAAGTTTGGTTAGGTTATGTTAGGTTTGGTTAGGTTATGTGAGGTTTGGTTAGGTTATATTAGGTTTGGTTAGGTTATGTGAGGCTTGGTTATGATATGTTATGTTTGGTTAGGTTATGTTAGGTTTGGTTATGTTATGTTAGGTTTGGTTAGGTTATGTTATGTTTGGTTAGGTTATGTGAGGTTTGGTTAGGTTATGTGAGGTTTTGTTAGGTTATGTGAGGTTTGATTAGGTTATGTAAGGTTTGGTTAGGTTATATTAGGTTTGGTTAGGTTATGTCAAGTTTGGTTAGGTTATGTGAGATTTAGTTAGGTTATGTGAGGTTTGGTTTGGTTATGTGAGGTTTGGTTAGGTTATGTGAGGTTTAGTTAGGTTATGTGAGGTTTGTTTAGGTTATGTGAGGTTTGGTTAGGTTATTTGAGGTTTAGTTAGGTTATGTGAGCTTTGGTTATGATATGTTTGGTTAGGTTTGGTTACGTTATGTGAGGTTTGGTTAGATTATGTTAGGTTTGATTAGGTTATGTGAAGTTTGGTTATGATATGTTATGTTTGGTTAGGTTTGGTTAGGTTATGTGAGGTTTGGTTAGGTTATATTAGGTTTGGTTAGGTTATGTGAGGCTTGGTTATGATATGTTATGTTTGGTTAGGTTATGTTAGGTTTGGTTAGGTTATGTTAGGTTTGGTTAGGTTATGTGAGGTGTAGTTAGGTTATGTGAGGTTAGTTAGGTTATGTGAGGTTTGATTAGGTTATGTAAGGTTTGGTTAGGTTATATTAGGTTATATTAGGTATGTGAGATTTAGTTAGGTTATGTGATGTTTGGTTTTGTTATATGAGGTTTACTTAGGTTATGTGAGGTTTGGTTAGATTATGTGAGGTTTGGTTAGGTTATTTGATGTTTAGTTAGGTTATGTGAGGTTTGGTTATGATATGTTATGTTTGGTTAGGTTTGGTTAGGTTATGTGAGGTTTGGTTAGATTATGTTAGGTTTGATTAGGTTATGTGAGGTTTGGTTAGATTATGTTAGGTTTGATTAGGTTATGTGAGGTTGATTAGGTTATGTTATGTGAGGTTGGGTTAGGTTATATGAAGGCAACCTAAGGTATTATTATGGTAGTGAATTAATGGAAAAGATCCTAATGTTCACTCTTGCTCTTTTCAAGACTGAGTATAAAAAGAAATTACATTTCCTGCAGTAAGGAAATGAGAGGGTAAGTAAGTGTGAAACGTAAGTATATCCCACCCTCTAATACTACCGTAAAACAAAATGGTAACAAATGGGCAGTGAGTTTGATAGTAACAAGACAACTCGGTTATACTATGGGGTGTGTATGGGAAGAATTCAATACCAATTTACGTGTACGGGTGGGTGGTTAGATAAACCAACATATAAAACAATAAAGCCAATAGCTCTTACATTTTAGAAACGTCAACTTTCATATCTTAGTTAAACTCAAACTACAAATAAGGCCATTTCATTTTTAACAGTATTATAGGTGCTGTCATTAACTTAATTAAAGATAATTAGTTGAAGGAAAAACTGAAAATCTGCTTGTAATTAGCGTTGAAGGTGCTTAAAGTTTTTAATAAATGATCAGGTTTTACCTTTAATTAACTTTACTCGAACTTGTCATTTTCTGAAACTCTGAACCTTTATATATGTCAACTTATATTATTTATGATGACTCGCAGTGCTGTTACCCAGCTAATTGGGGAGAAAGTGTTTAGGAGATTGTAGACGATATGCTCTGTCCTCTTAATACCAATACGGCGTCCGCTCAATGGTTGCCATCGACGTGGACTCAACTACAGAGTCTGGAGTGTCCATTTTGGATGGTAGTCAAGGTTCAGATGTTGTGTAGGGAAGAGAACTGAGTGTCAGACTTGTCAGTTAGCTGAAAATCAGACCAACACTACGTGGTTCGGATTCCACGTAAAGCTGTAGGTCCCACAGTTGCACTGGATATTGGCCTATT
Source organism: Stictocephala bisonia (assembly GCA_035578905.1). Classification (NCBI taxonomy): domain Eukaryota; kingdom Metazoa; phylum Arthropoda; class Insecta; order Hemiptera; family Membracidae; genus Stictocephala; species Stictocephala bisonia. The sequence goes on from JAQJVL010000021.1 coordinate 427,696, forward strand.
AATAAATAGTCCTTTCTGAGCTAAGTCGAACTCATATAGTAACAATGACTACACTCATTATGTACACTCATCACACTCATTCGAAATCCATAATTGCCCATATTTTGACGATCAGCGTCTTAAAAATAAATAAACAAAAAGAAAAAATAAATAAAGCAGATAATTATTAAAAGTGATAACATACTATGACACTTACTTTAAGTTTCATTACCATTTCTTCACGATAATTTGTTATTTGTAAGTAATACTGAAAATGTACTAACTAAAAAAATTATGAATATCCATCCAGTTAACCAAGTAATTTTATCTTGATGTAGGTTGTATTGTAAAACATATCATACAAAGAATAACAATTTAAACAAAAGCTGAACGTGTTAAAAAGTTTAAAATTCTTCAGAACGCTAGTTCATGTGTTATATTTAAAACATATTTATAGTCATATGTATTTTTTTTTTAATCATCGATATACGGTGTATAAGTATCTTTTTATTTTTTACGATTTGAGTGGTACATAAATCTTAAAGGGAGGTTTCCGCCTAAACCCTCGTACCAGGCTTACCCAGCCGCATCTTGTAGGGCTTTATCTGCTGACAGTTCACTCGATCCTGACGTATTTTCGCGCTCGCGTGTTCTCTAGTCTGTATGATGGAGAATGATTGTGTGGTATACAGTCTTTCTCTATAGCCCAGGCAAAATGTTGTTCTCCTTGCATATTTTCATATTGTTTAAATGTATTTTGTTATACTTCAGTTCCACTGCCACTCCACTCCATTCCATTGATTTCATACTGATTTAATTTTGAAAAGGATAAAAAAGGGCAAGGTTATCTCAAAAATTGCATTGGATAGTTTAAAAAATTACATTTAAAAACGAAAAATTAAAACAAGGAAATGTGAACTAAAGTATGAAACCATAAAAAATGTTTGGGCATATATAGGTTAGTTTCATTTAATGCTCAATTTCAAACGCTAAAATGTAGGTGCAATTATTTAGATATTCAAGCATAGAAACATTTTATACACGGTGGAAAAAATATGGAAATATTTCACTTGTAAAAGTGAAATCTTGTGCATAATCATGGTTACAAAGAACATACTTTTTGACACCGTTAAAGACATTTCATCTTTTCAGGGGGATGGTCCACAAGGAGTTGAATGAAAATCTTCAACGTAATCCTAGGTTGAGTTTGGCATCAAATGGAAGGCCTATTCAAGAGAAATTAATTTCCACAAACCGGACTTCGAAAGGTTTATCCTTTCCAGAGAACGGTCATTTGAATTTCAAAGTTAATAATATGAACAATATTATTTCTCCACTGTTTAATGGATTCAAGTAAATTATTCTGATCAAAAATTATACTTTATGGAACACAACTGTTTAATAAATTATATTGTAAAATGATCTATGAAAAATAACGTTGTTTTGAAAGCGTCTCAAAATTCTGTTCGACCCTGTGGATCAGAGTTTAAATATCTATATACAGGGCGTTGAATAAGTCTAGAAACCTCTTATTATTTATATATTAATAAACATAGAACAATGAAACTCAAGGATATCGTCCTCACTGTGGATACTGACTTTTTGACCATTTTAAATATTCATTTTCGCTTTGGGGGACGTCCTGTGGGGGAAGTCTGAAAAATGTAAACATAGGTCGAGTTGTAAGTTATTTTAAAGGTCACTGTAAGATGAGTACATTGCTGCATTTCCGACTGAAAAAGAACTATTCGTTTGGAAATAGCAGCCTCTCAAAATGTGTTAACTTTATAACTCGAACTATGCTTACATTTAAGATTTTTCAGACTTCCTCCACAGGACGTTCTCCCCAAAGCGAAAAAGACAGGTAAATTGCCAAAAAGTCAGTAACTACAGTGATGATTAAAAATAACCAAATATTTACAATTACACAAAAATCTTAAAAGGTACGAATAAGTTCTGGTATAGGGTATTTTATTTTTGTATTTAATTATTTATCTCATACTTTTTGATAAAAAATATTAATATTTCTGTTAAAAATCTACCGACACTTACCCTGCCTATCAATGTCATCCAACTCACACAATTTGCCAATCCCTAACCGAAGCAAAAGCTTAGACTAAGACAACACATATAAATAATATTTGCATGTCATAGAATGTAGATCATCAAGAAATAATTTTTTCCCGAGACAAGTAAATTTCAATATACTGGCTTTTACACTAGTTATCCGATATTGCCAAATAATAAATTCAGCTGAAACGTCACGTCTCACGTTTTACTATTGTTTGCATGTTGGAAACTATGACGTACATGTGAGTTCCAAAGCTTTCCAGCTTTTCCTCTTACATACTTATTTTTCTTCAATTACATGTGAAGCCCAGTTCTTTGACAAAAAATATCATATTTTAGTTTCGTTGGCTATCTTACAAATTGTCACCGTCTTAGGGGCGCGTTTTTGTGCGTAATGCGTGTGCGTAACCTCGAACGAGTGTTGAAACGGCTGTAGTGAAGTTTTCAGAAAGCCTCATAAACGGTTTAACCACGGTAAGTACAATTTTATGAAATATAGTTAAATATTTAAGAGGAAATCAATGATTTTATCACTAAAGCTAATTTAATTCTTTCACTCTAAAATTTAAAACAATTGTCGTTGCGTTAGGACCTTTAATGTTATGGGACACTACAAGAAAGTACTTGGTTGACCATTGCATTATGTAATAGCAATATTAGCATACACTCTACTTTCAATGGAGTGACCGATACGAGCTGCATTAGTGAATTGACAGGTAATATGTTTAATGGCATGCAACTGTTCAATACATATACCAGCCCTCTGCTGTGCAGGCAGGTTGCATGGACAAATAAAGCCTGGCTTGGTAGACTTGTCCATGTTACAATTAATTAATGGTTATATAACAGCTGACGCTGGATTGACAAATGTTGTAGTGGAGTGTAAATCTACGAATACAGATCAATTATTTATTTAATAATCTCAAATAAGTATTAAAGAATCAATTTTTTTAGATATTGCATGGTTTAATCTGTCTTGCACACGCACAGTGGTACTGACCATCCCACCCCCCACCCATACACGTACAATGGCATTCACCCACCCACCCGCCCATACACGTACAATGGCATTCACCCACTCACCCAACCATACACGTACAGTATGGGGTGTAATACCCACCCGCCCATACACGTACAATGGCATTCACCCACCCGCCCACCCATACATAGACAGTGGTATTAACCCACCCACCCACCCATACATGAACAGTGGTACTGACCCACCCGCCCACCCGTACATGGACAGTGGTATTGACCATATTACCAAATTACGTGTATGGGCGGGCGGGTGGGTCATTACCAAATCGCTTGTATGGGTGGGCGGGTGGGTCAATACCAAATTACGTGTGTGGGTGGGCGGGTGGGTCATTACCAAATTGCTTGTATGAGTGGGTGGGTGAGTCAATACCAAATTGCGTGTATGGGTGGGCGGGTGGGTCAATAATTACAAGACGTGCGAGTTTTGTATCTAGGTAAATGTTCAGGTATACATTTAGTTCAATATCTATGTTGGAAACAGACTTTCAACACCATTTTCTATAATAAAGTTAAATAATTAAAGAGTAACATTAAAATTGCTTTAGACTTATTTAGGTATAAAATTCTATTCATGTTAATGAAAACTGGGGAAACAATTTTATAAAAACTACTTGCTAAAAAGAAAGAAATTTATATTAATCATATAAAAAACAACATAAACAGATTAATCAAATAACAGTTCTGTAACTATTCCTAAATAGATAATTTAATATCCATAGCTTTCATAAATATGGACTGCCTATATTTCAATTGTCCGACAATATTTTTTTTGATACGATTAATGAATCAAACACTATGTGATCACTAATCGAAATTTGAAAATGTACTTAAATAATTAGAAAATCCCATGTAAGTTTTTAAACATTTAAGATGCCACCAAATATAACACAGATGGCCAGTTTCAGTATGCCAAAAACACATGTATATTTTTGATTTTACGTATAATACACCTAGACAGTTTCAAGGCATGTTAAACGAATAGAATTTAACATTCCTGTTGCGATTGATAATATTTTCATACAGGTATAAGAAAAAGTCTCAAACATATAGCAATTGTTTAATAAACTATTGGGGAACTTTCTAAGTCCCCTAACTAACCCTAACTGAAATTCTGAAATTGCTAGATAAGTTAGGAAAACTGTGTAAAACAAATGTATTTTAATAAATAAAGACACATCCAGCATGACTGTAGATTTCAATACTCATTTAAATTAACAGTCTTTTCCGATGAATAATTGTGTCACACTCAAGCCTCTGTCCTTCCAAGACTTCGGAACTACTTGCAACTCCACTGACTATCAAACAACCGGTTGTCGTCTATCTTTCCATCCCTAAACCATTGATTATATGAACAGTCTTGGCAGTTAACCCCCTCGCCGCTTGGCCACCAGGCTGTACGTTTATAAGTAGGTGGTGCCCACGTTTTGCAGTTGAACATTATTTAACTTGAAAATGTTTCACCCTTATATTTGTTAGCATGTATATTTCGAATTGTAACATGTTTTATATGAGAAATGTATTTAGTGCACCCTAAAATAGATTTATTTGAACTGATATAATATTGAATTATTGAATTTAAATAATATAGAATTTATTTATTCATTTAAAAAATTTTATTGGGGCAATATGTATTTGTATTAAAAAAATAAATCATAGGAAAAAATTTAAATCTTATCCGTAGGGTTCTAGACAGTTTTTTTCACTTTAAAAAACAAGGTCAAGTATACAAATGTACGTTTGTAAGTAAAACTGGTTTTTTTCTTATTTTTTCTTGTGTTAGCCTTACGGAGAATCAAATTCAATTTGGAGGCTGGTGTAACAAACACTGGAATACAAACTCTTCCAAACCGGTATTTAATGTGATTAGTTAGTACGTGAGCCAAAGTTGAAAGCTCGGCCAAACCATTACTAAAACTTTGAGTTGCTCTCAGAGCGTAGGACGCAATTAATGATGTTGCATTGGCATTTGGGCCTTCAAGTTTCTGTTTTAATTACATTATAAGAAAATTCACGTTTATTTTACTGTTTAGCTTGTGGTTAAATCCAGTACCGTGGTTTTACGTTGTTTTAAAGCTTGTGTTTTTTTGCTTTTTGCATCGTTCAGGGCTGTAATAATTTCTGTACAGGATGGTTCTTTTAATACGATACCTAGGATTTGTCGTATAATTTTTTGTCCTTCTCGGTCCTTTCTTTCTTCGTATTATTTCTTGATTTCTAACCTCGATAAAATAATTATTCAAAGTTAGTGTGCCAAACATAACTCATTATCAAAGTAACTATTGCAGAATAATTAAAAATGTGACTTTTTTTGCTGTTATGGAGGTGTACAGATGAAATGGAATGGAATGAAAATATATTTGTTGATCATAAAAAAAAAATATTTAAGTGAAGAGGTTAGGGATATTGATCCGTCTCTAACACCTGATCAATTAATTAATAAATTGTCAATTGATTAATTAATATCTTTTAACTGTCAAATAATTAATAAAAACTAGTGCAACGTACGGATATTTACGTTTGAGCAATAATACGAAAATAAGTTCGTATTGATAGAAAATAAACTATAGTAAAGGTATGACAAAGTGTTAGAAATAAATAAAACTAAATAAGTTGCTAATATTTGCATTTTAATTCAACAGTTAGCTACCCCAAGTGGGCACAAAGTTTATATTTCTAATGAAACATTATTAACAAACTACGGAACAAAGCTGTGATTGAATATATTCAGAAATTTGACTGTGACAAATTTAATTGGAAGTGAAATTGAGAAGTGAAGTTAATTAATGCCATTGTGATAAATGTATCTCGTTAAACCTTATGGAACCCGACCCTTTGGAGGGAACAGGGAATATTTTACATCCCCTTATTAATCAGGCTCACGTGAAATTTGAGAAATCGGGTCCCTTTATATCGCAGATAAATTAAAATTTGTAGTTTTAAATATTTAACTTCGGTGTTGTAATAGTAAATACAAATGTGAAAGAAATATCTCTTGAGGTAAATACAGTTGTCTTTCTTACTTTCTCCCATACACGTTAGCATAGAGAAAGAATTGTGATCATAAAAAAAAAATATTTTTACAAGTTGGTCTAAAAATCCATTTTAGGGTCCTCTGAACCCAAAAATTTTTTTTTCGAAAAAATTGTTGGTGTCTTTCGATTTGTGTGTCTGTCTGTGTGTATATGCAGTTCTCTGGAGACCAAACGGATGAATAATGTTTTATGAAATATGGTATGTACGTGTATTTACCCAATAACTCCAGACCATTTGTTCACTTTTTTAAATTTCAATTTTTTATTTTTATGGGCAAAAACATATAAAATGGAATTTTCTCAATAATGGCTGTAACGATTTTAATTAAATTTTCAGGAAAGATGTGAATTATATTTAAAATATTTTATTATAAACCACATGTCTTTAACTTGACTAGTTTTTTTAGCTATGGAAAAAAACATATTTGGAAATCAAACTGGTCATTTTCAAAGTTTTGATTTTATAGTGTTTTTTAATAATGGTAAAATATTATTATTTAAATTTTATTTTAATAATAGGAAAATATTTTTTTTTAAATATTTTATTTTAATAGCGGGAAAATATATTTTTTCACGTATAGTTGTAAATTAGTTCAAGTTAACAATTAGTTGTGAAGATATTTAAATTGACGTTCCTTTAAAAAACTGTTAATTCATTCTTTCCACCACCTGATGATGATACAGATAAGAAAGAAACAGAGATCGCATCGAACAGTACACTAAATGTGTGTCGAGTTAGTGTGTCGAGTAGTTATTTCTCAAGTTTGTCATCTAGTTGGCAGGTCCTCCATCATCTTATTACTCCCAAATCTTGAAAGGTAAACATAATAATTATTACTACAGAGATTTTAAAACGTGAACATTAGTTGTAATCTATTTATAACTGCCACTGAGGCATTCACTACAGCCATAAGAAAGCGACCTCTGTTTCTTTTTTTCTCGTGCTGTAACACAGCACCTTTCCACCTGCGGCAGCACAAACTCTTGACCGACTGTCCCACTCACTTTCCACGTCTTAAAGAAACTACCCACTCTAGTACAGCCATAGTCAGTAAGCATGTATAAGTCATGTATAAGCTTAAGGCTCCAAGTTCGATCCCAATAGAGCCAAGCATATTTGGAAAAAATCAACTTATGGTCACAGGCTGTTAATTTATCGTCGGACTAATGATTAATGATGCTTTTTAAGGAACAGTATCCACTCATTTACACTGATTGAAAATCCATATTCATTTATAAATTGACACTCGGTGATTTGAGAATACATAAATAAACTATTATTATTAGTGAAATCCTAAACAAACAATTTTTAGCCTTTTGTGAAGTGCGTGATGGTTTTATTTTGATCTTATGAATTATTTATAGCATTCCATTGAGTTTAAGGTCATAACTAAGAAGGTGACTTAAAAATTTAAATGTACATGGCACGAATAAAATATTCAAATTGTTTTGAACCTAAGATTATACAGGTTAGGATAAGTATGAAAACGCTTTCACAACAACGTTATTTTTTACATATATAATTTTAAAATTGATTTTTTTGAATAATTGTGCTAATAATAATTTACTTGAAACCGTTAAATAGTGGAGAAATAATATTGTTCAAATTAGTAACTTTAAAATTCAAACGACCGCTACTCTGGAAAGGACATACCTTTCAAAGTCCGGTTTGCGGCAGTTAGTTTCTTTTGAATAGACCTTTCATTTGATACCGAATTCGACCTAGGATTACAATGAAAATTTTCGTTCAACTCCTCGTGGGCTGTTCCCCTAGAAAAGATTAAATGTCACTAATGGTGTCAAAAAGTATGTTCTTCGTAACCATGATAATGTACAAGATTACACTTTTATAAGTAAAGACATAAAAAATGTGAACGAATTTCCATATTATTTCTATCCTGTATATATTGTTCAATATATTAAATATATTGAACATATATTGCTATTATAACATAAGTACAACAAAATAATCATAGATAAGGATTTATTGTATAACATGTACTGTTTCAACGGAGAACGTATACTTAAATCCAAGCAGGGTGAAATTTAAATTATGGTTTATGTACAGTAATAGCGATAAGGGAAGGGAGACAGTGACGAAGTGGTTTCATAATTCATAAATACAACCCCCCTTCCCCCCCCCCATTTAGGGTGGCAAGACCCTGAGCAAACCTATTCCACTTGGTGGTCCCTTCAGATTTATTTTATGGCCTCGTAAGTGATATCAATGATATTTTTACGAATATTCTAGTTAAATAGGGTTAAATTTTAAATCATTTATGGAAATATGTTAATGAATAATTGCAAATCACTGGGATTTTATTTTGAAGTCTCATAACAGTTCTAAGCCAGAGTTTTGAGTTCTGAATTTTTGATCTTATTAATCCTTCAAATTTCAATTGTCTCTCAAAAAAATATTACATAATTTTTTTCAATTAAGTGTACATGCAAATTTATAACATTAAAGTCCTTCTTCTTTATTAACCTTTCATGAAACATAAAATTAATTTGTAATTTTCTTTTACTCGATAATGGAATACTCATAATATTATTTAAAAAAGAAAACGATAATAGTAACTATATGCATCCTTCAATTCAAGTTTTTCCTGCTCGTTCATACGGCTCGTCTATAAGTTTTCCTGCTCGTTCATACGGCTCGTCTATAAGTTTTTCCTGATCGTTCATACAGCTCGTGTATAAGTTTTTCCTGCTCGTTCATACAGCTCGTATATAAGTTTTTCCTGCTCGTTCATATGGCTCGTCTATAAGTTTTTCCTGCTCTTTCATACGGCTCGTCTATAAGTTTTTCCTGCTCATTTATACGGCTCGTCTACAAGTTTTTCCTGCTAATTCATACGGCTCTTCTATAAGTTTTTCCTGCTCGTTCATACGGCTCGTCTATTAGTTTTTCCTGCTCGTTCATACGGCTCGTCTATAAGTTTTTCCTGCTCGTTCATACGGCTCGTCTTTAAGTTTTCCTGCTCGTTCATACGGCTCTTCTATAAGTTTTTCCTGCTCGTTCATACGGATCGTCTATTAGTTTTTCCTGCTCGTTCATACGGCTCTTCTATAAGTTTTTCCTGCTCATTCATACGGCTCGTTTATAAGTTTTTCCTTCTCGTTCATACGGCTCTTCTATAAGTTTTTCCTGCTCGTTCATACGGCTCGTCTATAAGTTTTTTCTGCTCGTTCATACGGCTCGTCTATAAGTTTTTCCTGCTCGTTCATACGGCTCGTCTATAAGTTTTTTCTGCTCGTTCATACGGCTCGTCTATAAGTTTTTCCTGATCGTTCATACAGCTCGTGTATAAGTTTTTCCTGCTCGTTCATACGGCTCATCTATAAGTTTTTCCTGCTCGTTCATACAGCTCGTCTATAAGTTTTTCCTGCTCGTTCATACGGCTCGTCTATTAGTTTTTCCTGCTCGTTCATACAGCTCGTCTATAATTTTCTTTCAGCTAATAGGCGAATAGGTTTATTTTTCTTATATTAATACTATACTTGCTACATCACCCTCCCCTCCCGGACCTCAAAATAGATTATATTTCAGTAAATGGTATTACGATACGCAAATTAATCAGTTTAATTCAATTAATCAATTGATTAAACAATGTAACGGAATGCATATTGATCCAGAACTAAATAGTCCAAGAGTATATTTATATTTCAATTGAAAGCGACATTCGTATAGTGAATAATTTACCATTTTTCATCGTTTTATAAGATCTCATACTTTTATCCTAACAATTATTAGGTTTCTTAATAATTTCAGATCATAAACATTGTAATATAATCTACTCGTGCATATTATGTGCCTTCATTACAATTGATTTATAAGTGAATTAAAAATCCTGTAATAATTTTATTTTCAATTTGATGTCGTCCTGAGAGTTACGAAAACTTCTAACTTTAGCCATAGTAACATAGTCGGAACTAATAGCGCAGTGCTGTAATCCAGCTACTTAGGGACAAGGTGTTGAGGAGATTGTAGGCGACAGTGCTCGGTCCTCTTACTAATGATTTGGTGTCCGCTCAATGGTTGCCAGTGGGCACTACTATAGTTCGAATAAAATAACTTTGGTACTGGCGGAACGGCCTCGCGCCACTGGTCTGAAATGACAAAACTCTGAGCTTTAACTTGCTGTCAAACGTAAAATAAGTAAGCAATAATTTTCAAACTAATTGGATAGTGTACACCATTTTATATTCTTTAAGGAAAAATTATGCTGGAGAATTTTCTAGAGCTAATTTGTTTTTTAAAGTGATATTTGTATTTAAAAACAAGTTTTTATGAGTGAAATTGTGCGTGAGTCGTCTTTAACCTGTCACTGTTGCGAGAATAATAATAATAAAATAATGTCTTGTAGATGGATGACAGTTTGATTTATTGTAATTAGTTTGGTATAAGTCTCATTTAATAATTTTTACAGGTTAATGAGAAATTAATTTTTTTGTAAACCCTTGCAAACTCTGAAACGAAAAACGCTAGACAAAATTTCTTTGAACAAACATTAACTGTGTTATTTATGTATTACTAAAATAATACTGTGGTACTAATAAAACATGTGGAAAAATAATGAAGAGTTGGTGAAGTAAACTCATAGTTCGTTTACATCGAGGCTGTGTCGGACGCGTAAGGTATACTCTGCTCAAGGGAAAGTGTAGACTGAATATTCAGCCCAAGCGTAAAACGAATTCCGATCGACGATATTTTCAGATAAGAAATGTTTCTCCAGTAATAAATAAGGTAAGTTAGTTGACTTTTGACTTTGAGGTGTGTTCGTGTTCATTTCTTTATCGATTTAACAGTGCTTACTATAGTATAAACACTAGTTTATTTTGATTACAGTTATTTAGTTTTAGTGATATTACAATTTTTTTATTTAGATGTGACAATAATGCTATAGGATTCAGTGTATATATAATTATCAGTGTTTATTGCAATTCTAATATTTAGGCTCTTTCAAATTTTAGGTAATTTTCTATTGGTAATTGACAAGATTTGTTTGCAATGGAAGAGGCCAGAGCTGAGCCAATGACTGTACATTGTGCGTGTGGTATCACCACCGCCTTGTTGACAATCTAGTTTTGAAAACTCCTGAATCTTTCTTCCTAGTTCAAGAAAATTCTATTTAATACGAAAAAAAAATCCCAAAAATGTTTGGATTTTTTACATGTGTAGTACCCCTGAATGTTCAGCTAAAATTGGCAATTTTGCAGTGTTTTACTTAAAAATCTACAACTTTTTTATAAATGACCCTATATTCATCAAATAAGTACTGTTCTCTAGAGAATTAAATGGTCTTTTAGAATAAAATATTGTAGTTTATTTTTCATCGCAAAAATAAAAAATTTTTAAAATATATTATTTCGTTTTATTTTTTTTATTTTTTTTTTTTAGTTTGTAGTTATAAAATATACTTTATATGTTTGTATATTGTGTTGATGGTGTGTTTAATTGAAAGGACATATAATTGTTAGCAGATCCTGAAAATTTCAACTAATTTGTAGTATATTTGACAAAGTTATAAAAAAAATATAAAATAATGTCTTACCTGATATTGAAGGCGATTTGTCAGAATATAGTGTAAAGTCTCTCTGTTTTTTGTTATTGAATAAAAACCACTTTTATATGGTTCACAACTCACAGTTTACATGAAATATAATAAAATGTATCAAAAACAAAATATTTACATATTTAAAGTTTTTTTTTTTACTCGCACACATGTTTCACTAAACATTCAGCATGGACACCAAGTCCACACCTAATGCACACGGTGCGTGACCTCCTCTTCTTCCCTGTAGGATTATTACTACCAGAACATGTTTTACACAACTTTTCCTTCTTTTCAGGCAGCTTCCTAAGTCCAAAACGATTTGTCGGGCCATCTCCCCCACCTTGAAGTTCTTGAGGAACAGTTCTTACAGCTAGCAATTCTGCAGAGAGGTCGCCTATAACTTTTTTCATGAACTCAGATCTTTTCATGGGCCGTTCGGTAGTGTTCATCTTGTAGAGAATGTATGCATTCAGTACCATACGTCCAAATACATTAAAAATTACTTTTTTGGCATGTTTCATCGTCCTCCTCTCGTCCATGTACACATACAACATCTGATCTGTTGAATCTATGCCACCCATACCTCTATTGTACTGATGGGCAATTTTGGTCTTTGTCTTTATAACTACACGTCCACTTCTCCTAATAGAGTAAGTTTCAGTAGCAGCCTGGCAGTCAGTTGATAAAATTAGAAATTGAGAAGAGTTTGTTTGTTTCTCTCTGTGTGCCATTATTAATATAGGGCCTTTTCTCACATATGTCTTTTGCCCAACAGCATACTTTCCTAACAGTTTTCTAGGAATACCTTTCCTATCTTTTCTTAGTGTGCCAGTGAGGAAGGTATTATGACTATACAGGGTTTTAGCAAGAGCTATTGATGTAAAGAAATTATCAAGGTACATATGGTGCCCATTATTCAAACAATTTGCCATCCGTAATAATGTCATGACAACATTCCCTCCCAAACCTGTCTCTACAACACGTTCATTTTGTTCGTTTCTTTGTGCACCTTTATAACAATAAAAGGCACAACAATAGCGGGTGACTGAGTCGCATAAGACCCACAATTTAATGCCCCATTTATGGTGTTTTTTCTTTGGTAAGTACTGGGTTAACGCCACACGTTTCTTTGTCCCTACTAAAGATTCATCCACAGACAGGGCTTGGGTAGGATAGTAATAGTGTTTAAATAACCTATTGGCATGGTCTATTATAGGTTGGAACCTACCACAAGGGTCATATCCAGGCTGGCCATGAGGAACTAGTTTGTTGACATCAACAATATGAAAGAACTTTAAAATTAAAATAAATCTATTTGAGGTCATAATTTTTGCAAAATATGGCGTTGATTGTGTATAATCTGTATCCCAATAGCTTGCAATGCTAGGCTTCCTAATCATCCCCATATTCAATAAAACTGCCAAAAATGCTTTCATTTCAGCCAATGTGACATCAACCCATTTTTTACTCGGCTGAAAGGTGAAAGAGTCCCCTGATTTTGTTGAATGTAAGATCTGGCATAACGATTAGTTTCCGTCACAAACAAGTTCAAAACAGTAGTTGTGAAAAACAATGTTAATAATCAAAAGGTTTAGAGTTTGGTGGGGGGCAATGTTTAGGTCCACTTATTTCAGAATATGAAAACTGGTGGTTGTAAGGTGGATCACTACCTTCTTCAACCTCATCCCAACTACTATCATCATCAGCCATATCATTTCGCTGAAGCCTATGTCTCTCAGCAGTAGCTCTTCCCCTAGCCCTACCCCTTTGAACATTAGGCCTAGGCCTAGTTTGAGGTTCATCGTCCTCAGAGTCAGAAGATGGTGATATATTTTGGGAGAAAACGGGTGGTAAATGTAACAATCTGTTACCTGTAATTCCCGTTGACGTGCTAACCTCAGGATCATAACTCGGGTCTTCATCTGTGTCATCAACAATGAAGTCTTCACTTGTTTCAGAATCACTGCTGTCCATAATAGAATCATGCTCACTGCCACTATCACTTACAAAGTTAGCACCACCAGCATCTCTAGCAATTCCTATCAAAGTGTTCTCGCTTATAGGAGATTTTGATCGTTTAGCACTCATTTCGATGAAAAAATGTAATACTAATTACAATAAAAACTATTAAACACAAAGAAGCACTCGACTCAGTGTCACTGTAAACACCAATTGGCGCCAAAACAACTGATGCGTCATCGTAAACACAGGCGCGCGCCACAGCTGACAGCCACGGCCTTCCGAATTACCGCGATGTTTTCAATAGTAGGATTATATTATAAAAACGGCAAGAATGCTGTATTTAATATTTTTTTCATGTAGGGAATTTAATTATCTATTCTTCCGTATATTTTTTTGCGTATTTGACGAAAAAATGACAGAACGGCAAATTTATTACGTAACAACGATATATCGTTGCAAAACATTTTTCGGCCGAAATCCATACAACGAAATATCGTTGTGTAACAATTTTCGGTCAGATTACCAAAAACGATATATCGTTGCAGAACAGCCAAAGGGTTAAAGAATATAAAATGGTGTACACTATACAATTAGTTTGAAAATTATTGCTTACTTATTTTAAGTTTGACAGCAAATTAAAGCTCAGAGTTTTGTCATTTCAGACCAGTGGCGCGAGGCCGTTCCGCCAGTACCAAAGTTATTTTATTCGGACTATAGAGAAGTCTGGAGTGTCCGTGTTTCGTGGTTACCAGTGGTGTTGTGTAGGGAAGATAACTCATACCAACACTACGTGGTTCAGATTCCGTTTAATTTCATTATAGCTTTTATTATTACCATTATTTAAGGGATTTTTTCTGGGTTTTTTTGTTTGTTTGTTTTTTTGTTTTTTGTTTTTTTTTGTTTTTTTTTATTTATTTATTTTTTTTACAATTGACGATTAAGTGTATCTTTATCATTCTTAACTTATTTTATCACTATTTTCTTCGACTTTGTTAACCTAGTTTTAACTTTTTCCGTTTATATTTTCATTTATTCATATTATGTTCGAACCATTGATACTAAAACTATTGATTTGATTTTTGTATTCCCAATGACTAAAAGTACGATTGTAATTATTGACTTTTAGGCCATCATGTGCTTCCTATATATTACCTGAAGTGATAATATTGTATAGAGCAGACCACGTTGCTAGGCATATAGGAGAGGTAGTGGAAGTGAGATAGTGACCCCACTATACTTCTCGTGCGTCTATTGTGTACAGCATCTTCAAATTCTTACATTCTTACATATGAGACGCCGACACAACGTTGTGGGTATTTTAAGGCGAATATGAATGATTATATGAGTGTAGGATGAGTGTGGATGAGTGTAGTCTGTTACTAACTAAGTTAAACTGTTCCTCAGAAAAGCCAAATTTATTAATAGCCCAACAACCAGGGTAACTAAGGGACATACAGCTTTACGTGGAATTCGAACCGCGTAGTGCTGGTCTGATTTTCAGCTAATTGACAAGTCTGATACTCAGTTATCTCCCCCACACAACATCCATACAATGACTACCACCCAACATGGAGACCCCAGACTTCTCTAGTAGTGTCCACGCCGATAGCAACCATTGAGCAACCATTGTCGGTATTAAGAGGACCGAGCATCCAACCTATCGCCTACAATCTCCCAAACACTTTGTCCCCAATCTATATATGACTTGGTTGGCTGCTTATATTGTTTACTGGATGTTATTTGTGTGGATATATCAACATAGTTTAAAAGTAAAAATACTTGGATAATGATCGAGATAGAAATATAATAACACTAATTAAAATAATAGTACTTCTTTTATATTATGATTTTACAATACGTTTGGTTATGTGCAGCAAGAAAAATGTAAACAATCATTAAATAATATAAACATGTTTTTAGAATAAAACAAAACAGCTAATTTTCTTCTTTTCGATATTTTGATTTATTAACCTTAATATATAACTGTCGATGGAAGGGGAAATCCATTGATGCGCATGCTCAACCCAAACGCCCAGAACAACAGTTCTGTCTGTAAGAGCGGTGTGATCCGTATATCTGAATAAATATATAAATGTATCTCTTTAAACTAAATAGCCTTCCCTCTGAGTCATATTTCAGTAAATTAAAACCCCAGAAAGGCAGATATTGGTAATGACGGGGTAGGTGGGACTATGACAATGCCAGTGGCGGCTTTTGTCCCCACATGAAGCTGTCAACTTGACGAATGCCTCGGCGATGAATTCAACCGAATAAAGGGCATTGAATACAACTTTGTCATATATCTCTATTCTTCTGGTCGATTATCGATTTTAATATTGAAAAATATCAAGGTATGGTGAAATAGGTCAAAACTTATCTAGGTCAGTCGATTTACTGTGAATAAACTCTTGATTGAAAACTAACATTTCTTTGGATGGGTTTGTCTGTATTTTAAATAAGGTTAAACATTAGTTTTATAAATATATGTATAAATCAATTTTAAAACATACAAGATATCGGAGAATGAAAAATCTAGGTTTTTCATATGTTTCACGACTGATATGAAAAAGTGTTATAAAGGGCATCCAAACATCAAAACGTGCATTTCTATTTATTATGTTTGCCCACTAATAATGAATCCTTCATAGTATTGGTTTTTGCCTGATAACTCTTAAAATTGATAATTTTTAATTACGTAAATTAAAAGTATAGTGCAAATAATAAATAATCAATCACAATTATATCATAGTTAGTGAGACAAATATAGTTCCACCGGCAGAAATAATCGAAAATGGAAATTAAATAGGTAGCCATATTGATTATTTCTTTGATTAGAATTAGTTTTCAAATAATAGAAAATCATAAAATAATTTATGTTTTGTAAATTATAATTTTTTAAATACTATTCGCTACTTTTTTTAACTCAAAGTCTCTTCATATTTGAAAATATCATGACACTTGACAGCTGTCAGGTAGCCATCTGACTCCTGTAGATTTTTTATTTATTGGCATAACATTCATAAAACTACGACTTTAATAGTCTGGAGTGTATTATTAGGAATGTTACAATTTGTTTACAACTATGAATTGTCAATTTTGAAAAAAAGATGTAAGCTTTTCATTTGCTGATTTTAAAATAATAAATTGTTTGTGCGTAGAGTTTTAAAAATGTGTTAACAAAAAATTATTATTAGCTTTGAAAGGTTTACTAGACTTAAAAAAATCTCCATACCTTTTTCTTTTAAAAGTATATTGATGTGTTGGGTCGCATTTGTTAGTTCGAATTATAATAAAAAAAACAACAAGTTATGGCCATTTTTTTCAATTACATTAAAACTTGTTGATATAAATTTTGAGGTTAAATAATAGAACTTCAGGGTTTAAAAAAAATGAATCGTTAAGTTCTAATAACACTCATATCTTGGTATAGGTGAGTAAAAAAAGAAAAAAGGACACTATTGAGCAAACCAACCCCTATAGATTCAGTAAGAATAAAAAAATGTATTCCTAATTTTATTAGATATTTTAAAAAATACAGTACAAGTAAACGTCACACAACACAAATTTATTACAATATAAGCACAAAATGCACAAATATACTACAATACAAGCACAAAATGCACAAATATTATGGTGATCGATTTCGGTGAACCACGCTCACCTTCCTCGGACCAGAGGGATTCACAAAAGATTTGAATCCCTCTGGTTCCTTTTGATTCTTTTGTGAATCCCTCTGGTCTGAGGAAGGTGAGCGTGGTTCACCGAAATCGATCACCATAATATTTGTGCATTTTGTGCTTGTATTGTAGTATATTTGTGCATTTTGTGCTTATATTGTAATAAATTTGTGTTGTGTGACGTTTACTTGTACTGTACATGTACCAACACGTATTATGCTAATTAAAAAACTATTTTAAAAAATGCAAATTTTTAAACGCCTTGTTTTTAACATGGATCAAAAACAGTTAAAAATATTATATTTTTAATATTTAAATCCTTATACATCTTTACATCAATGAAACATATTTTGACCTAATTAAAAAAATTAAAAAAAAATAACTTTTGGAGTGAATATTTCAATTGCTATTTCAAGGAACTATATTTCAATTGATATAATATAACAGATTTAAAGTGAATATATTACCTTTATAGTTGATTGTTATGGTTTTAGCTGCATAGATATCAGCCAAGAGCCAGTCAAGATGCTTCTTAAAGGGTATCAGTAATGATTGGAAGTCTAAACAAGCTGCATCCTTTCTTTGTTCAAATTATTCTCATCATTATTCTCAGATTATTCTCAGGCTTTTCTCAGTTTATTCACAAAATATGTTCACTAACGAGACGCCGACAAATATCGAATATAAATGTTATATGTGTGTATGTTGATTGTAGATGACCTTTGTAGTCTGGTTACTAACTTATGCTCAGAAAGGGACATTTATCAATACCTCCAATACCTAGGGCAACTAGGAGACCTACATATTTACTAGGATTCCAAACCATGTAGTATTTATCTAATTTTCAGCTAACTGACAATTCTGATACCTAGTTCTCTTCCCTACACAACATCTGAACCCAGATTACAATCTAACATGAACACCCCAGATTTGTTTAGTAGTGCCCACTTCGATGCTTATGAAATTTAAATTATGGTTAAATTATGGTTAAATTATGGTTAGTTGACGCCATGTCTGTATTAAGAGGACCGTGCATAGAACATATTACCTAAAATCTCAAGAACCATTTGTTCTCAAGTAGCTGGGTTACAGCACTGCGCCATTAGTGCCGACTTAATAATGCATAAACATCCTTCCTTTAGGATATAAAGTAATATGAAAAAGTTTTCAATTATGTCTAACAGCCAATGACTGATGTTCGTGTACAGGTGGATGGGTGGGTGTGTAAAGTTTGTGCTAGTTTTCATACGTGACACAAAGTTTCATATAAAACTGTGTTATCATGTTTCGGGAAAATCGAACAAAGAAAGCTTAACAATAAACTGAGAAACCTAAATTTGAGATAAAGCTTATTTCGAATTCTCGGGAGTAAGAAACATTTAAATATGCATACCTTAGGCTATTCTGAGCAATGCACAGAAATAATTAATATTTTATTTAGGTATATATACATATATAGTAACAACAGGAAGGTTAAATTTTTAAATTAAGCTTATTTTGACTTAAGAAAAAAATAATATAATATAAATCAAAAACTGAATAGGATGCTAAGTGGGTAATTACCACTGTATGTATATGGGTGTGTAGGTGGGTCATTACCACTGTACGTGTATGGGTGGGTCATATCCAATGTACGTTTATGTGTGGGTGGGTCATTACCACTGTACGTGTATGGGTGGGTCATATCCAATGTACGTTTATGTGTGGGTGGGTCATTACTACTGTACGTGTATGGGTGGGTAGGTGGTCATTGCCACTGTGCGTGTATGTGTGGGTAGGTGGGTGATTCATTGCAACTGTACGTTTATGGGTGGGTGGGTCATTACTACTGTACGTGTATATGTGGGCGGGTGGTTATTGCCACATTGCGTGTACGGGTGGGTAGGTGGGTGGTTAATTGCAACTGTTATGGGTGGGTGGGTCATTACTACTGTACGTGTGTATGTGGGTGGGTGGTCACTGCCACTGTACGTGTATGGGTGGGTAGGTGGGTGGTTCATTGCAACTGTTATGGGTGGGTGGGTCATTACTACTGTACGTGTATATGTGGGAAGGTGGTCACTGCCACTGTGCATGTATGGGTGGATGTTTCATTACAACTGTACGTTTATGAGTGGGTGCGTCATTACTACTGTACTTGTATATGAGGGTGGGTGGCAATTGCCACTGTGCGTGTATCAGCCTGTCCTAATTGACCATTGAGGATAAATTTAAGTTTTATTGATGAATTATATAACATAAATTATTCATAAAGAAGTACTAATAAAACTAACAAGATAATCAGAGATATATTTATATTCACATGTGATCCGTTAGTATATTCTCTGACCTACTCGAGATGCAGACGGTCGCTGCTGTTCCGGTACTCCTGAATATTTTATGGGACGATGGATCAATCTGGTCCAGATTCGTTCGTATTGCACGGACACTATACGAAGGCAGGGGTGGGTAGGGGGTATTGCGATTGCATCGCAACTTTTCTGCCATACATTATTTAACATTTTGTTATTCCAAAACAAGCATCGTTCTTCAGAAATTTTAATGTTCGTATCTTTCCTAAATAACGTTATGCGTACAAAAATTACCTTAATAGTTTAGGCTGAAACTTATTAAATGTGTTATTTTTAAAAATTGTCAAATATGTCCTGTTTTGTGGAAATCGGAGTGAAGGAGATTACAATACAAGTGAATGTTTAAATTAATATATATTGCAAGTAAGGGTAGATTTTATTTTTGTTTGTATTATTCCTTTATGCATATAAATAGTTCACACATAAAAAATATTTGATATAAGGTACTTACTCAATTTTAAACATGAGTGATCCATCCGAATTCCTTACATGTTTTTGATATGTGATGCAGTTGATAGTCAAAATATTTCTGTAAAAAGATTAGAAGTGATATATGTTTTTATCGTGCATGTTTTACTTTTTTATGGTGATGGGCTGTTAATGTTGCCCCTGTGCACGATATGTAGGTGTGTTGTTAACATCGTATGTTTGCATGATGGTTGCAAGTTTAATACATGTCTTGCGAGTGCACGTTACGTATGAGAGTCGTAAATTTCATAACTTTGCATAACGACGGGAGTGTGATTGTATGTGTTTCAGGTGTGTGCATGATTTGTGCGATAACTACAACTTAATGCATTATTATGATGACTGGGAGTCCTATGAATTGTGTATTATCACACGATATGTGGTAGATTTTGAATCTCAGGCGTTTGCATGATAGTTGGGAGTGCTATCAATTACGTACTAGTGCACGATAGTTAAATTCCGTAAATTTCCTTTAGTCATGGATAGTTATGAATTCTATGAGTTGGCATGATGGTTTAGTTGACAATTTAATTATTGAGTGGGCGTGAAATTACGTAAATTTTTCTTACCTAATTTCATATGGCTCAAAAAGGATCATTATTCTTGGGTATTTTTGGTTGAAATCAGACAATTAACACGTTTCAAATTAAATTTTAACTAATAAGGTCGCAATGTTAAATTTGTTTCTTATATTTATCGTTTATTGCTGATTTAACGTTTTGTCTAATAGGTGTTTTGTCTAACATCTTTATTTCATGAACTTTAACTGACAAGCAAGTAATTTTTTTCAATTTCAAATAAGACAAAAAAATCTTATTAGAGGAATTGCTAAACTAATTATAATAATTTTATACTATGTAAAATTATAATAAATGTATATTTGGTTGGTAGCGCAGATCATAAGTTAAGGTTTTCAGGTTAATTCCAATAAGAGTTAAAATAAATATTTACAGGGATAAGTTCTAAACACTCGAGCACTGGTTGCAAGCTGTTTATTTATCATTGGGATATTGATTTTACACAACACAACAATGTACAATTCGTATCTAGTCTGAATTTGTGTACATATTTTCACGTGACTTATGAAGATTTTAATGTTATCATGTTCCAACATAAACATTGACCCCTCTTATAAATTTCCATCGTCAAGAAAAAGCTATGAATAACTAATATTTTTATCGTTTTTGCTGATTTTGTAATCAGGTGTTTTTGATGTCTAGACTAGTCCTTATGTTTACATAAGTTTTTTTCTAATGATAAACGTATTTTCTGATGACAAATGTGCCATGAGATACGTTATCATATGTATTATACATAAATACGTGTTTATGTTTTTTAATGATTAGTCTTCACAACATAAACATCTAAGGACAAATCTAAGGAATAGCCTGATTTAGTTAGTAACAAAGACTATACTCATTCTAAATCCATATTATTTTACAATGGTAGATAAGATTATATATATTATTCAAGAATGTATACCCTACATAAATTCAACACATGCATGCATTAACCAATATTCAAGAAGTTAGGTAAATACAACAGTGGTATTGCTATTCAATATATTCTGACCAAAGCCGTCGTATTGGACCCAGTCGTGTTTCATTTTCGTCCAGAAGTGGTCCCGCTGTTATTCTCCAACAACAACAGCTGTATGGAAATCAATATGATGAAAGGGGCGAAGCGTGTCGCTTCACAAAGCCCGCAGAAAGCTGACTCCACAAAACCTAAATTCAAAGACTGTGACGATTCTAGGTTATACATTTTCTTCATATTCAACTTTATTGGGGTTGTTTATTTTGGCAGTTTCTAATACTACTTGTATTAGGAGTTTTATAAAATTGTTTTATAACAATCTTACCACAGTTTAACACACTTGACTATCAATTAATTTATGCATTGATTAGTTTGTGTTCAGTCCACGTTTAAGTATATGATTTATACTTATGTAATCTCCTTAAAGTTTTTATATACAAGTGGGAAACATATATGGAAACGCTTTTACAACTATCTTATTTTTTCCATAGATAATGTGATAATTTTAATTTTTCTAAACAATTTTGATCTATAAAGTATAATTTTTGATCAAAATAATTTACTTAACACCGTTAAATAGCTGATGGATAATATTTTTCAAATTAACTAATTTAAAATTCAAATAAGCGCTACTCTGGAAAGGATAAACCTTTCGAAGTCCGGTTTGTAGCAATTAATTTCTCTTGAAATGACCTTTCATTCGATACCGAATTCGACCTAGAATTACAATAAAGATTTTCGTTCAAATCATCGTGGGCCGTCCGCCATAAAAGACGAAATGTCGCTAATGGTGTGAAAAAGTATGATCTCTGTAACCATGACCATGTAAAATATTTCACTTTTACAAGTGAAGTCATACAAAATTGTGGAAGCGTTTCCATATTTTTCCGTCCTGTATATTGTATACAGGGTGATACTGTATCTGACGTTCTCCCCCCACTTCAACAGCACATTCTAATAACAAAATAAATACAAAATGTTATATAAACATAGACCTGAAAACTCTTCCTTAGTGAATTACATCCAGTCAAACATTTCGGTAATAATCATGGATAAATATTGAAATAACATTGTACACGACTTATGGAAAGATAAATACAAACAGATATATCATGATTTCTAATGTAATTTGACATTATAAAGCTGAACAAAAAGGTTTCAGAACTGCATCTTTAGTGGTTTTCAAGTAATTTGGGCTTAAATGCAAGAAATTGGGGCAATAAACTCAGTTTTTTTATGCTTAGTGTACAATAACTTTGTTAAAAGGGTAATAAAGTCATAAAAATTTCATACATAATTTTAGAAAATTGTATTCTGAGAAGATTGATGTAAGGTAAGTAGAAACAACACATAAATAAGTACAAAATTTCAAGTATATTAAGTAGAATACATAAGTAATTTAAAGGAGAAATAATTGATTTTGTCTAACTTTACAAACCTTTTTATAAGAAATGTAACAGCGAGGCCATCATTATTAATGCATATTTTAAAAACACAATTGTGCACTACATTGCTTGTGTCACTTTCCTTAATTTCTACCATGCTCAAATTATACCAACTCGTACATAAATATTATGCCATTATTTGTGTACGCAAATCCATAATAAAGACAATTAATTCTTCCAGAGAATTAACGCTTGTCTTTCATCCACCCCCAGACACAATAATCCAATGAGCTATACCTGGTGACATTGGGGGTCAAGATTAGAGTTCTCCACGACCAAATAATTGTTCAGTGAACTTATTATGTAAATTAGTGGTAAGGGCTCGAGAAGAGTGGTGTGGTTCTCCATCGTGCTGGAAGTTCAAGTTTCGTCTAATATACAAAGGTACGTCCTCGAACAGCTGCGGCAACTCTTCTTAAAGGAAGTGCAAGTAAATTTCAGCATTTAGGTAATATTAATGGACCAATTAGCTGATTGAGTAAAACACCACATCAAACATTGGCACTAAATCGGTGTTGAAATGTCTGTTCCACTACCTCATGAGGATTTTATTCTGCTCATAAATGCTCACTAAGTAATTTGTTGACACTATATCTAGTAAATTGGCCTCATCCGTAAAAAAAATATACTTGTAGAGTTGTTGAATGGTATTTAAAAAATTACCAAACTTCAAACGAAGTGAGCCTTCCCCTAGTTCTAGATATTGTACCTTTTGTTTGTGAAATGGGTAAAATTAATTTCAATTTTTATTTGACCTCACCTCTAATGGTTGCGAAACTCATATTAGTCTCTTAAGACGTCATATATTTATACTAGCATTTTTTAGCTTGCCATTACTACCAAAACAGTAGTCAGACATGACAATTAGAACAGCATTGTTTATCAGCTGTGTTTAAGTCTTGCCAACTTAAGAAGTAAAAATAATATTATAATACATTATGTTGCATAGTAGACAGTAAAGGAAAATTAATTATTTATTTGTAGAAATTTTTTTATGTCCTTATACTATTTTTACTTCATTAATAATTAAAAAAATATTATTTATTGGACACATAAATTACGATTTTATTATCTTTTTATTCTTTTTTTGCAATTACTTATGTACTATACTTAATAAAGTTAATCTTTTGTACTTATTTATGTGTGTATTTTACTCAGCTTACATCAATCTTCTCAGAAGCAAATTCTCTACAAATTGTATATGAAATGTTTATGCCTTTATTACACTTTTAACAAAGTTATTGTACACTAACCATAAAAAACTGAGTTTCTTGCCCCGATTTCTTGCATTTAACCTCAAATTACTTTAAAAATTCATAAATATACAGTTCTGAAACCTATTTCTTCTATCTCTTTAGTTTTCTTGTGTCAAATTATAATTGAAATCATGATGTTTCCGTCCAAATTTATCTTTCCATAAGATGTGTACAATGTTATTTCAATCTTTATCCATGATTCTTACCGAAATGTTTGACTGGATGTAATTCGCTAAGGAAGAGTTTTCAGACCTATGTTTATCAATTTTTTTTGTAGTAGAATGTGCTGTTAAAGTGTGAGAGAACGTCATTAATCACCCTGTATATTTTATCTCTATACATTTTATGTATATATGAAGCAAATAAAGAAGATGTCATCAAAACATCTCAAGTGTCATGAAAAAAAAATATCATATTTATAAGCTGTACTATCAGATACATTTAGATATGGTTTGTCTCGAGTGCAAAATGCGAATATAAGCCAAATGTACATTGTTCTAATTACTGTACACATAAAAGTCTTATTACAAAAAGTTCCTATGAAGATGTGTCATATCTCGCTTAGTTTGGCGTCTGTCTATCCGTATGTGTGTTTAAAAAAATGACATCTTCTAAAAAGTGTTAGCCATAATTTTGAAACAATACGAATATCTTTACACAACCTATACTTTTAAAATATTGAATAATATTTGTACCCGTTTCAAAATGGCAACCGATTAAAAATTGTAACGCTAAATTAAATGAAAACTGACTTAAAACAAAAATTGCTATGACACCTAATACTGTATTTAGCTTTAAAAAAGGCAATTCTTTTGGTACCTCATTTGTTACAAACTGAGAAAATGTAATTTTTTTGCAACTTTCATACACTGTTGTCTATTGGCTTGAACAAAACCACCAGTCAAATTTTGCACACAATCAGAAAAATTAAATTTTCTCAGTTATTTACTGTCCAATTGTAACAAATAAGGTACCAAAAGACTTGCCTATTTTAAATATAAATATTAGGTATCATAGAATTTTTTTTGTTTTTTCTTTGGATAACATTAAAAAACATTTTCATGAAATGTAGCATTAAAATGTTCAAACGACCGCCATTTTTAAAAGGGTAATAATATTATTTTATATTTTTAGAGTATATTAGGTGGTATAAAGTTAAATATTCCTTTTAAGTTTCAAAATTATAGCTAACATCGTTTAGGAGGTATTTTTTGTTAAACATGCAAACGGACTAAGCGAGATAAGACACATATTCATAGGAACTTTTTTGTTTATTTTTACTTTTCAAACACCCTGTTTATGTTACTAACATTACAGGCCTACATGTACGCTAAGACTTATTTCTATAAATTGCTTAAAACAACGTAAATTTGACACACTTTCACATTTCATGCACCAGAGAATCCTAAATGAGCTGTGGTCATTTATTACGTCTTTAACCGTCATTTTACTACCGCATTTTTACGTAAAAACTAATGTACTTTTTTCCATGAAATCTCTTTTATTTGTTTTATCCATCAGGGGTATGGTCTTTGGGTTATTTACGTTTTGGAATTTAAGTGAGGACATGGTATAAAATATCCTTATTTTAGTTAATTTTTTGGTTTTTAGTTTTTTTTTCTAGGAGAGGCCGATCTTCTTTTTAACCATACTCTGCACGTTCCTAATTGGTCATTGATCTATGAAAGGAATATATTCAGACAGGATAATGAGGAACCAATAGGAAGATTGCTGATAAATTCTTCAATTAGTCAATGCCAGGACTCGAACCTGCCCTTCTCTAAAAAAGAAATAGCTGAGGCTCAAAGTCCTGACGCCTTTAACCGCTCAGTCCTTTGGCTCGCTTCCTAATTTATAGGACGCCGACCGTCAAGCTATTGGTAGCAAACGAGTGTGGTGTTTATAGAAGAACAAGTATATTCATTGTTTCTAATGAAGGTCAATTGTTTCTTATAAATGGTCATTTATTAATAGCTCGACTTTCAGGAAAATTAACGGGCTTAAAGCGTATCGTGGAGTCTAAACCATGTGGTATTGGCCTGATTTTTGTTAAACTGTTAAATCTGATACTTATTATTCTCCTTGTTCACGTCCTAATCCTGGCAACCTTCATGACACCTAAATAGTATTCATGTATCAAGTAGTATTCATTTCGAAGGAAGCCATTGTGTGATTAAGAGAAATTATAACAGAACCAATCACCTACAACATTCACTCTCAGTCCCCAATTAACTGGATTACAGCACTATGCCACAGTGCTGGTGTGATGTAGTGACGTATAGTGGTAGTTGAGTTAACATTTCTCCCGAATGATTAGTGTGCGAGTTTATATTCAATACTAAATTTGATAAATTCTTCCTACTAAAGCAACAGTAATCCTAGTTACAGTCGAGTGGTCTAAGGAGTTAGGGATAGCGCAGGCTCAAATAACGGCCTGGACTTTTATACATTTATAAGTAAATTTCACCTTGTACTGTACTTAATCCGTCAAAGTAAGTTCCTAACCCAGACTAAAGTCTTTGGGGAATGACCAGAGTCGGTATTTTCATGGAGGCTCCCATAGGAAAGTTTTAGGCCTTCCTTAGTAAAAATAATTTTAAATATTTCCGATTGTATTTACTCCATCCCAGTTAACTTTTTGGAAGTTTAATAAATAGTTTACGTTATTACGATCTATTGTTATTCTTTGAAAAGTAATTTGAACATAATACAATACAAGTAAACGTCACACAACACAAATTTATTACAATATAAGTACAAAATGCACAAATATTATGATGATCGATTACGGTAAACAACATTTATCTTCCTCTGACTAGAAGGATTTACAAAAGAAAGATTATATCGACCACCATAATATATGATCGATTACGGTGAACAACGTTTACCATCCTCAGACCAAAATGATTTACAAAAGAAATATTATATCGACCACCATAATATATGATCGATTACGCTAATCAATGTTTACCATCCTCAGACCAGAAGGATTTACAAAAGAAAGATTATATCAATTACCATAATATATGATCGATTACGGTAAACAACGTTTACCATCCTCTGACCAGGAGGATTTACAAAAGAAAGATGATATCTATCTCCATAATATATGATCAATTACGGTAAACAACGTTTACCATCCTCAGACCAGGATTTACAAAAGAAAGATGATATCTATCACCATAATATATGATCAATTATGGTAAACAACGTTTACCATCCTCAGACCAGGAGGATTTACTAAAGAAAGACGATATCAATCACCATAATATATGATCGATTACGGTAAACAACGTTTACCATCCTCAGACCAGAAGGATTTACAAAAGAAAGATGATATCTATCACCATAATATATGATCAATTACGGTAAACAACGTTTACCATCCTCAGACCAGGAGGATTTACAAAAGAAAGATGATATCTATCACCATAATATATGATCAATTACGGTAAACAACGCTTACCATCCTCAGACCAGAAGGATTTACGAAAGAAATATTATATCTATCACCGTAATATTTGTACATTTTGCATTTATACTATAATAAATGTGTGTTGCGCGACATTTCTACCAAAACGTAATACACTGATTAGGAAACAATTAGCATAATTGAGTGTTAGGTTACATAATGTTACGACTGTAGTAAATTTAAGCAAAGCAAAAATATGATTTATATTTGTAACATTCTTTTTGAATACTTGATGACTATTTACCCTTGAAGTGTACTTATGGTCACTATCGCTCCATCGACCGTGTTAGGGAGCACCGTCAGACCTTTCACGAGATAAGGGTGTAACAGGGTGAAGATAAGAATCTGCCTGGCTTGCACCTTCAATGTTTACACTGCCTGCCACTCTAATGTAATTTGTTTACATTATGTTTGCCAAATGAGGTCTCACCGAGCTGATAAGTTTTATGGTAATATATCCAATGAGATTTTTCTCCGTTTATTACAATTAGTTTACGTGTGTTTTATAAAATATGTAGTGATACAAATAAAGTGAAACTCTTTCAACTCGTGTTACTTATTTATTTCCTAATGTTGTACACAGAATAGTATTATGTTATCACCTTAACAAGTGGTTGTAGTAGTGGCTGTATTGGTAAGCGTAATGAGTTAAATCTTGAAAGACGTAAAGGAATGTGGAAACAATTTAATCAATCTTTGTCTCTTAACCATGTTATATATCTAAAATGAAAATACTCAAACATAGAAAGATAAATAAATAGAATTGTAGCTGCCGTACCTTTTCTGTTTATTCATGACCACTACTTTGATTATGTTTTGCTAGGTTTGTTTAGGTTATGTTAGGTTTTGTTATGATATGTTAGGTTTGGTTATGTTATGTTAGGTTTTGTTACGATATGTTAGGTTATGTTAGGATAGGTTTAGTTATGATATGCTAGGTTTGTTTAGGTTATATTAGGTTTGGTTAGGTTAGTTAAACTTAAATTATGGTTATGGTAGTGAGTTAACGGAAAAGATCCTAGCTGCCAAATAGCGGGATTGTTTTGAAAATACATGATACTTTTATTGTAAAAATTACTTTTTGACTAATATTCAATTGATTATTGTTTTCAAGTAATGTTTTCACTTTTTTGAACTTGACTTATGTAAGTTCAAATAAGTGAAAACATAATTGCATACTAGTCATATAATTGCAAACATGAGAGTGTTTCTGATGTTTTAAATAAACATATTATTCTCAAGACAAAGGTATCAGCTGACTAGTATATCAAGTTTCCAGTTAACATACGTTTAAATAAGAGGTGAAGAGGGCACCTTATTTATATATATATATATATATATATATATATATATATATATATATATCGTTATATAAATATCTGTTGGTATAACGATATATTAGTATCAATATTTTCTTTCGATAATATCGACCATATCGATATTTTATTCCGATATATCATATCACTAAATATTAACGTTATTCTCTCACTTCAAAATCATCACGAATCGAAAAAACACATTTAAAATGCCTCTTATGCGTAAAAAACATGCATTGATATAATAAAGTAACATTATTTAGTTTTTTTACTTTAAGCTAATGCGCTAAAATATAGTTTATTTTAGACCAGTGGGTAGAACGGATAAATTAAGTTGTGTGTGAGTTGGCAGCGCTGACTCTAACATCCCTATTGGAAGTAAGTTTACTAAATGAATTATTTTAATTGTTAGTGTTTATAAGAAGCCTAATGACATTTTTAAATGTGAAAACCAAATTAACAATGTTGTTGTAGTACCACTGTACGTGTATGGGTGGGCGGGTGGGTTCACTGTACTGGGTGGGCGGGTGGGTTAGTACCACCGTACGTGCATAGGTGGGCGGGTGGGTTAGTACCACCGTACGTGTTTGGGTGGGCGGGTGGGTTATTTATAATCAAAGGTATATTTATTATTATTTTGATTTTTTTCCATTTAACCCCACAGACCATAACTTGTTTTATTTAGATAAAACATTTAATTTTAACGTTCAGTAGACTATCTTGACATAAGAGTCGTGCATCATTTTAAACAGATAAATCATTTACTATTCGATATATTGGTAACTTGATATATCGATATTTTTCTTTCAATACAATCGTTAGATCGATATTTGGTTTGCGATCATCCAATATATATCGAAATGATGAAAATATTCTCCATCCCCACTGAAATTACATGTCTTATACTGTAATTATCATATTTTATTATGTGTATTGTATTTGAAAATATGTTCTGCTCGTGAGTTTGCATTACCTAATTTACTCTCATATTTTATAAAGTAGGTGCATTTCTCACTAACTGTACGATATTTCAAGTCAGAATTTAACTAAACTCTCTTTTTCTGTGTTCTTACTGTTCCCAGTAAGAATGTATGCTTGGTGAAACATAGGTGTAATGTAATAGTTAAGTTTTTCGCAAAAAAGTGTATTTTTTGCACACCTTTTATTCAACATTCCGAATGCTTCGAATACGTTTCCTTTCTTTAAATGTACAATACACACTTAGTACGTTGTGACTTGACAGCCCGCAATATCCAACACAAGGACATACCACTCATTCAATATACAATCAGTCGTTGTCACGTTTTCGTGGTTGTTTATGTTATTAAAACAATGTTCTGTGAACATATTATTAGAATGTCCAGTTATACTAACTTAGCAAATTATGCTTTGCTTCGTAAACAAAATAAATATACTTCTAAATTTAACTGTTGGATAATTTATCATGTGTCTCCTTTTATTTTATCTAATTGTTTCTTTTATCTATTAATGAGTTAGTAAACCTATTAACTGATAAATGGATATATTGGTCGTAACCGTACATCAATTAGATATTTTCTCATTTATTATAGAAAATATAATTAAGATAAGTGGTCTGTTTGAGCGAGGAAACTGTTCACTAATGTTTTCAAAGTTCTGGAAGCAAGTTATAGCTTCTCCAAATACGTTTTATCAACTCAAATAAATAATATATCCTACATGATGTTGTTTATTTATTTTTTTATTTTTTATTTATTTATTCTTAGGCCGCTGATTGTCAAGATATGTGCGAATATGAATTCCAAATGAATGTGATGAGTGTAAATGAGTGGATGTAGTCATTGTTACAAACTAAGGCTAACTATTCCTTAGAAAGTGTCATTAATTAATAGCCCTATGACAAATAAACAGCTGATGGTTATTAGCTGATCCATCTCAAAATATATTACGACTCTGATTGGGATCAAACTGAGAACTTTATATTATGAAGCTGGGATTTAACCAACTAAGCTACCAACCAATTTATTTCTGTTATTAGGTGAAATAGGTTTAAGGTGAAAATCTACTGTACCTGTATGGGTAGGTGGCTGGGTATTTTAGCTGTGGTCAGTCCTTGATGAATCAAATAGTATATATGAATATCATAAACAAACACCGTGTGGATTTTTCTTTGTTTTAAGGAGATGCCTCTTTAGCCTTATTCTACCCATTTCTCATTGACTATTGGTTTGTGTGGGAAACTTAACAGACTGAGTTAGGGGGAGAACCAGTAGAGAAAAAGATGAAAGTATATTACTATATAAAAAAACGTGAAAGTAAAAAAACGAACCTGCGGTATCTCTACCTGAGGTTCATGTTCTGACGCTTTAGATCTTTCGGCCACTAGCTCTCTAAATTGTATTTTCCATCAAACCTTATTTTATGTGAATAATGTAGACCTGAAAATTATAAAAGTGCACTCTATCCCCTTCTGAAAATACAATCTGTTGTTGAAAAAGTGGTGAAATATAAGTTTATAACTCTTGAGGAGGTTGATTTCAACCGCGAAGAACTTTTTTAAACCGAACAAATTAAAAAATTAGTTTTTTATGACGTAATAGTGAAACCCCCAACTTTTTTAAACATCTTTACCCAATTTTTTTTAATTTTAATTGTTTTTGTGCTGATCACGAATGTAAAATTAGTTGTTAATAAACTTTTTGTATCGGCCCGAAAAATATACTTTTTACTTGCCTAACCAAACATAACCTAACTTATTCTAATTGTTAGGTTAAACAGGTGTGAATATAGGGAAATTCGTACTTCTTTTAGTTGATATTTACAATGCTTGCGTAATGGCCGCTAACGTGATTCACCGTGAAAGTAGTTTTTGTTTCAAGAAATAATTGTTATAGATCTAAATAGCTTTAGAATTCGTTTTCAGTGCCAAAAAACACAGATAATTAAATGAAAGAGATTCATGTATCATTAAAATTACCGGAAATATGTCAAAAATGTATTAAGTTGTGACATGTTTTTATTTTCATAAAATCCGCAATTTCTGCAGAATAAAAAGCATGTCTCATGAAAATATAGCCCATTCTTTACCCATTTCGGGAAAAGTTTTCTAATTATGTCAGTAGGCAAGAAATTTCAAAGTAACCATACATGTTCATATAAAATTTTCACCAACGTGTTTGGTGAACGCTAAAGACATTCTATCTCTATTTAATGGCATATTTAATCAACAATGGTACTGACCAATTACTTTTTAACGTAATATAGTTAAGGCTGGAAGTTCCTCACTAAGTATCACACAGAGAGAAGCTGTCAGGGATACCAGAAAGTTAATGCTGCCTTAGCTAATTTAATTACTCTCTCTATAAACTCTCCAGAGTACTCAATAAGAAAGTAAAGCGAACTTTGACTTTTTGTCCGTCCACTGCGATAAAGTAGTAAATAATCCAAGTTCCCGTTCAAGTATTTTCAAACGGACTTGACCTTTATGAAATAATAATTAGTACTTATCTAACTTTACCTAATAATTGTTAACAATAATGATTTTTTTTAATGTTAAGTTGTTAGCAGGCTTCAATTTTAATTCATTCGAATAAATGAATTGCAAAATAAAAATTGATTATGTTGGAGTCCAAACATGTGTTAAGGTGGATGTTCATTCTAACTATACTATATATCATTATCATTATCATTATCATTATCATTATCATTATCATTATCATTATCATTATCATTATCATTATCATTATCATTATCATTATCATTATCATTATCATTATCATTATCATTAGTCATTGTCATTGTCATTGTCATTGTCATTGTCATTGTCATTGTCATTGTCATTGTCATTGTCATTGTCATTGTCATTGTCATTGTCATTGTCATTGTCATTGTCATTGTCATTGTCATTGTCATTGTCATTGTCATTGTCATTGTCATTGTCATTGTCATTATCATTATCATTATCATTATCATTATCATTATCATTATCATTATCATTATCATTATCATTATCATTATCATTATCATTATCATTATCATTATCATTATCATTATCATTATCATTATCATTATCATTATCATTATCATTATCATTATCATTATCATTATCATTATCATTATCATTATCATTATCATTTAAATCATCACTTACAAATAATATTTAAAGACATTTAATAAATTTGTTGTGCTTGGGCCAATAGATGTATGATGTTGATGACTCTCCACCACCCACACATACAATGTTCCGTTCTATATAAAGATGTGTTTCAATAGACATAGGATAAGTTCAGTTCTGCATCACAAAGTGTGTGTTCCAATGTATCTGGGGTGATTTCAGTTCTTTATAACGATGTGTTCCAACGTATCTGGGGTGATTTCAGTTCTTTATAACGATGTGTTCCAACGTATCTGGGGTGATTTCAGTTCTGTATAACGATGTGTTCCAACTATCTGGGGTGATTTCAGTTCTTTATAACGATGTGTTCCAACGTATCTGGGGTGATTTCAGTTCTGTAGCACGATGTCTTCCAATGGACGTAGGATGATTTCAGTTCTGCATCACGAAGTGTGTGTTCCAATGTATCTGAGGTGATTTTAATTACGTATCAAAAAGTGAGTGTTCCAATGTATTTGAGGTCATTTCAATTCTTCATTATCATGTGTTCCAATGTATCTGGGATGATTTCAGTTCTGTATCACGATGTGTTCCAATGGACCTAGGATGAGTTCAGTGTTGTATCACAAAGTGAGTGTTCCAATGTATCTGGGATGATTTCAGTTCTGTATCATGATGTGTTCCAATGGACCTAGGATGAGTTCAGTGTTGTATCACAAAGTAAGTGTTCCAATGTATCTGGGATGATTTCAGTTCTGTATCACGATGTGTTCCAATGGACCTAGGATGAGTTCAGTGTTGTATCACAAAGTGAGTGTTCCAATGAATCTGGGATGATTTCAGTTCTGTATCACGATGTGTTCCAATGGACCTAGGACGAGTTCAGTGTTGTATCACAAAGTGAGTGTTCCAATGTATCTTGGTTTCAGGCCTTTATGTATGTTTCAAAATATTTAGGGTTTATTAAACTTTTGTCCCTATTTATTTAGCGAGCATTCTATCGTCTGCCACTCTGTACTACATAGAACTGTACAGTAGAACAAGTTAATTTCTGCATCACTATAAGTTCGAATGTACGCAGAATGGGTTCAGTTCCCTTTCACAATGGTTTTTATCTGTGAATTTTTACGGGTGTATCAATTTTTATGAAATTTGGTATGTAGTAAAATGGAATTTTCTCAAAAATGGCTATAACGATTTTGGTTAAATTTTCAGGAAAGATGTGAATTACAATTTTAAATATTTTAATAAAATTTACATGTCTCTAACTTAACTAGTTTTTTTTAGTTATGGCAAAAACCCTATTTGGGAATCAAACTGGTAATTTTCAAATTTTTTATTTTTTTTTAGTGTTTCATATGGGGAAAAGTTTGTGCCAATTCTTTGGAACCATTTATTTAGTAATGAAACCAGCCACTTAAGGATATGAAAACCTTAACGGATTATACTAGGAAATCCGTTTTAACAACGTATCTAATACATTTAATACGATTTTAAATGTGTAATTTTGTGTATGCCGAAGTTAAGAGCTAGTGGCACAGTGCTGTAATCCAGCTGTTTGGGGGGACAAGGTGTTGCGGAGATTGTGGGTGATAGGTTCTAGGCTCAATCCTCTTAATACCAACATGGCGTTCGCTCAATCGTTGCTATCGGCATGGACACTACTAGAGAAGTCTGGGGTGTCCATGTTGTTGTACATAAGGTAGGAAGGGTCCGGATGTTGTGTATGGATGAGAACTAATTATCAGGATAGTCAGTCTCAGGAAATAATTAGAACAATACTACGTGGTTCGGATTCCACGTAAAGCTGTAGATATCTTAGTTGCACTGGCTATTGGCCTATTAATTAATGGCTCTTTATGTGGAACAGTCGACCTTATTTAGTAGAAATAACTACACTCATTCACCTCTTATATTCGCACATAGCTCTATGGTATGTGTCTTAATACTGAATAAAATAAATGGAATAAATAAGCGTTTATTAACAACTAAAAAGGCTTAATAGACAAGTTCTGTAATAAAATGTGCTGAATGATAATTAGACTCGTTTTATTACATCCGTTCAGGCAATCTTCACTTTAGAGTTCATTAGAGCTCTTTTCTTCTTCAAAAGTCGATCGTTTAATCAAGTGGATAATAATTGGCCAGTGGGCTCCAAACGCTTATCAAGTAGAGGTGTTTTAAATTTACGGATTATTTCGTTAGTAAAATTGCTGAATTGATCTTTTTCATATTTAATTGGATATAAATTATGAATTAATTTTTACCTAATTTTACCATTAATTAAATTTCCATTCATTATTTAAATTAATTGTTCACATCCAATGCTATTATAATGGAATAAAAACAAATTATTCTTTATTGATCGATAAAATATCACACTCACCCAGTAATTTCCTTCGTATTCTAGTACAAAGCAATTTTTTTTAACTATACTGTTGAAACTATATACATTATGTAATAGCCGACAGTCCTTGCTTCGCTACAGGGTTGTTCTCTACGCTTGCTTATCCTTTAATTCGTGGTTCTCTCTAAACCATCACATCAAAATCAAAGCTCATTCTACTGCCATTATCCGAAATAACAAACCTCTAGAAACCCGTCTAGTCTACTTTATGGGGATGCAAAGTAGTGCAAGCACCCAGAGTTAGTAAAAATTACCTTCTAAATTTCACAATGAAAACCAAACTAACCAAGCTTTTGTTTCATATTCTTGTTTTTTTTCTATCAGCTGTTTGAAATAAATTACAAAATAAATGAAAAAAATTAGGAGCTGTTCCTATCCATTGTGAATGGAATTTTAGGAAATATTTTCTTATGGGGTCTTTATGATATAAAATATAACTCCCCGCTAAATTTCCTCAAAGTCTGTTTAGTGGTTCTGAAGATTTTATTATGAGTGAGTAAATCGGTTTTTATTATAGTACAGAAAGACCGAGCTTCGCTTGATTGAATTTTTCAACTATACCTCCCAGAGTATTTTGAGGATCGTTTGTTGTTGCTCTGCATTTTCAAAATATCGATATATTAAACTATCGATATATTGCAAACCATTATGGACCAATATTAGCGATCTAACGATAGTATCGGGTTAGCCGATGTGTCTAATTGTAGATCATTTATCTAGTTTTACTTGTTTTAAAAAATACACCAATAATTTGCTGTCACTTTTTATAATAGCATTCTTAATGAAAAAGATAAAAATATTTATATACTCTAAGCAAATTGTGGAGTTGACTGAAAAAATTTAAAATAATAATAATTATACCTTTAACCTTTATGTTATTTATAAAAGAATAATTTAATAACGTTGTTATTTTTCTTTCACATTTAAAAGTGCCATTAGGCTTCTTATAAACTCTCGAAAATATAGGCCTATAATTTAATTCACTAAATCTACTTCCAATACTTGTCAGGTAAACCATTTAAAATATAAGTTTGGAAATCAATTTTCCACTTAACTTCACGTAAAAAACTAAGTACAGTTACTTTATTATTTCAGTGCATGTTTTGTACGGATAAGATGCAATTTAAATGTGTTTGGTTTTCACAAATCGTGATGATTTTGATGAAAAAGAATAACGTCAATATTTAATTTATTAATGTGATATATCGAACCAATATATCGATATAGCCTATATTATTGAAAGAAAATATCGATATATCGAAACAGATTTATCGATATTTTCGATATATCGTTGCCATCCTTACTCATTTCGATGGTATCTTTCTAAGTTTAATTTCATTAGGAAATTAATTATGAACAATGCAACTATATTATTGATCGCCTTATAGTATAAAAGTCTCGCATGGATTTGTTTATTATTAAACCACAATATGTTTAATTTGTTGAACTGCCTATTACAAATGTATTTTCTCACGGAAAGACTGACATAAAAATAACACAAGTCATGTCCAGGCTGGCCTGAAATATGACTATGCGGCTATATTACAAACATCAATCACTGCCTTGGATTTCCTGACTTTGAGAGGCTTTCTACAATCAGTGTTCAGTGAGTAACAAGGTCGTCATATCATTCACTCGTCCATATCGTTAGGATTTATGGCGATTACTACGTCATTTTTAATTAGTTTCTGACAGAAAGTAACCCTAAAACAATGAAAAGTACGTATACACAATGTAACGTTACTTAGATAAATAAGCGTTTGTAATTAGTGTTCATGTTCAACTCAAAACACGTTTAAGTTTTAAGGTTAAAGTATTGTTCAATTTTTCAGATATCTGATCTTTTTCCATTTTCCGCTTTTAAATTGGAAGTGCATAACACATGTGGGCAGTTCAGTCCACTTATCTCCCTTTATTTGTATTTGGGGGTATAGTAAAAATTAAATGGACATTATATATATATTTTTTAAATAAAACAGATTTTGATTTGAAATTGAGTCTTTTTTTCGCATTTCTGTGAAACTACTATTTCTTTCAACTGTCTAAACATATACCGGCATGATATAAAACTAACATATGAACTCTTTAAATCAGTAAAGTCCATAATTTGTGTTTTATTTTGATTTTCCCCTGTAAGGAGACATGTAAGATCATACTGGGTTGTAAATTTAAGACAATTTGGCCTAAAAGAGAAATATTACAACTTTTATTCAAATAATCGGTAGTGTCATTATTGTTCATTATTAATTACAAAGACGCCGATCGTAAAGATATGGTAGAATGAAGGACGAATGAGTTTGATGAGTGTAGATGAATGAGTGTAGTCATTGTTACTAACTAAGGTCAACTGTTTTCAGAAAGAGCTATTTAATACAGCCAGAGCAACTAAGGGACCCACAGATTTACGTGGAATCCGAACCACGTAGTGATGGACTAATTTTCAGCTAACTGACAAGCCTGACACTCAATTCTCTTCCCCACATAATTGAACCTTGACTATAATTCAACATGAACACTTAAGACTAGTCCAGACATGTCCACGTCGATTGCAACCATTGAGCAGGCGTTGTGTTGGTATTAAGAGAACCGAGCATAGAACCTATCGCATACAATATCTTCAACAATTAGCTATCAAGTAGCTGGGTTACATGAATGCGTCACCAGTCCCGACCGATAGTAAGCTTCCTCTGTGGTGCAGTGCTGTAATCCAGCTTCTTGGTGGCTAAGTTGTGGAGTGTGTAGGCGATAGGCACTGTTCGCAGTCCTGTGAACACTAATGGCAACTTCAATGGTTTCCATCAGCGTGGATTTAGGTTGGCAGGATTAAGCTGTTGTGTAAGGAATGAAACTGAGTAAGGAGGTTTCCTATTCGTTTCAGCTGACGATGAAGATAGTGCCGACGAGTGTGACTGTACTGTGGACAGCCCTATAAATCATAAACGATTTTTAGCAATATTAAGTATAGTTTTCTAAGAAAGATTAACATTCGTGTCTTAGTTATTGATAAAAGCAGGTAATCTTGTGAATTAGTTAATAATTACTAAATTGTTAATTATATGTTAGTGATAGTGAGTATTTTTGTGATAATTGGCTGTGGTTTTTTTTTTTTTTTTTTTTATATATAAGTTTCCCATACTAATACCCTATTCGACATTAGGATGGATTTTTTTAATCCCCGTAAAATGCATGTTTTTGGAATTTGTTTTGTATACTGTAATTCTTTCTTATTTTGAAAAATTTATTAAAATGTCCAGGTAAAAAAAAGATTCTTTACCATTGAGGAAATTTTTTTATGAATTTAACAGTCTATGGATGTCAACACTTAACTTATATCAAAGTATCCGATATTAGGTCAGTTGCCTTTACCTTATTCATTAGGCTTGACAGTTGCCAAAGATGAAACCAATACACAATTACGTGGTTCGGATTTCACACTAATCAGTAGGTCCGGTAGTTGCTCTAGCTAGGGACAAACTACCTTAATTAGTAACAATTACTACACTCATCACGTACATTCGACAAAGATCACTTTAATGTTTTGTTTTTTCAAAATAATTTGATTTTTAAATATTATTCCACTATCTTATTTGAAATCTTAAAATTCGCTACAATAATGGTTTAAAATAAAACAGATCAACAATAAAAAAATAAAACAAGTACAAATTGTATTAAATAAAACTGTGACACTGGTAACCCCACCAGAATATTTTCTATTCCGACTTCAGTGAAGGGGCAGCCAAATAACTCCTTTCAAGACGTTATTTCCCACATGTAGGCCACGGCGCAATAATGTGTTGGTTTAGTATTCATGGCTTTCACATGGAGAGGCTGTCAAACCACGACTCCACCTCGAGTCAGTTGTAAATTGAACATTTCGAAAACCGTTTATTGTGGATGTAAAACATTCTTTTTTGTCAAATTTTACAATATGAATGTAAAATTACTTAAATATTGTAGAGTGTGACTGATATTTTTTAGGAATAAGCTCATTTAAGCTAGGTTAAGTTAGGTTAGATTATCTTAGGTTAGTTTAGTTTAGTTGTGTAACTGACTTAATAAAGATTGATCTTTTTTAGGACCAGTAGTAATTTTCGTTAAGCATCCAGTGTCTATATCGGCTCAAGATTCTAAATCAAAGCTGTAAAGTTAGAGAAAAATTCCGAAAAAGTCCAAGTCTGGAAAATTCTGCAATTCAGTAAACTCATATAAAATAGATTTTATGAGACCATTACACCTAAACAATCGTGGTGGTTACCTGGTGTGTCCAAAAATCCAATAGCAACTACTCAACATAAAATAAACATTCAATAAAAGTAAATTAAACTCACATTGCTTTAGTCCTTTGAGATACATGCATAATACTAAAAGCAACTGTAAAATATTTACTAACGTAACAATGGATCAAAACAAATTCTACATCCTATATTTAGATTTAGTTTAAATATAAATTTTATATTTATGTGAAATTCCGTGAAATAAGCCTTTTACACGTATAAAGTACATAGCGTGGCTGTTCTTTGCGAAGAACATAGACCGAGGTGTATTGCTGAACTAGAAAGGGATCTACCTACTAACCATGTTATCACGCGCTTACCCAAAACGGATAAGTGGGCTTTCGTCAAAATAACAAGGGGTTTAAGCATGAATTTCGGCTTTTTATATGAGTAATATTAAAATATGTATAGTTTTTTATAAAATAT
The DNA here is from genome assembly GCA_035578905.1 of Stictocephala bisonia. Lineage (NCBI taxonomy): Eukaryota > Metazoa > Arthropoda > Insecta > Hemiptera > Membracidae > Stictocephala > Stictocephala bisonia. Next base: position 468,056 of record JAQJVL010000021.1, read on the forward strand.
TATAATGATAAGTTTCAATAAAATTGCACTTAATATAAGAGACTAATGAACATAACATCGAATTTCCTCTTGTGTTTTGATTCAACATTTAATTTTTTTGGAAATTAAATTGATTATCTTTATTATAACAAAAATGTTAAGATCTTTATAAGAATTTAAAACATGCATATTTTTTTAATTGAAATTTCTAGACGAAATTGACTAGCATTTCGAACTATACATTTAATGAATGTCCCACCTTGACTTGAGCGCGGCTTGTGGTATTTCAATGAAGCTTTGACGCGTGATGTTGGCAAGAGTACTGCACTTACCTACGACAGTCAATAATTACTTGTTGATACAGTAATCTGTTTGAAGAGGCAATTTTTAATTGGTTCAAACAATAATACAATATAACAGTATATAAGTAATGCGATGAGAACAAATACAAACAATGGGAAACAAATTTAAAAGTCAACATGAAGAATAAGTAAGTTCACGTTGATAATAAAATGTTTACTCACACTGAAATTCGCAGTATCGAACAGGTATATTATAAAACAGGTACATTTATAGAACTGTAACAAGGCAAAACGTAAAGTTACAGTTGCGGCTGACTTACATCGTCAAGCCATTGATTGTAGCACTCCCAAACTTCTCGTAGTTTCAGCATTTGCTGTTAGAGTGCTCTGGAGTCAAGTCCATACATTCCAAAAAATAAACAATGAAAAAAGTTTTTTTCAAAATGCGTGCTTGAATTTAGTTTCAATCTACAAAATGGCCGATTAGGCTTATTTTTTCTGCTCATTATTTTTTTTGACGATTATATTTTTTTTTTACACTGGTTACAATAATGTTTCATTAAATAACGCAGTTTTCACTACCCCACCATTTAGGAGCAAGGCTTGGTAGTATTGTATTAATGAATGAACTCTAAGCTACTTTACCTTTTCATCTAAGTAGTTCTAGAATTTTATTGAGAATATGTATTTCAGTCTTGAAACGTTTTTAGGCCTGAAATGGAATTCTAATTCTGAAATGTGTATATAGTATAAATTTACGGTTCACATAAAGAGGTATTGTAACCTTGTATTTATTTAATAATAACAGTTCAAGAGACATAAAATATGAATGAATTAATGAAATAGGCTTTATTTTCAGCCAAACTGCTTAGTACACCCTCTATTAGCAGAATCTTACACACTGCTAAGTACATCCACAGTAATAGGAGAACTGTGAGCTCCTATGGATAGTGCTTTACTAATTTTTCTTTTAGTTATCTTTTTGTAAGAACCCATCCTTAACAAATTCCATTTAGTCAGAAATTATGTTATGAGCTGTACCTTTCCCCACGAAACGTTTCCTACCTAACTCCACAGGAGTTTTCAATTGTTCGTGGGACTATTTTATACCTACCCTCATCTAGTACATCACGTGATAATAAAACAATTCGTATCAAGTCAAGAAGACTTCTCTCCCTCATAGTTCTGCCCCATTCTTGCCAACATCACCCTTGGAGGCAAACACACGAACAACGGCCTTCAAGAAGACGATTGTTTAAGTTTAGGCCTCTTTAACTTAACTTATCTTTTTATCTTATTTAAAAAAAGATAAGTATGTTTTTTAAATAATAACTAGGTACAGTGGTATCCACTCACCCACTCACCCTTACACGAACAGTGGTATTGACCCATCTGCCTACCCTTACACGTACAGTGGTATTGATCCACCCGCGCACCCTTACACGTACAGTGGTAGGCCTATCCACTCACCTGCCCATCCTTACACGTAGAGTGGTATTGAACCACCCGCCTACCCATACATGTACAATGTACATAGTTATTGACCCACCCTTACACATACAGTGGTATGGATCCACCCGCCCTCCATTACACGTACAGTGGATTGACCCACCCGCACACCTTTACACGCACAGTGGTATTGATTTACATATTTTACAAATATGTAAAACAAGCCTCGACAAGTTTATATAACTTGTCGGTGAGGTCCGTGTAATAAACATTAAATATATATCCAAAGTGAGATGATTTAGGACGGCATTTTAATCTTATACTTAGTTCGGCAGTTACAATGAGAGTGAAAGTTGGGACGTGCCGGCTACGGTTTCACTGTCAGTCAATATTTTATTTTACACCGAAGAAACTGGTTTACATTTTTAAATTCCTGCCCATTCCAGTGTCTTCCTTGCCCATAACAGTTGTTATCTTCCTATGTGCGTAATTTTGTGTTCATCTGTCTGTTCTGGAGTTACATGAAGTGCGTTCCGTGACCGACACGGCCCATCACACAATCTGTTGCTTTTTCTAATATATTATTGTAATATTCCTGGAATTTTAATTAACAAGAAATAAATTACAATATATTACATTTATAATGTGAGCAATATATAACTTTGTTTTAAAGTAAACGTTATTCAATATCAGGAGTTTACTTGTTTATTTTATTGAATTCAATACGTTATTATAAGTGAGGGAAAATCACTGTTGTTATGTTACAAAATCTTTTTATAAATATCGTGAAAGCAAGAAAATAATACAGTGAAATGTGTTACTTTATGAAACTGAAGAGTAGTGATGAGTGCTGTAACATTCATTTAACACTGTAAAGCTAAATGAAACTATATCGTTTCACAAAAATTACCATGAATGCAATTTCTGATTTCCATTATTGTTCATTTCACTGCACGAGTTTACGTTAAAATAAGCAGATTTTGTGTCACTGTGCGATGAGCCAGACAATGTAATCATCTCTGCTCCGTCGTGTTACATGAGTAGGTTACACAGGGAACTAATGTGATGGCTTGAAAACAATGTACTGTATCTCTTGTCTGTTTATTGACTTCGAACTTTGATTTGATAAACGCACGTAAGTAACAATATAATCAAGGCTTCGAGTCTTCACATTGATAGAACACTACTTATAAGTCTATGTGTCTTTATCAAAGTAAATTATCACACACGTTTATACTATTGTAAGCCTTACAGTGTTAAATACAACTGGAAATAAATGTTATTTTATTGGTAAAGATGTAATAGATTTATTGTTTGGCTATTTTTGCTTGTGTTTAGCTTTTTTGTTTATTCCTTTTTTGATTGCTTAGTTTTACCGATACACAATTGATTGGTATCGTATTTTTGATTAAAGCCTCCCAGTCGCCAGTGAGGCTGAAAAGTATTTTGTAAATATAAACTAGTCTTATGACACATATGTGAGAACTTCCGTTTTCCAGTTTAAGTCATTATTTACATTTTGAACTTTAATGTATAGTAAATTTACATAGTATTAATAATTTGTTTTCAAAAAAGATAATCATGTAAAATAAAAATTGTATCAAATCACAAATCAGTATTTTAATACAAGGTAAACAAATATATTTACATGAGCATATTGTAACAATTAATTAATGACATAGTACCTGTTGTACATAACAAAATTAACATTCCTCCAATGTATTTATCCAAACTAAAGTTTAATATTGTATTAAATGTTAAAATAACATTAGATACTATTCAATACATACTCTATTTTTCACTATAAAAATATATACACATACACTCATACATAAATACATTATAATGAGTTATGTATGTATATATATACATATATATATATATATATATATATATATATATATATATATATATATATATATATATATATATATAAACTACTACATACGTATATAAACCGTACATCAATAATATTTTTATTAAATAAATTGACATTAAACTTCCATAGGATTTATATAGTATAAAATTCTCTAAATGAACGTACGAAGTACAATAGTACTGTGGAGATCTAAAGTAAGCGATTATCGGCATTGGTTTTCAATACACGTTTGATCAATGTATTCACTCATACCTTACATATCGATAAATAAATTATATATAAATTCTAAAAAGCAACATATCTTATAATATAAATAATTCAATGAAGTAAAAAGTGTAATTAGTTTTCTTAATTTGTTAACTAACTGCTTATAATATATTTATCTAGTGCCACAACTGGATTAAAAACTGATATTTCTAAACATAATAAAATACATAGTATTTTTGTTATCCAGTTTCATTTTATAAATAGGGGACTTCATTTTCCCAGATTCAGGCAAGGTTTTTTCTAACACCGGAGCACTCAGCAAGCCAAATCACCGAGCCTGACAATCAACGAGTAATGCATTCTTGTTTTGTTTGATAAATATTGACAATTTACACAGGAATAAAATTGAAAATATTTCAGTCTGTTATTTAGTTAGGATTCACTAAAAATTTTCTGTTATCTTAAATAAAAATTACTTATAATTTAAATATTTCCCATTGCATTACTTTTTTAAATAAAAACAATTAAACAAACTAAACAAGTCAACTGTAATTAATACTCCAATATACTACTAATAACACTGTTAAAATATACTTAAAGTTCTCAGAACACAATCATATAAATTATTGTTTCTATTATCAAATCATCTTTCGTCAAGATATGAACACATATGTACTTATTATGAGTGTAATAAAGTGTTGGGTAGTGTCTGATGTGCTATTTTTTGCTAAATAATGCCAATTATTCCTTATTGAGTGTTATTATTCATGGTGCCTAGAAAAAAAGGCGGTAGGTATCACACGCATCTCCCATGACGTCACGTGGGTAAAGTGACAGCTGGGTGGAATAACTAACAACAAATTAACGCAAAAAATACAGATCTAATTCCCAAGGTTACAATTCATTCTGATTAGTGGTAGCTTCCTTTCTATACTAGTTGAAAGCTTCCATTTGACTGTTGGATTTAGTTACCAGAATTTAATAGAATAATCAAGCCATCTGACTTCATACATATGACGTCACAATCTACCGCACACCACCACCATAATACTCTTGATTATGTTATTATTTACAAATATGCGTGCCCGCATTTACAAAAATGATTATCAGCTGATTCCTTTCAAACTTTGTTTTGACTTTGACGGGAATAGAACAATTTTTAAACTGAGAACGTTTAGTTCATGGAGCTGGGATTTAACCAACTAAGCTACTGACACGTTTGACCAATAATAGAACTTCACATTCGTGAAATGTAGATCCAGTAATCCGTAGAGTAGAAAGATCTTTAATCCTAGATTTGTAGTCAGTATAATGACTCACGATTTGAATGTGTTCAATAGGAATTTGTATTTTAGTCATGTTTAAACGTGCTAACTTTGTACATTCCATTTACTTCAAACATTTGTAGGTATTATACTTAAATACATGTAGGAAATTTATAAATAATAGCCGACACCCCTTGCTGCGCTACGGGGTGGTTCTCTAAGCTTCCTTGCCTAACCATCCGTGGTTCAATCTAAACCTTCACATAAAAATAAAAACTCAGCCTGTTGCTTGTTCTCCTACATAATAAAGTTTTATAGTCTATAAAACGCCTGTCTACTTATGGGGGATGCACAGTAGTGCAACCATGTAAGAATCAATATAAATGACCTTGGCTTAATGAAAACCAAATTGGCCAAGATCTTGTATCATGTTTATTTAGTAGCTATTTTAAATAAATTATTATGTTAAATAAATGCCAATGTGTTACTCTTGTGGAAAAAAGTAAACATTGAAGTGATGTTTCTACTATTTTGGAAAGGAGTTTCAAAAAATCCTATCTTAATAGGTCTCTATGATACAAATCTAACTCCTCTCCAAATTTCATCAAAATTTATTCATTGGTTCCAGAGGTTTCACGTGAAGAGTGAATACATAGTTTTCAGTTTTTATTTATTAAGATAGGCTCTGTCTCACACATTTGTGAGATGAATGGTGGACATGAACTTGAAAGGAGTAATTTTTTTATCTTAAAAAACAAATCCCCATATTTATGTGATAATTTGGGCCAGAATCATTTTAAAATGTGCAAAATAGATATGTATTTTTTTTCTCATTTTGATTAGTAATTTAAATTATATTAGAGTAAAACTTTGGAATTACTACTCGCTGAGATGATTACTTGCAAAAACTTTGTAGCTCAAGTTAACCATTCCTTAACCCTGCAGTGGTGACGCTCTGTCTGACAAGCCGCGTCGTTATTATTTAGAAATTCCAACAACACCAGAAGAGGTGAAAGGAAGTACTTCTCAGAAGCTGCCACCTAGACAGTTCTGAGTTGTCGGCTATTGGGACTTAGACGTCATATTTATCATTTTAAGATTTTATGAATTTGCGGTCACAACTCACGTCTTCATAATAAAATCACTTAACTTGAAGTTATTTTTTCTTCTTTTTTTAGGCTGTCTTTTTAACGATTATGTAAAATAAATTAAACTGTTATATGTGGTCAGGAAATGTATTAAATGAAATAAGATATTTTTTATCAACTTCTAACAATTGTTAAATTGTGTGAACACTTAATTTACTTAATATTCGTATGTACAGCATAAGTAATTATTTAAGTTACGAGCTATTTTTACTAATATTAGTTATTTTTATAGACTTATCCATCTAAGTATATCAACTAGATTCCTGTAAAACTAATATTCATAAAATTAAGAATAATTAATTTTCAATAGTTCCTTATATTTCAATTTTTTATTTACCACGTATACGTAATATTTAGCTAGAAAATAAAAACAATTTGCGAAGTGTTCCGTCTACTTTATTAAGATACTTTTCTGAAATGTGGCACAGCCAAATAGGTGTTTGAGGTGTCGATGGTTACACCAGGGGTCAGTAGGTTCATCTAATTCACCCCAACCCCACTTTTTCATTCCTCCCAATCCAGCACAGCTTGTCTCGCTTGATCACCAATTATATTGACACTGTCTTTACGTTTCCTAGCCTACAGTTTTAAGTATAGGAAAATGTATAAAAAGTTGTTTTATCTATAAAATACTAATTGTAAAAAAACCATTACATATTTTATCTAAGAGCTCTTTTTCATAAATATAGATTTAATTAGTTAACTAGCAAAAATTCAGTTCTGTATTTTATATTTAAGCGCGTAAAAATATTACGAGAAGAGTAAAAAAAAGCTCGTACAAAGAAAATATTTCAAATGAGAGTTTTATTAGTGATTTTGATTTCACTATTTCATGACAATTTTACAGTTTTCACAATAAATACTTTCCATAAATTAGTAAATGGAGTTCTTATAAACATTATTTCATTCAACTTCGACTTTTTTCCTTTAAAATAGAAATGTCAAATCCATCCAAATTTATATACGTCTTTTCATGGTTCTAAAAGACGTATTTAGTATTTAAGTAATACATCATACAAACGAAACAGTAGTGCTATTTAACTATGCTGAATCAACATTTCGAACAATGTAATGAAAAAAATACCATCTGCTTAGTTCAGTAAAATATGTACAGGGTGTTCTTTTGAATGCGTACACATTGTATCCTCTATTGTGTTTTTTAATCAATTGAGTTGTATTGAAGTATTCTTAATGGTTTAAATTATAGAATAATTTCCAGTTTCAACAAAATAACTAAATTTCTGATAAACATGGTTAAACTATTTTACAATAATTTATTTAATATGTTTTTTACGTGACTGTACCTTGCAGCCCACTGCTGCTGGAGGGGAACTGTGGTTGAAAAAGTAAACATTTTCTCCTCTCTACCCACCATTTAGTTTGAGTTTATGATTACAATATAATTGTCTTAACGTATCTACCGATCTATATAGACGTAGCTATAGTGTATGAATGTATGTACGTACAGGTACAATGTACGATGACTCGTGAGGGTCGTTACAGTGACGTCAATTGTATTTAACATACATTCGGTTCGAGAGCCAGGCTGGAAGAGAGGTTCTCTAATCCGTCCCCCACCCACGCACTGTGGAATCATGCTTATGAGAGCGGCCATCTAACCTGCCAAAAGAAATAAAACTTAGTGATATAGAAAGTTGAATTTTTCCCATTTCCCATTTAAAATGTTTAAACGTTACACAACCACTTTAAAATGTTCTGCAATATCAATTATAACTTTATAGGGAGAACTGTTAAAGTTCTTTTACTGTGAAAACCATTTAAACATAAAAAGTACTAAATATTACATGCTTATAAAACTATACTTTGACCATTATAAACTGTCTGCAATGCTAACGAAAGACTAAATGTTTGGAGAAAAATTTTTAACTTCTCACTTTATTAACCGATTGATCACAATATAATAAGTTGCCAAAGTTTCTGAAATCAGTTTTCCAGCTACAGCTGTTCTGTTACTGAGTCTGGTAGTTAACTTCTATAACTGTATATCTTTGTATTTATCATCGTCAATACGTAGGATTGTGTTGTAGAATGGTTATTTAAGTAAATAAAGACAGATGACTATAATTTCTAAACGTGAATTATTATACTTAACTCCACAATACTAACCAAGGGATATAAGAATACTAAATATATTATAAGGGGGGAATGTTCTCATTAGTGAGACTAGTTAATCACTTGGAATTACTATGCTGATACGCTTTCAATTGCGATAGGAATGAGACTAGGTGGGACTGGTAAAATGTATATAGAAAAATATTTACTTACCATATGTTTCTATATCTTTATTCGCAGTTCAGTACAACCAACAGCAGGATTCTTACCTTGGATCTAGTTCCTCTTTAATCTGTTAGTGATTGGTTGAAATTTCGTAATGAGTTTTATTGTTATAACTTAAAAATCCCTCATTGCACATTAATATTGAATAGAAAATGTTTTATTCGGATGTTTTTTATTTTATCAATTAAGCCTAGTATTAATGAAGCATGTCATATTAACCTTTTGTAAGTTACTACTAATGTTTTAAACAACTATTAAACGTTCTATAAAAACCAGAAGAAAACGCCCATATCACCAAATCCAATTGCAGAAATGGAAAATGTCTTACTTGTTCAGTAATTGCAATATATTATCCTTCCCCTTATTGCTATATAGGACAGTTAATAATAACACGGAAAAGGGCAATTTAAGATTTTAAAAATACAACAACAAACAGTATTTCAACTTTCTGTTATATTAAACACTGGTTTCTGTAAATTATAATTTTTTCCCAGGCCATACTGCGATAACAACAAATATTAAAATGTGCTGTATAAATAAACAATGAAGAAACATTCAATTTATCATTTCTTAACTTTGAACGCTCACTACTTAAGTTAGAGACAACCTTTTGATGTCAGATTTAGGTGGTTTACTCTGTTAATAAAAGGCCTTTATTTCCATCAAACTCGACAAATGTTAACATTAAATATTATAACGAATAATTAGTGACTCATGAGTTGGACGTCATCTCGGTACTCAAAATTAATGAAAAGGCCATGCATTTCGTATAACGGATAACTTAAAGCAATGAAGAAAAGTCGTAATTTGTACCAGTCTAAGATTCATAGTTGAGTAGCTGTAACAAACTGGCCATGCTACTCAACAGAAAAGCCATTGTTTTTGTTATACACTGTATTGATGTTTAGATTAAATATAGATGTATGCATGTAAAACTAACTGTATGTATCGACGATTCAATTAAATTAACGCGTAAATAAATGCACTAGGGGACACCCCTGCACGTTTCACGTGCCAACCCCGACTGTCACTGCGCTCGATACACTTCGGCCTCGCATGCGACTTTGACTAGAAATAATAGTAGATTATCTGGATAACGTAAAATTACTGTATTAAATTTATTTACAGTATTTAACTCACACTATTTCTTTTGCAACCTATTTATTAGTATAGGGTATTACGTAGCCTATTTCAAACGTGTTTATTTCATTTGTTTTTGTTAACAGCTGAAGATTTAACTCTTAATGCATCAATAGGATAATGTCAAATATATAAAAGAAATCTGTTTATTTATTTACATAAGAGCTATTATTAATTTTCTAAAATAAAATCAACCCAATGGTATTCTTATAGGAAAAAGTAAATTTTAAGGGGCTGTTTCTTTTGGAATGGAATTTCGAAAAATCCTTTCTTATGCGGTTCTATCCACACTAAAGCTAACTATCCTTTAAATTTCGCGTAATCCCTTCGGTGGTTTTTGACATTTCGTGATGAGTGAGTGAGTGAGTGAGTGAGTTGATGGTATATATATATATATATATATATATATATATATATATATATATATATATATATATATATATATATATATATATACAGTATATATAAAGTATGACGATAAATAGTTACTGAACCTGTTCAGTATTATTCTGCTCACTAGTTATTCGTTTTTTTCTTCTATCCACTCCAGCTGATATCATCGTCTAACATTCTTGACTAAAACGTGTGAATATTAAGGCTATATATGCACGGTTAACCGATATAATGTACTGTTGGCACAGTGCTGTAACCCAGCTACTTGGTGATAAAGTATTGTGAAGATAGTAGGTGACAGCCTCTATACTCCGTCCTTTTACGAGTAATACAGACATGGCATCCGCTGAATGATTTCTATCGACGTGGACACTACTAGAGAAGTCTGAGGTGTCCATGTTGGGTGGTAGTCAGTGTTCGGATGTTGTGTAGGGAAGAGAACGGAGTATCAGGCTTGCCAATCAGCTGAAAATCACGTATTCCACGTAAATCTGTAGGTCTCTTAGTTGGCCTGGCTAATTGGGCTATTAATAAATGGCTCTTTTTCAGGAAAAGTCAAACTCAGTTAGTAACCGGACTACACTCATCCTACAATCATTCATATTCACCTTAAATTACGCACATTGTTGTGTAGACGTCCCATATGTAAGAATTTAAGAATGAATTAACACAATTTAACAAGTATGCCAATAAATCCTAACAGAATATTTATTACTATAATTGGCCGATACTATCTGAACTCACACAATTATTTTATGGCCCAGAAAAATGGTTAATACACAATTTTAATGATTTGATATATACAAGTTAACGTAATTAGTTAAGATAATGCATAATTGTTATCAAACCAGTGTGTTGAGTTAGGAGGTGAGGTTTCTAAGGACACCGTTGCTTCGGTGTTTATCACGAACTTTAAGATTTTAACTAAGCTACTAAATTGTTTATTTTATGGAACAACTCTTTCATACAATACCTACGAGACGTATATTCTATCTAACAGATTTTTTTTTTTTTTTTTTTTTTTAGGATCGAAATCAATTCATTGATCAAAGAAGTATTGATATTAGACAAACTTGTATTCAAAGCCCTCTACTTGGTTTAATTCGTGGTGAAGACATTTATCAAGCTGACAGCTCCATGTGGGAACAAAAGCCTCCTTAATCACTTTATACGATATCACTTCTTCCTTACTTAGGCAACGTTTTACTTAGGTTTATTAATTTAAAATTCATATTCTGAAATACCATCAACTAACTTTCAAATCCAGTGTTAATTTTTAGTTTCTCCGAGAAAAATGATAATATCTCTAGAGTGATTTTACCTTAAATTAAACCGTTAGATGTCTTTAAAAACTCTAAAATTGCAGAAGTATTTGTATATCCTACTAACGTACATGTTGCTAATGGAATAATTGCTTTTCTACTAATATTGGATATTCAAAATTAGCCTTAACATTTTTATGGAATGCTTATATTTGGAACTATTATAGTTAGACAAATGTCTTGTGATAAAACGACTGAAAAAGTGTTAAAACTATTATTATAGATGTATTTACAAAAATAATCATATAACAGTAAAATATAATTTGGAAATGTTTTTATTGTTACCTAAATTACCACTAATTACCATGAAACATACAAAATAAATAAATAAAGAAAAAATCCAATTATAAGCAAAAATTAACCTTTTGAAAAAAAGTTCTACTCAATTAAATAATACTTTAGCTAATTTAGAATATCTAGTAATTCTCTGTATACATTAACATAATGATAATATTAATGTACGCCCACGGCTGTTATTTTAAAATAAAATTCATTAAGCCAATACAAATAGGACAATTCATCATAATAATTTTATGTACACAATATTTCTGGACATAGTTTACTTTGAAAGGGAATTTGGTTCCAAACACTTAACCCGCTGTGTAGACATTGCTGGGAAGGGACTCGCATACCGCATGAGTTTACTATTCAAGCAATAGACAAAACTGTCACGGCGCTGTGTAGGCAATCCAGATGTTTCTGTAAATGTTACGGCGCTGTATAGGCAATTTAGATACTCCTAATAATACTATTGTTAGCGCAGAAATTATGTGCACCTGAGTTTGAAGGCTGTTTTCTAAGGAACTAAGAGACTTAATAAAAGTTCTTATCACACAATTGTTTTCTTCGTTAGGTTGTGCGTTTTTATATGTCCATTTTTTTAAATGTATTACAAGTTTTAATAATTTTTATCTTAGTTGGAAAAAAAGAAATACCCGGAATTTGAACTAGTTTTCACTGTACATCAATTTTACACCATTATTACTCATAGATCCATTATTGTATCGCATTTAAATTTCATACCTGGTTGATAAGAATGTTTTCCGTAAGTTTTATAAATTTTATAATTTTTACTTTTCAAGGAAAAAATGTCTTACCAATTCCCTGAAACATATTTCTCTTGGCTTCTATAAGTCGTAAAATTAATTACTTGATCTTGTTTTAATGAGGATTACATGTATAGTTACGATCCATAATTTCCATGTGTGTAAGTAAATGCAGTGGTTTTATATTGATTTATATCAATCGAAATGTATCAATTTAAAGTTATTTTAAATTGATTTAAAACTATTTTAAATCACTACATTTACTACCACATATAATATAAGTGTACCACAACTATACATGTGAAAAGGATTACAACAAGACCAAGCAATTAATTTTTCGACTTCTAGAAGCCAAGAAATCAAGGTTTCAGGAAATTTAGAAGAACTTTTTTTTCAAATAGCAAACATTTCAAAATTTATAGAACGTATATAAAACATTCCTATCACCAGAAAAGGTGATGCACTACCGGTATTTCGAGTAATAAATGTAAAAACTTGATGTACAGAGAAAACTGGTTCAAATTCTGGTACTTTTTTGTTCCAACTCGTATAAAAATCATTAAAACGAAATAGAATTTAAAAACTTATATTTCAAAACGTATTAAGCGAGGAAAATTATGGTATGATTAGATTTTTCGTAGGCCTCTTAGTTCCTTATAAAACAACCTTTATAAGGAATTATTTTTCTTACTTAAACGCTTGTTTTATGCATGCTGCAGTTCCGAAAACAGTAATCAAATGTATAAATAATAATAAAAATCCTAAATGTTATAAATAGTAATTATTTTTTATATCGTAGTGTCTTGAGTTATTGATGGTATTTTCAATCGTTACCAAAATCATAAAATCGAACAATTAATTAAAAAAAATTAAAAAAATTATAATATTTTTGTTTTTTTTTTTTAATGCAAAGTGTGTAATTTTTCTTTTTATAAGTAAGCTAGCTAATAGATGAAAGATTCAATAATATACAATTAAAATGTAATAAAACAATATAAAATGTTTTTTATGAAAATTGATAGAAATATTGTTGTTTTTGTGCATTAATTTGCCAGTGAAAAAAACAATGAATTTCAGTTTGAAAATTATTTGTATAATTTATTTTCATCAATAAAATGTGTATTCCATGGAACATATTGATGAAATGTGTTAATTTCAACTAAAACCCTCCACCACTTTAGCCCGTGTTGTCCCGTCAGTCGACATCGCCGATGTTTGATGTTTGGCCAGCCATTTCCTGATTGCGTTCTTTAAAAGTACTCTCGATAATTATGGTCAGCCATCGAAAGCAGTTTTTTCTTATGAATTTGTTAATAGTTTATACAAATAGTAAGTTCATGTTACAAAATAGGAAATCCAGCTGGAGAAATAAATTGTCATCTCACAAATTCTAAATATATCTTGCATCTACGTCTTAAACTATTTTAATCAGGAAGAAAATTATCAATACTAAAGTTTCCTAATAAATAAAGTTTTTGAGATTTACTTAAAAGAAATGGTACAGTCCATTTTACAAATTTATTACAAGTATTTTTTTAATTAGCATGATACGTGTTTGTATATTTACAGTACATGTTAACGTCACAAAAAATATACTACAATATAAGAACAAAATGCACAAAATTACTACAATACATATACAAAATGGACAAATATATCAACATGCAGGCACAATAAGCAAAAATATACTACAATATAAGTACATAATGCACAAAATTACTACAATACATATACAAAATGCACAAATATATCAACATACAGGCACAATAAGCAAAAATATACTACGAAACAAGTACAACATACACAAATATATCAAAGTACAAGCACAATATGCACAAATATACTACATACAAGTACAAAATGAACAAATATATATGATTACAAGAACAATATGCACAAATATACTACAATTTAAGTATAGAATGAACTATTATATCAAAGTACAAGCACAATATGCACAAATATGATTCAATACAAGTACAGAATGAACAAATATATCAAAGTACAAGCACAATATGCACAAATATACTGTACTACAATACAAGTAAAGAATGAACAAATATATCAAATTACAAGCACAAAATGCACAAATATACTACAATACAGGTACAAAATGCACAAATACTATCGTCATCTATTTCGGCAAACCACGTTCACCTTCCTCAGACCAAAGAGATTCAGAAATTTATTACCGTACGTTAAAATCATACGGGTTGTTATTTTGAAAGAATTTTAAATTACAACAAACTTTCAAAGTAAAAGTTTAAATTTTAAAATATGAAGCGTCTAAAGGTAATTAATAAAGTTTTTGCAGCTAAACTTAAGACTACACATGTATGGGAGGGTAATCCCAACTAAGCTGGCATGTTAGAATACATTACATCCATGTTGAGACCATGTGTAAGGTAGGTAGGTGGAAATGTCTTCTGAAGCCATGTTACAGGTCCTCTTACGTACATAAGATATGAGTGTCTAGTATTGTCTCTACGTAATTATTTTGGATGAAAAGGACCACCACGTATAGCCTAATTTCCATAAGGGAAAGGTGGCTTTTAACTAATACTTCTTAATTGTGAAGGTCTTCATCATATGTTAGATTGATGATCTTTCAGTTCTAACGTATATTTTTAAAAATAAAAAACACATATATATCCTATATTACGAAATGAACACCTTTATTTATGATGCGGAGATAGAACTTATAGGTTCCCTCTAACATTCATCTTCAACTTTATTCTGTTGTTATAGACATATTTTCTTTTATATTACTTTCATAATTATTGCGTACTCAGTAGTAAACAATATAATATATTTTTATTAATGCGGGTTCCAAAAAAGAGATAAAAATTACAAACTGCCTTTCCAAATCCCTATAAAATTAACCTTCATAAGGACAAAGACGTACGAAAATACTTTTATTTAAAGTAGAATAAGTTCAAACAATGTCCAACTAATATCTGTAGACCGAACACGTCAAACGTACGTGGCTTATACATTCCTACAGTTATACGAAAAAGCAATACAAGTTCACCTACCATTAAAATTAACTATGCTCTTATACTTATCAGGTGAAGTGTAATAAAACTAATCATATGAAAAATGAAGAAGAACCACAATATTAAATACGAATTTATGTAATCAAACAATATAGGTGATATTGATGAAAATATTAACTCACCAAGTTTGTTTCAGTAAAATCAACTCAGCAATGCAATATCAGTTTCCATGCAAGATTAATGAAACGACTAAGGACTGTCAAGTATTTTGGTACGGCAATACACTGTTGGTTAAGACCTTTACAAACATTTGGCACCAGAGCAGCTTCCTCGCATCTGACAGCCTTGTTCCCAAACTAAAGGCATAGTAAAGGGTTTAGACATGACAACACACTGTAAGTTGAGAGCTTCACAAACACATGGCACCACAGCTACCTACTCGCGTCTGACAGCCTTGTTCCCAAACTAAAGGCATAGTAAAGGGTTTAGACATGACAACACACTGTAAGTTGAGAGCTTCACAAACACATGGCACCACAGCTACCTACTCGCGTCTGACAGCCTTGTTCCCGAACTAAAGTCATAGTAAAGGGTTTAGACATGACAACACACTGTAAGTTGAGAGCTTCACAAACACATGGCACTATAGCAACCTCCTCACATCTGACAGCCTTGTTCCCGAACTAAAGTCATAGTAAAGGGTTTAATCATGACAACACACTGTAAGTTGAGAGCTTCACAAACACATGGCACTATAGCAACCTCCTCACATCTGACAGCCTTGTTCCCGAACTAAAGTCATAGTAAAGGGTTTAATCATGACAACACACTGTAAGTTGAGAGCTTCACAAACACATGGCACTATAGCAACCTCCTCACATCTGACAGCCTTGTTCCCGAACTAAAGTCATAGTAAAGGGTTTAATCATGACAACACACTGTAAGTTGAGAGCTTCACAAACACATGGCACCTATAGCAACCTCCTCACATCTGACAGCCTTGTTCCCGAACTAAAGTCATAGTAAAGGGTTTAATCATGACAACACACTGTAAGTTGAGAGCTTCACAAACACATGGCACCACAGCTACCTACTCACATCTGACAGCCGTGTTCCCGAACTAAAGGCATAGTAAAGAGTTTAATCATGACAACACACTGTAAGTTGAGAGCTTCACAAACACATGGCACCACAGCTACCTACTCACATCTGACAGCCTTGTTCCCGAACTAAAGGCATAGTAAAGAGTTTAAGCATGACAACACACTGTAAGTTGAGAGCTTCACAAACACATGGCACCACAGCTACCTACTCACATCTGACAGCCTTGTTCCCGAACTAAAGGCATAGTAAAGAGTTTAATCATGACAACACACTGTCAGTTGAGAGCTTCACAAACACATGGCACCACAGCTACCTACTCGCATCTGACAACCTTGTTCCTGAACTAAAGGCATAGTAAAGAGTTTAATCATGACAACACACTGTAAGTTGAGAGCTTCACAAACACATGGCACCACAGCTACCTACTCACATCTGACAGCCTTGTTCCTGAACTAAAGGCATAGTAAAGGGTTTAAGCATGACAACACACTGTAAGTTGAGAGCTTCACAAACACATGGCACCACAGCTACCTACTCACATCTGACAGCCTTGTTCCCGAACTAAAGGCATAGTAAAGAGTTTAAGCATGACAACACACTGTAAGTTGAGAGCTTCACAAACACATGGCACCACAGCTACCTACTCACATCTGACAGCCTTGTTCCCGAACTAAAGGCATAGTAAAGAGTTTAATCATGACAACACACTGTCAGTTGAGAGCTTCACAAACACATGGCACCACAGCTACCTACTCGAATCTGACAACCTTGTTCCTGAACTAAAGGCATAGTAAAGAGTTTAAGCATGACAACACACTGTAAGTTGAGAGCTTCACAAACACATGGCACCACAGCTACCTACTCGCATCTGACAACCTTGTTCCCGAACTTAAGGCATAGTAAAGGGTTTAAGCATGACAACACACTGTAAGTTGAGAGCTTCACAAACACATGGCACCACAGCTACCTACTCGCGTCTGACAGCCTTGTTCCTGAACTAAAGGCATAGTAAAGGGTTTAATCATGACAACACACTGTCAGTTGAGAGCTTCACAAACACATGGCACCACAGCTACCTACTCGCATCTGACAACCTTGTTCCTGAACTAAAGGCATAGTAAAGGGTTTAAGCATGACAACACACTGTCAGTTGAGAGCTTCACAAACACATGGCACCACAGCTACCTACTCGCATCTGACAACCTTGTTCCCGAACTTAAGGCATAGTAAAGAGTTTAAGCATGACAACACACTGTAAGTTGAGAGCTTCACAAACACATGGCACCACAGCTACCTACTCGCATCTGACAACCTTGTTCCCGAACTAAAGGCATAGTAAAGGGTTTAAGCATGACAACACACTGTAAGTTGAGAGCTTCACAAACACATGGCACCACAGCTACCTACTCGCATCTGACTGCCTTGTTCCCGAACTTAAGGCATAGTAAAGGGTTTAAGCATGACAACACACTGTCAGTTGAGAGCTTCACAAACACATGGCACCACAGCTACCTACTCGCATCTGACTGCCTTGTTCCCGAACTAAAGGCATAGTAAAGGGTTTAAGCATGACAACACACTGTCAGTTGAGAGCTTCACAAACACATGGCACCACAGCTACCTACTCGCATCTGACAGCCTTGTTCCCGAACTAAAGGCATAGTAAAGGGTTTAAGCATGACAACACACTGTCAGTTGAGAGCTTCACAAACACATGGCACCACAGCTACCTACTCGCATCTGACAACCTTGTTCCCGAACTTAAGGCATAGTAAAGAGTTTAAGCATGACAACACACTGTAAGTTGAGAGCTTCACAAACACATGGCACCACAGCTACCTACTCGCATCTGACAACCTTGTTCCCGAACTAAAGGCATAGTAAAGGGTTTAAGCATGACAACACACTGTAAGTTGAGAGCTTCACAAACACATGGCACCACAGTTACCTACTCGCATCTGACTGCCTTGTTCCTGAACTAAAGGCATAGTAAAGAGTTTAAGCATGACAACACACTGTCAGTTGAGAGCTTCACAAACACATGGCACCACAGCTACCTGCTCGCATCTGACAACCTTGTTCCCGAACTAAAGGCATAGTAAAGGGTTTAAGCATGACAACACACTGTCAGTTGAGAGCTTCACAAACACATGGCACCACAGCTACCTACTCGCATTGGACAGCCTTATTCCCGAACTAAAGGCATAGTAAAGAGTTTAATCATGACAACACACTGTCAGTTGAGAGCTTCACAAACACATGGCACCACAGCTACCTACTCGCAACGGACAGCCTTATTCCCGAACTAAAGGCATAGTAAAGGGTTTAAGCATGACAACACACTGTAAGTTAAGAGCTTCACAGACACATGGCACCACAGCTACCTACTCACATCTGACAGCCTTGTTCCCGAACTAAAGTCATAGTAAAGGGTTTAATCATGCCAACACACTGTAAGTTAAAAGCTTCACAAACACATGGCACTATAGCAACCTCCTCACGTCTGACAGCCTTGTTCCCGAACTAAAGTCATAGTAAAGGGTTTAATCATGACAACACACTGTAAGATAAGAGCTTCACAGACACATGGCACCACAGCTACCTACTCACATCTGTCAACCTTGTTCCCGAACTAAAGTCATAGTAAAGGGTTTAATCATGACAACACACTGTAAGTTGAGAGCTTCACAAACACATGGCACTATAGCAACCTCCTCACATCTGACAGCCTTGTTCCCGAACTAAAGTCATAGTAAAGGGTTTAATCATGACAACACACTGTAAGTTAAGAGCTTCACAGACACATGGCACCACAGCTACCTACTCACATCTGACTACCTTGTTCCCGAACTAAAGTCATAGTAAAGGGTTTAAGCATGACAACACACTGTAAGTTAAGAGCTTCACAGACACATGGCACCACAGCTACCTACTCACATCTGACAGCCTTGTTCCCGAACTAAAGTCATAGTAAAGGGTTTAATCATGCCAACACACTGTAAGTTAAAAGCTTCACAAACACATGGCACTATAGCAACCTCCTCACGTCTGACAGCCTTGTTCCCGAACTAAAGGCATAGTAAAGAGTTTAATCATGACAACACACTGTAAGTTAAGAGCTTCACAGACACATGGCACCACAGCTACCTACTCACATCTGACAACCTTGTTCCCGAACTAAAGGCATAGTAAAGGGTTTAAGCATGACAACACACTGTAAGTTAAGAGCTTCACAAACACATGGCACTATAGCAACCTCCTCACGTCTGAAAACCTTGTTCCCAAACTAAAGTCATAGTAAAGGGTTTAAGCATGACAACACACTGTAAGTTGAGAGCTTCACAAACACATGGCACTATAGCAACCTCCTCACGTCTGACAGCCTTGTTCCCGAACTAAAGTCATAGTAAAGGGTTTAAGCATGACAATACACTGTCAGTTAAGATCTTCACAAACACATGGCACCACAGTAGCCTCCTCGCGTCTGACAGACTTGTTACCGAACTTAGGGCTTAGTAAAGGGTTTTGACATGTCAACTCACTATCGGCTGTAGGCATTGCAAACAGGTGCATCATAGCTTTCTTCTCACGTTTATTAACCTTGTTTTAGAACTACATGGCTTATTATAAGATTTATAATGGCAACATACTGTTGGCTGAGGGCTTAATGAATTGATTGTTAATTACAGACGCATTTCATTTAAGGTGAAGACCCTCACGTTTCTTAATAAAGCTCTCTAAGCCTATATAAACTGTTTGTAGCGAATCTCCTTTACATGAAAGTTATAAGATAACAGTAATATGACCTTTTCTACAAAAACTGTATTTGTATTATGAGAAAAAAGTTGGTGAATAACCTCAAGAATCGTACTTTTATCAGGACCACTGTTCGGTTTCTATGAACAATTGTAACTAGGGGAAAGAGTAGAGAAATTTTATTTACATAGGCATTAGTAAATTTTTAACAGAAACTTTAAATGAACTGTAGTACTGTAAATTAAGGATCGTGAGAGAGTATGGCAAAAGTCGTACATTTCCAGACATACTAATAATTTACGATTTAATATGCCTCATATATGTTTGTAAATTTGTGAAAGTTGAATATCAATTTTTCGTCAAGAGTTATACGTCTGACAAGATTTTTTTAGGCTCTGATAAAAATATACGCATAGAAAAATAATGCTATGTCCAATACATCTAGTTTTTTGTACAGGGCCAACACGTTGGTAATTATAGTTATTTATATAGAAGACAATAATGTTTATTCGACTTAAGAATGTGTGGTATTTAGATTGTCAACATTTCACTTCGTTTACTGATGAAAGGTGAAATTATTTCTTTTTACGAGTAATCATTATGTGTTGTGCGTTCTCCGATATCAGATTATTTAGTTACAGTATCTGGGACAGTGAAAACCTACAATACCTTTTACCTTCATTATTAATGTATTTTCAATTTTAAATAATTTATCTAGTGAGCTAAAATTACAAAGTTGCTGATCCTCTACATTTTACAGCACTGCACTATCCAGTGATTTAAGGATGTTACCAAGCTCCTTAGGGACTAATTGTGGAGAATTAAGTGATGGCTTATGTTCTCAGACCTATAAATCAGCAGGTTGTCATCAGTGAGAACACTACTTGAGAATATGTCCGTGTTAGTTAGTACCCAAGTGATAGTAGTACAACTGATTGATATTGCACAGAGATATGGCTTGTATGTTAGCTAAAAATTTGACAACACTATGTCATACAAATCCCTTGATAATCTCGAAGTCCCTTAATTTCTTCCTCTGTTATTAGTAAAAGGTCAATTTTAACTATCAGTCGATTTTATATAGTTACAAACACTACATCCACTCATATATATTGATCACACTCTTTCGCAACCTGCAAATACCACAGAGAAACAAAAAATATAATAATAGACCTTTCAATTGGGCGAAATAAAATTAAATCATATACTTTCAATAGTATTAAAAACATCAAATAGTAATAAATATATCTTCAGTTTTTGACTACAAACGTCCTTTGAATTAAAGCAAATCCCTTGCAAAATTCCTCTATATCAAAGACTGCTAGCTACTGGCAGACTAAGTGATTTGTTTGGCAAACTTGTGATTCTCCAAGTATTTACATTTGGATTAGGAACTTCAATTGGCAAGACTGTTTGTGGCAGGCCGTTACTTATTGAAAATGTTGGCAAAACTTTCACAAAGCCGTTTCTCATTTATATAGCAGTTATTTCTGTATTGTTCAATTGTTATAAGGTATTGTTAGCAGTATTTTCATTTTAAACAGATATTATTCATTCCTTTTAACAGAGATTTTACTAAAAAAATTGAATATTTAAATTGATTAGTTCATAGTTCAATTATGAACAATATCTGTGTACGCTTAGATAAAACAATAAAACTATTACTGTTCAGTAGGTATCATTATGATAGTTGATAGTTAATATGACTTTTTTCAAGTGATGTGACAGCCACTTGAAAAAAAACGTGAAGCCAACTATACGATGTGCGTGTTATTTACTTAATTCCAAATTGTGTCACGTATAAACTTTGTCATTTTGTTTTACTGATTTGCAACATTCATTTCTATGAAGAACTCACAGATAATTTATGACAATACCTAATCTGCGTACAAGAATTATGAATACCCCCCATCTACACTATCTTCTGAGTTATGTTCATTCAAACATTTTAAGAATAGCCAAATGAAAATAAATAATTTAAAAACATTACTTTTTTGAAATTAAAGCTCTGAAATTATCTAATAAAATGCCTTTTGTCTAATTTAATTATTCTAGTTATTATCTATATATGTCTGATATGAAATTCATAAAGGTAACAAGTACAGAGTGTTTCTTTCAAAACAATTTCAATAAAGTGAACAACAATTTAAATCAGCTGGTAGCTAAGGAAGAAGAAGAACCAGGGATACCAACCTATGAACTTGTAATTATCTTAAGACTTCATTTTCTGCAGTTGTAAATAGGGTTGCGTTTTACAATAAACACCCTGTATAACATGTTGGCAATTAAAAATAAAAAAAAATAATTTTATCATTTAAAATCAAGTATTAACTTATTTATTATTATTATCATATTTATTTAATTTCTTAAATAAAAACATTCTTGATATTACGCTAGAGAGGATTGGTTTCCATCAATGAACAGCATCTTAATTTGAATGGGATATACCTGGGGACTGCAATCAAAACTAACCCTAACTAGTTACTCTGTTTTGGTGATCTCACCTGGACCACTGCGTGTATACATACATCAACATAAGTGGTAGTTTGTGTTATATAGTAATAATAAATAATATTATTAATTGCAGTTAGGAGTCAAATGTTACGTAGAAATATTTATATATAGTTTAGAGCCCAATTTGAAATCACTATAAAGTTACTTGGATGAATTCTTTGGATTTCTACAAGCATTGTTCTATTATAATTATACCCAGCACGATTCTTTAATCTTCTTAAACTTCAAATGTCTATTCAATTATACTAAGTAGTTTTTTTATAATAAAATATTCATTTAATGATAATTATTTTGGTAACTGTACAGTTGCCACCGAAAACTTTGTATGAAACGGGTGAAGCTTTGGGTTTATTTTCACGATTGATAATTTTTATTCTGTGGCAATTCATTTTTTACCGAAAAATACGAAAACCTAGTTTCACAATTTCAGTGTTTTTGACATATTTTGGTTATTTGTAATGATTTGTTGAATCATCTTTTTCAATTTAATGTGTTTTTTACTCTTTACATCAACTTGAACTATTTTTATCTATGACAATTATTTCTTAATATATAGTAGAAAGCTTCTTTAGTGGTGAATCATGATTAGTGGCCATTATGCGATTATAAACAGCAACTATTAACCACAACAAATTAATTTATACATATTTTCGCAGGAGAGATAGCTGACCATCCCGAAAGCAAGACACCCAAATTTGGTGAATTTTGTGAAAGATATGTTGAGTTTGGTTGTGTTACGTTAGGTTTGCAAAAAGTGTTTACAGGGGAAAAGTCGTATTTTTTTCGCAAAACCACGATATTTCGTGTTTAGTGCAAAATAATACATTAACAGAGTGTTTTTAAAGAAATGATTATTTTTAACTAAGTCTTTTTTTCGTTGTTTTAATGGTGTTTTTTTTTAAATTTCCTCGTTATTAAATGATCTCTCTTATAATCTAACTAAATTTGAACCATTTTAAAAGGTAATTTTTTATTTTTTGTAACGTGAGGTGAAACTGCAAATTACCTTTTTTATTTTTTTATATTGGTATTGTTCAATTTTTATTTTCTTGTCAGATATTGATGAGAACTATTGTTTTAGGAGTACAAACACAAGTATCCTTTTGTATACGGAAGGCTTTTATAAATGAATAAAGAAGTGAGTGTATTTTATGAAAAGGTGACAAAAATGGATTTTCATTGGTTCTCTGAAGGTAATACGAATTTTCTTTCCTTTTCTTCAGTAACTAAAACAACTCCGTAAACAAAGTATCACAAAGTAAATTAATTGTATATATTGTGTTTGAACCACACATAAGCATACGCGTATGCAATTGAATTTATGTTTAATTGAAGAATTGCGTTCTATACAATTATTATTATAAAAATAATATTTATTATATATATATTATATAAATATTATATTAAATAAAATATTAAGAAAACAAGTCTATAACACTTTTTCAGTATCTTCTAATATTTAGTTAAAAATAATTTATGAACCTACTATCATGGAAAACTAATGAAGCAATCGATTAAAATTCCAACTTACCATATCACATCTAAGTATAAAAAAAGATATTTCTATCTTTCTGACTTTTTTATATATACGTACTAGCTGTACCCGCCCGCTTCGCCGGTCATAATATTGAGTTTTGATTGTATCATTGAAATGTGCAGCAACCTTTCAGTTTACACAGTATCCATTTACGACTGCTGATGTTTTGTGTAGTTTACTACTGTACTCAATTATTTTTAATTTTGAAAGTTTTGCCTACCACAATTTTATTCTATTTGTTTTTATTTAACAGCTGTTAATCAAATAAATAAATCAACTAATATAGCTTCACAAGAAATAAAAACATAAAAATATAAACAGTATAATTTTGACATATTTAAAACCCACAGCTGATATTCTTTTTATATTTGACTTATTATACCTTCATGCATCCTGCTATTTGATTAACATCGAAACTTTAGAAGACCAAGGGATGGAGCCCTGAGGGATTAAAGAAACGGGAATAGGACAGAAACCTTCCCTGGGGTATATAGAACAACTTCCCCAAGTTTCATGGCGATCGGCTGGACGGTTTGGTAGCGCATAAAGGATAGACAAACAAACATACATTGGATTTTATATATATAGATTACCTTTATTTCACACTCAGCTGTTCGTATTTAGAGTACATAAAGACAGTGAAATTACCATTATTCGTTAAAAATATGGAAGAGATATTAGTGAATATGAGGGTCGAATGAGTGTAATAAGTCTAAATGAACAAGCTCTACGGTCGACTGTTCCCTAGAAATAGTCATATATTAATATCCCATAATGCAGGGAAACTAAGGGACCTACAGCTTTAAGTGAAAACCGAACCACGTAGAGGTCTTATTTTCACCTAACTGCCCAACTTTACCCTCAGTTCTCTTCGTACGCCAATCGGACCTTGACAAACTTCTAGCATGGACACCCCAGACTTCTG
This sequence comes from Stictocephala bisonia, assembly GCA_035578905.1. NCBI lineage: Eukaryota > Metazoa > Arthropoda > Insecta > Hemiptera > Membracidae > Stictocephala > Stictocephala bisonia. Next base: position 493,316 of record JAQJVL010000021.1, read on the forward strand.
TGGTAATGTTCACACCGATGGCAACCATTGAGCAGTTGTCGTATAGGCATTGAGAGGACTGACTATAGAACATATCGCCTACAATATTAATAACATTTTATCCTCAAGTTGCTGAATTACAGCACTGTGCCACTTGGAAATAAATTACAACCATTAATGAAATTTTCCTTTGTATGCAAAAATTGTTTGGTTCACGACTCAGTTCCTCAAAATGTTGAAGGATTAACTAATTACTTTTTATAAACAAGAGGCACTGCTGGACGTGCAGGGATTGCAGTTTTTGATGACAAAACAGGATCAGCTTGGACCGCCTTACAGCTAATCTTGGAGCTTAAACTTAAGGTGGTGAAATCGTTTTTGGTGTGTTAATTATTTCCCAATTTTGTATTCAAAATTAGTTAATGTGCCTTCCATTAAGACAGGAAAAATATATAACAAGTTTATTTTAACCACTACATTAGAACTTGTGGCCTTTTAAAGAGGTGAATTTGGCTGATTTTAAATCAGCATTATAACAAAACCGTTCGAAGTACAAATTTAATTTTTTATAGCTACGTTTTTGCATATAACTGAAGGGATTAAGATGTTTTTCATTTTTTTAAATGTACAAATGTTATAATTTTAAAGGTAAAAAAGGGTATTTTTCACCTTTAAAATTATAAATATTTCTACATTTTAAAAAATTTAAAACGTTTTAATTGCTTCATATTTGTGCAGAAAACGTAGCTATACAATATTAATTTTTACTTTGAACGATTTTGTTTTAATGCTGATTTAAAAACAGCTAAATTCACCTCTTCAAAAGGCCATAGGTTCTAATTTAGTGGTTAAAAAATTTTTTGTATATTTTTCCTGTCTTAAGGAAGGTACATTAACTAATTTTGAATACAACATTGGGAAATAGTTAACTCGCTGAAAACCGATCACACCACCTTAAGCAGCCGGTGTCATAACTAGGATCTATGTTTTCCGATAACAACCACGTCAAGGTGATATCTATATTATTTACAAGAAAAGAAGACGTTTCGCCCATGCTGTGATGGGCATCCTCAGGGGTATCGCTGAGGCTGAGCTACAGCTAATTTACTTGGGATCTTTGGGTCGTCTGCTGCCTAAATAACTTTCTATGAAGCTAATCTAAAATAAACTAACTATTTCACACAAATGAAGAACAATGGACATCACTAGAGACCATGTATCTTGTTGAGACCACAGATCACTAAAGGTCTATTGTTTGTTATCTAAACCTGCGTACACTAAATATCCACTAAATTACTGCGATCCACCCTTCCAGTCGCGTCACAGCTGTGTGAGTTATCATATGATGGAATATTTGTTTTTAATCACAACATTAAAATTATAACAATCCTTCCACACTACCAAATTATAGGTCCTTAAATAATCTTACTTTTAAGCGACTATCTTCCTCTATAAAATATTTCCGGTCCACAGAATATAACGGTATCAGCATACGAAAAAATATGACATTCGTCCATATGAAGACATTTCAGATTATGAATGGCAAACTTTAAGGAAGGCCAGCAGGGAAATATGATTGCGTTCGAATATGGTCACCGACTTCGATAAACTTTCGTTACTCAACGGACCTGATGGAGGGAATTTTATGAAAACATTGGGTTCTACTTTGATGAAATTTTAGGAGATCTACTAGATCAAAAACCAGGGAGACAACTAATACTAACTCCATCTTATTTATATTTCGTTGGATGAAGGGACCATGTGTTAAATATTATTTTTTCAATGCGTATTTATTTCATACTGAGTATATTTAATTGAATGGGCTAACAATTTTGTTCATGTAAAAGTAAATTTAAGTCAAATCGAATGTCATATACTGTAATAGTGAATTCAGAGCTGAACAACAGCGTCAATATAAATAAAAAAGTCTACGTACGTCAACGTATCATACATAAACAAAAATATTTACTAAAATCTGATTATATATGAACACAAAATGTACTTGCTACACAATACACCCTTGTTCAATATATTGCTGCATACTGTAAAATATAAGACACATTTAAAACCCTTTAAATTTTAACTGAAATGCATCTTAAATATTTTAATTGCATATTAACAACTTATGCCTAACCTAGTAACATCACTAACAAACATAACCTAACAATATTAACCCAAACGAAACGTAACCTAACCTATCGAACCTAACAAAATATAACATAACAACCAATAAGAGGGCCTATTATTGTAGATTATCCTCCTGAATTAGAATCTTGCAGTTTTTCTATCTAACTATAGAAATCAACCTACATCGCTGGCACATACCTAAAATATCTCGATTTTCACGTGTAGTCGAATACTTGGATTAATTGCCGGCGTGGTGACTCAGTGGTTAAGGCCTCAGACTGAGTAGAGCAATTTCCGAGGTTCGAACTCCCAACAGAACTAACGGTCGTTACCTGTCTCGTTAAATAAAGTTCACGCACATGCCTGCAGGCCCATGTTAAATGGCGAGTAATTTTTTTTAAATAAATAAATGCAAATCAATTTTTTAAATTTTTTTAACTGTAGAAGTTTAGTTACTATATACTTTCATTCACAAGTATTAATTACATCGGTTCCAATTCATATCCCCTTCTGCTATAGCAATCATTGTGTCAAAACAGACTCGTCCCGTCGAGCTGACGTGCTGCCTCCAGATAAGACAGACAATGTGATCAGCTGTCTCTTTGTCAGCTGAATAGTTTATTTGACACAACAGCTGTGAATTAATGTGATATCATTGACGAAAATATCTTATTTTCATCTAGTCATTACTAATATTACCGCAGAAATTATGTGTGCAAGTTTGAGAGTTGTTTACTAAGAAGCCAATCACATCATTGTGTTTTTCGATCAATTGTAGTTATGAAATATGCATTTTTAAAGTGTAGTATAATTTTTATCCTAGATGGAACAAAAATATACCGACATTTTAACTAGTTTTTAGTTTACACTTTTATTCCTTAAAAACTAGTGAATTTATCGCATTTATATTTTTAATGTGTGGTTTAAAAGAATGTTTTGTATAATTTTCTGAATTTTATCTGTTCAAGATTGAGATTTCTGATCAATTTACTGAAAAAAAACGTTCTCTAACCTTTCAAATATCGTAAAATTGGTTAGTTGGTCACGTTGTAATCTTTTTGAAACGTATAGTTACGATTAGTTACTTTTTTATTTTTAAGTAAACAAATTGATTTTAATCAATTTAAAATCACTTTAAATTAATTAAATGTGTTTAAATCAATATAAAACTACTTCATATAATTATGCACATCGTACCTCTATATTTGACAAGGATTACAACATGACCAATAAATTAATTTTATGAAATTTTAAAGAAAAGAACACTTTTTTCAGTAAATTGATCATAAATTTCTTAACGTATAATTAAACATAGAAAACTGCGAGATTTGAATCTTATTTACTTAGTAAACAACTTCCAAACTCGGGTACACATAATTTATGTTCCGATAGTAGAAGGTTTTCGTGGATAGTTTATCTTAACGTTAGAAATATTGTTTCGTTGTTTAATATTTTATTACCTTGTAACGATTAAAGTTTTTTCAATCACAATAAAAATACAAAACTCAATTATGGACCAAGAAAGATATTGCAAGTAATATCTATGTAATAACATTGATTTGTACACATACACAGACAGATTTCTTATCCAATGTTAAATTATGTGTCTCAAAATATCAGATGTTTTTACGGTCCATTGTGGAGCGCTAGTGTAGTTCTATTTAAATGTAATGCATATTAAACCAGCTGTAGTGGCAGACCTCACTAACTGAACAAATTACTGGCACAAATATACATATTACATGAGATATATATTTGTAAGTAACAATATAATTAGGGATTGTAGTCAATCACAACTTATTATCTTGTTTATTTCTTTCAGTTTTATGAGGTCAAATTGTATACCCAGACAAATACGTCATAATATATATATATATATATATATATATATATATATATATATATATATATATATATATATATATATTATGACGTATTTCTCTGTGTCTGGGTATACAATTTGATCTCACAAAACTTAAAGAAATAAAACTATTGTGAGCTAACTAAATCTAAGGGGCTTAAACATGTTTCCATGCGCATGTCTTATCTGCGACAGATTAAGATTAATTAAAATGTTATTAAATAATCATACATTTTCTTAGAACTCTTTTTATGGTTTATCTTATACTTTATGTTCATAATTGATGTGAACAATTCAAATAATTTGCAACAATTATTATTATAGTATTATTAAATTTATTTTAAACGCCTTTTTTACTATATACAATTTTGTATATTCTTAAACTTTTCATACACTGCTTAACTTATAAGAGGATATTTACAGGATAGCTGATAATAGGAATATATCCTTTTGATAACTTTACACCAAAGTATTTTTCATTTTCTATTAACTTTACAGATATATCAAAACTATATATTTGTATATAAATTCTAAGGCTGAACTAAGAAATCTATTTAAAACTTAGTTTACATCTTGATTCGTTGTTCTACCAATGTTTATATCGGATGACAAATTATCAATAAAAATTTGGAAAAATGTTATAATAAGATAAAAGCTATATTTAGTATTTCCAAAATTAAATTTATAAAAGGAAATTTTATTATGTTTAGAATGTAACAGAACGTCTAAATTGGCAGTCTACATGGAATGGCTTCTTTTTAACCCTAGATATATAAGATAAAGTCTGACATTATGTATATGTAAATTGAATCCATGTTCGGAATCTCAATCAAGGACATTCCTAGCATTACAAAGGTAAACATAGAACGGAAGTACAAAATAGCTGAATTACATTAATTCAAGGAAGTTGTAAAAGAAAACTGTTTTTCTCCCAATTATTGTGATACAATTCTGAAATATTTTTAAACTCAAGTATTTTCTAGGTATGGTAAACAATATATTGGGTATTTTAGTTTTCTTTTTATTTTAAATCATTAATAAGGGCCTTAAAAAGCAATACTAAGTTTTCCTTTCAATAAAACTTTTGAAATGTCAAGGTGGGTTGGGATACCTCGAATTTGTTTTATTGTCTTCATTTTGTTTTCATTTTTATTATTTATTTCAAGTATATTGCAAGTGTTTAATTGTGTTGTGTAGTTTAATATTATTCTTAGTTCATTAGTAAGAACATAGAGTCGTTAAAAATGTGAAATATTTTTGGGTTTTACATTTTATTACATGTAAATGGCTTCTTTATGTAATAATATTATCTATACTTCACTCAAATATGTTTGATGGTAGAAAATATTTACATAAAAATACAAACACAACATTTCTAAGGTAATAATATTATAAATAAGTAACTTGTATTAATACAGTGACACTTTTAGGATGAACTAATTAACTAATTGTTTCTATTTTTCGGAGAATAATCAGTAATATACATGCTGCAAAGATTCAACTTAAAAATTATGTTTTTATTTATAGCAATAAATACTTAAAATAATAATAATAACACCAAAATTATATCATTAAATTATATAAAAATCTAATTATATTTATTTAAAATAATAATTCTTGGTAATAAAATAATAATACAATTTAAGATAAATTTGTATATGTCAAAATTACATATCACTACTATAATACTACATTTTATAATAATACTATAAGAGTTATGTCAGTTACTAGTACTAAAATAAGAGGAAAATTAACGAATGAAGTTTGAGATAGATTTGTATAAAATAGGAGATTTTTAGAAACTTAACTGCAGAAATTTTAATATAAATTATGAGTTAGTCTAGCATTTGAATGTAAAGTATTTTCTAACAATAATGTTATGCAAATGTCAAATATTATTATTTTACAAGAAAAGGCTCAAGTATCTGGTGACAGTAACCAAACAGACCGACCCATACCATTAAATAATCTGGATATCTAAGGTGAAGAAGGGAGCTACGTCGTAAATATAGGTGGTGGATGAATTGATAATGGATCAATTTATTTTATAGTTTCAAAATGTTAAAATTTTATAACAGGAGAAGAAATACAATCATGCAATATTAGTAAGACACTACTTTCTATGTTACATGACCTTGGATGTACATAACATCCAAAGTAAGAACATTAAGTCTTACAGGTGAGAAATGATAAACCTGGCTCTCTCACTCTTTCTCTTTACTTGTATGGTTGGGTGGTTAGGTGACCACAATACCACACCGTACGTAAGGGTGGGTTTACAAATTCTTGAAAATGTTCTATATTAGGAGTACATTGGGAACATTTTGCAATGAGATGCACGTGCACACCTATACATGTACAGTGTTATAAACCTTCCCACCCATACACTTACAGTGGAATTGACCCCCCCCCCACCCACTGATATACGTACAGTGTTATTGACCCACCCACCGATACACGTACAGTGGTATTGACCCACCCACCGATAACCGTATAGTAGTATTGACCCACTCACCGATACATGTACAGTGTTATTGACCCACCCACCGATACACGTACAGTGTAATTGACCCAACCACCGATACACGTACAGTAGTATTGACCCACCCACTGATACACGTACAGTAGTATTGACCCACCCATCGATACACGTACAGTAGTGTTGACCCACCCACCGATACACGTATAGTGTTATTGACCCAACCACCGATACACGTACAGTAGTATTAACCCACCCACCGATACACGTACAGTGGTATTGACCCACCCACCGATACACATACAGTAGTATTGACCCACCCATCGATACACGTACATTGTTATTGACCCACCCACCGATACGCGTACAGTAGTATTGAACCACCCACCGATACACGTATATTGTTATTAACCCACCTACTGATACACGTACAGTAGTATTGAACTACCCACCGATACACGTACAGTATTATTGACCCAACCACCGATACACGTACAGTAGTATTGACCCACCCACCGATACACGTACAGTGTTATTGACCCACCCACCGATACACGTACAGTGGTATTGACCCACCCATCGATACACGTACATTGTTATTGACCCACCCACCGATACACGTACAGTAGTATTGAACCACCCACCGATACACGTTCAGTGGTATTGACCCACCCACCGATACACGTTGTGGTATTGACCCACCCACCGATATACGTACAGTAAGTATTGACCCACCCACCGATACACGTACAGTGGTATTGACCCACCCACCGATACACGTACAGTGGTTTTTTTTAAATTTTTCACTATATCCCGCTTGTTATGAAAGTTCGTGTCTGAACAATGAGCAAAACAGCTGACTAGGTGGGTTGGTGGTTGAGAAGGTACTTACCTTCTCTTAACGCACTTTCCGCAAACAAGTCTGCTCATAACGCAGAATGTTGCCAGTATATAAATACCAGGGGACACTCCTACTCGCTTTGCGTCACCACTGGATATGCTGGGAAATAGACAATCTTATATACTTGAGGACTCAAAAATCATACATTTTATGATATTTGTCAAGAATAGTTGTTTGTATCCAGTTCAATTTCCAGTACAATGGTGTGACATTCAAAATTCTTATTTTTTTTAAAGTGTTTATTTTTCTTTAAACTATATGCTAGAGTGTTGCTTGTAACTAAACCGCTTCTTGACTTTGTATTTTTATGGCAATGACATGTTATTAACTATGGTTTTGTGACTGGAAACAGTAAATATTTTAGTAAAATCACTTATTTCAATCAATAGACGCTTTACATTACTGTGGAATTTTATTTTTACACTTTGTGTATGACACAGTACATTCATGAAACGATAATTTAAATGTTAAAAACACAATAACTAAACGAAAGCTGAACATAATTACGATAAAAACCTTGATTTTGTCAAAAATTATATTTAATTCGTTGAAAGTTTAAAATAATTTCTTAACGGACGTTTACTGGCTGAAATAATTATTATTGTATTTTACCTTTATAAAAAAATCAATGGCTTTTCATAATTCATCACATCTCTAAACTGGACAATCAAATCACTGTTTAATCGACTGTTATTAAGATATCATTTGCCAATTTCCATTTGGTCAACAGGGTGATTGAGCTACAGGATTAAAACTTTTTATTTTTGATTATTAAGTACTGAGCTTTATAAATAAATTTTATGAGTTTTTAAACGATAAATATATTAATAGATTATTCTTGTACCTTGGATTGATTGATTCATTTGATCAATAAAACTGTTGAATATACTGATACTGTTGAATATACTGATACTGTGAATATACAACTAATCCGGACAGATTGAGATCTGCGTGTTATATTTAGCACCTATATTTCAGCAGTGGAGAGGACGTTACACCACTCTGCGGGTCTAACTTCTGACACACTCCGCTTTGTATTCAAACTCCGCATCAGTGTTTAGTTGTAAAAACTAACTGATGATTTACTGATTTAACTCAACAAATCTCCTTAAGGATTAGTTGAGATAAGCTATTAACAAGGCATACACTTATTAACAAGTGTTTTATTGTTATTTATTGTTAAATTACTATTCCTTGTGTTTATTCATTGTTATTTAAATACTAAATAATGATTTTATTTAATTATTCTAAGATTAATTCGTTAGCATTAATCTAACCAGCCAATGGTCACTGCTGGTAATGATGTAGTAGGTGGGACTCAATATGACAGCACGTGTTTTAACTTCTACATAGTTTCCATGGAAAGTTTTAAATTGAATGACACAGTGGGGGAAGAGTAGTTCTGTATCTCACTTCCACTATTCAGTGCATCTCTCTCGCACCGGTGCTTTCAGTGGGTCATAATCTAAGCAGCCTATCTGCAGTTTCATTCTTTGAAGTCGTCACGAAGCTCCCACATTCATTTATGATGGACAAAATGGTGAATTTTTTATGCCATTTATTTAATACATTCCAGGGGAGCCACCATTTAAGATTGTTTCAGATGTGGATTGGTATTTGCTTTATTAATTAGTATTACTTTATTACGAATAAATATCCCGTATTTTATTATATAAATAATAAATAATACGTAAAAATTATTCGTAATACGAATAAAACGAATAAAAACGAAACGAGCTTTAAACATACTGTCAATACAAATACATTATATTTAAGCTAATGCAATGACTGTATTTAAGTTAATTAAATGTTTTATGGAAAATCACATTCCCTGAATAACATGTTGAGTTCTCATTTCGAGTTGTTGTTTAGACTGATCATGTATGATAACAAATAAATCTGCATGTTAAAATAGTGCTTTTGAAGTGTAATTAATTTTTCTATTAAGTATTTTGTGGTTTTGTCTATTACGACAGTAAATTTAATTTTATCCTAGTTTGGTTATGGGTATACAATTTAACTCATAATTAAATTTATATTATTAAAAACACACACATATTTGTTAGATCCATTTCGTTTGAAAAATTTTTGGCATCCACTGTTTTGAAACTGGTAATGATATATATTTATGTTTTATTATTATAATACATATTAGGTATAAACTACTTTAATTTTGTGAGTATGTGGTCCTCAATTAATAATGTTGTAAATAAAAATTAATTAATTCAGATAGAAGGAAATTAAAACGGCTTTAACAGATGTTCCTTTGTCATTGGTCTATTAATTAATGACACATTCTACGGAATAGTTGGCCTTAGTTTGTAGCATAGACTATAATCGACTATCTAAATTCATTACACTCATAACAAACCTATATTTGGTCATGTTAGTTTATATGATCTTTTTCATCTGGGCACATTTACATCATAAATATTTTGAAGATAATTTTGTTTTCCTTTATATAAAAAAAATTACCATAAGTGGACAAATCCTTGTCTTAATGGTTGTTACATATGATACGCATTATATAGATGTAACAAATTTTAGCAAAAAATTCAGATAGGTATATATTTCATGAAATTAAGGTTATTTTAAATATTGTATTTAAGTGGAGTCAACAAAGTCCTTATAAAAGAGGCTAAACTACCTTACGATATTCTCTATAGTACCACGGTATCTTCAAAATGTCATTAACTCAATAAAATATATATTTTTAATTTAAGCTATGTGATTCCACAGAAAACTAAAATTTCCAGACTATTTGCGGCGTATTCCGTAGTTAGATCCCTAGTCGTTTCAAACTATGAATACTAAACAGAGGCATCCAGTCTACTGGCCTACATGGACAATAGGACGTGCCTCATTGTCAATCTGCCAGTAATTGCCTGGATAACACAGGAAACACGACCTGCTCTTTATATGTATAGCTCAAGATTAACAGCTATAGTATTTTTATTAAACATAACGTGTTTTCCTCTTCAAGGAAACCTTTTTGGATTTTTTCCGTTAATTCACTACCATTTTAGAAATATTCTATTGCTCTAAAAATTGTTCCCCAATCATTTTTACGTCCACTGTGGTATTCCTTATCCGCTAGGAATCCGATATCGCTGGCCTTATCTTATCGCTTTCCAAGAACTTACACACGGAGAGCGCATTCAGCGGTATGTCAATCATTGGATTTACCAGTTTGTGACTAACTTTGATAGCCACCTAATCACAATGACCTAACTTAACCGTTATTGCGATAAAAAAAACAAAAATAGTGGTTGTAAAGTATCGAAAAAGTAGTGGTAGTGAACTAATGGAAAAGGTTCAACTTTTCAACAATTTTACTAACCGTTCGGCATAATTACAATTAAGGCGAAGGTAGAATAAGGATAATAACACAAAAATTACAAATATCAAGGTTGGCCCTGAGTGAACGCTATTTCAGTATTAAGAGGACTGAGTATAGAACCTTTCACGTACAATTATCTCCACACATTTTCCCCAACAAGCAGGGTTACAGGACTGCCCTACAGTGCCGACGGTATTGTTTTACAATAGGAAATCTAACGATTAATAAATAATAAAATCTAATAAATAAATATATATCGTTCAGTTGTACGTTACGAGAACATTTTACTAATTACAGGCTTTAAAATATTATTTATTGAATTAAAGTTTTCTAAGTATGACCCAGTCTCTAGTCTGATCTCTGTAAACACCAAGAAGATTTTAGACGAGCTATCCTTTAATAAAATATCTCTAACTACTATACAATTCAAATTAAGGGTCATCATACTTGGGTTTTCGATGTATGTGTAACCTAAAATGATGCCACAACAAACAGACTATCACGGTATGATATATAATTACGTGTTCTGTTCTTAACAACAGTTTTCAAATGTAAACAAATACATAAGGTTTTCCTATTGTAACTATCTTTGGTAAGAATAATTTTTAGTTCTGCCTATTAATATTTTACGGAAAGATAAGCTATTTGGTTGCTACATATTGCATCGTTTCAATTTTTTTCAGAATACAAGTTTTATTTAAACATCTTCTGAATGTTAGGTTAGGTTAGGTTAGGTTAGGATTGTTCTTACATTGCCTCGTAATACTAACTTAGTTTGTGATTATATATTACACAGATCACTCTCATGCTCTTGTACTACCAGCGGAATGTCTGTTTACCAAGAGTATTGGGCGAGTGTTTCAATTTTCCCACAATGAAGCTGTTTGCATAAACCCAATCTCGCGAGGCTTAGATTAGTTTGATAATGTAGAAAGCTCTCAGTAAACGTTTCGCTTAGCCAGCTGAACCCACCCTCGTGTATTCCACACCCTTGTACCTATCACAGTTTTACCCCTCCTAACTTAGTTTTTGCATTATGTATCCATATAATGTGTTTGTCTTTTTTCAAATGTTTATATTTATGTTTTTTCAAATTTTATAGCCTATACTAGAGTGCTAACTTAAATTTTACATCTACACATATTTCAATTCTATTGGGTTTTAAATAAAAATTCATAGCAGTAGTAGATTGTTAATGGACGCAGTTGTAGCTTGCCAGAGGAAAACATTAATTTCATTAAGTAATTTTCTATAAATATTAGACAATTTTATGTTCAATCGTTATAAGCAGAGGAAGGGAAAATCATAGAAGTCAGAATAAAATGTTATTTGTACATACAGCTCGTTGTATGTATATATTTTAGATCAGCAGGAAGTGAGATATCCTTTGGTCACCCTGGGATGAATCATGCTCAACTAGGACTAATAATGTTATGGCACTTACTTTAGTTTCCATATTTATTTTAAAATAAATTATTGGTAATAATTACACCTTTCTTCATATGGACTATGTTTCAATATGAATTTTATGGAGAATATATTTTTTTTATCTTATATCTACTGTATTTGTTAATTTATATATGTAAGGCAAAGCCCTCACTAACTGACTCACTCACTCATCACTAATTCTCCAACTTCCCATGTAGGTAGAGAGCTAAAATGTTGTACACTGTTCATTTAGGTCTTAAGTAGGATATCTAAGGTATTTTCATCTTGATAAAGTACTCCAAGGGGTAGAAACTACCCCTAAAAGATTGCTCCATAAGGACAACATTGGGTTGATTTTAGTAAATTAATAACAGCTGTTTTGAAAATAAATAAACATGTATATTTTGAATGTTTAACATTATACTACTGATGCATTTTCAATTTTTACTATGAGTTTAATCTTCAGCTGTTAAACAAAAATAAATGAAATGAACATGGTTCAAATAGGATAAATAGGTGGCAAAGCAATTAATGTGAGTGAGATACTGTAACTAAATTTAATATTGTTATTTTGCGCTATATAGTTAATCTATTATTTTTTGTATTGAATAGTTACATGCCGAGGCCGAAGGCCGAGGTGTATCGAGCGCAGTGAGCGTCGGGGTTGGTACGCGAGGCGTGCAGGCTGTCCTCTAGTCTCTCTATATAAAAAAGAAAGCCCTCACTCACTGATTCCCCCACTTCCCGTAATCCTACAAAGCTGAAATTTGGTACAAATGTTTGTTGTAGGCTAAAAAGGAAAACTAAAGTATTTACATTTTGATAAAGTAATCCTAAGGGGTAGAAACCGCTTGTAGAAGATTTTTCCATAAGGATAACATTTAGTTGATTTTAGTAAATAATCAACAGCTGTTTTGTAAATAAATAAACATATTTATTTTGTATGTTTAGCATTTATTCTATTGGTGCATTTAGATTTTATAATTACTTTCCTATACATCTTTTCTCTATACAATTACGTGTAAAAATGTAAAAAGCTGATACAATTGTAAACAGTGATGTTTATAACATTGAGAAGGTTATACATGTCTCTTAATCTCAGTAACAACATTGGGGTTTTTTTTAATTTAATTTAAAATAGGTGGAAGCCAAGTGCAGTGAGTGAGCTACTGGAAGTTGATTTACATATTTTGAATGTACTAAATGCAGTTTAACTACTAATATTTGTTGTCAAAAGTTACATGCCAAGGTCGAAGGCTGAGGTGTCACGAGTGCAGCACAGGATTGGCACGCGAAGCGTGCAGGGTTGTCTGCTAATGAACCTATATTTGTTAATAAGTTGAAATGTTTTCACAGCTTTGATAGTGGCGAAATAATTCTTCAAAGTGTAACATGACTCATTAAATGTACACCATAGGTCTCTTTGTAAAATGTTTTACGACTCGGTGAAACTTCAGTGAACTCGCTGCCTCTTTCACCACCAACTGGGAATAATAAGGGATATTTTATTCAGAACATCTGTAGTGGCTAATTATGCTGCGGTGTCCCTGAAGGCCGAATGCAGCCATTTTGAATTGCATTATTTATAATCCACCCCCTGAGCTTGCTCCCTTGTTCTTCTCCCCATGACTTGTGTCTCTGTCATCTTTTATTCCACTCGTAGAATAAATTATTCGGGTAATCGAGTTTGTTGATAGGGCAAAATGTAGATTTCCCGAAGCGCCTGGAACGATCTGGGACCTGTTTATGGTGAATATGGGGAATTGTAGGCTATTAAAAAATGTTCATATTCAATTTATTTCTAAAATATGTATTTCCTGCTTCTAACATATATTATTTTGATCAATGTAGACCTTTTTCATCAATTCACTACCACTACTTTGAATAGGTTATGTTAGGTTTGGTTATGTTATGTTAGGTTTAGTTAGGTTTAGTCGTCAATTCACCACCACTACTTTGAATAGGTTATGTTAGGTTTGGTTATGTTATGTTAGGTTTAGTTAGGTTTAGTCGTTAATTCACCACCACTACTTTGAATAGGTTATGTTAGGTTTGGTTATGTTATGTTAGGTTTAGTCGTCAATTCACCACCACTACTTTGTATAGGTTATGTTAGGTTTAGTTAGGTTATGTTAAGTTTGGGTAGGTTATGTTAGGTTTAGTTGTGTTAGGTTTAGTTTGGTTATGTTATATTAACTTAAGTTATGGTTAAGGCAGGCAATTAACAGAAAAGATCCATAAATGTAAAAAAATGAATTAATGTCCTTCTTCAATTCTGTTAACAAAAACCATTTCAGAATGTATTACTCGTTATCCTTAATGGAATCATATCTAAAAAAAAGTAACCTCCATGTTTCTGTTCAGTAACTGTTCTTGAATTTTAACTTGTCCAGCAAAAATTAAATAAACATAAACTTAAAGCTGATGTTCACATTATCATTAGAGTAGTCATTTTTTCGTAGGGCCTATACAACTATGAACATTTTAATAATAAACGTACGGATATTATGTCGTGTTTGATCAGTGACCGCTTGTGTTTTGGATGAAAATATTTACAAAAGCATGAAGCGTTTTGAGATGAAAGGAATACTTTTGATTAGAACTGGCTCCTGAAGGCATATTTGTTTCTTTCCTCATTGCAACTTCCTGTCAACGTGGTCTTGTGTACTTTTTAGTTGACTGCACTTTAGAATCAGCATTGTCTGACATAGTATGTGTATCGGTTATTCTCCAAGAACTTTCCTCTTGTATTGATTTAGTATTGACAATATTAACACTTGTCAATACTAAGTTTGTTAGTTAAAGATAAAATAAATACATTTTATTCACAATTTGAAACTGGAAACATGTTTTAAGTAGTTTCTTTTTTAAGACACTATGTATGGTCAGACAACATTGTACATTCGTCTGAAAAAATATATAATGCAACGTCTATAAGTTTAAAGATTACATTTCATCTAAAAAATGTGAAAAAATTATTTTATATAAATATATTTATTTATTTCCCAAGACTTTCAAAATACAATAATACATCAGTACAGGTCAAAAGTATTCTTCATGCAAAGAGACTTTACATTAAAATTTAGTAAAATATTGTACATGCACATATCAATATATATTATACATATCGATTCATATAACGTCACATAGACAAACACATGCGTGGATAAACATATACTCATTTTTACCCATACTCACAAACACCTATGCATGATTATAGATATAATAATGCATCATACTTCCAAAAACATACAAAAAAATAAATGTACTAACATAAAAATACTTCCACACATATATCTGACTACACATAATTCTAATTTTATCTATTTGGGTTGAGCTTCCTAACTTTTGAGGTTATGTTAAGTTAGGTTAGTTAGAAGAGAACTGTTGTGTGTGACCTTGACCACGTCAGCTGTAGCAATCCCCGTCCCCATCCTCTTACTAAACAGCTGTTTAACAATGGTCTGTTACTCGACTGTCAATAACAGCTGTATCACCGTTAATTTTATTACTATTCGTTAACCACATAAACACATGCAGGTCTCAAATGTCTGTGACAATCTAAATGGTTTGTTTTTAGTGATTCTATACCGTTGTTAGCAAGTATAAGTTAAGTTAGCAAGATGGCGGGGCCATATTTCACCTCAGAAGTTGCAACTCTGTATCTCAATATAGTCTTATTTATTTACAGAAAGATGATGATCCAGAGCTGTGGTAAGCCAATGACTACAGATAGAATCTGTAGCTAATTCTATCTGTAGTCGTTGGGTAAGCCTGGTCTGCGTGGAGTCAATGTTCAAAAAAGTATGATGATGGGGCAATATTTAAACTCAGAAGCTGCTATTCTATATCTAGATACATCTAGATGTAAAGTCTTATTTATTTACAGGAAGATGACGACCCAGAGCTGTGGTCAGCTTGGTCAGCTTGGAGTCAGTGTTCAAGAACGTGTGATGGTGGAGCCATATTTCAACTCAGAAGCTGCAACTCTGTATCTCGATGTAAAGGATCTCCCGTTAGATACAAAATTTGCAATATGCAGGTACCTACACAAACATAATTTTGATTAGAATTAGTACGTATTTTGAGCGTAAAAGCAAATTCTGTGCAAATACTGATACGTTATATTTATATTATTTACTATATTATATAATACTGTAACACTTATTTTACCAATAACTTGACTATAAAACATGTTTCAAATGTATCTGATACATTATTTGTTTATTTATTTTATCATTTTTACTGCAGGTCTATTCAATTTTGTTTATTATTTGCAGTGAAACTATTTCCTAAAAGTGTGTAATCGTATTTAATTCTTTTTAAATATTTTAATAGAGCAATTCATTCTACTTTATATAGTTGAAATGTTTATTGTAGTAATAAAATATTTTGAAATTGGGATGATATTGTATTCTTTTTTAACTATATAATTTTATTTTATTTTCAATCCCTCTTTTTTTCTGCATGTCTTTTCCGTCAATTTATTATTTAGTATTTTTGGGATAATACCCACCTAATGATTAAAGCAAGTGCTTTACTACCTCAGTTGGTACCTTAGCGTAATTAATTAATCCGAATTATATTTTCATTCCTATTTTGTTTACCAATTTTATGTTTTATATACTATAACAGCAAATATAATGAAAGTGGCTTACATAGAAAGTAAGCCCTTCTCTAATTACAACAGTAGTGGGGATCAAAATATTGTTTTCAAGTTCAATACATTTAGGTCATAGTAAATTCACAAGGAAATATATTTTTTTTTAATTAAACATATTTAAATTCGTTAATTTCAGTGTATACTAAACTTATCACTTTGCGATGGGTTTTATGCAATTTATAACTGTGTACATTATCATATATGCCAAAACATGACGAGTAAAAACTCATGTTTTAGTGACACTGTGGAGTTGTCTATGTAGATTGTGTTATCTTGCTGCTGTCGATTATCGATACTAAACAATTCAATTAATCAATCTTCATTTATTATTTCTATGAGATAGATAAAGGTGACATAAATTACAGAGAAACAGTTACAACATCGATCTGAGCAACAAGATTGAATCAAAAAGTACAGACGCTCTTCGACATGTGATACTCTCTTCAGCTGGATTAAATAAAGGAAACATTAGTATCACAGTTTGTAACAATGTAAGACGTCATGTGATACAGACGCTCTTCGACACGTGATGCTCTCTTCCACTGGATTAAATAAAGGAAACATTAGAATCACAGTTTGTAACAATGTAAGACGTCATGTGACACAGACGTTCTTCGACACGTGCTGCTCTCTTCCACTGGATTAAATAAAGGAAACATTATTATGACAGTTTGTAACAATGTAAGACGTCATGTGACACAGACGCTCTTCGACATGTGCTACTCTCTTCCACTGGATTAAATAAAGGAAACATTAGTATCACAGTTTGTAACAATGTAAGATGCCATGTAACACAGACGTTCTTCGACACGTGCTGCTCTCTTCCGCTGGATTAAATAAAGGATACATTAATATCACATATTGTAACAATGTAAGACGTCATGTGATACAGTCACTCTTCGACAAGTGCAACTCGTTTCCACTTGATCAAATAAAGAATACATTAATATCACAGTTTGTAACAATGTAAGACGTCATGTGAACAGACGCTCTTCGATACATGCTGCTCTCTTCCACTGGATTAAATAAAGGATACATTAATATCACAGTTTGTAACAATGTAAGACGTCATGTGAGCAGACGCTCTTCGATACATGCTGCTCTCTTCCACTGGATTAAATAAAGGATACATTAATATCACAGTTTGTAACAATGTAAGACGTCATGTGAGCAGACGCTCTTCGATACATGCTGCTCTCTTCCACTGGATTAAATAAAGGATACATTAATATCACAGTTTGTAACAATGTAAGACGTCATGTGAGCAGACGCTCTTCGATACATGCTGCTCTCTTCCACTGGATTAAATAAAGAATACATTAATATCACAGTTTGTAACAATGTAAGACGTCGTGTGAACAGACGCTCTTCGATACATGCTGCTCTCTTCCACTGGATTAAATAAAGGATACATTAATATCACAGTTTGTAACAATGTAAGACGTCATGTGAGCAGACGCTCTTCGATACATGCTGCTCTCTTCCGCTGGATTAAATAAAGGAAACATTAATATCACAGATTGTAACAATGTAAGACGTCATGTGATACAGTCACTCTTCGACAAGTGCAACTCGTTTCCACTTGAACAAATAAAGAATACATTAATATCACAGTTTGTAACAATGTAAGACGTCATGTGAACAGACGCTCTTCGATACATGCTGCTCTCTTCCACTGGATTAAATAAAGGATACATTAATATCACAGTTTGTAATAATGTAAGACGTCATGTGACACAGACGCTCTTTGACACGCGCTGCTCTCTTTCACTGGATTAAATAAAGGATACATTAATATCACAGTTTGTAACAATGTAAGACGTCATGTGACACAGACGCTCTTTGACACGCACTGCTCTCTTTCACTGGATTAAATAAAGGATACATTAATATCACATTGAATTGAAGTTCATGTTTTTGAAGGTGAAAAAACATACGCTGGATCGCTGGATGACTTGTTATTCGAAAGTGAAATATTGATTATATATTTGCAAACATTTAAGGGGTGCAACAATTACTTTTCATAACCCTATTTTAAATGCTCGACTGAATTTTTAACTATAAAACTAACTTCATAAGCAATAAAACTAGGCCCACAACTTCTTATATTGTTCTTTTACCCTCCCAAGCCTACTATTTTTAAGTTTATAATTTTAAGTTATTGTTTTGGTATCAATTTTCTAATGAGAGGATATTATTATAACGCTGCCAGGCTTTCTGGAATGGCTGAATATTCAAACTACAGAGTAATTTCTAAGGTTCGAATCCTCAACTGAGCTAACAATCTCACTTGTAGAATTACGTTCATGCAAAGGCCTTCAGCCCATATGAACTGGCGAGTAACATTTCTTGATCAATATAACTATATAAAAATACTGTCACAATAAAACACTAACTATTCAAAATAGAAAATGTAATAAGTTTTGGACATTGTAAGTCTATTTTCCAAACCTCTCACGAAATATATTCACGAGATCAGAGTATTCTATCCCATTATCAGGGTTTGAAAAAAGATAGGTATAATTGGGCCGGACAGAAAGTGACCTGCGTGTTATAATCAGCGCATATATGGTTTCGGAAGCGGAGGGGAATCATTCCACTGCTTAGCGGTTGTATATTACGGGCATGACTGAATTCCGCCTTCAAGTATTCAATTTCTCCAACATTGTTTAGTTGAAAAAAATTTGTAATAAACTGTTTACAAAAATCAATAACTTTATTAAATTTCTATTTTGTTTACGTTTTTATTTATTGAATATTTGTTATTATCAATTAATATTTAATTGAATACTAAATAATGATTTAACTTAATTGTTCTAAGCTTGATTCCTTATTTTTGAACAAACCACCAATGGTAACTGCTGATAATGATGTAGTGGGCGGGGCTTGGTACTACACTGCCAGCACGTAGCCTAAAGTCTTTCTAGTTGTCGTAACAGTTTTTAAATGGAATGCTACAGTGGGAGAAGAGTAGTTATCTATCCTACTTCCACGATTCAGTGTAGCTTACTCGCTTCGGTGCTCTTAGCAGGACGATTTTTAAGCGGTCTATCTATAGTTGATGAATATCCTAGTATTAAAAAATGGTGTTGAACACAATTTCAATTAAGATTGGTGTATCTAATATGTTGTACACATACATGTGATTTTTTAAACAAATTATCGGTTCAAAAATAAATCAATTTGTTTAATGACAATACTGTGGTAAGATAATATGTACTAGGTCTGCAATTCTAAATAATGTCATACAGAATTATTTAAGTAGACAAAAGCAAAAAATTCTTCAGAAGGATGCATAAAGAATGACATCTACTCGCCTTTAATAAGTCACTGGAGTTGGCTCCAGGATTATAATTTTACTAGAAGTAAAGAAATGGCTCCAAGATATTGTATTTCATGACAGCAAATTGCCTGTCAGTTATGGCTCAGTCCTCGCTGTCCATTTGTCAACGACAACCTACCCCAGTAAACAAACTAACCCACGCCGAGCTGTCGCTACATTTTGGTTTATCTTCTTGTTTTCTTTCTCACACGCATTCTTTGTATTGTGTAAATTATTTTGCTGTGCCTTTTTTTTATTTTTGTAAGAGTTTGGTAATTTTTTTCAGTTATTTATTTTTTACTTGTTGTTATTACATTATTTTCCAGCCATTTATTTTTGTATTTATTCCAATCTGCAGCATATTTTGTAGTTTAGATAAATACTTAAGAAAACAACTGCACTATAGTGTATAGAAAATGTGACATACATTTTGGAGTGACCTTTATTCAAAACTGAGATGATTTTTTAAAATGGAAAAAATTACTTCCATATTAAAATTGTGATGATTTCTAAAAGTGCAGTTTTTAATCTGAACCATTCTATATTTCAATTAATATATATATTTTTTAATCAATGGTTATCAATAAATCTCCATTGATTGCTAAAAATTCAGTTAAATTGTCATGAATCTAAATATAGTTTATGTAAAAAAATTGATAAAAAGTAAGGAGTTCAAAGTTGATAGAGGGTCGACATACATATCCATTAAAGTTACGTAAGTCATCAATCTGGAGTCCGATATATATTCTTGGCTTTGTTACATATATTTAAGGCAGACTAGTACCGATTTCGGTTAGTCACCTTTTTTCATGTCCACGTTTTTGCTCCATATAATAGGATTGGTTGATAACCCATCTTATACATCAATATCTTGAATTCCTTTCCAATATACCGATTCTGTAATATTTTCTTTACCAGATTAAAAAATCTGTCCACTCTTTCATATTCTACTTCCTAGGGACCATCCCTAAAAGATGTAACGTTAATTCAGCCTTTTCAGACACCCCTCCTACCCCCCTTCCCGTGTAACGGTAATTCTAAACCCCCCTAACAAATAACGTTGGTAATACTAACTCCCTCAATTTTTTTCATCCACGTTCATGCATATTTTGATTTAAGATAAAGTCTTTGTTTAGACTTTGTTCTTATTGTTTTATGATGGGGCCAGAATATATTATTAACTTTAAAATAGATATAAAATCTTGTATTTTGGAGAAACCCGGTCAAATTTCTCGAATGAATCTAGACAAATTGTTGAGATTTGATAGTTACGTAACACGTAATGGAGCCCCCCCCCACCCACCCCCGTAATGATGTATAATGCTGCCAAAAAACCCCTCCCTCCTTCAGGCGTTACTTCACTCTACCTCTTCTCTTATTGTGCTCTTGTTTGTTATTTTGCTCCCGAGATAAAAATTCTATTCAACTATTCAAAGAAATTATGGATTACTTTCTTTAGGAAAATGAAAGCAGTTCTACATACTAACTCATTAGGATTGCTGTTACATGTCCACCAACTCTGAATGTTGTTCTACAGCCATGCCCTGACAGTGTGGAGTTCCGGGAGCTGCAGTGTGCATCCTTCAACTCCGTGCCGTATGCAGGCCAGATGCTAACTTGGACACCCCATTACGATGACGATCGTCCATGCGCCCTAGTTTGCCGAGGCCACTCGGGGGTGGTGGCCCAACTTGCTCCTAGTGTTCGAGATGGCACTCGATGTCGACCAGGAAGCCTGGACATGTGTATAGACGGAAAATGCCAGGTGATAATCTCAGCTATTCTATGATGACTGATTAAACGTTCGATAAAAATCTCTCAAAATAATTATAAATGTATGATAGGTGTGAAATAAATTAATTAGTCTGCGAGGGATCTTTTCACCTATACATTGTTGTATGGTTACGCCTGAAAAATACATTTCAATTTTGGTAATGGTTACTTATTTTCATAAGATGCTGCACTGATCGTTTTTCAAGACAAAGTATATTTTATTAGAGTTTTTCAGGTTAAATATTACAAGACTACAATGAGAATATCAACTGTTACCATTTATTATATACTTATAAGTCGATTTCTCATTTAATAGGAATATTTGTGCCAGTAATTTGATTGATTAATAAAGTTTACCATTTTATAATTTTATACTAAGACCAAAAACATTTACAAATTCCTTTTAAATGAAAGATTTTAATAGAGTACATATAACTTAACTTACCAAAAGACCATCAAATTGTATAAACTGTCATACAAATATCAGACCAAAGAACCATAAAATTGTATAACTTGTCATACAAATATATCACAGCTAAGGGCCACAAAACTGTATAATTTGTCATACAAATATATTATACCAAAGAACCCTAAAATTGTATAACTTATCATACAAATATCAGACCAAAGAACCATAAAATTGTACAACTTATCATTCAAATATATCAGACCAAAGGACCATACAATTTTATAATTTGTCATACAAATAAAAGACTAAAAGACTATAAACTTGTATAACTTGTCATACAAATATTTCAAGGTTACACAATGTGATTGCGATATTATTATTAGAATCTGACAAAAAAATACATCTACATTTATACATACTTTTTGAAAATGAGTAATATAGAAATATTGAAACTCTATTGTTAATTTAGTGCAGCTGATGTCTTCGTCATATAAGAAGAAACATAAATGAAACATCTCAAACATTATTTGCTTGACATGTGTCTGGTACAGGTCTGACTCTGAAACCTGCATCGAGGAAAATAAAATGTTATACTAATCTGTAAATTGAAATTTAATGGAATCCATTAAAAGTAAATTCTATATATATATATATATATATATATATATATATGTATATAACGAGCACAACTTCAAAACATAATAACAAACTATTTAAATATTCAATATGCATTTATGTAAATAATGACAAAGGAAGTGCGTTTGTCATCATGATCATTAGCTTTATTTTTATAAATATTTTTGTCTAAAATGGGCCAAGGTAAAGCTACTTACTTACATTTCACAGTTAACCATAAAATATTTCAATCACAGACCAACTGTTTAATTTAGTTTATACAAGTTTTGTAATTTCCAGTTGTAGCAGTGTGTTAGTTTTGCTAAGTCAAACATTAACTTTCATTCTATCATTTTTTTATGCTGGTGTTTTAGGAACCACTGTTTTATAAATAGTTCTGAATTATTTAGGTTCTATTTGGTACCGGAAAGTAGGTTTAGTATTTTAAAAATTCCTTTGGTGTCTGTTAAAAGTGAGACATTTACAAAACGTTGCAAAATAAAACAATTACTTAAAAATTCGTTCAAGATTCAAGAGCTTTATTTGTCATTAAATAGTAAAATATATTATAATAGACATCGCCAATTACAAAAATTAGCAATTAAAATCTACAACAGGCATAAATTTAAATAGTTTCATCAAATCTTAAATCCGTAAGATTACGCTCCAAGAAATCATTCACTTTGTAAAATGGCATAGAAAAAACCAATGTTTGAGAATATTTTTGAATCTTTTAAATTATACGTTTGAGGCAGAGTAATGTAATTTATTAAACAATTTAAGTTGCATATAAAGATGACTTTCTATTGATTTATTTAATCTAAAGGCTGGTAGGTCTAATTTTGCTTGATTTCTTGTTGCATGTTCATGAACATTTAGTCTACTCCTATAATATCCCAAGTTTTCCTTAACATGAAGTATGTTGCAATATATGTATTAGCTAGGTACAGTCATAATTTTTAACTGCTTAAAATAATTTAGGCAACTGTCTGCACTTCTTATTCCCATAATAATTCTAATTGCCTTTTTTTTGGCAAATAAAAACCTTAGCTGCTCCTGGGCTATTCCTCCATAGCCTAATACCGTATAGGAGATGGGGGTGAAAAAACGCGTAATAAGCAGTAATTAGGATATCATGACTAACACATTGTTTTAATTTACGTAAAAGGAAAAGAACTCTTGATAATTTAGAGATAATATTTTTTGTTTGCGAGTCCCAAGATAGCTTGCTGTCCGAAAAGAGCCCTAATAATTTAACTGATTTATTTTCAAAAGAAATTTGTTTAAGACTAAAGACGATTTCTTCAGTTTTATCTACATTAACCTTAAGATTATTTGAATCAAACCATAAGTTTGATTTTAATATCATGTCACTGAGTCTAGTTTGAGTAATTTGTGTATCATGATCAATTTCGTAAAAGGTTGTGTCATCTGAGTATAAAATGGTGTTTTTTGACATATAAGATGGGAGGTCATTTATAGCAATTAAAAACAAAAAAGGGCCCAAAATTGACCCCTGAGGTACACCTAATGTAACCTCTTTTAGATCAGATTTTTTACTACCTACAACCACCACTATTTGCTTCCCGTCTTCTAAATAAGATTTAAATAATTTAAGGACAGTATTAGACTACCATAGAATTCCAATTTCTGAATTATAATGTTATGGGAGATGCTATCAAAGGCTTTGCTTAAATATACTAAAGCAGAGCAAACCACCTTCTTGCTTTCAAAAGCTAGTAAAATTTAATCAACTAATGACTCCAAAGCCTTGATAGTAGATCTCCCGGGAATAAACCCAAACTGGGATGGACTAAATAAGTTATTCCTAATGAAATATTCAAATGTTTGGTGTTTTACAATTGCCTCAACAACTTTACCGAACACTGGAACCAATGAGATTGGTCTATAGCTTGTTGGGTCTCTTCGATCATTTTTGTTGTAGAGAGGAACTGTTTTTGAAATTTTCCAGATCTTAGGAAAAATACCTGACATTAAAATGGAATTTACCAAGTATGTCAAAGGGGAAGCAATTTCACCAACAATATGTTTAAGTACAAAGTTTGACATACCAAGGTAATCCTCACTTTTTGAATTACTAAAACTGTTAATAATATTTACTAAGTCATGTGGTCTTATTTGTGAAATTTCAAGATTTTTGTCAATACAAGTTGTAACGGAAGACAAGAGCAGCTGTTGAGCACTTGCTTGGTGATTATGTGCTATCGGTAACGCCTGTCTTGCATTGTTCAGAAATATATCATTAAATACATCAGGAGAAATGTCCGGCAAACAATTGTTTTTCACATTAAAACCCCATCTCATTTTTTATTACATGCCACGCAGATTTGCATTTATTGCTTGAGTTTTTTTATAAACTTTTCGTTATAATTTATCTTGGCTAATTGCAACTCCTTTCTGTATAAACTTCGAGCTTTAATCAATAACTTTCTATGTTCGGGACCTAAAGATGCCCTATCTCTAAGTATAGTAACCATGTCTCTTAGCTGTGCATTGTGCAAGCTGAGGTGTAAACCATTTAACATATTTATTTTTGTTAGGCTTATTACTAGATTTTAATTTTGATTTCGATCTGTTTGGACATGTATAATTATAATGGAAAATCACTTTGTTAACAAATTGTGTACACATTTCATCTACAGTCAAATATTCGCTATAAATATCATCCCAACTTTCATTTAACAGCTTACATCTAAAATCGTATAAGTTAGTATTATTAAGCTTTCTAAATGTATAATCAGTGTTACCTTCTACTTGGTTTTTGCTTTGTAAAATGTTTATCGTTGAGCTATCTGTTCTTACCCAAAGCAAATCATGGTCAGATATACAAGTTTTGATAACATCTTTATCCAGAACGGCTAAGTTAAAATTAGTTATGACATTATCAATGCATGCTTTTTCCCTTGTATTTTGTGCAAACAAACAGTAGGAATCATAGGATTTTAGCATATTAATAAATGTATGTACAATAGGTTTATCCTTTTTAATATTTATATTAAAATCGCCCAAAATAAAAAAGCTAATATTATTATTCACGAGTGAGTTTGGCAATGTGTCTATGTCATTTACAGAATCCATATTATATGAATCTGCACAATACGTTGAGGTAATAACTAATTTGGAAGGAACAAGTCTGGCTGCACATACTTCTAAAATAGATACGGTTGCATGGCTTCGTTGGCTCAGTGGATAAGGCTTCGGACTGCGGAGGGCAAGGTCCAAGGTTCGAATCCCCACTGAACCAACAGTCGGTACTTCACTCGTTGAATAAAGTTCACGAACAGGCTTGCAAGCCCATATGAACTGGGGAGAGAATTTCCTTTTAAAAATAAAAATGAAAAAACTGTTAATAAAGTATATGGTAATTTGAAACACATAGTCTTTTATATTAAGGCGTTTATTTTATTTTCTGATAAAAACTAGATAATATTATAGTATTAAATATTTAAACAATAGGAAAACGTTCAACGTTTATATTTTTACCTAACAATTCAAAAAAAATTATGATAATACAGCTCTGAAAAGCATTTAAGGTCAGCGACAAGTAGATTGTTAAGTATCTACTCTGGGGTCATAATGTTCTTCCAAGTCCGTGGAACGAGAACGGATCGTTTCTGGGGATTAAGTTAACGTCAGTACAGGGCAAAGCACTTAATACTGTGCATTAGCTCTCGCCCTTTAATCACTTTTGTTTTCCTCTTTTCATAAAGTGTAAATTCCGTTCCAGTGTGCTGTCATTGTGGAGATCGTTACTGAACCGAAATGACAAAGTACTTTTGCAACTTCTAATAATGTTTTAACTGCCAGTTAATGTTTTATAAATTGGTTCTTTACAACAAAATACAAATTCTTAAAACATAATAATTTGAATTAAGTTAATTTTAAATATTCTAATAATTAATTATTGTTATTAATATGTCCTCCGTTAAAGGGTTTTTTTCTATTTTAAGGTGTTACATTTTTTATTATTACCAAACTTATCTTAAGAAGTGTTTTCCAGTTTAAATTGTCTCTTAGCAACAGGTAAAATGATCCGATAAATATATTTAAAGAACTACATTGTACATTGTAGTAGGACAAAAACAAACTCACATGAGAAAACCATTTATGTATTTATTTATTTTTTCAAGATTTACATAAGTAAATACAGAATGGTGTCACAATTTACAAAAGTATTAAATCTAATTTAAAGCTAATAACTAATTTAAACTATTCTCAAAGAATTCATTTAGAGAATAGAGAGCTTTATCAATTAGATATACTTTTAACTTTCTTTTAAACAATTTGAAATCTGTAATTAAATGAAAGTGATTTGGTAGACTATGCATAAATCTAATACCTGCAGTTGATGGCTTTGTCTTAAAAATATTCATTCTATGTTTTGAAATGATGGGTAGTTTCTATAGGGTTAACTGATGGGTTAATCCTAAAGTTGGTATATCACTTTCAGATATCTTAATATGCATAATAGTTTGTAATATATATAGTCCATAAACAGTAAGAATTTTTAAATTGGTAAAATAATGTTAAAATAAGTAAAATAATTGTCCTGATAGCTCTTTTTGGAGAGTTAAAATGCTATATAAATTCTTAATTCTTGTTGCGCCATACAGCTCTATACCAAAGTATACACGAGAATGTATGTGGGCATGGTAAACCTTTAATAAAATTTCTAATGAACAGTATTTTGATAAATTTCTTAACACATATAAACCTGATGATATTTTATTAGTTAATTGATTAACATGGTAGGTCCATGAAAGCTTATCATCCCAAAAATATAATAAATAAAATAAATAAAATATAATAAAAAAAATATATAATCCCAAAAATTTAGTTTGTCTAACCTGTTCAATCTGATTGTTGTTGTTGTTTATATTAGTAATAGGGGTTAAACTTCCTCTTCAATGAGTACCAAAAGACATAATATTAGTTTTACTAAAATTTAATTTTAAGTTGATAGTATTGAAATAGTTTTGAATTGATAAAAGATTATTTGCAACAGAAGCTTCTAATGCATCTAATGTCTGGCCAGTAGTAATGAAATTTAAGTCATCAGCATAAATACACAATTTACTTTTATTTCCAACAACTGCTGATTGAAGACCCTTTAAATAACATAGAAACAGAATAGGACCCAAAATGGATCCTTGAGGCTTTCCAAATTTTCTTTTCTTTAAAGATGACCTAACATGTTCTAGAGTGTTTAATTTTGTAATCCCAGACATTTCAACATATTGTGTTTTATTTTCAAGATATGATTTGAATCATTCCAAAGAACAGTCATCAATACCAAATTTTTGAAGTATTGAAATTAAAATTTGACACAATATATATGAAAACATACAGAAACTACAGACAATAAAAATGTTCTAAATAGAGAGGTAAATAGAGAGACTGATTTAGTTCTAACTATCCTCCAATAAGTGTCTGTATTGTGGAGGGGGGGGATTCACAAAGGAATCTAAATCTGTTTTGTAAGACTTTCAGTTGTATCGTTTATATTTACATCAAGTTTAGTGAGTTAGTGATGGTAGGCATCTTATATGTATTCCAGTACAGATATGAAACCAGGGAGTATAAGACACTTTAAATAGTTAATATGAGAACAAGACAAACCTCATTTTCTAGTTCCAAAATATAAAAAAAAACTTTCCTCCCACATCGTTTTGTATTTTCAGATTTTATATTTGGCAGCCTGAAGTAGAAATTTATGTGGAAGCATTATGTTTTCATAACTAACTAGAAAAGATAAAACTAGAGGTATCAAAGTACATTTTTATTAGTGGTGTTATTAAATTAAGTTAAAGTAAATTTAAAGTTTGATAATTGTGTATCTGTACTGAATAGAAAATTAAACTATTTCAATCTACTGGTACACACCAAAACGGACAAATTAAATCCAGAATCAAATACATATTATCTAAACATACATGTTACCAACTGTTATTAGCGGGTGCATTATAAGCATCCTATTATTTTGAGCGATAATAAGTAAATTGTACATCATTATTTGTCAATGGTTATGTTGGTGTTCCAGAGGGTAGGCTGTGACCTTGAGATTGGTTCAGGCAAGAAGGTGGATGAGTGTGGGGTGTGTGGAGGGGATGGCTCATCATGCGCTCAGCCCCTCTACCACTGGGCTGAGGCTCCTGTGTCGCTCTGTTCCGTTTCTTGCGGTGGTGGTAAGTAACTTTTATTGCACTTTATCAACTAGTTATTAAAACCAATTAATTATTTTGTGTAAAATATATGCAATATGTTTAATTTTACTCGCAGTCTTACCAACATATAGTGGAACATAGTGAATAAGTCTAAAAGTATTGATAAAGAAATGTTTTCTTTAATATTAACTAAGAATGGACAATTCTAAGCAAGGGTAATTTTTAAAAGCATAACTAAGGTAAGGGATCTGCAGCTTCGAACCACCATAGTATTGGTATGATTTTAGCTAACAGAGAAGCCCAACACTCAGTTCTCTCTTCTTAACAATATCTGAATCCTGGTTTTCACCCAACAAGCAAATTTAACTTTGTTCATATCAGTGGTCTTTCACTAACACCTTTAAAATTAAGTACTACTGGACTTGTACTTACTTTCCTTGTAAAAGTTCCCAATGGGTTTAAGTACCAGTGAAATCAAAGTACCAGTTTGGGCGAGCCGGTGGCCGAGTGGTCTAAGGCGTCAGGACTTTGAGCTTGGGTTAGAGATAGCGCTGGTTCGAATCCGGCCTAGACTGAAAGATTTATCAGTAATATTCACCTTGTACTGTACAGGTTCGCCCCCTTACTCTGACTGAATAAGTTCCTCGCACAGATCAATGGTCTATGGGGAATGGTCAGAGTAAGGTTAAGGAGGAGATCGGCCTCTCCTTAAAAAAAAAAAAAAAAAAAAAAAAAAAATGTATAAAGTTTAATAACTTTATACATAAAAACAAATGTTATTTAGTGTGTACCTGACTTTGGGACTTTCGGACATTCACAAAAATGTAAATAATAATACTCTAGACAAACAAACTGACTAAATATTACTTATCTAAATAATTATAAAGAGATTTAATAATTTATTTTCTTACAGTGATATGCACAAGTTTGTTTTTCTTCTCTAATTTTTTTCATTGTATTTACCTTTAAATTTTTTTTCATTAAGAACCAAATATCAAGGACCTTTTACGTTAACTCACTACCACTACTTTGGTTAGGTTTGTTTAGGTTATGTTAAGTTTGGTTAGGTTATGTTAGATTAACCTAAGTTATGGTTATAGTATAGAATTAACAGAAAAGATCCAATATCAATATTGGTACTTTCCAAATAACGATTTTAAATATTTACGAATATAAATTTCATTAACAACCAAATATCAATATTGTTACTTTTCAAATAACGATGTTAAATATTTAAATATTTTGTAATACAACTTATATGCTGTTATTCATGTTACACAAAATAGCAGAGAAGTGATGGGAAATATAGTAATTTAATATAAAGTTCTACAAATATTTAAAAAGATCTTGTACACATATTATGAGACAAATCACTTACAATATTACCTCATACAACATTAATGTTTGAAACTAGATATTATATACTCATATATGCATAGTAAATAGTACATATATATAAACTTGTTAAAATCCTCTGACCCATATACTGTGATACATCTACGTTTTACAAACCAGTCATTTTTACACTGACCGACACAACACTGAGCCAAAGCTAAACTACAGTTGGGCACAGATATTGACAACTTTTCTGTTATAGCTAAGTATTAATAAATAATAAATGAAATAAAACTAGTAATATATAATAACATAAACAAAACTATTCTATTTACACAAAATTAAATTAATATAAACATTAATAAGTTAAAAATAACCATGTAAAAATGAAGGGGAATTTATTTTAGTGATTTTTTAATTTTAGCTACTGTTTCAGTACAAAAAAAAATTGTATTAAGTATTCTTTGTTTATTTGGCAATCCTAATCAGGGAAGTATTCTATTTTTGATGAATAAACGTGTATATTTATATTTTAAAAATTAATTAATACTTGAATAGTAAAAACCCAAAAATATTTTTAATTATTTTCATGTAATAGGTTAATTTTTTCATATTTTGGTGAGAAGTTCAAGATGGAACAGATGAACTAGTGTTGAGTATGCTTGGATGGTTAAAAGAGGGAAATCTGTATGATGATATCGAGCTGATGGTTATGGAACCCTGCCGACATATCGTTGCCGACACCAAACTCACAAGTAGTGTTGTAAGAAAACGATCTGTAACATAACCTTTTAAAGTTTTCATCTACTGTTATTGGAAAGATATATTGTTGGTATCATGCCAGTCAGTATGAACACCGCCATTTTTATATATTATTAAGTATACAACACACAATCTAGTCTTAAAAATTACTGAAATAATTAACCCTAAAAACTTTTTTGGCGTTTAATTCAATTTTGTTGATTATATAAATTCATTGATAATGCTTTTGTTCCAAGGATACAAGATGTCGCAGGCAATGTGCAGGAACAGGCTGACCGGGGCTGACGTGGATGCACAACTGTGTAACGCTTCCCAGCAGCCTGAACCACAGGTCGTTGAGTGCAATACACATCGCTGTCCTCCCAAGTGAGTTTAGTAAATATTACAAGAATATTTTAATTTTTTAAGTATGACTATACAAGCTAAATTCTTGCAATCTAGAAATAAAAATGTTAAGAACATTTTTTGGAGCCAATTTTACTGTTTTTAAATGTATGCTATAAACTTTATTATGCAATTCAAATCGAACATAAATTCATGATTTTTGTTTTAATTTGTTCTCTTTCAAATGTTATTCCATATACTGTGATCAGTACAAGGACCGTGGTTGGTGAAAGGTGTTTTTGCAAAAGAAAGTGTGGTCAGCATATCGGGTTCTGAAGCTGTTGGTTTCAGCATTAGTTGATGAGATTCAGTTCTGGAATCAACGTCCCCAATTTCCTCACCATGCTGGGTCAGTTGAGAGGAATTATGAGGGGAATTAAGGTGCAATTTTTCTAACCTCCATTGTGGGAACTAAACTCACAACATATCTCGTGAGGCTAAAGTGTTATCACTCACCCATTGTTTAGTAGATTATTTAGTAAATTTAACTAAATGGAAAAATATAGTATGGTAATTTATATTTTTATCAAGTTAACTAGCATTACCAAAAAATGTGATATTACAGCAACTTTTCATTCAAGATAATAAATTCAAGATAATTGCAGATGAAACGTTTACTTAATTTTGGAACGTTTAATGTAATCAAATTGGTTTATTTTTAAGTTATGACAAATGGGTAAGCAGGAGCCATGATCTAGAGTAGCTAATGTTTATACTCACAATGGATGTCCCCATATAAGTACAGATATAAGATTGTACTGTAGTCACTAGCCTGTAATTTCTACAGGGATTCGTTCTTTATTGTACCCTTATTGGTTGAGGGACCGCTGTCTCTCAAAAACTGTTGTGTACTATGTTATACTTAATCTCTCGACTTGACTTCAGAGAGCTCTTACAGCAAATGCTGGAGCTACAAGCAGGTTGGAAGTTCCAGCCGATGGCATGAGGATATAGTTGGCAATTCACGAGAAATCCTCTGAACTTTATGCCTCTGTGATGTTGAAGGCACTGATTTCCATTGAAACAGCACAGGTCATGTATTTTACCTGTCGTAATTACTAATTATGATATGTACACTACATTACTTGTGCTGTTTCAGTGGAAATCTGCGCCTTCATTATCACAGAGGTATGAAGTTCAGAGGACTTCTCGTGACTTGCCGACAGTATGTGCTACCTGTAACACCTTACATGGTTTTCACGTTTCAATCCTTTATCTCCACCTATCCAATAACATGCATCTTTGAATATGTGACTGTAACGTTGACTATGCAAGTAAATATTTTATGACTGTGGATGATCTTATTGTTTATAATGTCTTACACATGATTTTTGTTCTTATCAATACCTATGAAAGGTAAATACCACTGACTCATTTACTCATCGCTGTAACTAAAAAAGTACTAAGCCTACGAGGCTGAAATTTTATAGAGTCAAAGGTCTTATGTTGTAGATGTGCAATAAGAAGGGATTTTGAAAAGTTCTTTGTAAATCGAAGATGGCAGCATTTTTAGTGCCAAAAATTTTAAATGCCAAAAACAGCGTTTCTCTAATTGGACTGTAGCGGCTAAATGAACTGCTCTACAGCAAAACTAACACCATTTTTTGTACCTGATTTGAAATGATCTACAACTTTGGCCCTATGACTTTTTGCTCTATATCACCTCCTTCATCCTTAGGTAGAGCTATATTTTCAATTTGTGCAAGTAAATCAAATTGGTTAATTTACGGCCTCTAAGAGTAGACGTACAGATTTTTCTAGATTGTGAGACTTTGTTATCTAGGAGAACATACTGTATTCAATATGGGAAAATATACAATTTAATCTGAACACATGTATAGCATGGTCATAGAACATGGCTAAACATGACTATAAACGCGATATTTCACTGATTCAGAGTCAATTACCGTACTTTGCGCCCTCTAAAAGTAGACTTACAGATTTTTCTTGACTATGAAACTTTGTTGTCTAGGAGAACAAACTGTTTTCAATTGGAAAATTAAAAATTTATTTTTAAAGCATGTTCAGCCATATCATAGGACATGGCTAAATATGGCGAGAAACACAATATTTTATTGATTCAGAGTCAAATATAGTACTTTGTGCCCTCTAAAAGTACAGATTTCTCTAGCCTTTGAAACTATTTTATGTAGGCCTAAGTGAATACAATAATTTTAATCGGAAATTTTACAATTTAATTTGACCAAAAGCATAGCCAGTTCACAGAACATGGCTAATAATGGTGAGAAACCCGATAATTCACTGACTCATAGTCAACTACAGTAATTTGTGCCCTCTAAAAGTAGACTTACAAATTTGTCTAAACTCTGAAACTTTTTTATATAAGAGAACAAACTAGTTTCAATTGGAAAATTTTAAATTTAATATATCTATATATATATATATATATAAAAGACATTTACCAGTCATCACTATTTCTCCAAAACTATACGTCCAATTGAATTTAAATTTGCTAAACAGGTTTATCTTGGCCTCTAGAGGCTCCCTAAGAAAGCATTTTCCTCTTCGCTCTCATGACTCCGTCCCGCTGGCCTCCAAACTTCCCATGGTATTCTTATGGAGCTATATTAATTGATCGATATATTTGATTAACAGATGTTAAATAAAAACAAATTGAATAAAGTTGTGGTAGGCTAAACTTTTAAAATTAAAAATATTTGAGTACAGTAGTAAATTATACATAATATCAGCTGTTTTAATTGGACATTAGATTAATTAATTGTGTTTTCAAAGTATTTAGTTTGATTTACTTCAAGTTATTTTTTAATGTTCTTGAATTTGTTAGAATTTTTACTTATATTTTGATTGCAAGTCTTCAAACTCAATACTATGACCAGCGAAGCAAACAGCTAGTTGTTTATAAATTGTTATAGATTACCAGACAATATGTGCATGTAGCTTCATTTACAGCCACTAAGTGCTCTAGTGTCAAGACGGGAGATTCATGAAATATAGTATAAAAGTATAGTGTATAGATAAAAGCTCAGACCTACTTCTAAACAAACTTTTGATACTCTTTTGCCAGGTGGTTGACAGAAGAATGGATCAAGTGTTCAGTCAGTTGTGGGGGAGGTACTCGTCAGAGGAATGTAATCTGTACAGAAGAAGCTAATGGCACTAGAACCAAGGTACGTTGAACTCCAACACTCTGTATGGCTAAGTCCCAAGGTATAAAGGATATTTATTTAGTAATATTCTGGTTTGTAAACAGAATAATTTGGTGAAGAAATTTTTTTTAGTTTGGAAACAAATCTGAACAAGAGTATAAATCAAATAACTCTATAACAATAGCTACAATAACTTAGTGTTCGTTCCCTAACCCATTGGCGGCGACTCACGAGCAGTGCTCGGTCTGTGTTTATTATTGTTTAAATAGTGAATATACTCACAAAACAATCAGTTGAATTGTAGAGAAACAACATTTTCAATAGAGAGCACTATCTGTTACTATGAGCATAACTAGTGGCAAACAGAAGAAATATAGCCATATACTACACAATCGCAGTACAACATTCTCCCGCAGTGCAACCTTCTCTTAAGATTCACCTTCCTAAAAGTTACAGGAATTTTCAAGTGTTTAAGCATAATAGATCAATGTTTTGGGGGTGAAGTCAACCTCCCATTGCAAACAGTCAAGAGTACCTGTTAGCTATGGCTGCAGGCAAGTATGTTAAGGTTTCATGTATTTTACAGATTTCTATAGAAGTAGTTGGTGCGGTGGTTTTGCCCCATGCCACGTCACACCTCGGCAGCCTAGTGGATAGAGCCGCCATATCCTTTGACCAGGGAAATGGTTAGGCTGGGTTCGAATCCCAGTTGGGACACATAAAGGTGATGGGCGCATTTGCATAGAACTGTCCTTCTGTGGATACTGGACTACATGGCTAGATGTGCCTCAGGCTTGTACATTAGAGAACGGTGTGGCAACGTGACAAAATACGAGTATTATGCTTCTAATGTAATGTCAACTGTAAAGTCAGAGCACCAATCTCTGCAACAGTTATGCTTATTTTTAGCTTGTTATTCAAGTACTTGCCTTTACTTTTTTGTTTTTAATTAATTAAGACGCCAATGGGTTTAAACAGTTCAAGTATTAGACATCTCTAATAAGTTTCTATCAATCAACTACAATGCCTTTAAAAATGGATAAATGCTTTTTAAATTATTTTAACTGATTCAGTTCTACATATTTCCTCTCTTTCTACCAATTACACTTTCTTGTACCGCTTGGTTACTTAGCAATAATAAGGGATTAATTAAACACTATTAGAAACAGTAAGACAAATTCTAAGTTGATAGTTACGTAGCAAGCACTACAAAAATACAAAATTATCTTGTAGAGTAAAAGTAAAAAATATATTGAGATAGCTATGTATACACAAATAAACAATTTATTAATCTTTATTGTTATCTTACTGATACAAGAACAGGAATCAATTATCTTGGTAGCATCATCAGCAAAGTCATAATACAGACTTCTGTCACAGCATTTTACTTATGTACGGTTCAATGAAAATGGAACCAACTATTAAGCGAAAACAAAGAACTGTGAGGTTAAGCAGACAATAAAGACGATCCCTGTTACACAGAGATTTTTTTTAAGGAGAGGCTGACCTGCTTGGTAACTCTACTCTACCAGTTCCTCATAGACTGTGCAGGCAATTTATTCAACCAGGTTACGGGAGAGAACCTACATTGTGAATATTACTGATAAAAGCTAATTTTCAAGGCCAAGATTTGAATCTGCCTTATAAGGAATCTGGTACAACTCAGATAACTCAGGTACAAAGTTATCATGCCTTAATCCACTCAGCCACTGGTTCTCTCATTATAAGCGATTGACATTTGCTAAATAAGCTGAAATCACAGATTAATTCAAGTGGCTAAAATAGGAATAACAAAATTGAGCAACACTCCATACTGGTAAAAAACAAAGATATTGATAAATAACTAATTGTCTATAGTGAAAGTTATATTTTTAGTATAGTTAGGATGGAAAATACAACTATAATCTCAGATAAGTTAAATACCACTATTCTTTTGGTGATTCTTTTTTAAAGATGTTCTGATTTATTCAGTATATTAGGTTATTGATCTCAATACAGTATTGGGAATAATTCACGGCTAGATAGGAAAGAAAATGCACAGGACTTCACCAACAAGTTAACCCTAGCAAAGTCTCAGATTAACATTAGTATTAACTAACATTTAAGTCGGCACTGTTGGCGCAGTTTTGTAACCCGGCTACTTGGGGACTGTAGGCGATAGGTTCTATGCTCGGCCCTCTTAATATTGACACGGCATCCACTCAGTAGTTGCCATCAACGTGGACACTACTAGAGCAGTCTGGAGTCCATGTTTTATAAACTGAGTGTCAGACTTGTCAGTTAGCTAAAAAATCAGACAAACACTACGTGGTTCGGATTCCACATAAAGCTGTAGGTTCCATAGTTGCCCTGGCTATTGGGCTATTAATAAAGTGACCTAAGTCGAACTCAGAATAACAATGACTGCACTCGTTTCATCTTCACTCATCACATTCAATCACCCCTCATATTCGCCCATATCTCTACGATCGCCGTCTTAGAAAAAAATAAAAAATATGAGACTTAACCACAACAAAGTATAGCCGAGTTTAGTTATAAAATGTGTTTTGTAAACCATAATAGTTTTAAGCTATTGTTGAATACTTGTTGTGCCTTTTAGCTAAGGTAACTAAATTTAAAGAAACTGTTTTTCAAATTATAATTAGTTATTATAATTAACCTTCATTACTGTTTAATTACTTTGTACTGTTAACAATTATTAGCATCATGAACAGCAAACAAATTAAATGTCAGTTGATTTTTTCAATTAAATTTATATTATTGTAGCTCTAAGAAATATTTTACAGCAGTGCATATCTTAAATAAATGTATGTTTTGTCAAAAACATCAATATTTATTTTTCATATCGAATCTACTAAAAATACTGAAATTTATATCATGTTCTTTATAATTTGTTATTAATCTTATAAAATTATTGTACTTGTTTTATTGTTTTATAATTTAGTTTCCAAATCAAATTTATGAAGTATAGTGACTGTTGTAACCTGCCATGGGAATTACATAATATGCATATGGCTTCACTTAGTGTCTCTATAATTGATGAAAGAAGATAACAAATGTTGAGAATAAGAAAGGATAATAAACATAAACAATCATATACAAAATTAAACAACATAAATGTCATGATCTGAATATAAATGGTCTAAATAATTCACCACAAAAAATGTTTATTTATTACAACAACAAAAAAACAATTAATGAGTAAAAGAAGAAATTAATTCCAGACACTTTGGTGGCATTTCATGGGTGGTGTTAAGCTGAAGACAAACAATCATATACAAAATTAAACAACATAAATGTCATGATCTGAATATAAATGGTCTAAATAATTCACCGCAAAAAATGTTTATTTCTTACAACAACAACAAAACAATTAATGAGTAAAAGAAGAAATTAATTCCAGACACTTCCTCTACATAGAAAGAAATATTGGTGGCATTTCATGGGTGGTGTTAAGCTGAAGACAAACATTAAATAAAAGAGGCATCAGCTGAGCCTTTAATGAAGTGGTAATGACTGTCGCCTGATACTTCCATTGGCGCCTCTGTAGTCGTTAGTCCTCGCTGGAGAATTGGCTTGGCTATTCTCTCCCGCTACATCAGCTTCCACCCCTCCCTACCCCCTTTTCTCAGATCCCAACCTCCCTAGTGATAGATTACCATGTACTTAGTCAAATACGCTAAATTTGACTGTCAGTTGTCAGGTTTTGTTACCTACAATACAGATGGTATCAGGTGATCAATTTTATTATCTGAATTAATTAGGGTTAGCGATTCTCACTTAAGGCTATGTGTCTACATAAATGTACAATAAAGTACATTAATAGCACTCAAAGAAGTCCAAATAGAAACCCATGAACTTCTTTGCAAAAAGTATACATATTTATATTAATGTAAAATTGTCCATCTACATATTTTATATACTTATTTTTACTTAATACACATTAGTGTTTGACAATGATTACTTCGTAATTGAAAGGCCTCACGAGTAAACTTGAAAATTTATTGGAATGTTTGTTTACTTATATCAATTTTAAATTAATACAAATTTCTTCTAATAAATGTTTGAGACTCTTTCCACTCATATATTTTCAAAAAAGTTGCCACATTAACAAAACTTGTTTAAATGAGTGCAATTTTAACAAATATTGCATTATTGTGAGCAACTCTTTTGAAAATGGATGTGTGCAAAGAGTCTGAAACATTGCAAAAAAATCATAAATTTGTATTAATTTAAAATCCATATAGGCTAAGTAATCAAACATTCCAATAAATTTTACAGTTCAAATAAACTTTAAACTTCAAATAAAATAAACCGAAAAGACTCAAAAATATTGGTTATTCATATATACGATGTACACAACTAATTAACGAAGTTAGAATACTACAGAATTTTGTATCAAACAAATGCATTTATTTTTCTCCCTAAAATTCTCCATTCAGCTGCGTTTTTTGTAGTGTTAGATTGACTGGTATGACGACAAGTTTCTTCTTATTACCACTGTCAATTTTATTGGCTAATATTGTTTCATTAAATTATGTTTACATTATTATGATGTTGTTTGTATTTTAGGTTCCCGACCATTTCTGTAGAGGCCACCGTCCTCGGTCAGTGGAACCGTGTAACACCACCCCCTGCCCTCCTACCTGGGTGACTGGAGACTGGTCAGGTGTATGTATTCTTACAAAAATATGTATGGAATGATTTTTATTTTAGAGGAAAAATGTCTTATATAAATAAAAAATAACTGAAGTAGAGCTATCATTTCAGTGAATAGTGATTTATTTGTTGATTTCATTACCAGTATTTGAAATGATTAACGGAAGGCCATTTATTATGTTTAATTTGCCTACCCCTGCTCTCTTTTGCACTAAATAATCATACAATTCTTTAACATATACACTTTTTACGTAATAGGTTAATAGGTTTACTAATAAATGATTATTCTCACAGATTTATCGTAGTTCATGCCAAAAAGTGAATATTTTATTGAAAATATGCCCATTTCATACACTTAGCTAAATAGACCTGTATATAAATTAATTTATATATGCAATTTAATGAGAAAATTGCACTAATTGTTAGCAAGGAGTTTGGAAATATTTGATGAAAATTTTTAGATATATTGGTATTGAAATGTAGTTAATTGAATGTCATTAAAATAGAGAATTGTCTACCGTTAAATTTGTATCATCTAAAAAGGAGATGTTTAGTGAAATACAAAACAAATTAACGTCATGCAACACATTATTTTTATACGTAATATAAGTACGTACAAAATATTATTGTGATCAATTTTGTAAACCATGTTTACCTTCCTCAGATCAGAGTGAATATTGGTAAACGTGGTTTACCAAATTGATCACAATAATATTTTGAACATTTTGTACTTATATTATAATAAACATGGGTTGGGTAATGTTTACTTGTTTTGTCTTTCTACCAAAAGACAAAACAAGTAAATAATGATAATTAAGAAACTATTTATTGCATTATTGCAACCTAACCTCTTGAAGTTTGTGTTAATAACAAGTCTGAACTCTTAGCTCTTAAAACAATATCATTCACCATTGCAAGGAAAATCAGAAGAGAGGAAAAAGAATGCGATATCTACTTTACAGGTCAAAGGTTATCTTTTGAGCATATAAATTATATCAAAACATCTTTTGATAACCCTTAAATTGTGCATATATATATATATATAGAATGTATATATATATATATATATATATATATATATATATATATATATATATTTCATTCATATACATTCTATTTCACAGTGTTCTGTGTCCTGTGGAGAAGGGGTCCAGAGCCGTAATGTGACATGCCGAATTTCCCGCTACGACAAGCCAGGCACAGCCTCCTGTAGCCCACAAACCCAGCCAGACTCCATGCAGCCCTGCAATACTGGCATAGCTTGTCCAGGTAAACAAGAGAAGACTTTAATTTGAGAAATTTTAAATTTCTTTCTTTAAAGTGGAACATTTTGATTTTTTTAAGCAGAGGAATACAAAAATTATGTTTTCTAATGTAAAACCAAAAAATATATAATAATATTAACTGCTTGTGAAACAGAATATTTATTATTTAAGTATCCATTTCGTATTTCTTTTTAGCAGACTTTAGATTTAGGTATGATATACATCGTATGGTTTTTTTTGTCAGCTACCATTGTGTAATTTTTTCTTTAAGCTGTAATATATATTTGGATTAAGATACAAAAGTCATGCAATATATAATATAAAATAAAAGTGATCTCCTGTCACAAAGCTAAATCCAATCCATCGAGCCATTTACATCCTACTTCACTTATTCTGTTTATACGGTTTACACTTATTCTGCCAATTCCTCCGTGAAAGAACGCAGGGGGCACTCTGTAATTATGTGATCCATTATTTGGATCACATAATTACAATCCCTGCAATCACATGACTGATCTAGTATCAATCCCCATTTATACTTCCAGTAGTTACATCTACCCACGCCAGTTCGGAACCGATTCTAAAGTGTCCATTCACTCTGAGGGAGGTTCATTGATGGAGTACAGGTATTGGTAGAGCATTAATAAGGAACTTATTGCATCCATAAAATCTGTTCCACGCTATGGCCCAGCTAGTATTGGGCAAAAAATTTTAACTGCTCAACTGGGATGCAGTACGTAGAGGTGGGTTTTGAGATTTTAAGCGACTGTTCTGACAAGGAAGATCCT
The DNA here is from genome assembly GCA_035578905.1 of Stictocephala bisonia. NCBI lineage: Eukaryota > Metazoa > Arthropoda > Insecta > Hemiptera > Membracidae > Stictocephala > Stictocephala bisonia. The sequence continues at coordinate 534,719 of JAQJVL010000021.1, forward strand.
GGGTAATGGGGAGGTGCAGGGCATTCAAGATCTTATTGAACTCTTTAAGTAGTGCCTCCTGACGTGTTATGTCTGAAAGAGTTATATTGCACAGTACTGGGAGCCAAGGAAGTGGAGTTGCCTGCGAGTACCACTAATAGCTCTCATAGCTCTATTAAGTTGGACATCAATCACTTTTGTATGTGCACTATTTAGCTATACGGGAGCACTGTATTCAACAGCGGAATATACCAGAGCGAAAGCTGTTGTACACAGGACGTGTACATTGGCTCCCCAAGTTGTTCCAGCAATATGATGTAGTACATTTGCCCAGGTTTTAATTTTAGCTGCTGTTTTTTGAAGATGGCTTTTAAACATCAGCGATTGATCTAATGTTACTACCAGGTACTGTAGATGATAATTATGATGGATTTTTACTCCATTTACAAAGATGTTCAGTTTTTTATTAACCAGTCTGTTACTTAAGTGGAAGCAGGCTACTTCGGTTTTGTATGGGTTAGGATTTAGCATCCAGGTTCTAAAATTTCCTTTGAGAGCTGCAAAGTCACTTGTGAGTGTTTCTTCAGTAGCTGCAAAGTCCTTATGTTGATAAGCCTAAGCAATATCATCTGCATATATAAACTTTCTAGATTTTGTTATTGGGATGTCAGCAGTATACACATTGAACAAAATTGGAGCAAGAACAGACCTCAGTGGCAGACCATCCTTCAACTGTCTAAAAGAGCTTCCTTCACGACCAAGATATACTTTTATTAGCCTGGCATTAAGCATTGACTCCAAAAGCCGCAAAAGAAAGGTACAAGGAAGGAGGCTGTAGAACTTTAGCAACGAACCTTAGCTCCACATTGTGTCATAATCTGATGTGAGATCAACAAAAGCTGCAGATGTTTTTAACTTCTTTTCAAACCCATTCTCAATAAATAATGTCAGAGCTAGGATCTGGTCGCTACAACTTCAGCCAGGACGAAAACAAGTCTGCTCAACTGGAACATTAGAATCAAGAATGGGTGATATTCTATTGTATTACAGCCTTTCAAGCAGCTTATAACGAACACTAAGAAGAAATAGTGGGTGATGTGAATAAACCCTAGCAATTACTTTTACTAGGGATTTTCTAAGCAAAAGCTTCATTTCATGTGAATAAAAAAATAGCAAAAGCTTTTACTTTAAGGAACTGCTTGACTCATTAGCAATTGCTAAACTGGTTAGCAAATGCTAGACGTTTCAGCAAATGGATGTGAATAAAACTTGCCTTTTGCTTAAAAGTGTCAGCAAATGCTAGAGAATTATCAAGCATGCCCCTTCACATGCTAAAAGGTTCTTGAAGTGACCAGATGTGTTTAAAATGGCTCAGTTTGTACGTGTTCGGAAACAGAAACATTACCGTGAACGTGTTGAGTGTGATGTTGACAGGTATAAGGAATTGTATCACTTTACAGAAAATAATGTTGAGTGGCTGGCAGACCATTTTTTGGGTGAGTACACAGAAACTAGAGTGAAAGCTTTGTCATCAAAACAGAGGATGATGGTATTTATTCGCTTTTTGGCAGACCCGGGTTAACAAAATGGTATTGCAGAGGACCTAGGTATCAGTAGATCAACGGTGACAAAAACTGTACCCTTTGTTTTAGAAAAAATTGTGGATAAATCTAAGGAGTGGGTTATATTTCCTACTGGCAGAGGAATTGATGAAGCAAAAGTAGAATGGACGAGGCGTTTCAACTTTCCAACTGTGTTTGCCGCTATTGACTGCACACACATTCCTATTTCTAAACCAACTTTGTTTGGAGATGATTATGTTAACAGGAAGGGTGTAACCACTATAAATGTTCAAGCTACTTGTAATGCACAAGGAAAATTTACCTGTATCGATGCACAGTGGCCTGGTTCTGTCCACGACAGCAGAATTTTAAGAAACTCAGCGATTTATGATGTCATGAACAGAGCACAGGTAAATGCTGTTATCCTTGGTGATATTGGCTATGGAATAAGTCCATGGTTAATGACCCCCTACAAAAATCCAATGACACAAGAAGAAAAAGCTTACAACAAAATACATGCTAAAGAAAGAGTAATAATTGAGAGATGCTTTGGCCAGTTAAAAAAAAAGATTTTCTATCCTTCAAAATCCTATTCGTGTAGCATTGGATAAAGTCCCTTCCATAGTTTTAGCTTGTGCAACTCTACACAACATAGCAAAACATTTACAAGATGAATTTCCTTGGAATGATTCGGAATTGGAACAAGATAATGCTGATGGTGCATTAGAAGGAGTGCCTGAAAATGAAGCCGCCAGATGGAGACACGGTCAAAGAAAACGGGATGAATTAAAAAATGTAATTAGTAATATGTAAACTTGTATTTACTTTGGTACAGATCTTGTAAATAAAAGATTCTAATCAATTTCACATATAACACATAATTTCCTTCTGAAAAAGACCAGTTGTGTTCTTACTTTATATTAAACAAAACAACTATTATAGGTAAAATTATATCATACTTTCACAATTTAATGTTAAATAACATAAACAACACTCTTAGGACGTAGATGATAACTTTGCTTACAAGGAGAAGTATGTTTTTTCACCATCTTCGGTGACGTTTAACTGCTGATCCTCTGTTTGTTTAAGTTTTTCTAATATGATACTTTCTTTTTCCTTCTGCATCCGGATTAACTGCAGTTGTTCTAATAACACCAGTATTTGTAGTTCTGAATTTCCCAAATTCTTGGTTTCTTCAGTTTCAAAAAGCTGTAGTTGAACCTTTTGCCTCTTAGTTGAACTGCACAGTCTTGACAATTGTTCCACAGACGTAGTACTGTTGGAAGTGCTTGGAGATTGTGCATTATCATTAGGAGTTCCTACACTTTTGGCTCCAGGAATCTTCGTAAATGTTGGGTTTGCATCAACTTCTAATAACATCAACAGCTTTTTTTCCCAATCCTTTAAAACAATTTTCTTGTTTCCCGTTGCATTTTTATCATTTTTCTTCTTAAGGTCGCCTTTTAGATTGTGTATCTTATTTTGTAGTTTTTTAACAGTTGTCTCTTTGCCGAATACCTTCCCATATTCTGAAATTAATTTCAAATAAGCTTGTTCTTTTTGTTTTTTAATATTGGGTATCTGAGACTTATTTAATTCCACTAAATAAGTCTGTTATTTATTTTTTGGAACTAATAAGTTCCAAAAACTGGTAATTTGCACAAAAATCTTCCTCACCATCGAAAACATCACTTCCAGATGAACTCATAATTACAGACACAGGTTAACTTAATGAAGACTAGACCACTAATGACATACTGATTGACAAAAGACAACATGATACAAACAGGAATTCCCAATTGGAAATACCAAGCAATTGCTATCTGGTTTCGGCATTCCAAAAGCACTAGCAAAAGATTATTCACCTAAACTCTAGCAATTACTTTTAGGATTTGCTTTCACTTCTAGCAATTGCTTATGCTTTTACCTAATGCTACAAGCAATTGCTAGGTTTTTATTCACATGTGCCATTAGGTGGTAATTGTCCACTTGTTAAGGGTCTTTTCCAGGCTTCAGAATAACTATTACTTTTGATCGCTTGAATGCTTTTGGCATATTGCCTTTAGCTAATATCTTATTATATACTGATATTAGTCTACTTGAAGCCATTGTTTAACTTTGCTACCTGCATGTAACAGAAATTCCGGAAAGATACTGTTAAGACTGGCTGCTGTCCCTGCTGGTATAAAGGAAATCGCCCTGTCTATCTCTTCCTCCGTGAAATTTCTGGAGACTTCTAGGGGTGCCATTTGACTCTATTTTATTTCACTCAGCTTGTAAAGCAGATGTTTGTCTGAAGGTTCGCAAGCTGACTTTGATAAGCTGACTATGCGTTTAGCTATATCAGAGGCCTTTGTATGAAGCACTTCTCTTTGATTTGGAGATTTACTAGTAGAGTTTCCTTAAAAGTGACCACGCTTTCTACTGCTGTGGGTAAAGTTTATATCTTCCACAATTTTCCCCTGTTTTTCTCTTCTGGCACTGTCTAGAGAGTGCAGCAGCAGATAAGCCATATTGGAGTTTTCGGTACCAATATACCCCTTGTAAAGGTCATCTGATTCTTTCTTCCATCCTGGTAAATATTCCTTTCTGTATCCTCTTGGTATGCAATCTTTAGCAATTAACGAGATGAGATTTGTAAAACGATTGTAATTTCTTATTCTAGGAGGAATGAATCTGATGCTATCATCGAGCCTGGTTGTAAAGGCCTCCTAGTGTGCTTTGTGCTTTATTAAAATTCCATCTAGGCCGTGGAAAAGATCAAACTGTGGGATTTTGGATCCCCAATGAAACCAGGACTGGCCTATGTTAAGAGTGGGGAAAAACATCAAGAACTTTTCTAATTGTTTTTGAGCTTGATGATCGTTTACATAAGCAGAAGCTTAAGCCGGAAGAGTAATCTCGGCGTCAACGAGCTGAATAAAAAGTAGCTGAGTCTTTAGCATCAAATATCAGGAACCCTTTTCTGACACAACCCTTTGTTCATTTCAACCCAGTCAGCAAGCTTTCTGCCATTCTCATCGTCGCTGTTGTAGCCCCATTGGCTATGGTGACTGTTAAAGTTCCCCACATAGAGGACAGGATGTTGAAAACTTAGCAAAAAACTATTTAAAAGTGTTAAAATGCACTATGTTTAAAACAGAACCTATTAATTTAAAATTAGATTGGTTCTGAAAAGTACCTTTTTTTATTTGTAGCTGCCATAGCTGGGAGATCACAAATTTGTGACAGTCCAGCTACCAGATTGATAATTATTGATAGGTATGATAAATATTGATAAACAACAACAACAAAAATTAGGTTTGACGATCTCATTTCGTAGCTGCTTAAACTTATGATCAAATCCATTTTTCATTCATTCAGCAATTTAACAGCTTTCGTTACATTGATTCCTAGTAAAAATAGGAGGAGCCTTTTTAACCTATTTCGAATGTCTATAAATGAATGGAGTTCATTTTAAGAATTTAATTTCCTCATTGAGATTATCTAGATTTTAAAATACATAAATAGTTATTTGACCTTTTAGAATAGAATAGAATATTTATATTTACTGCACATATATTCTTAGAGAACAGAGCAAAAGTCATTTACGTTTATCTTACAATCAGTCTATGAATCAGTGTCTGTTATTTAAAGATATATTGTATGAACTCTTGGATAATAGTGAGCACACTATATCAGCCAGTTTATTAAGAAATGAATTCTTAAGAAGTTCTTCTCTGGACGGTGCCTCAGGGATTTAGTTAGAGTGTTGAAGAACAGTGCTGCTCCTCGCCAGTTTTGCTTGTCCTGTTCTTATTGCAAAGAGGATTGTCTCTTGAATGTAATAGTTTAGAACAGAAAAGATTCCCAATTCCCTTAAAGCTGCTCAGCATGTGTCCAGTGATTTTTTAAGAATCCAGATATCTCTTTTTGAATAGCAAGTATCCTTAGAAGAAGGTTTGAAATTGTCTTTCCTGACCAGATAATTTATTTTGATTAATTTTAACTATAACTAATTGCAAATTTTTTAACTGATGAAAATAATATTCCACCACATTTTTTAAAATTATTAAGTGAATCGTATCATTTTCCTATTTTAAAAGCCTTCTTTTAGCGCTGCAATTAACTTTCCAGTAAGCTTTTTATATTTACTTCGTTCATACTTTGTCCTATTGACTTTGTAATATTTTTGCAACTTGTTTGATTGAATCATACTAATCTTTTTACACTCAATTCTAATACATTAATCTCGCTCTTAAATTCAATTTTCTTGTTTATTCAAACAATACTACAACCATCCATAGTAAATATACAACTAGGCTTGAAGTTTTGCAGTTTTTACTGTTGTTAGAGGAGAGGAACAACTTTTTCTGCAAAAGTGTACAAATTAACAGTAAAGACATATTAACTGAAGGTAGTAAATGGAGACTAAATTAACTGGAAATATAAGAAATGCACGCAATAAACGTTAAAAATCAATATTTATATAGTAAAAATTTAGACGTGTCAAAAACTTCTACATAAAAGCGTTTACTGCCCATCATTCCTCTCACTGTACATATTGTTGTAGGCTGAACTGTTTGATAATCAATGTAATATCTTGATGTTCAAAATAATAAATCTCCATCAAGAATAACATGATTTTTGGGCACTATATGATTTTAGTGCTGGTGGTTCAGACACCTTTTTAAAAATAAAGTAATTTCTCATATATTTTATTTCTTTACAGATGACTCAGAGTCGATCCCAGACATAGACGAGGCATTACCTCTACTTCACCCATACCCTCCATTTCGGCCGACAGCGGAGAAGCTGGTTGGGGAGCAGATGTCCCCGTCGTCTGAGCCAAAGTAAGCCTTGCTTACATTTTAAGCAGTGGATTATGAATTTATATTGATTAAATATTAGTATAATCAGCATTTTTAAATGTAACAAATGTTAACTTTAAGTATACTAGAAGACAGTTTTTTACTGTCACAAACATTAATAATATTTACAGCGTATCTATGGCTCTGCTTCAGATTTCTTTTTTTCTTAATTATATTGAATCCTTATTGTTATACTTTACACTAAAGAACAAATAATTAATATTGACAGTAGTATGAATTACAATATAAAATTCTATTTTATGAGACATTCCAACTACAGCAGAAAAAATTCTGTAATTGTTCACACATCTTAATTTTTTATGGGCGATTTTACATATCTGTTCAATTTAATGTTTGCCTTCAGTTCCCTCTCTTAAGAATATTTTAGAAAATATTTATAAGAATATTTTAGTCAAATTTATAAAAATACTTTTATTCTTTATAAAAATAATTTATAACGTATATTTTAGCCGGCGTGGTGGCGGCTCAGTGGATAAGGCTTTGGACTGCGAAGGGCAAGTTCAAAGTTCGAATCTTCACTGAGCCAACGGTCGGTACTTCACTCATTGAATAAAGTTGAGGCACAGGCCTGTAAGCCGATGTCAACTGGCGAGTGAAGTTAAAAAAAATATATACATTAGATAAATATTTGACATTTTTAGTTTTATGGAGTATAAGGAAAAGATTATTATATTATTATTTTTTTTTTATTTTTATTTTTTTGATTGATTGCATCATATTTCTGCAGATTCGACTATAATTTATTGTTGTAGTTTTATTTTTCATTTTTTATTACCTTTTTACATAACTTGCATTATTATATGATTAACCCACCAAGAGAAATTCTTAACTTTTTTTAGTTGTATTGTGTTTTTAATACATCCTTAGTAATTTGTTTAATATATAAGTAATAGTTAAGATCTATTTTGGCACTTGTACTACAGCCAACAAATGTTATTCATCATAACATTAAATTGTTGTCTTGTTTATTAACCCATTGCAGACCTATCTAATGTGACATTTTGCAGTGTAATGTAATTTGACAATATCTGAATGGACAACATTCATAACTGTTTTAAGTAATTAACATGTTGCTTGAACTATTGTTGCAGTTTGACAGTTATTTGTTAGGAACTACTATCATTTTCCTTACATTTACATATGTTTAATAGAATTGAGTATAAATATGTTTTGAAAACTTACTGACTGACATTCATACTTTACTATCAACTTTTTTCTTTTTAAACAATTTACCATTAATATATTTTAAACATATTGTAAACTGAATTAATAAAACTATACTTTCATATTCATTTGATTAAAACGTCAAAATTTATGTCAACCAGGTCTTAAAATTTTTGAAGTTATACTTCTTTGCGCCCGTTAGACACTTTGGGATGGGATGTTGGTCGAGAAACCGCGTCACGCTGAAAAGTAAGAACAAATTTTTAAGAACTATCGATTAATCGATTGTTAATCGAAGAAATTTAATCGAAGAAATTACTGATAATGATAATATAGGTGTATAATATAATAATGAAGTCACGTATAACATATTGAAGATAAATATATTGAATAATATTGAAAAATGTCTTATATTTCATTTATATATCCTGTCTGTTTGTGTGCGTGAGTGGGTGTATGAGAATGGCCAAAGAAGTATAACTTCCACCGTGTGGTCCGACGCACACCCAATTTTTTTTACTATAAGTTAAGTAATACTAAACAAACAAACAAAATTATCATTAATATGCTAACGCTAACCATCAGATCTTAAAGAACTATGTTCAGTTGTCTCCGAATGGAGGGATTACTTCAGAGAGCCTTTGGTACATAAATCTGTGAAAAGGTCATCTGCAATGGGTTAACATTTTAAATTTGAATGTGCTAAAAAACTTTACCAGGGTTCCCAAACATGTCCTATTTTATTAAATAATTATACCACCGATAATTATACCACCGAACAAATAATTTATTTTGTTTTAATTTTTCCTACCCAATGAAAACCTTTGAAACAACCTACTAACGCCTTTCAGGGAATTGAAATTTTGTTGTATTAATTTATCTTTTAAGACAACGTTTAGGAAATATCAAATTCGCTTAAATTCTCAGATTAATGAGGTCTAAAATGTTCTTAAAAACAGTTTCTTAAATAGTAATGAAAGTAAATACATTTTTTATTTTGATCTCTTTTCAATCTATGTTATTCAGTTAGGCTACTGCACTCTTGTGCTTGTTCTTAAGGTTAAACAATTCATAAACAGCATAACCTCCCTTCCAGAGAATAGCATACCTTACAAATTTGATTTCTTAACTTTCAAGTTACTTTCGAGACAATTTCCTGTTAGTTTCCGGCAGAAAACAGTTAACTGTCTTTTCATTCTTTTCTTCCACTATCTCTGTCTTCCCTGTCTGTTGGACCTCCCTCTTTGTTTCTAGCACTACTTGCACCCTGCAAGTACGACTTGCTAAACCTGAAGACGTTCCATTGTGGTTTTTCAGCCCTATCAAAATGTTCTTTGGGTGCGGCTGGTTGTACGTGAGGTAAAACATCGGCTTGCTGCTCTACTCTGCTCTGCTCCACCACTACTTTCCTTACTCATTATTTCCCGACACAATTCATATGCATGCATGTATTGTTCTTTTATCATATTGATCACCTTAATAATGAATCCACAAATTGGCGCCAACAGGTTTGATTCCGCATGACATTTCGTTGACTGTTTCAATTTTACAGGATTAAATTTTTCACCCAGGAGACAAAATGTTATCAGACACTTTAACTTATTGGTGTTTTTTTCTTATTGTTGAGGCATTCTGAGCATGCAAAAGGAAAATTGATTTTTTGTGTAATGACCCTAAAAAAGTAAGATTTTTAACATTGTATGCAGCACAAGTTTTTTCTCTCTCTGTGGTATTTTTGTATGGGTTTGCAAAAGACTTAATTTTATGAGGCCTCATTGAAAAATAAACGGTTTAATCAATTAAATAAATTAAAGCTCTTTTTTGTCACCCTTGGTCCCTTAGTTTATTTTGCAAAATAACACTTTGCTATGCTAGGCATAATCATATTCCTGAATATTCCTGATTTTTATTTATAACAAAAATTATTGATTACAGAATATATTTCAAATATACTATGATTATAATATTCTCTTTCACTGTCTTATTTTCTTAAGTAGTAAAATACAATTCTTTTAAACAATATTTTCTTAAAATATGTTACAAATCACTATTTAATTTAATCTAAATTTAACCCTTTAGTTGACATCAAACTTTGGCCAAGTTACATTGAATAATTCCTCAGCATTTTCAGCAGTTTGTGTACTTAAACACTGTAAACTAAGCTATAAAAGAATGCTGATTCTCATAATAATATTCATCGTAATATTCAATCTTATTTTTTTGCCCTTACTGCAACTTTTCTTTTTTGCCGCTAAAGTGTTTTAAGTTTTCTTTCTCACTCTCGATGCATTCAATACAAGATAAAGTGTACTCTTAATACAAATAAGTGTTTCTTTGGTGCAAGAGAGCCTTTATAGAAGAGAGCAGCTCTCAAATAAGGGTCATTTACCTTTATGTTGTTATACGAAATAATGTATCTTATATTATTTTAGCATAAAATATCAAATCTGAACGCTTTGATTTTTTGTCTGTCACATAACTGTTTTATGAAAGAAACAAAATAAATATTTATTTTGCAAATTCAACTTGTCAGGTTGTAGTAGTTTTCAGGTAGATTTTTTTGATCTGATAAGGCCTGTCCGTATTTTTTTTTTTTTTTTTTTTTTTTAGAAAATATATTTCTAAAGCTAATTATTTTTTCCTTACTCTACTTAAACAGAAATGGTGGGGAAAGTTATAAAAAGATTTGATACAAAGAAATAAGATAAAACACACTAACACTAGTTACAATTATCCTCAGATTATGAATATTTCTTCTGTATTAATATATGAAAATAAAAATAAGAGGCTTTTTATGTGTTTTCAGACCTGATGATACTATTGATGACAAATTGTGGAAGTTTGTCCCAAACCAGGCTCAGAAAAATGTAGTAATGAAAGATTTGTTGTCTTACAAATGCAAATATCTAAAAAGTTCACACCTTTATTTTGATTCAAATAAAAATGACGATTATAATTTCAGGGGGAATGGGGTTGTTTTGGGTCTATTATTTATTTGCATAGTGTTGTCCCTAGCTTGAGACAGTCAGTGACGTGGTACGTAATATTATGGCTGGCTGTATATTATCCATGATATTTTTTGTTTTAGTTTCAATCTGAGATAAATTTAAAAAATAGTATATTTGAGGAAGAGATACAACCCTAGTTCACAATAGTATTATTATATTAGGTAAATAGTTGACAACATTTATTTTTTTGTTCTTGCCATGTTCGTACTAAATTTTCTTCGACTTGAATAACAATTTTTTTTATATCTGTTCCTGTTTTATCAATTATTACTTACAAAATTACTTACACAACATATTACAAACAAAATATGGCAAACAGTCATTTATAATTCAATTTGGACATGATTTTACCCTTACTTGATTTTTTACTACCAGAAAAATACTTAATAGTTAATAAATTATATCTCATTTTAATTTGTCACTGTTTTTAATCAGTCTTTTATTAAAGACAATTTTGCATTTCTGTTAATGGACAGTTGTTACTGTTCTTAGTAATCCACGTTCAATTTATATCTGAAAGACCAATTAAAAACAATAAGTAAAAATTAATTAATTAAAATATCTACAGCACAAGTAAACGTCACAAAACACAAATTTATTACAATATAAGCACAAATTGCACAAATATACTACAATACTAGTACAAAATGCATGAATACTGTGGTGATCAATTTCGGTGAACCACGTTCACCTTTTGTGAATCCCTCTGGTCTGAGGAAGGTGAGCGTGGTTCACCGAAATCGATCACCACAGTATTCGTGCATTTTGTACTTGTATTGTAGTATATTTGTGCAATTTGTGCTTATATTGTAATAAATTTGTGTTGTGTGATGTTTACTTGTGTTGTATATATACCAACAGGTATTATGCTAATTAAAAAACTATTTTTAAAATATCTAACATTGTTTAATTTTTTAAAGTTATACATTCTTATATATATCTGATATGTTGTCTAGAATAGATAAATAATAGTCTATATAGGCTGAAAGTTTCTAAATTATTTTTCTTTTTGTAGCTCTGTCACACTACTTGATAAAGTAGCTAAGTATTTTTCCATTAAAAAAAAAAAAGAATTTTACTGGAGATTTTTTTTTATTTTAGGTAATTAATTCATATATTTATAATTTGTACTTTTTCCTCTATGTTGAGTCAAGCGTTAATATAAACTGTCCATTTGAAAGTTTAATAATCTGTTAAATAATAACACATATATGACTTTCATCTTGCGATTAATAGATAGGGGATATTTTACTTTAAACATCATCATGTATTTCTTTCCCCTCCATAAAATAAAAATTATTTATAAGAAGATCTCTTAATTCAACCCATAAATAAATATATTTACTTTAAAATGCTAATATTATAACTCGTAGTTTTATCATATTCCATCAAGTCCAAGTTTTTATGATAAACAACTTACAGAAAAAAAGTCATACTTGAAAAATCTTGCGATAATTTAGAATCAAACAGGTATAATAGAAAGAAGGTCTATGTCGTTATTATTTTTAATTAAAAACTTAAGTTTTAAAGGTTTGAATTTTATAATAAGAGTATTTTACAAGGTCTAAAATTATAGAGTTGTCAATAATACCACAGCAATAAGAATTTCATGAAATATTTTTGTTTAGTTAAGATTAAAATTTAATTATGAGAGATAGGTCATCAGCCTTAGAGATAGGCCTTAGTATGTTACATAAAAAGTTAAACAGACTAAACACAAAATAAATAACACAAAAATGTATACTCGGTAGTTGAAGAAAGCTCTTATCATTATAAAAAGGTGTTATTTAAAATTTCTTTTTTTGTTTAGTGGAATAATCTTACCAAGGAATTTGGCTGATCTGTGATTTCAAGGCATACACTTGATTTATAAGTTTTAACTTAAACTTTGTATGATTTAACATTGAATTCATGTTAACATCATATGTTAAAAATAATAAAAGCGTTAACTTTTAAGCTGTTTTGTTTTATTTTGTTTTTTTTTTTTTAAGAATAATTTAATTTTGCTGATTATAGTTTTAAAACTGAACCTAGAAAGAGATATATTTGTTACAATTTAGATAAATACTACTTTTTTCTTTGTTTTTATCCTCCTAAATAAGGAGAATAATAATGTGTATTTTTATCTTTGAACTAAAAAAAAAAACACAAACAAAATGTACTAACATTCTAAATTATTTTAAATACTTTATCAAACTACCCTCAATGAATTCATCACTAACCGGCAAACTTATCAGTCTTCTAAGGTAAATTTACCAATTACCACTCCTTTTATCTCTTATGGCCTTTTATCCTTCTTAACATACTACTAACTTATCAAAATACTTTTTAAATTGTTAATCTTAAAAGGACAATACACTGTAAGACAAGAATTTCTTAAACTTGGCACTTTCTTTATCCTTCCAAATGTCCAGCACTGTACTTTTAGTTTTGCATTCACTACTGCTTCAATGTTTATTTAGTGTTCATCCCAACTTACTACCAGCATGATATTGTTTTTAATTTCCCTATTTATTTTACTGACCCTCTTCTAAATTTATTAAAAACCTTTTAAAACTGTGTGTATTCTTTAGTTTATACATTTCAGGATTCATTAATATTCGTTAATATGTTATTAAAATCTATTATTTTTCTTTCTATTCAAGTTCTGTAATTATTACTCAATCAAACAATCTGCTACCATAATCTATAGAATTCTTAAAACAACCAAAAAAACTAATGTAAAGCAAATAAATTATACAGCTAAAAGATAAGATATTTAATGAATTTAACTTTATATTACTTTAATGAATTAATAATCAATTTGAAAACCTTTTTATATTTAATTAACTAATTTAAAACAATTTTTTTTAACAATGTTGAACCAAATAATATTTATTTTAAGTGTTTTAATTTACAAAATTTATTATCACAGTGTCTAAAAGAAATAATTACCTCTTTTGCATATGGTTTATACAGTGCATTTTTCTCCTTTGGTAAACTTGCTAATCTCGTATCTTTCCCATTTGAGCCCCTAACAACAAAAGATTCAACCCAACTTTCATTCTTATATTTCATTAAATTAACCTTTTATTACTGTATCTTAACCTTATTACTGTTCAGATAAACATGTAGTACACTGCATATAAACAAATATAGCATAAAATAAAGTATAAACAATTAAAAAAAACTTATTTGGACCGTATACCCTGTCAGATTCTCATTAAAATGAGAGAAAAACTAACTAAAATTGTTAGCTGAATATTATTTTCACTTAATGTTGTATAGGCATATTATATCTTAAGTAATACATGATGATAGGTATTAAAACACAATTTTAATACCTATCAAAGAACTACAGAGAGCTAAATGATTTTAGTCAAGAATTTTTGTATCTCCTGTACATATTTTGAAAAAAGAGCGTGGGCAAGTAGAAATGCTAACTTTATCACTTTTCTCAACAACAATCTCCAAAGATCTGCTAAAATGGAACCATCATGTGGCAAAATCTTAAGAGTGTTTTTTTAATATTATTATTTTTTTATGGTTATATACTTAAATGATTTGCTAAGAATTTGTTATTGGTGTTTTTTACTCGGATGTTAAGATTGAAAAAACACATTTTAATAGTATAAAATGTTCTATTTATATATATGAAAAGAGCCTTTCATTTAAGATAATGTAACAAATATGTACAGAAATTAGGGTTACTATAGGCAAATATTTTCAAATGTTGATAAATAAATCAATCATTATTGTAACAAGTTAATTAAATAAAATTGAGATTTAAAACTTAATTAATATTAGGTATATAATTTTGATTGAGCCTTTAGCCCCTAAATGATCATTGGTAAAAAATGACAGCGGTTAGCGGCAAGCTAAGTAATTATTAAATGCAATTGGTGTTGATACGGACAAGTGTTCTAAAGTATTGTACTGTGGCCAGGTACAAAACCGAAGATTGTCATTTTGAATCCATCTCGGACTCATACTTTTTCCATGCAACTGTTTATCGTCACTGGTCTGTGGCATAGTGGTGTAGGGCCCACCTTAAATAAACAGTGTACAGCATGGGGAGTGGAAGTTGACAGAATCAGTGTTTCTTTAATAGTTGCATGAAAAAACGCCTTTTTATAAATCTTTACTTATAATAATAAGAGGAGGACACATTATTCTTTTATATTTATAATTATTATATTATTTTGTTGTGTTAGTAACTTTAAAAAAGCATTTAAGTTACTTTAAAACCTTTAGGAGCAAGTTAGTAAAGCAAATAATGGACTAACTTAAAAATTGGCATCAAAATTTAAAATATGATAAAGCCATGCAAATTTAAATACTATGTACAACAAAATGTGGGCTAATAATAATGTCACTTTCTGTTGAGATTTAATATTTTTTGGCTATCTTCACTTTTTGCCTTTATCAAACATAAGACTATGTTTATGATATCTGTGATGGAAAATCAATTTTCAGTTCATGGATTAATTTGATTAATTAAAATAAGTGTATCGTATTAAAGTGTTATCGTTACTTTTTCATTTCTAAAAAAAAAAAAACATATAAATATACAAGATCGGTTGCTTGTATTATCCTAAAAATAAGATCCTGAAGACTGAACAAATGTTTTCTCTTAAACTGGATTCTCCAAAACATTGTTTGTAAATTTGAAGTTTTATCTAAAATAGTGTAAAATAATTTAGGTGTTTCAGGATTTTTAGACATCAAATCATCACATAAATGTTAGTATGTAAAACCTCAATTACTATAAAAATAAAAAGAGAAATACTTAAACCCATAGACATTTTCAGTTTTTTTTTTTTCAGACTTATTCTGTACTTTCATTCATTTTTAGATATTGGTAACGGAACAGCAACTCGGTCTCCTTAGTAGCCTATAACATTAATGATAATATGTATATAACTCAGTACACAAGCTATTTATCAAATAATAAACTTTTATAAAATAAATAAACAATAGTGGTTCTAAACAATCAAGTATTTAGTAATAATTGTTATAGTCAATAAGGGTTTTGTTCTGTTTGGTTATGTTGATTTTAATAATCATATTACACTAATACAATTGCAACTAAATTAAATAAAAGCACTTAGAGCATGACACAAGCACGATAGAACAACACACATTCAAAGAGAATGCTGCACAGCTCATGTGAACTTTATAGAATAATTACTTTGAAATGCTCACATCTACATGACAGAACAGTATATGTAGAAAGATTGGTAGTTCAGAGAATTGCTGTTTTCTGACAGATACATTTTTAATTAAAAAATAAGAACATACTTTTATACTTAGTATCTTACTTAACTGAAAATATCTTCTTCGTAATGGTTTATTTAACTGTTTCCTGTAATTAAATAAAGTTATGATGGTTTGAAAATAAAAACCCATCCACGTCTCAATAACAGCAAACACAAATTTGACTATTTGATTACTCTTTGAATCTGTTATTTGAAAATTATGAGTAGTCCCATTAAGTATTGTTAGTGGGAATGCTATATGAAGTCCTAATTTATAAACATTTGGGGTCAGTATATTTGTAATAACAGTTATTATGAACAAACTATTATATCGATTGAAATTCCCCAGTGAAACAAATGCAATGAATAAAATTAAAATGCCTTTACTAAGGGGCTAAGTTAGGACTGTAAAGTCCTTTGACACACTCCCCGACCCACCCGTACATGTACAGTGGTGACCCACCTATCCACAGACGTGCAGTGGCATTACCACCTTACGTGTATGAGCAGGTAGGTGGAAGGAAGTATGCCACTGTTAATATATGGGGATAGGTAGAAGGGTCAATACTACCGTACTTGTATGGGTAAGTAATCTGTCAATATCCTGTACGAGTATGGGTGGGTAGGTCAGTCAATATTATACATGGAGTGGTCGGTGGGCCAATACCATTATATGTATATTTTAAAACCACCTTACATGTACTTTTTATTTACTCATCGGTAATGATTATAAAATTGTATAGTAAATTCTCTCTAAAGGTAATGCCAAATTGGAAACATTTTTAAAGATAGTGACATTAATTAATGACAGAAGTAATTTTTTACCAATCATTATAAAATAAACTTTAGCAGTATTTCTTTCCCTTTATGGGCATATTTTAAAGAATTTAAGTCTTTCACATTCTATAAATGAATAGAATTAAATATCTTTTTTTCATAAAATAAAATATTGTGTAAAGTAAAGGAGATTATTTTCTAAATAACATAAGATTTTTTGAATTGGGTTATCATTGTATTGAGTAGTTTGAAATTCTGAGTAGAAAAGCAGGATTATCTTCTACTAAAAATACTTTTACTACAACCTGTGAGAGAACACATAAAAATTTAACAAAGGTGGAGATATTTCAAGGGCCTTAATTCTGTTCATAAAAGTAGATGGATTGTTGAAATGTCTATCTATTGGTGTGAAAGAAGGCCAGTAGGCTTGAAATACTTGTATTTTATTCTATGTGTGCTCTTAAATTACTAATCAAGCGGATGGATAAGCATGGTTTACTTTCCCAAAATTTAAACTAATTCTGTCAAACACACAGCTGAAAATTCAGTATTTAAGAAAAATGTAACCGTTATATTAAACTTACCTCTAGTTTATCAGTATATATTTTATTTAAATTATGTATTTCCCCTTATATTTGTCATACTCTTTCAGTATTATACCTTCAAGAGATATAGAAATTTCAAAATTTAACAGAATAACAAATTAACAAAATGAGTTTGCTCCAATGTTACAAGAGTAGGAATTAATTAACTTTGTATTAATGTATCTGATCTTATCCTTTTCTTGCTTGAGGAGTTTTACAGAATCAAATATATTTTAATTTGCGTGCAATACTCTGTAACATGTTGAGCTTTCTACGATATTATACCTATAATTTGACTAATGCTTCCTTTGATTTGTACAAGAAGCACGGCTGTTTCAGTTTCATAGCAGGGTCATGGGGCCCGTGCAGTGTCACTTGTGGTGAGGGAACACGGTCTAGGAAAGTTACTTGCAAGATCTACTTGGATTTCTCTCGCACTTATGCCACCCTGCCAGATCACAAGTGCCAAGGACCTAAGCCCTCTGAGACAGAAAGTTGCTCTGAAGAACCATGTCCTTTCTCAAACAGGTATCGATAACGTTAATTCATCAACTAATTACTTAAAATATTTACATTCCTTCTCACATAGTCAATACACCTACGTAGTCTTCTCCCTATAATTCCTATATCTCCCACTTCTCTTCCTATTCTGTACTATTCCATTCTCTTAACATGCCTACATCACTTAATTCTTATTTTCAATTCTTCTCCATCAGTTATCTTATAATTACTACACTTTTTCTAATTGTATCTCTTTTTGTCCAACCCTTAATTGCTGTCAAAAACTCATTTCTACCTGAATCCTTCTTCAATTTCTCTCTGTCATCTTCAAAGTTTCAGCTGGATATGTAACTACAGGGACATAATAACTCTTGTACATTATTAATTTACCTTCCTTGGCTTTCTCTTATCCTACACCAAGGTACTTCACTCTTTGGTAAAATCTTCTTTGTACCTTTATTACTTATATACAGTATTGGTAATGAAAACTAGTTTTAATCCTTATAATAAAAACAGAATTTTACTATTATTCTTTTTAATAAATTTTAGTATTCAAACAGTAAAATTACAAAAAAGAGCATTTTTTCTTCATATATTTATTTTTAATTACTAATAAGAAGCAGTCTCAAGAATATGTGATTATGGATGGCGATTAATTTGATGAGTACAAATGAGTAAAGTCATTGTTACTAACTAAGAAAAAATTTCCTTAGTGAGGATAATTTATCATTAGCCCAATAATCAGGGCAAACACTAATAAAACTTACAGCATGGGATATGAATCACACAATGTTGACCTGGTTTTTAGCAAACTGATGATTCTGACACTCGTTCTCTTCCTTGCATAGTACCCAAATCCTGGAAACTGTTCCATACGGAATCTCCAGACTTCTCTGGTAGTATACCTATCTAAGGTAACCATTACATGTGCCCTATGTTGGTGTGAAGAGGTCACTTATAGTCACTAAGCCCCAAAGTAGCTGGATTACAGCTCTATGCCACAGTGTATAAATTAAATAACCAATGATTTAAAAGGGAACTCTACCTTTAAAAAAAATTACTATATATTAAAAAATTTTCTATATCTTAAACAAATTTATATATTCCTTTATCATATTATTTAGGAAGGTTTTAAAACAATTGTTTGGGTATTTCCACCCCTTAATTAGTGTTTTCATCCCATAACAGGGGTTGGTTTTTGTTAATAACAGTGTTTTCTTGGGACAACTGCAACCTAAATACTAAACTAGATATCAAGTTCTTTTTTTTATATTTTTAAGGTAACATATAAGGAAGGAATTTCATATAAGCATTCATACTTTGAAATTATGAATTTTTAAAAATTTCTATTAAAAACATTTTGTAGTTTTATAATTTTGTATTATTTAAAATATTTATATGTCATATTTTTATAATCCCATATTACAAGTTGCAGAGCATCTTATTCCCTACAAAACAAACAAAGTATGGAGGTTTAATGTGGTATATAAAAGAAGCTACGACTGTCCCGTACTTGAAAACAAGCTAAAATTAAACTTTCACAAAATGGGAAAAACTAAAACATGTTATTTTACTCATAAAATACAACTGTATTATGCAATTACTTATTATCAAATATAATAAAGTTGTTGGTAATAATGCATTGTTGCCAGTGCCAGGCAACAAAATAACACATGTACAGTTCATTATAATATGTTATCATAGTGATAAGTACCGTACTAAATGAAATGATAGGTGGAAGATTTTTGCTATAAATTAATTACAGATATTTATAAAGACTTTTTCACCAATATGTTTACATGGAAGTGTTCAGAAAATTTTCATCAATAATAAACTTATATAAAAATAAAATGTCATAATTTTTCATATTTTTGCCATTTTTGGGTGGAGTAACCCCTTAAGAGTAGAAATACATGGCATTTACATTTAAATTTACATTCAGGAAGATCTAGAGTCACACTACACATGTTATAGACAAGATAAATTGTGAGGATTATTTAATAAGCTACACATTTAGCAGTAACAATTTAATTTTATGAATAGTATAAATTGCTATGTATAAAATTATATATTTGTATACATAGAAAAGTGGTCATCAGCACTATCCCACTTTGAGCTGTTACTAAAAGTTGACAATACATCCATCGTGTCAGAAATGCACTTTATGTCCGGATTACCCACTTGTGTTAAAACTTAATTTATACGAGGTTTCTTTTAAAACGCAACCCTTGATTTGAAATAAAAATTACAAACAAAACATAAATCTATAACATATTTTATTATTGTTAACATTTATTACTACTATTTACATGATTTTAATGATATATTTGTTTTAAAATACTCCTCCACAATAAACACTCTCTGGTCTGCTCACAACCGTGTTTTTTACCTCAACTTAATGATATTGCACGAAACCCAATTAAAGTGAACAACAATGCAACAATATAAATCAGCTAATAGCGAAAGAAGATAAAGATCATTTGAAAGGTATTTGTAAATCTTAAACCTTCATTTTCTGAACATGTAAATAGGGTTGCGTTTTAAAAGAAACACCCTGTATTTTTATAATCATGCATATTCTCCTTAAATACTATAAGTGATAAGCTGTCATTGCCACTATTAGATTATGATATGGATTTTAAAAAGGCATCAAATTGTTTGGCAGAATGTTAGTTTTTATAAACAAAAGGGTGTGTCATAAAACCTGGCAGAGAACAAATTGTTAATGATAAGAATACAATTTAGAAAATTCAGGAGAGAGAACTAAACTCAGATAAGAAATTAAAACTACTACAAAGAACTTTGAAAATGCAAATGAAAAACTGCAACAAATGGATTGGTACCTACACTACTGCAAAGATGAGAGAAACAAAATCAAGGCTAGAACTACTAAATTCAATTTACTGTAAGATGACGGCATATTATGGAGTAATCTACCTGCATCTTTCCTACGGGATAGTTTTGTGGGGGGCTTGCTCAAACTCTCTTTTGACAAGAATTTTTTTCCTTCAAAAAAAAAAAATTCGAATAATTGCAAAGTTAAGTCCCAGAGAGTCGTGCAAAGAAACGTTTAAACAACTAAAACTGCTGACACTTCCTTGTCTCTATATTTTAGAAACGTGCATGTTCTTCAGGACCAAATGCCAACATGTAAGAGGTAGCGGCCTACACTCATACCCAACTAGAGGCAGGGAGGACTACCGAACTGGGAGACACAGAACGGTGGTCCATGAACGACTGCCTTCCCAGGCGGGAGTTCATTTTGTCAACAGGTTTCCTAACGCAATCAAAAGTGCCACAATGCCCAAGGTATTCAAAACTCGTCTGAAAACGTTTCTGATTGATAACGCTTTCTACAGTACCGACGAGTTCATGGCACATGAATGGGGGATCTAATTGGCTGACTGACTAGGGGCTAGACTGGGATAATCCGAATAGAAGGGAGCCTGTATGAAAAATAAATTGTATGTTTGAATGAGATTTTCATGTTAGTATGAACGGAAAATTTAGCTATAAATATTAACTATGACGATTGCCATACAATTATATATTGTTTTAAGCAATAAACCTAAAAAAAAATATTAAAAAAAATACCTCAATCCAAAACTTAATTGATTTAAATACTGAGGATTACTTCATAAATGATTAAAATAATTACAGAAGTAAATTCGATAATACTTTTATTTACTTAAAAGTTAGATTTGAACATATCCTACAAGAAGATACAAGTGAAGTTAGCTCAGTTGAGAAAACCATTCAATTATCCAATTCAGGATCTAACCTAACTGCCCCTAACCTAAACTTTGTACCACTAGATGAACAAGAAAAATTTTTCAGGTGAACAAAAAAAAACAGTCAGATGAATGGAACACAACAAATGGAACATGAATGGATGAATGGAAGTCAGAATGGACACCTCATCTATATTTCACATTATTCAAATTCAAATAATGCCTGTGACAGCAAAACAGATCACTGAAGAAACCGCAAAAGAAGACACTCTCCGGAAAATCATTGACGATTTAAAAAAAGGATCAAGTTTAAAGAATTTGGGACTAGAAGACTTTGAATACAGCTTACAAGACAATTGCATATTTAAAGGTAGCAGAGTCATAATTCCTGCATGTCTACAGAACAAAGTACTACAAGAATTGCACATTGGCCACCTAGGAATGGTTAAAATGAAAGCATTAGTGAAGTTTTATTGCTACTGGAAGAACATAGACAAGGATATTGAGAACTTGGTAGGTTCATGTAAACAATGTTGTTTGAAACAAAATAATCCTCCAAAAACAGATGTTCATCCATGGAAGCAACCTAAATCTCCCTTGGAAAGGATCCACATTGATTTTGCCGGACCTTGCTATAGAAACAACTACTACTTTATTGTTGTTGATTAATTTTCAAAATGGGTAGATGTGACCCAGACTAAATCCACCACATCAGAGTGGTGCATCAACAAACTCCAAAACCTACTTTCAACTTTTGGTCTTACTACAATCTTATTTTCGGAAAATGGATCACAATTTTCTTCTCATGTGTTACAATATTTTTTAAAGATGCATGGAATAGTTCACAAAACATGTGCTCCATTTCAACCACACTCTAACGGGCAAGCAGAAAGATTCGTGCAGACCATAAAAAAATCACTCTTTGCAATGATGGACAAACAAGGAGACATGGATACGAAGATTCAGCAGCTGGTTATGCAACTGAGGAAAGTTCCAAATTCAACTGGAACGATTGCTTACAGTTTAATGTTTGGACGAAACATAAGGACACAAATTGATTTAATGATACCAGTAAGGAGTAAAGACAAAGTAAATTCTTGCCCACCATTACGAAGAGTGTTTAAGGACGGAGAGAGGGTTCAAGCTAGATGCAATACCAGAGGAAATCCTAAGTGGAAATTTGGTGTAATCATTGGAAAAGAAGAAACATCCTTATATTTAGTAAAATTGGAGAGTGGTGAGATTTGGCGGGGACATGTCAACCAACTGGAGGAGGCTCAAAATTTAAGGTGGAGGAATGATAGATATTAATTAACATTGCTTTCTATAAGTTGTTTTTATTATGTGTTGCTAAGTAAAACACACTTCTTAGGTAAAGAAGCTTAAGTTAATTCTTTATAAACTATTTAATTACTACAAGATATGATACATTGATATTTGTCCTCACGAGTTAAGATACGATAAACTTTGTCAACATTTTTTCTCTTCACACAATCAGAAAGTTTATTTAACTTATTAGTGAAGTTGACAGTAAAACGAATAAGTATGGATTCTCTTATCCTAGAACTATATCACGGAAGTTTATTTATGTTCAGTTATACTCAGGCATCTTGAAACAGTTCTTCAAGATTGCATTAAATGTTTATTCAATTTGCCATCTCATTTAATTCTGCTCGTTGTCACAGTGTGGAAACTGTAAGAGATGGTTACGGAGATCCATCTCCAGATGTCTACCGCGGAGGAGGAAGCTACGGTGACAAAAACATCCGCGTAGCTCCTGGAAGCTCGGGCAAGACTTACTCATGGAAGGAACAAGGATTCACTCACTGCAGTGCTTCATGTCTTGGAGGTGAGCAATGACTCTCTTTTTATTCATTTTCATTTTACTAAATTTTTTCAGTACCTGCTTCAGTAGACAGATCTTCAAGAATGAAAGCCTTAGAGTCATGGATTGTTAGTGTGAAAATGGTTTAACCATAGAAATTTACGAACTATTCAAATAAATCCTATGATGGATGATGAACAAGTGTATACCAATTGATGTGTAAGCCACCCATACATGTAAAGTGGTACAACCCACCTGGTCACCCAGCCACGAACAGTGGTATCAACCCACCTGGCCACCCATACACGTACGGTGATATTGACCCACCCGCATACTGGGTCAATACATACTGGGTCTGTAACACACGCACGCACGCACGCACGCACGCACACACATACACACACTGTGGTATTGATTACACCATTTTATCAACTGTACATGTATAGGTGGATAGCTGGATCAATACCACCATACATGTATGGGCATGTGGGTTGGTCAATATCACCCCCCCCCCCACGTCAACGTGCTGGGTCAAATCCATAAATAAGATATTGTAATAATTTTTGTTTACGTTTTATTGAATCAAATGTTGATAATATAAAGGGAAAAGTGTATGTTAACAGCCACTTTAGGTGTTATAGTTTAACTTACAGTTCCCTGTGTTACAAAAACATTCTTAAGCCACAAAATGATGTTCACAAATATAAAGTAGAGAAAAAAACTATTACTGAGTGACAAATAGCTTCTTATATCAAAAATGTTCTTACTTTTTTTTAAGATAAAAATATCTAAAGTAAACCATCACTACTCAATGCTTTAGAACAAAATTCTTTATGAGAAACACATTTTTTACTTTCGTCTGTGCCGTAAGAATCACTTATATTATTTAAAAGTAATAATCTATGAATTTCACTACTACTACAGGGACGGATATCCCACTAGGCTCACTAGCCCAGTATCGAGGAGCGGCATACCGGCGACATAGCCTGACGGGTATCGCCTCAGCTGTGCCAACTGGTCCAACTGTAAACTTTTCAAAAAGTAGACATTTCCCTATTGTTTATAATCCGCTATTTATAAGCCAATTTTGAAAGTTGTCTGATTAGCCGATCCTGAGATTGCAAGAATTTACAATAATTACAAGAACATTTTTTATCAAAGTATCAATTATAGGAATTAAGAATTCTATTAAAAACTAACCCCTTAAAACTTAGTTAAAATTTCTATGTTCTAACCTTAATAGATTTTTAGATTTTTATTTAAAGCAATTTAGAGGGGGGCTTTGTTTCAAAAGTACTACAAATCAATGTTTTTTTCTCTCTTTGAACCACGATGCAAAATATTTAATACTAAAAATTAAAATGTTTAATTTATATTCTGAGACGCAAAATTAAATAAACTGAAAATAAGTGTATTTTGTTTAGAAGCTGAATAAATATTGGAGGTTCAAGTTCGAGTACATTGCATTTTGAAACCGACAATAGAGAGAGTAGTCAGATTGTCCTACTCTTTAGTAATTTTCATTGACTCTCTTAGAGGAATTTTTCATATGTATGAAGAAAGAGCTAAGAAACGGTGTGCTGTAGAATATGAGACATGTTAGAAATGTCAGAAAAAAAAGGAAAATCCAGGCAGACGAAACCAACGAAAACAAATTCATCCTTAGAGGTCGTGTTAAATTTAGAGTAGAAACATAGTATTATGTTGTTCTTAACAAACTCAAATCAACTTTACTGAAGCGCAAAAACACTTAAGACGTTATTGCAGATAAGTTCTCAGTTTTTAACAAGTTAACAACGTTTTCAGTTAAAACAATTACTGATCGGGCTGAAAAACTTTTTTTAATCTTGAAAATTTTTTTATGAAAATGATCTAGAAAAATTATTTTTAAATGATTGCATACATTTCTCTGACCTTCTAAAGAGTGGCGTTGCTCAGCCCTGTTACACACGGACACCTGGTCGCTTGTCAACTGGCAACCTGGTGAACAAGAGATGAGGTGTCCGCTTGTAACAGGGACTTTGACACTCCCTTATCGATTATAAAGCTCATTAGAGTTAAAATCTCCAATTGAAATTTCCCAACATAGACATATCTCTTAATTTTGTGCACAGCTGTTTCAAACTGCTGAGCAGAACATTCATTTCATGTCATAAAAAGAATAAATGTTTCTATTTAAGTGTTTTCACATACTTTATTTTAATTCAATTCAACAATACATTCCTGTTCAACATTAATATGTAACTTGAAGCAAACTTTCATAATTAGTATATAGTTTAATGGTGTGATTTTTAGTGGGAGGGGAGGGAAGGAAGTTTGCACCAGTTATCTGGTACCATTTATTTTAGTGTGTAAGATTATATACCTTTTCAAGCGTAATTAAAGTCTAAAAAGAAACTCTCAGTGTTTTTATGAACTCCCGTTTATGGACTCGTTAGATTTAGTTTTGTTTTTGAACAATGACTTTAGCACAGATGTGGCATATTTCAAGGGGGTGGCAGTAAGAATAGTGCCTAGGGGGGGAATTGGTATAGATCCGTCTCTGTACTACTCCCAATTATTTCTTTAGCCATCCTAGTTTTAGATGTACAAATTAAGTACAACCACATAAACAAAAAGAAATATGTAAACTTACGGGTTAGGTTTATTTGACCCACAGAGTAGTTTATATTAACAATGAGTTTCAACAAGAAATTAAATTACCACATGAAAATAAAAATGTTTCTTAAGAATCAAGAATCTTTTGTGTCATTAAACTTGTACAAGCTTTAGACATCATCAAGTTGAAACTTTTAGGTCTTAAAGCTTATCTAATTTTAATAAATAAACAAGAAAGTATCATAATACCATATTATATTTGTCAAAATAAATATAAAAATAGCAACATTTAACTGATACATAGTGTAAAAGATCTACTTAAAAGCCAAATTAAAGTCTGTAGATAGTACCTATAAATTCCTTAGCATCATAAAATGCCTATCTACTAAGAAATCGTATACAGAAGACTAAAATTTCGTAAAACTCATTTGATAAACCATAGATGAGAATGTTTCACAATAGACATAATTATAGAAATTTAATAGTTCATTTATTTTATAATAACTTGCTAACAGTAGACCAGTTGTAATGTTTGATTAAAATAAATGTGTTTTCTAAATTTGTGTTTGCAGGTGTCCAAGAATCAGTGATTCTGTGTGTGAGGAATGAAGATCAGAAGTCTGTGAGCCCTTACCTGTGCTCCCAAGAGACGAGGCCTGAGGTACTGATCAAAACATGTAACGACCATCCCTGTCCTCCCCGGTGGAACCACTCTGAGTTCTCACAGTGTTCTAACTCCTGCGGTATTGGTATTCAGACACGAGACGTCAACTGCATCCATGAGGTGACACGAGGGGGCGGTAATACCATCATCGTGCCCAACAACATGTGTCCTCAACCCCCGCCCACTGACAGGCAGTACTGCAATATACTTGACTGCCCGGTCAAGTGGCAAGTCACCAACTGGTCAAAGGTAAATACAAACTACAAACTATATATCGACTACTTATTGTCAAGTATAATTATTTGTGGAATATTTCAGTCAACAGTTAAATCAGAAAACTGCATATTTTATAAATTAAAATTTTTTAGAAAAAATCCTTCAGTAAGCGATATATAACAATTTAGACACTCTAATAAAATTGTAAGATGTCCATTAAATAGAGGGTTTACTTCATTTATATTATATATCTTATTTAAGAACACAATGTCAGTAACTTACATTACAAAATATGTTATCATATTTATTTTTTACAAACAAATTGTCTTATTTGATATTAACAATTGTTTGCAAAATGTAACAAGATGTTTGCTCTAAAAAAAACAATGTTTCAAATAATAATGTAATGGCCATGTAATCTATACCAATGTGGCAAACTTACTGTAGATGAAAATATAATGTTATAGTTAATTTTCCAAGACAATTTTTCTCAGCTACCTACTTTAATCAAATACAATGCAAGTTTTCCAAGTAATCTTATTGCAGTGGCAGCGGAAGGAGTTTTGAACAGGGAGATTAATTGGGACAAAAGTGAGGGAGGTCTGGAGGAGTCCTCCCGGGAGTAAGAAATTTATTAAAATGAACACACCCGGAAATGACATTTTACACTAACCTAGCATAAATTCAGCACAGAAGGGAATTATGTATGTATGCCGGCATGATAGCTCAGTAGCTAAGGCTTCAGACTGCAGAGGACATTTTCCAAGGTTTAATCCTCAACTGAGCCAGCGGTCGGTACTTCCCTCATTCAATAAAGTACACACACAGACTTGCACATGTTAACTGAGTCGAGTGTGGTTAAAAAATTCTATAGTAACATTTCAAAATAATACAAACAATACTAGATAAATCTTGTTATTTTATATCATACCATAGAATGAATATCTTCATGGTAATCTAACAAAGCAAATAATAATATATTAGTCATTACCTAACTGCATTGCCAGAGCAGTAATAATGAGCTGTTATAAAACAAAGCAAATAATAATAATATATTAGTCATTACCTAACTGCATTGCTAGAGCAGTAATAATGAGCTGTTACAAAACAAAGCAAATAATATATTAGTCATTACCTAACTGCATTGCTAGAGCAGTAATAATGAGCTGTTATAAAACAAAGCAAATAATAATAATATATTAGTCATTACCTAACTGCATTGCCAGAGCAGTGATAATGAGCTGTTTCAAAACAAAGCCAATAATAATATATTAGTCATTACCTAACTGCATTGTCAGAGCAATAATAATGAACTGTTACAAAACAAAGCAAATAATAATATATTAGTCATTACCTAACTGCATTGCCAGAGCAGTAATAATGAGCTGTTACAAAACAAAGCAAATACAATTTGTTAAAAGAGTTACCGATATTAGGAGGAATTATGAAAACTATACAAAGGTAACCAAAAATACATCAATCAATCTATTGGTAATCACAAATTGTTGTGTGATAATTTAAATTGAGCTAAATGTATCATAAATTAATGAGCCACTTCAAAATGAATGAGTTTTGATTGATTATGATACGATATAAAAATTAATTTCTTTTACATTTGCTCAAAATTATTGGTATTCAATGTTTCTTTCATAACCCCCCTGACCCCCACCCCCCCGATTTTGCCGCAACTGACTTATTGCAATAAGTTAAGTTATAATTCTAAAACTTTAACAAGATCTTTTTCAAATAGTTTGTAATTCTTGATTTTGTAATTTTCAAAATTTTTAAATAATAACTAATATTTTTGTTAACTGTATTAACTAATGCAAATTGATTTTACTTGGAGATACTGATGTGGTTGTTTTTGTCCAGTGCTCTAAGAGTTGTGGAGGGGGTGTGAAGACAAGAAAGGTGGAGTGCAAGCAGGTGATGGCCCAGAACCATGTGGTCAGTCGCCCAGAGAATCAATGTCCGTCCTCCAAACCCCCTGATCGGAGGCCCTGCAACACTAAGCAATGTCCTAACGAAGACCTCAATCCAGTGATTGCAATAGCTAACATTACCTACGTCCAACATAGTGCAACTAAGAAGAAAGTAAACCTGAAGATTGGAGGTCAGGCTCAGGTCTACTACGGGACACAGGTCAAAATCAAGTGTCCTGTTAGAAAGTTTAACAGGTTCGATCAAAAGTTATTTTATAATTATAAAATAATATGTAGATTTCATTGTTTTTATTGAAGATTAAAAAATAATATGTAATATTTCATGCCAATAAATTGGCAAGTCAAAATATAGTCGAATGTTATGCACTATAAACTGATATAAACCATTTTTTAATGATTTTTAATAATTATTAAAATCATTTAAAATCTTAACTTACTCAGTGAGATTGTTGTTGAACATCATATAACACTAATTTACAAAATTGAATACAAAATGCACAAATATTATGGTGATCCATCTCAGCAAACACGTTTACCTGCTTCTGGTCTGAGGAAGGTAAATATAGTTTGCCAAAATCGATCACCATAATATTTTTGCATTTTGTTTTTATACTATAATAAATTTTTGTTATGCAATACTCATTTGTATTGTACTTATACCAACTTGTATTATGTTAGCTAAGAAATATTGTTGATTGGAGTTCTGAGGGAATTTATTTATTCTTAAGACGCGGAACGTCAGGACATGGGCAAATATGGATTTTTAATTATTGTGATGAGCAAATGTAGTCAATTTTACAAACTCAGGCCAACTCTTCTTTAGGAAGTGTCTTTAATTAATAGCCCAGTGACAAATGAACAGCTAGTAGTTATCAGATGAACCCTCTCAAAATTTGTTATGACTCTGATTAATGTTAGAAAATTATGTTGGTGAATTTACCAGCAATCACTGCAAAATCTCTTTTAGCATATTATGGGCCAAGATTATAAGATCTCTAAGTAGATGGAGTTCCTCTGTTACACTTTTTCTCGTTTCGTTTCTAGACAAAGGACTTACTGAAGAATCTGCAAGGGCAGAACATGAGGATACTTATGTTTTTAAAAATACCTTTACTGTTATTAAGTTTACTTTCTCTCCAGTAAACCAAAATTTTCCATTCTTCTTCTCTATCACTGCACTAATAATCTTACATGACTATTTGATATTTTGATTATTTTGTGGTAATTCGGTTAATTTTATGTTACAGGACCAGGATTCAATGGGCCAAAGATCATAAAGTGATTGGGAACTCCAAGAAATACAGGATATCAAAGAAAGGTGCCTTGAGAATAATAGATGCTGCCTACATCGACAGTGGCGTTTATACCTGCATAGGTGAACCAATGTTTTATTTTTTTTTTTTAATTATGTACTGTTTATAATATTTGAACTTTGATTTTTAGAAACATCCATTATTTTGTTTTCGTTTTGTGTCGTCCTTGAATTTTGTAGTCATCATCTCTCATGTCAGCACTGGTGGCGCAGTGCTATAACCCAGCTACTCGGGGACAAAGTGTTTGGGAGATTGTAGGCGATAGGTTCCATGCTCGGTACTCTTAATACCGACATGGCGTCCGCTCAATGGTTGCCATCAACGTAGACACTACTAGAGAAATCTGAAGTGTCCGTGTTGTATGGTATAGTCAAGGTTCAGATGTTGTGTAGTGAAGAGAACTGAGTGTCAGACTTGTCAGTTAGCTGAAAATCAGACCAACACTATGTGGTTCAGATTCCACGTAAAGCTGTAGGTCCCATAATTGCCCTGGCTATTGGGCTATTAATAAATAGTCCTTTCTTAGCTAAGTCGAACTCAGATTGTAATAATGACTACACTCGTTCATCTACACTCATCACACTGATTCACTCCTCATATTCGCCCATATCTCTACGATCGGCGTCTTACAGATGAATGATGAATAATGAAAAAAGTTAAATTTATTCATTTTAATATTCAACTTTAAGTAGTATTGATTTAAACACTTAATATTTTGGATCTTTTCCGTTAATTCACTACCGTAACCATAACCATAGATAGGTAGGTTAATCTAACATAACCAAACCTAACATAACATAACTAAACCTAACATAACCTAACCAAAGTAGTGGTAGTGAATTAGCGGAAAAGGTCCAATATTTTAATTAATAAATATGCTGTTATAATAAATAAGACTACTGTAAGACATTTTTATATGTTTTATGAAAAATAATGACTCTGAAATCATGTAACCATGTGAGCTAGAGAGATTGGGAGAGTATCTTTCAAGTCAGTTCTTGATAAGAAAGGCTATTGTTAACTTTGTTAAATTAAGACTGTTATTGTTTGATTTCAGCTGGGAGATCATCAGCTGATATAGCTATAACAGTAAAACCCCGACCTGGAGTATTTCCAAGCTCTGAGGAAATTGAAAGGCAGCACCATAATCAGCTGGATCCAGGTATGTTTGTAGCAAGCAAAGAACCAGACATATTATCACTAGTGATGTTGGCTGTACAAGTATCCAGAAATGGATTGAAATATCTAAATTTGTATACCGCTGATTGTTAAGATTAAAGTTAAAAGAAAAGTTAAAGAACATCTTATTTTACCAGGAGAAGTTAAGGCTAAGAAGCCCTCTCTAACACTTAATTTAGGGACCAACAGCTTAACATGACTTCTGAACCTCGGAAGCGTCAAGGCAAAAACTGTTAATGTCACTACGGGAATTGAACCCGGACCACTTGTGTGGCAAGCCATCGCCTTAGCTCCTTAGCTATGGCCGCTCCTCAAATATAGCAGCGGGATTGGATTTCGAATTAGTGTAATGAACGTAAATGACGATAGTAATCTTTGATACAAACTAAAGCAAACTATTCCTTATCAATAGCCCAATGACAAATGAACAGCTGGTGGTTATTTCCTAACCCCTTTCTAAATTTGTTTGACTCTGATTGGGTGGGAATCTTTAGCTTATGATGTGCCGATTTTACTTACAAAAATCAGGTTTGTCCCATTTTGTAATATGCACCAAGGTCTGGTCCTGAGGTAGCCTGACTTGAAGGAGTCTACAGATATGGGTCTCTGATACCCTGAAATCTATATTAGCTACATGTTTAGGAGGAAAACACTTAATATTTTAGGATACTTGTGTGAAGTATGAAATTAAAGGTTTATTTGGCTGAAATGCAAATATTAGAGCGGAAAGAAAGACAGGAGGGAGTGAACCCATTGCCTAAAAATTGTATTACTGACTTAGCAAACTCATCTGATTTAGACATTTTCCTCCTAATATTTTGGGCCTCACTACCTATAACTCAAAGTGGCCAAATATTTTATAAACCATACTTAACCTTTCACAACATAACTGAGTGGATGGGAGCATCAAGTCAAACCTTTTTTCTCTTGAATCCAAACAAGGTTCTATAGGTTTTGGAAAATCATTGTTCAGAAATACAAACAAGCCAATAATTTAAGAACACCACTAATGTTTTAAAAAGTACTGAAGTGGAGCATAAAATTAAACGTTTGCTTCCCTAAAATCAAAAAGTAAAGAGAAAAAAATGTCTCCCCTCCCCCCTAGTATTACAAAATAAAATATTTGGGTAAACATACTCAAGTAAATCATCAAGTTTAAAGTTAACTCACCAACATTTCTTATGTAAGGAATAACAAAAAAGGATCATGGATACTTGGATGAATATGGGGATCATGAAAGGACATTTAGAGTAAACCCCCAACTTCGCTTTACGCCTAGTATAAAATTCATCTCAATTTTAATTTTGACATCTTGTGCAATGAAAGTACTTAGTTCTGTCTTCCACAAATGCTTTCTTAATCGTGCTTGATCATCTATCCTCTCAAAAATATGACAGCATAATCTTTAAACTAATGTCATTAATTGAAATGAGCCCATTTTTTATTCAGATCCAAGTATATTTCTGAAGGATTGGCACTTAATAGAGTATCTTTGATGATCATTTGAGCAAAGGTTTTTAATTTTTGTAAGCCAAACTCCTCCAACCTTGTTTATAGTTTTTCTCCAAATGTACAGAAACAACATCTACTAACTAGTAAATTAAGGGTTTTAATAATAAAAAGTCGATTTTCCTTCATTTGTTCTTGAAAATCCCAGTTAGTTAGAATTTAATTAAATCCTAACAAAAAATTGTATCTGATTTTATAAGCTATGCAGCCTAATGGAGAGATGCCAGGAAGGCCATTCTTGGGACCTGGAGATGACATGAGCCATGAGATCAGACCAGGGGATGGGATGCATGTAGTGACAAAACGGCCTCCACGACCAACCCTACCACCTTACCCACCTCAAGCTCCAGATCCACATACTAATGTCTGGGCACAGCATCACTCAGGAACCACTACTAATTCACATTTCGACCAGGTCAGTATATTTATATGTATCTCTAAACTAGTACAAGGAGTAATACAATATTTTTTGTAATTTTTCAGTCAATAGTCAGGTATAGACTGGTTGTGTGGGGCAGTGCAAATAAGATTAATGAAATACTAACTCACCAAAATAAATCCATTAGATTAATATCCAAATCACAGCTCAGAACACTGTAAACCTCTTTTTAGAATGCTAAACATTTCAACCGTTATCAATTTGTATTTGTTTGATTCAATTAAATATATTTTTCAAAATCCAAATTTAGTAAAGCCTGTTAATGATAATTATCCCCATGATAGGGGAAATAAGAATTCAGTAACGATAAAATTCAACAGACTAAGTAAAACTTTAAAAAGTCATCGGTAGTTTCGTTGAAAGTATACAATCATTTGTTACATTTAAGCTCAAAAGTATGAAAAAACAATTTTTTTCTAGAAATACCATTTATGGCTCATTGACAAACTTTTTCATTCTGTGGTAGAATTCTTTTCCACAAAACCGGTTTTATTTTAATCTTATTATTTTTATTTTAACTATAATGATTCTTATTCAAATAACATAGCAAAGCAACCTTGATTGCAATATAACGTAATCCTGTGCACACAGCAATGAAATGTATTTAAATTCTATTATTTTATGATAGATTGTTATATTACAATTTTAATATGACTGTTTTATGTCTTATTATAACTTTATATTGGAATTGGCTACCGTAAATTGCTGTAAGAATGACTTTATCAATGATCTGTTGATTTATGTCACAATAAAATGATTTTGATTTTATTAAAAAGCAAGTAAAGTGTCAATAGAAACATTCCTGATTCTTCATATGGCAAAATGTTTTAAGGCAGTTTCTACTAACCATTTAATCACACAAAGAAGTAACTTCATCTTTTATATTTCACTATTATGTTCCTAAATATCTTTTACTGTGTTTATCTTTTAATTAGTAATTTACTAACCATAATTGTTACAGACACAAGATTGTTTTATTTTATCACCATTTTTAAACACTTTGTTGTAATATTCCATGTATATAAAATCCTCTAAATTAGAGATGATTCAGTCGAATTTGTCTATATTATGAAGACTTTAGAAGGAAGTCTTAAGATACCGATTATTATAAGGCAGTCTTCAGTTATAAATAGTTTTAAAAACACCTTGTCTCCTGAGACCTAAATTCTAAATATTACTGTATACTACTATAAAGTTTATCCTGAGACAGTTTAAAATGTACCTCCATTTCAATTTATCTGTTACGTGTATTAATTTTTTAGTTTTTGGTGTTAGAGATCATTAGAAAACTTATCTTAAAAAAATGTTCAATGTAATAAAAAATGAGAATTAGTGGTTTTACCTGTCAGGTAAGTCTGCTGAGGCTTTATCTCTCATGTAAATTAATTCTAACAAAGTGTCCTCTAACATAACTTAGTTTTATTTAAGTATCTCTTAAGTATTTTTTTCAAATGAATGTATTTAAACAGGTATACAGTGGAACCCCACAAATCCACTAATTGGGAGACAGCCTGTTTGGATTCATTAAATTTTGGATTATCTGAAAATTACCGTAACAAATCATTCAAACCATTCCTACAACTCTCAGGACCGTTTAATGCAGTCGTTATGTTTACTGATAGATTATAGTTTTTTAATTAGCATAATACGTGTTGGTCTAAATACAGTACAAGTAAACATCACACAACTCAATTTATATTACAATATAAGCACAAAATGCACAAATATATTACAATAAAAAGATCAAAATGCGCAAATATTATGGTGATTGATTTCGGTGAACCACGCTCCCTTCCTCCGACCGGAGGGATTCACAAAAGAATCTTAACTAACTCTCAATAAGATTATAATATATATGTGCATTTTATGCTTATATTGTAATAAATTTGTGTTATGTGACGTTTACTAATGATAGGTATACGTTAATAGATTATGACGTAGTAGGGATAGGATGAGTCACTGAGTTGACCTTACATTGCTGCACTTCTCTGTCACCCCCTATCACTCACCCTCCCATCTCAGATTGATGGTACAGATCACGGTACCTAGAAATTAATACAGTATGTATCATGGATGTAACCCTTGACGTCACATAAGCGAAGTGGATCAATAAATAACCACAAAAATACTTGTTCTAATTCTTTGGTTACAATTTTAGCTGATTACTGGTGAATCGTTTGCCTACTACTTAGCTTAATATTTTCATGTGATTGGTAGCTTTAGTTCAATAAAATCAGCTGAATTTGCTGAAGTGACGTCAGTCTACTGCACCGCCTCGCCGTGATACGTACCATTTGTTCTATTTCTAGTTACCGTACTTCTGATGCGATGCATAGACAGCCCCATTGTTTAAATGCAAATCCACTGTACAGTTCATTGCAGTTTTTATTCAGTGTTTTCATATTAAGTGTTCAATACTGTACTTATCATATTATTTTAGCCTTACAGTAGGCTTTTTATCAAATTCTGTGTTTGGTTTGTTATTTACGTAATTTTACTCTGAAATGTTGTTTGGTTTTTGATAGGCATATGCAAATGGTCTTGCGTTGGAGTGTGGTACAATGAGAGTTAATTAATTCTACACTATTAAATTGTCAGGTTATACTTAACACTGTATAATAAACATGGTTTCAAGTTCTTCATCTTCAATGTTTTATTTATTTTATTTCCAGTTTCCGTTGGTTTGGATTTGCTGAAAGTTCGGATTAGTGGGGTTCCGATTTGTGGATTTTTACTGTACCTGTTTATCAATGACCACCTATAGTTTCTAAGTGGTTGTATGAGAGAAACCACATGTTTTCAAGGATTCAAGATTAAAACTGAAAAACCATCATTTTTGCTTCTAAAATCTTGAACAAGTTGTAAAATTTTGGCATAGTGAGGAAGGTCAAAACTGTAAATATGAATTAAGGATAGCAAGAATCTTAATGAGAATCAAAGTAGAATGTTAATAAAAACTGTCTCCCTCCCTCACACTAAATAACTCTAAAAGACGTATACTGCTGGATTTAGAAATCTATGATAGTGCTAATCCTTAAACAAAGAAAATAACAAACTCCATCCATGCAACATAATTAATATACATTGAGCAATTACAAAATGTTAGTTCTTAACACCTTCATTCCCAGCATCTGTTTTTTTTTTTTTTTTTTTTTTTTTTTTTTTTTTTTTTTTTTATTATTTTACGTTGTAAGTATCTCCTAATTTATCTGACTTCAGAATTTTGGACAGCAGTGGTATCTCCTAATTTATCCTGCATCCAAATTTTCCGACATTTAGAAAAAAAATTATAAAAAATATATTAAGTTATCAACTTGTAATATGTTTATATTGGGATGTTCAGAAAAAACTATTTTATCATACTAGTATGTTAAAATAACTTTATATAGTCAATGATAGCGTGCAAGCAACAACGAACATTGATTTAGGTGGCTGTGCGCACCGTAATTAGACAGATTCATCAGCTGCTCTTGTTCACGGCATCGTATGTGTTCATATTAAATTGAATTTTTGTATATATGTTCGTTTTCAAATTATGTCTCTAGGGATGTAAATTTAAATGCCGTAAGATTTTTTTTGTATATTTTATTGTAGGATGAATTATAACAAATTTTAAAAAATTTTATTTTTTTAAAAATTCTTTCTTAAATTATTTCCCTCATGATGAGTAAACAAATTTTTATTACATTAGTGTGCTGATTAGGTTATTAAAGGGACAATTAAAAAATAATAAATTGAATCATAAATAAGTGTTATATAAATTATTTACTAAAACGCTGCAGATTTCCTAATTTGGCCCTGGGATTCTGGAAGATACTCTGTGTCAGAAGGCCGGGATTTTTTAGACAAACTATGACATTTCTGGGAGGGAACAGGTTATTTTTGGGATGATTCGTAGTTTTGGGGAATCTAACATACTGACTAACAAAAGAAAATCAACTCAACAAAGTAAAGTTTAGTATGTATTACACTAATTAGTATGTATTACACAAATTAGTATGTATTGCACTAATTAGTGTGTATTGCACTAATTAGTATGTATTACCTACGACAGTGCAATTAAATTTTTTTTTTAATATCATATTCAAAATGTATTTAAATAAAGAGAGCTATTTAATTAATGAAGAATATTTTTAAGAATTTTACTCAGCGAAATGTCCAATCTTTTTATTCTTCTTATCTGTCTAATAATTCTTAATTTATATCAAACTATTAGTACAAAATATATTGACATAACTAACTAGTAAGACTAATAGTTTGTTAGTCCCAACAGAGCCGGTCATGCTTGTTTGTTAAGATTTGTAAGATACATGTAAGAAATATATATATACCAGTCCCCTCCATGAGTATGTTTCAATGCCAGTGTTCTTCATTAATTACAAATTCATTGATTGTTAAGAATGGCCTCAAAGAAACCATATTGTGTGATGCTGTCTTGTGCTTCTAAACAGCTTCCTTTGGCTCCAAGGAAGTTCAGGAAGTGTATTACAAATTTTGGCTCAAATATAGCATGGCTTCCTTTCAAAGGACAAGTAGTCCAGCTATTTGAAGTTCCTAAAGTTGTGGTTTTGTGTTCCGCTTCCTCTTTGTGGCTGCAAAGTATTTGCATTAGTAGATACTTCAGCTGAGTAGAAACATACCAGCATACTACTGTCAAGATCTCGAGTTTTGTAACTATTGCATTTAGTAGTTTATAGTTGTCTGAAAGAGTTGATCAAAGATAAAAATAAAAATACTGAACTGCTTAGCGAATTCAGCATTTTTCAGCTTAGCAAATTCCAGGAAGTGGTGTGATTGACAATACTTTTTGGAGGGGGGGGATGAGACTAGTTGTAAAAAATAATTGAGCCGTTGATCACAATGAAAATAGTTACATGCTAATACTATTTTGAGGCATTGAATCTGTTTTGGGGAGGAGAAGGGGTTGTCATTCGTAATTCTATTGGGTCAGGTCCTGCCAACCGTTTAGGCGACGATAATCTTGGCATCGTCAATGTCTCATGACAAGAACCATGCGTTAATACGAAGTTTAAAAACTGCTTATAACGGCAAAGAAAACAAATTGGTGTTTTGGTACCTGTCACGTACGTTCCTATAAATTATTTGGGCAAAATAGTATAAATTAGTAGTAGAAAAGGATTTGTTTAATCTAGGAACTATAATACACATTTTGTGAATACCCTGTATTGTATTTGTGCAAAATTGCAGAATTTTAGTATAAAGTTTCCTTATTGTTAGCACATGAGTGTTATGAAATAGTGTGTCTGTTCTCAGCACACTTGTTGTGTGGATCCACACCAATATTACGAAAGTGTCATTCATGGTTAATTGATTAGCAAATTAATAAGTGGTTTTTTTCTTATTTATAAAATTATCGGCATTTTGTGTTAAGATTACATAAAACACATACAAAAATAAAAAAATATTTCTCTTAAAAAATTACAATATGGTGATCCACAATAATCTATTTTGAGTTCTTTGTTTTTATCTGCTTTATTAGAGGTTTAACAAGTAAAATCAAAATAGATAGAATCTGCCTGTATGCTGATGAGGCCAACTTAATAGTCACAGAAAAGAACCATAAGTAGTTTCAAATTATGCTAAAAGTACGTTAAACTTAATTAACATTTATTTCAGTAGTAAAAATTCTTGAGCAAAATATATTTTGTTTCATTCAGAACTAAGCAGTAAAATCTGGAAAATGTCCATTGAAGGACACAAAATCAATTAAATCGATCAAACAACATTTCTGGGTGAGATTTTTGATAAATATTTAGATTGGGATCAACATGTATGTCATGTTATTGGTAAAGGAGCATCAAATCTTTATGCGCTTAGGAAAATGTCACAAAATGAAAAGTAGTCACGCCTAGGAAAATTTATTTTTCGCTAATTCATTTACATTTAGTTTACAGGAATAGCTTTTATGAAGCTATTAAAATATAAAAATTTGGATAGTATTTTGCAATGACTAAAAAAGGCAATTAGAGTTATAATGAATCAAGGGATAGTGCCAAAGATTTATTTCCAGAGCTATGTATTGAAACAATAATTTTTAATAAGCTATACAATAAACAAACCATAATTTATAATACTAGAAATAGCACAATAATTGATACTTACAAATTTGTGCTATATAAAAAAAATAATAACATTTTATAAGGGGAAAACTTTCCACAGAATTTACATCAGGAAATAAAAAATGACAAAACTCAGAATTTTAAAAATGCACTGAAACACTATCTCATCAAAAATCCATTCTATTCATTTGATGAACTTTATGTTTGGATAGTTGAATATATTTTTAATCTGGGTTGAGAGTAACAATTTATAATGTTTTAATCATGTTATTGTATTTAGTGGTAGAAAACTTGTATATGTTATATATGACACTATTCATACTGTAATTATGTTTTCAATTTGTCAATAAAGAATCAATGAATTTGAGAGCTCGCTGAAATAAGTAATTAAAATCAGTGTTGCTTGTTAATCGTATAGTCAATCATAATGAATATTGTTTACAAATGATTTTTCCTTGTATCGTTAAGGCAAGAGATTGTGTGTTTTTTTTTTTAAGTTTATGGTGTTATAGAATTTTACTATGGATAGTTGTACATATCTCTGGAAAAATAAAAAATCAGAAAGCCAAAAGTAAAAACTACAGTGCTTACTGCAGTAGTGCGTTTGTCTTAGTATTAAAATACTGACCTCCTGTCACTGAGTCAAATGTTTGCTGCCACACATCACCCATCTCTCCAATTTAATGCTGATTCCCCCGGAAAATTAGCACCATATAAGAAATCATTAACTACTTCTTGATTCATGCTTTGAGATTCAGCTCTGTAGTAATTCGTTAAACTTTTGTTTGTTGATTAAATAGTTGGATTTCATAAATCGACTACAATAAACCTTTTGCCAGTTTAAATATTAGGTTTTATGCCTGTTCATTTT
This sequence comes from Stictocephala bisonia, assembly GCA_035578905.1. Lineage (NCBI taxonomy): Eukaryota > Metazoa > Arthropoda > Insecta > Hemiptera > Membracidae > Stictocephala > Stictocephala bisonia. The sequence continues at coordinate 574,770 of JAQJVL010000021.1, forward strand.
TAATACTGCAACTCATAATTTGAAATGATATGAGTAAATTTTAAAACTATGTTGTGATAATTAATTTTGAAAAGCGGCTACATGGTATCACAAGTACGTGGGTTCACATGAGTATATATTTTGTTCATTATAAGGATGCCCCAGAGGTGTGACTGGGTCATGTGATTTAATTTTATGATCGGATAGGTAAACACTGTGTTTTATTGTTTTATTTAGGAGGCCTAAATACTTCCCTTGCACCCTTTCCAAACCAAAAGAAGTAAGGTTCTTCTGTTTCTTTTTTGTTATTCTTTTGAGGAAAGAGCTCTTGGTTTTCATGTTTAGGTTTGAATTTAAAAACAAATTATTTACAGTTTTATTTTAAAGTTCTCTAGCAGGTCATTTTATTACAAAACATTTACCTTGAAATTCTTTATACAAATTACTAATTTATGTTTCTTTATTTTTCAATACATTCAATATATGAACATACATTTCCCCATGAGACAGTAAAAGTTCAGTAATCAAAACTTTTCTTTCCATTGAAAATTCTTTAAGCATAGCATTGTTGCTTTGAATTCTAGACATTGTTGAAAATAATTTATACTTATAAAATCAAATACTAAACTTATTACTGTATTGTAGATTTTAGATGAAATATAGTTTTTTTTTAAATATTGGTCACCTTGTAAATGGCAGCCAACCTAAATTACAGTTGGAATTCAATTGAGTCCATCACCATTTGTCATGTATGTCCAAACAGGAAGGGTTCCCCCACCTCCCCTCGGAGTACCCTGTGTCCTCTGTCGGCCCCTCCCTCTCTTCAGCTGGCTCCAGACCCATGCCCCACTTCCAGCAACTACTTGCCAACCTCCAGGTGAGCTGCTCCCTACTCCTGCTCCCCCACTCTGCACTGTCTACAACTGTGCATGATTATTCCTGCCTCATGTCAGCACTCGCATGAGCATGACAGTTTAGTTTCGTTCAAAGCATGACACACGTTTTTATAGTGTAAATAGGCGCATTTTTATTATTTTTCTTTAGCATCTTATTGGCTCATAATGAATAATATGCACAGTTTTCAATCACTAATTTTATATATTGACTTTGATTACAATGTTTACTTAATCAGACACTGCACACAAATTTTATCTTAATTTATCTCTATAGTTTACGAAGTATAGTTTAATATTACTGAGAAGGAACCTCAGTTTTACTTTTTTACTTACTATAGTTTATATATTGAACGTTTTGACTTTACATAAGCGTGTTTAATGGAATTCGATTGTAGCTCTGGTGTATAGTGTTGCTAAGAGTACAATAATTACTTATTGAGGTACAAATCGGCTTGAAGAGGCAATTTTAAATGGTTCAAACAATAATAATACAATTTAACAATGTATTTTTAGTTGCATATATGTCTTACAAGCACAATTTATCTGGCAAAAAGTTGTCAGTGTACAAAATATTTTATAATCTGCATCCATTACAATATTTACATTAATTTGTATCGCCAATAAACGTTTAAAATAAAACGACAACCACAATATTCCAATGTACTACAAAGACATGCCAGGGGTGAGACTAGACGCCCCTAAGGCCCCGAAGAGGAAGCCAAGTACTCAGTCACACTGTAAAAACAATGGGAAATATGATGCTTATTTAAAAGTTTTTTTTAATTTTGTAAGAGATTGTATCTCCTTTAAAGAATTTGATAGATAACTTAATTATAACTATTAAATATGTATACTTAATAGAGACTTTACGAAAAAACTTGTTCTATAGATAGAATACTGGAGTACCTGAGAGTTTATAGTGAAATGAAAGTGAAAGTGGTTATTTTTAGATTTTCTAGATGAGATTTAAGACAAGTAAAGAAGGCTTTACTAAGTTTTGTTAATAACAGATGAGATTTAAGACAAGTAAAGAAGGCTGTACTAAGTTTTGTTAGTAACAGATGAGATTTAAGACAAGTAAAGAAGGCTTTACTAAATTCTGTAAATAATAGATGAGATTTAAGACAAGTAAAGAAGGTTTTACTAAGTGTTTTTAATAACTGAGTAATGTGATGAGGCCAAGTTAAACATGAGTCAATTTCGATTTCAAGAAATTTCCTGGTTATTACTAAATTGAAAACTGTTGGTAGTTACAAAGGATTACTCGGATCACTACGTATAATGTGATAAGAACAATAGAAAACAATAATGTAAAGCCCACAATCATAATATGTTTAAACACACTCAAATTCACAGTACAAGCATAGACCTTCTATAGAAGGTCTGTGGTACAAGTAGGTTGTAAAACAGATGGTGAAACATGGCAACAATGCAAGATGTAAAGACTGATGGTTGCAGCTGTCTTACACTGTCACGCCATTGGTCCTAGCAATCTCAAACTCCTCCTAGTTCTCCAGCATTTGTCAAGAACAATGTCAAGTCAAATTGGGAGATTTGTTTAATCTTATATATTAAAACAATCGGGTCATTTAGTTCACTCACTTTCTGAACTTATTACTTGACCGATTTTGATAAAATATTTTTTGTTCAAAATATAATTTTAATGTCTAAGTTCTAACAGAGCTAGATTTTTGAAATGTCCATAGGTTTTTACCCTACACGACGTCAAAGTTGCAATGTTATTCTTATGGAAAATAATTTTAATTGATCAGCTGGTGGCATAAACAAATGTTAAAATGGTCAAAATAATTTGTTAGGTTAAACATAGAGAGCAGCACAATAAAATATTAAGTTAGTTATAAAAGAGAGAATACACATGTCTGTCTATGTGTATGTTATCATCAGCCGTTAAATAAAATGAAACCATTTGAAACAGGCTTAGTAATAACATTGGTTGTTTATAATTATTATACTATAAATAGAGTGGAAATCAAGTGCAGTGAGTGAGCTACTGTAAATGAATTTAAATAATGCTATTTTACTAAATACGGTTTAATTAATGATATTTAAAGTCAAAAGTTACATGCCGAGTATCATGACTGCAGTGAGTTATGGGGTTGGCATGCCAGCTGTGCAGGGGTGTCCCCTAGGAGAAATAGGGTACTGGAAAAATTACCTGAGAATATAAGTCCACTAATAAAAAAGTAGATGAAAACAAGTTATAAATTAATTCTAGCATAGTAACTTACCCTTTAACCTAACCTAAAATGTATAAATAATATGGATTTGTATTTAAAGTATATTCATTCAACATATTTATATTCAAATTCTTAACAAATATACTCTATAATAAAAACTGTGCAAACTCAGGAATAAAACTGGCCACAGATTCCAGTAATGGTGGCCAGTAAGAGAACAATAATTAGTAAACAAATTAAATATTTTGAGTCCAACTATTTTAAAATAATTATCTCTCGTTTCCGTGGCAACTGCCAGTATAATAGGACATGTATAAAAACATAATTATTGCTCCCAGATTTTTTACATTTTTTCATGGTATTTATACAGATGTGCAACAATCTTTAGATCCAAGAAAAAAAATACAAAATTTGTAGGACTATATATAGATGAATATTTAAGCTGGGACATTCATGTAAAACATGTACTGAATAAAGTTTCATCTGGAATTTATGCACTTTATGGAATGTCTAGAATTTGTACCTTGATAACAATGAAAACTATTTATTTTTCATTAATTCGTTCACATATTTCTTATAAAATAAGCATATATAGGGCCACATAAAAAAAATGTAAACAGTATATTAAAACTACAAAAGAAAGCAATTTGAATAATGGCTGGGCTAAATCAAAAGATTCTGCAAAAGAAGAATTTAAAAATTTCGGAATTTTAACTGTCCATTGCCATTACATAATTTCAACTATTAAGTACATTAAATCAATCAATTTATCAATCAATCACGACACCATACAAATGCGCAACCCAGGTCCTTGCACTTAGTTTTCAAATGCGAGAGAAAAATAGACAAAAATAGTTTCTCACCATTACAACACAAGACATCATATTTATTTAGATTTAAGAAAAAAACAACTTACATTGGACTAAAAAATTCTTTATAAAACTTCCACATGGTACTTCAAAAATTGAAAATAATTTAAAGTTTGGAAAAAATGTTAGGAGTATTTGGTTAATAATCCTGTGTCCTATAATCGCTTGAGGAGTCCTGTAATTTATAGTAGCTCTTTACCGTTTATAGGCTTTTGTGTACTTTGTTATATGTTACATTGATTAGTCTAGTATTGTTGTTTGACACTATTTACCTGTATATATGTATGGACATAAATAAAGAGATTTTGAATTGAATTGAAGTGCTAAAATAAACTGAAAAAGGAAAATATGAATCTAAATACAGCAAAAAACCTTATCATTAGTCAATTGTATCTTCTTGAAAGTTTTTAAAACGAAATAGATACTCATTGAACTTGTATATCATAATATAAAAGTTATATTATATAAATAATAAACTGATATCAAATAATGTAGTTTTAAATTGATGTACATGTTTATGTCTCATAAAGATGTGATTGATTAATGAACTAGGGTTATGTGTGATTCTTGTAGGACTATTTACCATAGAGACAAAAACCATCGCTACTTAATAAGCTATTATAAGTTAGTGTATAACTGCTTTGATTTAATAGATTTATGTTTATGACACCTAAATAGACAATATTGTGATTTAGATTAGGCAAAACAGTTGTAATTTCATCAATAAAAACTTTTTCTGGAAAAGTGAAATCTATATAAACACAACAATTTAATGACGAGATCTTTGAACAATAAAACATCGGCTGATGCATATTAAAATCTATTCGATTATAAAATCTATTCTTAGCATGAAAAAATCACACCACCTGCTCGATAATTATCACTACAACATGTGTATATAATTATGATTATTGAATAAATTAACTTCATCACTATGAATCCAAATTTCACTTAAAACAATGAAATGAATAACTAATTGTATTTCATTAATCTCAGCTAAATCTAAGTTAAAATTTGTCCTCAGACTTCTTATATTTATATACAAAATAGATTAAAAATAAAAACTTAAATGTTGAATAAGTACAGTGAAAAACATTTCTTTACTACCGTTCCTATTTCAAAGTTTTAATGTCATTGAATGAGCGCACCTTTGCACCTTCTCCCCAGCGGCCTTCCTGATGAAAACTTGTTATCACGGCACCATACAAATGCGTAACCCAGGTCCTTGCACTTATTTTTCAAATGGGAGAGAAAGAGTTTATTTTCTGGTGCCAGGTGCTCATTGATATGGACTTGAAGGGCTAGAAACTGCTTGTTGACTTGGTTCGCTGATAGCGGCTTCTCTTCCTTGAATTTTGCAATCCAGGACTCCTTGATGTGCTTGTCGTTAATTTGGATATAATCAGCAATGGAGTGCATCCTTTTTTGAAGGTGGGAATCTGATGAGCGACTGCCATGTAATTCGGATGAACCTGAAGGCCCAGCGCTGTATCCACGCCGTTTACAATGTCATCGATGACCTCTTTAGGAGTAAATGGTATGCCACTTATCTCTACATTGTTACGCCTGCTGTACTGTTCCATATCCCTCATCCGACCGCACAACTGGTCAATCTGCTTGGTAAGGGGTAGGTTGTTTAGCTTTGAGATCTTCATTCTCCTTCCTGACTTGACGAAACTCAGACTTAAAATCCTCCACTATAGCCTTAAACCATCTTGTCTGACATAAATTGCATTGACAAAGATAACTCCCTCACATCCGATTTCAACTCAGCGACAGATTTGAGTTCACCGAAGACCTCCTTTTTAAAGTCCTTGATCATTCACAAGATGTCTTTCGATAAGGTTGTAGTAAAGTGGAAAAAGAACTCTCGTATTGACAAGGTAGCTGCTGACAATCTTTACATTTCCACTCCTTAAGGGAACGTGTTTTCTTACCTTCTATTTCAGACTTGATGCAACTAGCATGAAAAGTACCACCACAACTCCCGGTACACTTCACAGCACTTGTCTCACTTGCTAAGTTCTTGCACACGCCACAGAAAGCCATTTAAACAAAAAGAATAGACAAATATATTACTTTTAGATCTATTGCGGACACGCAAAATTAATAGACTCGTTTCGACAGTTGACAGGAAGGGATTAGAGATCTTACCGGCTCAGCAGACTGAGCTGGACTGAATTGTATATGATATGTATATTACGGTAATTAAATAACACAATAAAAATTACTAATTTTCAATATCTACACTAGTTTTAAGGACAGCACAATATAAAAATTTTGTTTAAATTGTTGAGTCAATTTTACATGCAGTGAATGCACAGCAAAAGAACATATTTACTTGTAAACAAATAAGGCAATCTTCCAGCAGATACTGTGACGTCATTTGCTGAAAGTAAAGGAAAGATAAGTCATCAGATGACTGTCACTGTTACATTAACAAATATTAAGGAATTTTTTAAAGTGCAGGAATTTGTTTGTAATCAGTTAAAAATGTATCACGCTTTAAAAACAATAAATTTGTATCAAGGTAATAACAGTTGTGAGATTAAGGTAAAATTGTCAATAAAACAAACACCTTCCCTATCTTAAATTTAATTATAAAATAATTATTAATATTTAATAATAACATTTCTCAATAAAAGTAAATATGGCATGAGTATATTTTAATGCTTATCATGTTTTGGAATCATTCTCTTATTTTCATTGCACAAAATTATCTTGCACTGCAAACCACACTGCTTAGGTATGTTTTAATATCTGCAACAAACACTTATAATTCTACAACTATTACAATCGGCAGACCAATTGCACACTCACAATTTTCTTTTTTACTGCACTTATCTAAATTGGTGTGTATCTATTCAGTTTATAAGTATCTAACTGTAAATAATTATCACCTATATAAGTATTTTTCCTATGTATCTTACCCCTAAAAGTATATACATTCTGTTTTTGTTCAATTCTTTATTGTCTTGGCAAGTATGTTTCAGAAAATTAAAAAAAATGTGTTAGCTTCTATCTTATTGATGTGTGCAAGCAGAGTTGCTAAAGAAAATAACTAGTACTCAAGTACTAGCAGCAATCACTTATTATAATACCTAAATCAATAGTTTTAAATTGTTGTAAAAACGCTGATATCAGAATGGACGACTCAGAAGGAACCACTCCACCCATAGGTCATACAGAATAACACTAGTGACTCTTTACTGTAACCCAGCTACTTGCAGTCAAGTTCAGAAAATAAATGTCTGATTGATTCTCTTAGATTCAAGTTATATATGATTCTAATAGCTTTTTTTTGTATGAGAAGAATTTTATCAAGATTGTATTTGGAAGTTGAACCATAAACACTTATACCATAAGCTATATGTGAATGTATAAAGGAAAAATAAATAGATTTTAAAGTTTTAAGGTTACATAGCTTTGTCATTCTGTGTTAAGCGTACTATCCAGAAGACAGTTTCTTTCAAATGATTTCTGTGTGTTTATTTCAACTTAAAGTTTTGTCTTTGCGTCGATTTGTTCTATTGAATATGTATCTATAAAGATTTGGGGTTTCAAAAGAGTTCTAGCTTGTCCGGTTGAGAAGAAAATGAGGTTAGTTTTTTTTGCATTTAAAAGCAAATTATTATTAAGAAAATGTAAGGTTGAAAGAGCTTTAGAAGATAAGATTTCAGTTTCTTTTTGAAATTTACCTGAGAAAATTACATTGGCAATTTCAGCATACAGAAAGATTGTGCTAGTCTGACCATGCAACAATGCTGGAAGTCCTTTGATGTAACAAAGAAACAGTAATGGTCCCAAGATTGAACTTTGTGGGACCCATAGCGGACTGTTTGGAATGTTGATCTATAATTATTGATATATTTTCTATCTTAGTGGATAATTTCAACAAACTGTCTCCTCTCACATAGATAAGAATGAAACCATTGTAATTCCTTGCCCTGTATCCCATGGGAAGAGAGTATCTTTAACAATTTAGTGTGCGTAATGCTGTCAAACGCTTTAGTCAAGTCCATGAATACTCCCACAACATGTTCTTAGCTGTCTATAGCATTTAAAATTTTCTGAAAGAATTCTACTGCAGCTGAAATAGTTGATCTTCCAGGCCTGAATCAATGTTGCTGTTGATCAATCAACTCATTTGCCTCAAAAAAAAGTCACAATCTGTCTGTAAACAAATCATTCAAATACTTTTGAAAATGCAGGAAGTATTGAAATCTGTCAGTAGTTAGAACATTCCTTATTATCCCCCTTTTTAAATATTGGAATAATCTTTGCTATTTTAAGTTTAGATGGAAAGAAGCCAGAAATCAAAGAAGAGTTAATTAAGTGTGTCAATGGTTGTACTAAGTGTTGTTTAGCCTGTTTTATTATTGGAATGTCATCAAAACCAGCTGAGTATTTATTATCAAAGGACGATATTATTTGGTCAACATACCGATAAGTTACAGATTTGAATTTAAATATATTGTTAGTAAACTTGCTTTCAAATACAGAAACTTGAGCTAGATTAGGTGAGAGATTTGGCACCACTTTCCTGTCAACTAAATTTACAAAATAGTCATTTAGTAATTCACATTGCTCAGTAGGATCAGATACTAATTTTTGTCTTTCCTTATCTCTAGATTTTCTGCTATTTTAAAAATTTTCCTTACTTCACCATTTATAATCCCATGTGGTCTTAACAGGATTATTAGAGCATTCTATTTTTTAATAATAAAACTTTTTTTGTTTTTTTGAATGTTATGATGAAATTATTTTTTCATTTCTTTAATTGTTGTCTTAAGTTGGTTATCTTTAATGTGTTTATGGATATTAGCAAGATTTCAGATGTTAAGTTTTTCCATTCTAAGGTCATTGGTAATACATTGTTTAAACTTTTGGAAAATTTACATTAAAGTGGTGCATGAACAAATTGAGAAATACATCATACCTACAATTAACAAGAGTAAGGTAAACTTCCATCCAAGGCTCAGAGGACAAGTTATCTTTGAATGAGTCAAATTTTACACATTTTCTCACCAGTTTCTTAGTGGTATTGTTTGAGTGAACTTTCGCATCTGCTATTTCTAATAGTTAGCCATCATGGTCAGATAGTTCAGTTAAGTTACCGGTTACTTTTAATAAGTTGTCTTTTATATTTGTTATGATGTTATCTATAGCAGATTGTGTGTTCTCTGTAACCCTGGTAGGAAAGTCCACCAAGTACATCATATTAAATGCTACTAAAATATTTACAAACTTATTATACAAATTGTTGGCATTCAAAACATTAATATTTATGTCACCAGCTATAATTTTATTTTTAAATTGTCTATAGCAATCCAAATTGTATATCTAATAGCAACTCCAATCTATACAAAAAAGGTTCATCATAATGAGACCCATCCCCCCACCAAAGCTGGGAAGCGTGCCAACTGGGGGATGGCTCAAAACGAGTAAAGCGATGGGATCACGGGTGGCAGTTGGAGGGTCCAAAATAAAACTCGGCAGCTGAGCGAAACTAATTTATTACCAAGTGAAAAAACAATAAAACAAAAACGGCAGAAGGCCACAATATAAAATCGGCAGAAGGCCACAATAGAATTAGCACTTAAATAAATAATAACAAACACTAAAATTACCAAGATACTACACAATAATAACAAACGCTATAAATACCACAAACTCTACAAATACCCAAAATTTAACAATTAATCAACTGTATGGCCTATCTGCAGTTTAGCCTGAGACACCCCAAAACGTAAGAAAATATTAAGCCCCAAATAAAAGTGAAAATTTAGAAAACTTTTGGATCACAACATTTAAACCGGCAATTTAGCCCGAATCCCTTGATTCCACCGGGCCAGGGAGTAAGCCGGAATCCCTGGGCAGCTCCGAATTAAATGTTGTGATCCAAAAGTTTTCTAAATTTTCACTTTTATTTGGGGCTTAATATTTTCTTACGTTTTGGGGTGTCTCAGGCTAAACTGCAGATAGGCCATACAGTTGATTAATTGTTAAATTTTGGGTATTTGTAGAGTTTGTGGTATTTATAGCGTTTGTTATTATTGTGTAGTATCTTGGTAATTTTAGTGTTTGTTATTATTTATTTAAGTGCTAAATTATTGTTGTGGCCTTCTGCCTATTTTATATTGTGGCCTTCTGCCGTTTTTGTTTTATGGTTTTTTTTACTTGGTAATAAATTAGTTTCGCTCAGCTGCCGAGTTTTATTTTGGACCCTCCAACTGCCACCCGTGATCCCATCGCTTTACTCGTTTTGAGCCATCCCCCAGTTGGCACGCTTCCCAGCTTTGGTGGGGGGATGGGTCTCAATTGGTAGCAGAGCGTGGTTGCCTATAAAAAAAAAAAAAAAAAAAAAATTTAATTCTTTCTTGGTTGTGGACGGTGGGTGTTTGCCAGTTAGTAGGTCATGGTTGGCCGACCTACCGTCAAGGTGTCTTGGTAATACGTAGAAAAAAAAAAAGAAACAAATAAATAATTATTTAAAAAGAAAAACAATTAAAAACCAAATAAATCATTTAACTTTGTATTAAAAAAAAAAAAAAAAAAAAAAAAAAAAAAAAAAACCTAGGCAATCCGCTTGGTTACTTTGTTGAATGGGTTTCATGGGTGGATTGGAGTGGTCGGCAGTGGCTCGGTAGGCTGAGGGTTTAGTTCGTCTTGGACCCTGGAGTTGTCGTTTTTTGTGTACTGTTGAGAATTTTGTTTTGCGAGATGGCCTATCTGCAGAATGTTGCGCTCCTGGTCAAGGAGGAGTTGATTTTCGAGTTGAGGTCGCGGGGTGTGACTCCGGAAGGGGATGTTTTGAATCTCCGGAGGTTGCTGCGGGAGCAGTTGTCCGCGGGTACGGCGGTGGATTGGTCTGACCTGCTGGAGGTTGGTGATGAGTTGGGGATTTGTAAACGGAAGGTGGAAGATTGGGAAGGGGTGTTAGAGGATTTGCAGTTGGAACCTCCAGTAGGTCGTGACCGGGCCTGCCGCCTTGCACGTTTGGGGCATCTGCTTGCCCGTTTAAGGCTGGTCAACCGGGCACCGGGGTTGGAACCATCGGATAGGGCGTGGATCTTGGAGAGTGTGTCTAGGCTGGATGAGATTTTTCAGGCACTCTCCGGTTCCACGACTCCTACGGGTCTGGGTCGGCGGCCTGCTTTTGCGCTTTCGCCTAACGTGTCGAGGCCGCAGGCTGAGACAACGGCTCTCACTGTGCCTGAGGTTCCTTCTGAGCCTGCAGGCGTTTCCGTTGAGGTTGCTCGTGGTTCGGCTCCAGCTGCCGTTCCTACTACTTCTTTGGGTTCACCTGCTCTTCTGCCGCTGAGCTACCACAAGCTGCCTAACCCTCTCACGCCCATGATCCAGAATCTCCCTGTGATCGATGGGATGGATCCTGAGGAGCTTCTTAAGTTTCTGGTGGCCTTTCTCAGACTTAGTGAGATGCCCGGCATGCAGGCTGGGGACTTGCTTCGTCTGGTTTTCCCTTATTGTAGAGGTCCCGTTGGGGAGTTGCTGAGTTCTGTCTTGGCCAGTGATGCCTCGGTGGACTCGTTCCACCGAGAGTTACTTTCGTCGTTTCTTCCCATTCGACTCAGGGAGAGGATGGTCATGGACAGATTTTATCGGTCGCAGGGTAGGGGCGAGTCTCTGGCAGCCTATGTCTCTTCAGTCAAGGAAGCTCGTCAAGCGTTGCGCCTCACCCTTTCTGAAGCTGACACCGTTCGTGTCATCCTGGATGGCATTTCTCCCGAAGAACGGTGCAGATTGGTTTTTGCTGGGGTTCCTTCGACTTTTCGGGAGCTGCATCAGCTGTGCATTGTTTCGCGCAGCGTGCAGTTCTCAGACCAGCAAGGGAGGGATTCTGAGAGTCATCGTGCTCTCCCCACCCGTCGACCGGCTATGTCTGTAGGTGTGAGTCAGCCAGTGGAGGGTCGTGGTTCTCGGCCTCCGGTTGTGTGCTTTGCTTGTGGCCAACCTGGTCACATTCGACGTGACTGTCCACGTGCTCGAGGTCGTGGGGCGGGAAACGCTCAGCGCGGGGGGTTGCCTCCACAGTAGCTCCCCGCGTTGTTGCGACTGACCGTGGCCATTTGCCTTTGACACGTGCCCATAGCAGGAGTGTCGGGGATTTTTCGGGCCTTGCTGGCATGGCTTCCCTGGGACTTAGGGCGGTCACCTCGGTGTGTCCTGGCGTTTTTGTATCTTTTGGTGGTACGGTGTGTCGAGCCCTTCTTGATTCTGGTTCGGCATGCAGTATCATCAGCCTTTCTCTTTTTGAGTCCCTTGACGCCTTAGGACTTGTCAGGCACACCGAGCCTTCTTCTATTACTTGCTGGACGGCATCCCAAACTCCTCTACCCATACTTCTAAAGGCGTTTTTCCATTTTAAGATCGAAGGATTTTCCTGGAGGTGGGGTTTTCTTGTTGCCAAGGACCTGGCGGTTTCTTGTATCCTAGGGGCAGACTTTATTTCTAAAAGTGGTATGGTGCTTGACCTCCAGAAGCGCCAGATGTTTTTCAAGTTTAATCGGCGAGTTTTGGTGCCTCTAGTAGGTGATTCTGACTGCCCTCCTGCAGTCAGAGAGGTGGGTTGTGAGCCCGAACAACCCAAGGTGGATCCAGTTGGTCATCTCCCCCCTGAGCAGGCGGAGGCCATTAGGAGGCTGTGTTTGCGGTTTCCTGATGTGCTTACGCCTGAGCTTGGGGTCACTTCTCTTCTGGAGTATGAGATCCACCTCACCGATTCTCAGCCAGTTAGAAGTCATCCGTACAAACTTGCTCCCCCAAAGATGGAGGTTATGAGGGCGATGATTGAAGATCTTCTGAGCAAGGGTGTGATTGAACCGTCTCGTTCTGCTTATGCCAGTCCAGCTTTTCTTGTGCCCAAGCCTAATGGGAAGTCTAGGCTTGTGATGGATTATCGGAGGCTCAACGCTAAGGTCGCTATTGACTCGGTACCTCTGCCTGATTTGCATTCTGCGTTTGATTGGTTCGGTAAGGCTAAGTTTTTCAGTGTTTTCGATTTGAACCAGGCCTACCATCAGATTCCATTGAAGAAGGAATCACGGCCTATGACTAGCTTCTGTGTTCCCTGGAATCTTTACCAGTTCACTAGGGTTCCTATGGGTCTTGCTGTGGGTGCCCAGACTCTTACTCGTCTGCTTGACTCCATCTTCCATGATGTGAAGTTCAAGTTTGTCTTCAATTACCTGGACGATCTTCTTGTCTACAGTGAGACTTTCGGGGAACACATGCAACATCTGGAGGAAGTTCTTAGTCGCCTTAAGTCAGCTGGCCTTACCGTCAATCCAGAGAAAGTCACTTTTGCTCGTCCTGAGATTTCTTTTCTGGGTCATCTGATATCTTCTCGAGGCGTCTGCATTGATCCTGCGAGGACCCAGGGCATTCGGGATTTTCCTCCTCCCAGAGATGCCAAGGGGATTGCCCGTTTTGTGGGGATGGTGAATTTTTACCGTCGCTTCATCCCTAACGTGGCCGAGCTTGCTGCCCCGTTGAACGAGCTGCGTAAGAAAGGTGTCCCTTTTGTGTGGGGCCAAGCTCAGCAGACTGCCTTTGATGCTCTCAAGGAGGCTATCATGCAACCTCCTGTCCTGCGTATGCCTGATTTTAGCAGAGAATTCATTCTTCAGACTGATGCCTCCTCCTCCGCCATTGCTGCTGTTCTTTCTCAGGAGTTTGATGGGGTCAGGCAGCCCATCGCTTTTGCTTCGAGGACGTTGTCTCACCAGGAACAGAAAGCTTCTTCCATCTATGAGTTAGAGTGTCTGGCTGTTGTCTTTGGTACGGACAGGTTTCGGCGTTTCTTGGAACACGCTGAGTTCTTGCTGGAGACTGACAATCAGGCACTATCTTGGCTTCTTGCCCATCCCCGACAGCTCGGGAAAATTGGTCGCTGGGTGGTCAAAATTTCTGCCTTTAAGTTCCGAGTTCAACCTCTTAGGGGTACCCAGAATGTCATCGCGGATGCTCTTTCCCGCATGTATCATGAACCCAGTGATCCACCGACTGAGGCTGTTGCTCAGTGTGGTGCTGTTCTTCTGGATTTTCCTCTGGCTTATGACGACCTACTGTCCCATCAGCAGAAAGATCCTGAGCTGTCAGTCATCTTAGGTGAGCTTCAAGAGGGAGGTGCCCACCCTCCCTATTTTCTGTCCAAAGGGGTACTCTGTTGCCGTCCTCGACAGAGGGGTGAACCCCGTGTAGTGCTGCCTAGTCATCTAGTACCGATGGTCTTTCAGTATTTTCACTCTTCTCTTGTGGGCGGTCATCTTGGCATTCATAAGACCATCGCTAAGATTCGTAGGTACTTCATCTGGAAGGGCATGGACCGGGACGTTGCGGGCAGAGTGCGGGCTTGTCACCTGTGCTCTCTCAGCAAGCCTAGTCAGAATGCAAGGTTAGGGTTGTTATCTTCTGAGGTGGCCGAGCGTCCTTTTGAGAAGGTGTTCATCGACTACGTGGGTCCTTTTCCCCGTAGCAAGTCAGGTAGCTCCTACCTACTTGTTTGTGTGGATGCTTTCTCGAAGTTCGTTTGGCTTTTCCCACTTCGGAGTGCCACGGCTAAGCTCACCATCCGTGCTCTCCAGTCCCAACTCTTCCAGCACTTTGGTGTGCCTTCCACTCTTGTGTCCGACAACGGTAGCCAGTTTACCTCCCATGAGTTTCGTAGGTTCTGTTTTGGCAATGGTATCAGGCATGTGACTACCTCTCCTTATTACCCACAGCCTTCTCATGCAGAGCGGTTCAACCGCAATCTTCGGTCTGCCCTTATTACTTTCCATGCTGAGAAGCAGAACACCTGGGATGAGAGTCTCTCTTGGCTCCAGCTTGCTTTTAATTCTTCCAAGCATGAGAGTCACAAGGCCACTCCCTTCGAGATTCTACATGGCTACCCTCCTAACAACCCTTTGTCCAACTTGTGGAGGTTAGAGGATCTTCTACCTACGCCAGGTGCCACTGACGTAGTGTCCACGTGGCGGGCTGCTCGGCGCAACCTGCTACGTGCTAGAGAGAGAGTGAGGAGGAGGTATGATAAGGGTCGTACTCCTAACCCTTTTCAGGTTGGAGATCTGGTGCTCTGTCAGGCTCACCCGGTCAGTTCGGCCGCGGAACGAAGAGCTGCAAAGTTGTGCTATCGGTGGTCTGGTCCCCACCGCATCGATAGGTTTTTGTCACCGGTGACTGCTCTGCTGGTTGATCCCCAGTCAGGCAGGGTGTTTAGGAAAGCCCATGTGTCCCAGCTTAAGGCTTTCCGCCTTAACCACGCTAACTACTACCAATTACCAAAGGCTAACCTAACCACGCTCTGCTACCAATTGAGACCCATCCCCCCCCCCAAAGCTGTAGAGAGGGTAGCGGGCGAAACTAGGCTCCAGCATGGTCCTCAGGCCAGGCTAGCAGAGCAGATGGTCGACAATCCCCGGACGGCAGGCCGAGGGCTGAACGTCCCACTCGAGGACCCTGGACTGTAAGGCACAACCCACAGCACATCAAATACAGTCCAGCCATCACAACAAAATATTACACATAACAACTAAAAATATAAGGGTGCCTGATTTAACAAAACTTAACATGAAGAGACAAACTTATACATGATTGGAGGGAGAGATTAACTTTAGGCTATGAAAAATTATGTTGGAAAACAGATTTAGGACAAATTACAAATTAACAAATTATAAAAGAATAAATTGCGTATATGAACTAAAAATGACAAACTGAAAACCAGGCTATGGAAACATGAGCAATAGGTTATAACATGAAAAGCTAAAGATAGGCTAGGTTATTGTCAAAGAACAAAAAATATGGTAAATCGGTAACTACAACTGTAGAAAGGCTCAATGAACATTATACAGAATTACAATGGAAAATAAAGGCAGATATAAAAGGCACTAACGGTAATTAACGGTAAAAATTAACATGGAAGCACATGGCTTTAACCTAGTCTGAGAAACATCTAGACAAAGAACACAAATTTAACAAAACCCTGAAAACACCACTAAGCCCGATTAATATTATTTAAACAAAAGTATTTTCACCAAAAGGGTGATTAGATATTAAAACTTACAAAATGAACACTTACGTTTTAGTATGCCTTAGCCGATCATGACGAGATTCTGCAGGCAGCACAAGACAACTGAAGACAGGCCAACCTGACCGAAGCTGCAGGAACACGGAACGAAACGGAACTGGGCCAACGGCTACCAAAGTACGCAAAACGCAAGGCAAAAGCGAATCTCAGGCAGCCTTGCAGACAATGACGAAAAAAATAAAAATAACAATAACACTCTACATATACAAGGTACAGTCAAAAAGTTCCCGGAATCAATGTCCAAGGGCACAGAGCATGGTTGCTAGTTGGAATTTTGTTGTGTAGAGGCTTATAATACTCCTGGAAAAGGGATATTGGTAGTACATTGCTCAGCCAACATTGTTCCCCTGTGGTGTTTTTTTTTTTTTTTTTTTTGTACTTGTGTATTTACATTGTCACTTTTTGGAAATTGGTATAATAAACATTTATTTTATTTTTTTTATTTTTTATTTATTCATAAGATGCCGATCGTCAAGATATGGGCGAATATCGATTTCGAATGAGTGTGATGAGTGTAGATGAACGAATGTAGTCAGTGTTACAAACTAAGGCCGACTATTCCTTAGAACGTGTCATTAATTAATAGCCCAATGACAAATGAACAGCCGGTGATTATCAGCTGATCCTTCTCAAAATGTATTGACTCTGATTGGGATCGAACTGAGAACCTTTAGCACATGAAGCTGGGATTGAACCAACAACGCTACCGACCAAACAGTGAAAAAATATCTTCTGAGACTGAATTAAAATGTTAATTCAAGCGTGAGGTAATGAAGAAATGTGAGGCGGAAAGTGAAAAGGGACTTCTTGTCGGCAATTATTGACTTTGAGTTATTGGTATTTTTAAATTAAGCATAAAATTATGAAAAAGTTGGTGTAAATTTCACGTCTATGATTTTTTCCTTTAAGTGATAAACGTTTAAAGTTTCACAAATTGTAAGCGGCATCTTGAGAAAAACTGATTTTAAAATTTAAACTCATATAGAACTCACATTTTTCATATTTAAGAAATATATCAAACATCAAAACAAAGCTAAACACTTCCTCTTTCATAATAACAGTTGTAGTTGTTTAAAACACTGGCAGAATTCATTAAAATTCTCATTTTTATAAAGTAATGTAACTCAAAACTAAAAATTGGAAAAAGGACCTCTTGTCGGCCCCATGTTATTTCCCATAACGACAAGAGGTCCCTGTTCTCAGACAGGACATCAGTTGCTTTTAAATACGTTTTTATTAATTTTATCTACTCATATTATTTTTAGTGGAATCTTATCAATATCAAATAAAACTGTAAGTCGATCTACTTGAGTACAATTCTAAAAGTGATGCAGTCACAGCTGCTTGGTAGTGAAACAGCTGTTTCAATGCTGCCAATACTGCTTTAAAAAAGTACCTGTTGTCGCCATTGTTTTAAAACACACAGGAAACTGTCCTGCATTTAGGCAACGTTTGCCACAGCTCTCTAAACCAACGCTAGAGTTCTGGGTTTCTTTTCTAGTGTATTTTTAAAAAGGGACCTCTTGTTGGGCTTATGTTATTTTGCCATAACGACAAGATGTCCCTTTTCTCATGCCAAACACTGACATCTAAATAAATTTTATTTCATGTTTTAATGCTTCGACTTGACTTTATAACTGATATAGGCCTGTTCTGAATAAACCAGAGTTTGATAATCAATAAAAAACCAAACATCGATAATTTTGACCAAAATCAGTAGTTAACATTTTACTTTATCGTCAAGAAGTCCCTTTTTACTTTCCGCCAAACAAATGCCAAGTTTACAAATGGCACAAATGTTTTCGTGAAGGTGGCATAAACATTGAAGATAACTCTCATAGTAGATGCCCTTCAACCTCAACCACGGATAATTATATTGAGCAAATTTGGCAAATTGTCCATGCAAACTGAAGACCAATGATTGATAAAATCCCATATGAGGTAAATTTATCACATGGAAGTGTCCGGACAAAAATTCTTAGGCAAGCGTGTAAGCACGAGATGCAAATAGGGCAGAAAAACAATTGGATTTTGCTGCATGAAAATACCCCTACACATCAATCCCTGTTAGTATGTAACTACCTAGTCAATCTCCGCATTACCACGCTAGAACGTCCTTCATACTTGGCTGACCTCTTGCCAGCCGATTTCTTCCCATATGGTGAACACATCAATAAAAGTAAAACGATTTGTAAGTGATGAAGTTGCCAAAAAAAATGTGACAAAAGCATTCAAATACATTTAAGAAAATAAGTGTCAAAAAAGTTTTGAACAACTCTATTATAATTGGGACAAGTGTGTTGTTGCAGGAGGAGAGTATTTTGAAGAAAAATAAATTTTAAAGTTCTTTGACCAATAAAAATATTTCAACCGACTCCAGGAACTTTTTGACTATACCTCATATTATTCAACCTTCCCTATACACAATAATCATGTTCTCTACATTCATCATAAGACAAAATATCACTGTTACTTAACCAGAAGGTTGGTGCAATAAACAAATCTTATCTTAAATAAAATTACTTATGACATCCATTCTTTCTGGAACAGTGGCTCTCTACAAAACCCCTACCCCACCCCCCACCACCCACTAGATTTATCCACCGTACGTGTATGGGTAGGTGGGTGGGTCAATACCACTGTATGTGTATTTTCAATATTAATTTTCAATATATCGACAAATATTAATCGTCCTATTAGTCTGAGTGAGTATAGTCCTTGTTACTGATTGAAGTTGACTATCTTTGCTGCTAAAAAATCAATAATTAGGGTGAATGACCGTTTTAGCTTTAGTTGTGATTCTTGACTAATTTGTTAGATAATTTATTTGTCATTGGGTTGTTAACTAATAATTATTAATTTTTTACAGAAAAATCTGAATTAGTTTGTTGGACTAAACTCGCTTAAAAAGCTAAACTAAATAACCAGGCTCATTTGCAGTTGTGTTCACCCTTACCTTGTTATCAGTTTCTTAATAACAGATAACTCAAGAAGTTAACACTGGACCTTTTTCTTGCACAACTGGGTGTGTATTTGCAACATAAAGAGCTCCATACTTTCTAGCCTTTAAGATGCAAGACCTGATTGTCCCTCTACTTCTATGATTTGAGAAAAAGGAGAGGATGATATAAGAAATACTTGTAAAACAAATGTGCCCAAACAATAGTCATGATTCATTAAATTCATATACTATGTAAAGTGGTTATCTACTTAGAGTTCTTTTTTGCAGGGAATGAAAACCAGAAAGATTTATATTCACAATGCAGGTGGATAGTTTAATGTTACAAAACACTGAAATTCTAGAAAATCATTTGAATAGTTAATTTGTTATTATGATTTTAAGCTGATTAAATAAACTAAGTCTTTCACAGAGGCTTTCAATATAGTGTTGTTTTATAAGCTTACAAAATACATTTGGGGTTAATCAAATAATTTGACAATACAAATTGAAACCAACTCATCAAAAGTGTGTTCTTGGAAATACAAATGTTTTTAAATAATTTAAATTTCTTTCTTTATTATTATTAACCTTATATTTGTGATAAAGTACAATATTACACATTTTGAAAGGCAATTTTCCGTTACTTAAATATTCAAACAAGCATGAGGACTTCTCCACAGTTACACAAATACATAGCGGAGGTAGAAAAATGTTTCAAACAATATATTTTAAAAGAAATTAAAAGTTAGTAATACCTCAGAGGTTATTAAACATTTCTAGCATATCTTTCTGAAAGTAAAATGTCATTTATGCACTATGCCTCTTTCTACTTATTAATATATTCATTCAGTACATTAATTTTTTCTGTGAAGGCTATTATTAGATCATTATTTTTTCTTTTTAAAATCATTGCCAAATCTTTTTAGCAAATGTATTGGTTGTTTATACAAGCTCATAAGCTATCTAGCTATTGATTTAATTAGTCAATTAAACAAACTTTAATTCACACTTTTAATTTTATTAAATTATTTTCCTTGATCAAACCAGCCTCCATATTAATCTGCAACAACCAGCTGGTAGTTCAATGTAAAGGCTATCATGTAGAACCAGATTATAACCTCATTGCGCTTAGAGCTTACTGTAACTTATCTAATAGCGTTGCAAAATGCCTTCTGCAAAAACTTAAACTAGCTGAGTAATCTCAATTAGCTTTTAACATAAGTTATTTGCTACGATCAGTTTTATATCTTTTCCATTACATCTGAGCCAGTACTGTTTCCAGATACATCATTTAATAGCTTATTGAATTCATCTATAAATTAAACAGATGTATTGTTATTCTTACCTCGGACCTACTTTATGTTCATAAAATTTTTGACAGAACCAATCAAATAGTAAGTCTTTAGAATTATTTTGAAGAAGATCGTTTATTACATTTCATACAAGCGTTATTAATTTTTAATAGTGGCTCCATATAAGGGAAAAGATACTTTTAGTCTATTTAAAGCTGCTTATATCTGTGTAATAGTTTGTTATAGCTTGTTGCTTTCATTCAAAGTTCCAAATTAATAAAGAAAGTAGATCCTCTGGCCGTTCCAGAGTTTTGGGAACTCCCGGGGACACCGGATGGTGATGGAGGAAGCAGCGCCACCACTCCCGCCGCTGGTCACTACCACAGACTTTGATGACTACTCCACTACAGAAGATTCATCTATTGTCGTCCTTGGAAAAGGTAAGACCATTTCTTTACTAACTTATCAATAAGCTGTTGTAATTTATTTTATCAACTGTAAATGTTGTTGTAATCCAATTATTCGTGTTCAGATGTTCCAAACCAAATTAAATTTGGGCATGGGAAAATTGTACATGCTTGCAAATAGATACCAAAGATGAGAGAAGTGACTATGCATGGAACATTACAACCTTATTGATGTTATATCAGACACTGGCCAATAATGATATTAATCACCCAGATGAAGTTATAAAAGAAAATAATAATTAAATCAAAACCAAAATATATTTCTTTAAATTGAAGTACAAGCTTGCAAAAATAACTGTAATTTACATAATGTTTTGTGCAAGAGAAGCACTTCCAACAAATTATATTCAGAATAAGATTCAAAATTCTGAAGCCAATCACAAAATTGTAGTTCTCAACATTTTGAAACATTAGTTTACAATGTTTACTAAGAAACCATTCACATCATTCACGTAGAGGTTACATACTAAGAAACTATTCAAACTCTAAACTACCTGTATTTTTAAATAAAGAAAGAGTTTATAATCTGTAAAACATACATATAAAACATATTATTATTATTATTCATTATTGAGACGCTAATCGTCAAGATCTGGGCGAATATGAGGGACGAACAAGTGTAGTAATTGTTACTAACTAAGGTCGACTGTTCCTCAGAAATAGCTAATTATTAATAGCCCAATAGCCAGAGCAGCTAAGAGACCTATAGCTTTACGTGGAGTCTGAACCACGAAGTGTTGGTCTGATTTTCAGCTAACTGACAAGCCTGACAATCAGTTCTCATTCGTATACTTTTCTAAATTAATTCAGTTTAATTATCAAACACATTTTAATTAGGTACAATGACATATCGATTAAATTAATACAGAGCCCATTGTTATAATAGAGGTTCACTGCTGCATTGTTTAAATTGTACTGTAGTATTGACACACCCACCTGTACATGTAAAAGAGCCATACTCATAATGTAAGGAAAACTAACTTCGCTGAATGTCATAGATAAAATATATATATCGAAGCCCTCATATATTGGAAAGAAATTCTTTAGTAAACTTCCAATTCACTTGAAGCAGGAAGTATGAAATAAGTCCTTTAAAAAATAGCTACAAAATTGGCTTGTGCAAAAACGTTTTTACCATATTGTTGATCTGTTTAAGTCACAAGAATTCAGCTGTTTAAGCTAGTTTATTTAGTACTTTTTTTTAAACATGCATTGTTAACTTTAATGTTAAGTGACGGTATATGTATGATGACAACTTTCATACCTTTTAAATAGGATTTTTGTAAACGCTGTACATAAATAAATAAAGTACCGTGGTATTGACCCCCTCTACCCATATATGTTCCGTGATATTGACCCACCCATCCTCCTATGCACATACCTACAATAGCATTGACCAACTTACTCTCCCACAAACATACCATGGCAGTGCATCAGTATATACAGGGTGTTCAAAATATATGGGGCAATATTTTGGGATATGGTTTAGCAAGTAAAATAAACACAAAAATTCCTCTAACACTATGGTCTACCTCACTTCGTTAGACACACTAAAAATAGCTCATGAAAAGACAAACCTTGTAATACCTTATTTTTTACAAACGGATAATAAATAATGGAACTAATACATTTTTGTATGTCTTTTTTGATTTAACAATGAATAAAGACTTAACATTAATAAAAAATCATGACTGTAATAAAAATGTATTAATTCCATTATTTATTATTAGTAATTTTTCAAAATATTGCCCCACATTTTTTTAACGCCCTGTATAGACCCAACCACTTACCCATATATGTACATTGTATTGACCCACCCATCCATCCAATCACATACTCCGATATGATCCATCTGCCCACCAACAACGTAAAACGGTATTGACCACCCACCCTTCCATATACATCATGAGTGGTAGTGACCCACCCATGATGTATTGTGTATAGTCCCCCATTATCCTTATTTCTCAACTCGTAATTGTACAAACAATTCTTATTTAGTTTTAATATTTTTAAACTATTAATACTAAATAATAATATTTTTAATTTAATTTAAAAATATTAATATTTAGTACATTTAAATAGTCAAAAACATTTAAATTTAATACAGTTAAAGCTTTTGTTTCAATAACTAAAGGCCTACAATAATGTGATGAATATGAACTCTTTTTTTCAAATAGTTAAAATATTACTAATTGAAACCTCATTAACAATGCCGTAGCTAACCATGTCAGTGAGACCACATCTTAATATTCTTTGGTATTTATATTTATTTATATGTAAGTCATTTTCAAATACACAATGAAACATGTTTCAACAAGCAGATTATGCATATAACATTGACTGAGCATCTAATCTAGGTTTAGATTGTCACTCTGACCCACAAATTGCATATGTGCAGCAGTAAATGTAGTATTCTGACACCCAAACATTATAAAATGCATATGTTAATACATTACACCCTGAACACAAACCTAAGAGCCAAACTCAGTTTCTACACCTATCTTATTTTAAAACTAACCTTTTTTTTTTTTTTTTTGTTCACTTTAGGAAGTCCTGAAAATGTAAAATTTGACTGGACCATAGGAGATTGGTCCCCATGCTCGGTAACTTGTGGAGGAAACGGATTTCAGGTAAGAACCTTCACTGGTTTGAATGCGTTTTTTTTTATGTTCGGTTACGTTTAAATATGATAAAATTTTAAATATCATAATTTTTAAACTGAACTGAATTGAAAATTAAATATAAATCATAACATTAATGCAATTTTAATAAATCATTTGTTGGATAAAATATTATTAAAATTAGTTTCCAATTCATACTGTCACGATAGATTATTTTAAAAATGTACTAGTGGCTTGTAAATATGATAGCGTGATTTCATCTATGATTCATGTTTTATAAAAAAAATTAACTCTAAAGAAGGTTTTATCATTGCAATAATAAATAGGAATATAGACTATATTATAATATCACTTAAATTTGCTAAATACTAATGACTATAGAAAAAAGAATACTATCTGCTCTTATGGGTCACTTGAAGCCAGTTTTCCTGTTCTGTTAAATTAGTTCGTGTTCAGTTTTCACAAGTAACACCAGCGGTCTCCCTCTCTATCTCTCTTGATGTTGAAAGAAAGAAAAAGATGTCTCTCCCTCTCACTCTCTCTCTTCAGCTCACGCTGAAAAGACTAATAATAGTATGCCAAACAGTCGTCCAAGCACTCATTTGAAACCAATCATCATTTGATAGCAGCAAAGTCATGCGTCTATAGCAAATGCATTGCCTAAGACTATATGTTTGTAAAGTCAATGCTAGAACTCAGCAACTGATCAGAGCTCTCTGTGAAAACCAAACATGAACTAAGTTCACTGAACATAAAAACTGGCTTCACTAAACCCACTTGAGCGGACAGTTTTCTTGTATCTATGGTCAATGATATTTTACTACTACATAATATGTTATTACTGAATATTATATTAGTATCAATCTGAACCAATTTTGCTTGGTCTAAACATTATTATTTAATACATAAATTAAACATGTAATTTCAAGTCAGAATATAGCGAAAACTCAGTATTAGCTTCATAATGTATGATATGTACAGTAAGAGTTTATGAAACTTGTTGAAGAACAATGGTGTTGTAGATGAGGAAAGCTCACTGCATGGTGCGACTACACAACACAACACAAGATGTAGACAGTAACCTGTGTGTAGACGCAGGGCTGGAGACACCAACCACAGTGCAGAAGTGTGGCGCGGAAGCGTGTCCTCGTTGGGTCACATCAGAATGGTCAAGCTGCCACGAGTCTCGTTGCTTTACCTGGGACACTGGTACGTGCTTCATTTTTAGGTGCAATAGTTCTTTTATCTTAGTCATCAATGTGATTATTTAACTTGTCAACAAATATTTTTACCTGAGATATACAGTGCAAAAAACTTTTTGAGATTCTCGAACATCCTATTTTTTTATTATTTCAAAGATTAAAGTCATAATCTATTAATACATTCAGTACTATGTGGCCGTCTAGTCGGTCAAGCGTTTGTCACTGGTGGTGGCTGATGGCCGTCTAGTTGGCCATACTGCCTTACTAACATTATTGCATCAGTCTTCACCCAGCCTTTGCCGGGTTTGCTAGCTAGTAGGTCCCGCACTTATACAGTATCCTACGAGTAGGACGTGGTTTTCAGTTTCTGGTTACAGTTATTTTTGGAGTTTCTATTAGTGTTTTTATTTATTTTTCGATAAATTAGGGATAAAATTAAGCACAAAAGATATAGAGTGTACTGCAAAGAAGGAAACATTAAAAATACTGCATTTAGGTTCTATGAACGCCCTTACCAACCTGAATTGTGTGTTCTGTAGCATGTTTTGAAAAATGTATCTCAGATTAGACTAATTGTGAAAAAATGTTAGAATTGAACCTGATAATAGTAGTTTTAAACCTTTTTTGTGTGTTTTACTTAGTCCCTTAAATTACTAACTAGTTTATTACAAAACAAAGTGGTTTATTACAAAATCTTGGACATTAATTTTTTGGCAAAGTTGTTCGCCAGACGCTGATGGCCGACTAAACGACCATACATAATAATTAATTATTTTGAGCTTTCCACCTATACAAACTATTTCTGACAGTCATAAATTGACACTACACAATCACAAAAATAAGTTTTTGAAAAAAAGTCCAGCCATTAGGGTAAGTTTTTAATTTATAGTCACACATGAAAACGAAAATATGACCTTAGCACTGAATGTGTTATTGAATCAACAATACTTTTAGTATTTCTTTAGCATTACAAACTAACATATTGTATGCTTATTTGTCAGCAATGCAAAAGCGAGATGTGACATGCCAGACTGCTAATAATAAGGAGCTGGATTCTAAGTACTGCATAGAGATTGAGCGGCCAATTCAGAGGAAGGAATGTTACAATGACAAATGCAAAGGAACCTGGAAAGTTGGGGAATGGTCAGAAGTAAGTTTTTTTATTTATAGAGATATATTTTCTTATCTATTTAACGGATAGATAAAATAGATGTTGCCATAGCTAAGGGGCTAGGATGGCTTCCCACACAGCTGGCCAAGGTTCGATTCCCAATGCGACCTTTAACAGTTTTTGCCCTGCCACTCCTGTGGTTAGAAAGTCATGTAAAACCGTTGGTTCTCAGGTTAAGTGTTAGAAAGAGCTACTTAGCCCTAACTTTGCCTGGTAAAATAAGATGATCTTTAACTTTTTTTAACTTTTGCCGACGGGATTGCTCAGTGGCTCAGGCTTCAGACTGCTGAGTGGAATGCCCCAGATTCGAATTCCCAACTGAGCTAACAGTCGGTACTTAACCTATTAAATAAACACACTCAGGTCTGTAGGTCCATATAGTTGGCATATATTGGTCCACTCTACCTTCTGAACATAAACTATATGGCTCCCTTACTCAACCATCACCTGTGTATAAACGTAGTGAATATGTATGGTTATAGAGTTATTGGTTTCAGATAATAACAAGTCTTTTTTATAGATTCAGTCCAACAAACTCAGCCTATTAAGATTTTGCACTAAAACATTCAGTCAATTTCCAACAAAACTGGTCCATTAGAAGCTCTATTGCACAGTAAGAAAGTCGACATTGCTTGTGTGACCGAGCACTGGCTTTCTCAAAACAACTTTTTTGCGCTGAGTATTCAGAGCTACAGGGTGGCGGGTGTCTTCTGTAGGTCCGACATGGTCAGGGGAGGAGTATGCACTTTGGTCAGTGATTCTTTTTCTTTCACCGTTATGGAAAAGCAGATTGTCTCTCATCTGAACTCAGAACTCAATTTTGAGTCCAATGTCATATATATAATTGGTCGGTAGCGTAGTTGGTTCAATCCCAGCTTCATGTGCTAAAGGTTCTCAGTTCGATCCCAATCAGAGTCAATACATTTTGAGAAGGATCAGCTGATAATCACCGGCTGTTCATTTGTCATTGGGCTATTAATTAATGACACTTTTTAAGGAATAGTCGGCCTTAGTTTGTAACAATGACTACATTCCCTCATCTACACTCATCACACTCATTCGAAATCCATATTCGCCCATATCTTGACGATCGGGGTCTTATGAATAAATAAAAATAAAATAAAATCCAAACACCACTATCATAACCATGTACAGATCCCCCAGGGTGATTATTCTGTGTTTTTTAACAGTTTTGAGGAATCACTTAGAATTTTACATAAACCTGGTCTAAAAATATTTGTCTGTGGGAATTTCAATATTCATTTTGATAGGCAACATGATAGGGAGATTTTACTGCTATCCGACATTTTCAATAGTTTTTCTATCAGAGCTCTTATTTCATCAGTGACCTGTCCATCAGCACCAGAAGGTTTTGCATTGACAATATTTTAACTAACGTCGAACCTACACATGATCAGCTGAGGTGGTTCCTTCCTGTTTGTCGGATCATGAAGCACAGCTTGACACAACCATGGTTCAGGGAGTAATTCCTAGTAAGGGTTGTAACTCTGCCTCTTTCCGACTTTTTTCAGAAAAAAATATTACTGTTTTCTCTGAGCTTCTAGATTCCATTGATTGGGATAATGTCTTCTTACTTGACGACATAAATATTCTTTATTCCTCAGTCGTGTCATCGTTTTTTAGCCTTGCTTTTCCTGTAATTACATCTGAGCGTAAGAAGTACCACAAACATGGTTGGCTGACAGGGGAAGTTCTGATCGCCAGAGAACGTCTCAGGACCTCTACATTTTGCAGCGTGACTTTCCTTCCGAACAACATAGAATATTGTATAAGGTCATCAAGAAAAAATACCAGCTTTTAATTTCATCTTTAAGGTTTCATCTCAGGTTTCAAACGGGTTTCATCTCAGGTCGAAACTCGTTTGAAAAAAGTAACAATGTTGCCAAAACTGTATGGAAAACATATATTCAAGAGCTACAATATAAGGGAGTGGACAGTTTCTGATCCACATAAAATCGCTGCAATGTTCAAGAATTTTTTCCTAAGTGCCCCACCGTCCCGGTCTAGAAGTGGAACCAATCGTTGCACTAACAGCTCTTATAATATAAAAATTTGTCCATCAAGCATCTTCATTGTACCAACAACTTCTCTTGAAATGTATAAAACTATTTCATCTTTGAAAAACAGTTCATCACCTGACGTTTTTGAAATGAGTCCTTCAGTTATCAGACAGGTTGCTTCACCTCTTAGCACTCCTTTAACTAAATTGTTCAATAACTCAGTTCTTCAAGGAAAGTTTCAGTCGGATATGAACCTCTCTTTGGTCATCCTGGTTTTTAAGAAAGGCTGTAGGACTTTGCCTCAAAATAGTAGGACTACCCTCCCATTTCTATTTTATCAACCATCAGTAAAATTTTTTAACGACTCATACATGTTAGACTCACTGACTTCTTACTTAAGAATTCCATTTTAAGTGACACTCAATTTGGATTTGTACCGTCTAAGTCCACCACCGATGCCGTTTCTCTATTTTCTAAATATGTTTTATCTAATCTTAATAATCAAAATCACGTATTCAGTGTTTTTTATGACCTTACGAGAGCATTTGACACAGTTCGAAACTTCTTAATAAGTTGGAATGCTATGGCATCAGAAGATTTTTGTTCAAATCTTATATGTCAAATCGTTACCAGAGCGTAAAGGTTATTAACTCTTTGGCTTGGCACGGTCAGATTTCGTTGAGGTCTCAATGGGTGTTCCTCAAGGGTTTATTTTGGAGCCTTTTCTCTTTGCGTTATATGTAAATGATTTCAGTTCTTGTGTCCCTGAAGCTAATACACAATACGCTGATGATATTACAGTCATCGTTCAGGCAAACACTTAAATACCATTAAATCTTCAATTACACTCTGCAATAAACAAAATCAATTCTTGATTCACTAGTAACGATTTATTCCTCAATACTGACAAAACCTCCATTCTTCACTTTCGATCTCAGACAATTTCTAAGAGCGTTGTTACTTTGGACGAGGTTGACATCACTGAGGTTGATTCAGTCTGTTTCTTAAGTGTTCATTTGAATGCTGGTTTTTCTTGGTGCCAGCATGTTGAAGCCCTTTGCTCTAATCTCAACTCAGTATTGTTTTCCTTAAGATATCTATCCAATTTCCTGAGGAGTAGTGCATAACAATTGTATATCATGGCTACTTTGCTTCTGTGATGTTGTTCGGCATAATGTCATGGGGAACCGCTTCATCTTCTTTCTTACAAAGGGTTTTCAAGTTACAAAAGAGGGCTATACGTTTGGTGTTTGATCTGGTGAGCTGTAGGCAAGTGTTTCTGCAAAAACGTATCCTAACCCTTCCTTCTATTTTTATCTACACCGTATCAGTTTACACTTTTAAACATATTCAAAATTTTCTTACCCACAATCATACATATTCTACCAGAAATAAAAACAACTTAACTGTACCCCATCATAGTAATAACATGTTCCGTAAATCAATAGAATATTTAGGATCCACAGTTTATAATAGATTTTCAGATCATTTAAAAACCAGCCTTTCAGTACCATCTTTTAAAAATAACCTAAAAGATATTCTTGTGGAAAACTTTTTATTCACACTCTGAATTTTTGTGCCCCAACTAACCAAACCAGTAAAAAGTATGTATAATACTGTTATTTTTATCTCTTAATTAGTTTTTTATTATTGACTTATGAAGATCATGTTACTATTTAGTTAGTCTAAATATATTGACCATTCTTGACACATGTAAATGTCCATGAGAAATAAATAATTTTGAGTTTTGATTAATATTTTTACATGTAAAAAAATGAAAAACATGTTAAACACTTCAGTTATATGCAATAAACGTAGTTATAAAAAATTAAACTTGAACTATGAACGGTTTTGTCTTGTACTT
This sequence comes from Stictocephala bisonia, assembly GCA_035578905.1. NCBI lineage: Eukaryota > Metazoa > Arthropoda > Insecta > Hemiptera > Membracidae > Stictocephala > Stictocephala bisonia. Next base: position 604,400 of record JAQJVL010000021.1, read on the forward strand.
GATTTAAAATCAGCTAAATTCAACACTTCATAAGGCCACAAGTTCTAATTTAGTGGTTTAAAAATTTTTTTAATATTTTTCCTGTCTCAAGGGAAAGTACATTAACTAATGTTGATTATAAAATTGGAAAATAATCAACTCACCGAAAACCGATTGCACCCATAGGTTGAGAGGCTCTGTATAAATATAATGACTTCCATTTCATTGAATGGCTGTCTACCAGTATGATGCGGTAAAGTCAGTCGGGCTGTTGACAAAGGTTCATGCCTGCCAACATACATACCTAACAGCAGAGGCAATGTTAAATAAGCCTCTTTTTATTATATGAATTTTGCATCTAGAGCTATGGTGCAAGTAGCTCAGTATACTGAGGCCCTTATTTAAGAGTACAGTGTGTACTTGTAGTTTTAATTTTTTGTAAAATGTGTTTACTTGAAATTATTTGTTTCAGTCTTAAAAGTCTATTTTTATTATAAATTAGGTAGAAAGTAATATTCGAAGAAGACAAGAGATTTCTTATCTTTTGAAATGTCTAGATTAATAAAAATCTTCACACTTAAATTATTGCAGTAAATTTCCCTTTTTGTTTTTAATCACCAATCGGACCACACTGAGTAGTCAACACTGTAAGCTCTCTTTCACTAGACCAAGTTTTCCCCGTTCTTTTTCTCATAACTCTCTGACCAACATTAATCATTTTTTTATTTACTGTTGGTGATGTACTGGTTGTTACAGTGCGCAGCTCCGTGCGAGGCTCAGGGGGTCAAGTACCGCATCCTACAATGTGTATGGTATGGCACCAAGAAGCCAGCTGGCAACGCTTGCCGAGACCAACCAAGGCCATCAGTGATGAAGGTGTGCAAGGGACCACCTTGTATTGAAAGTAAGTCTGAATGCTGCATTTAATCTTCGTGGATCGCTAGTGCAAGGTTTTTAACATTTTTATGGCAGCCATGGTAGTGCTAGTCTACGCATTTGGTGTATGCCAAATACTAGAATTTTATAGGACTTATAGCCTAAATATTAATATATATTTGTGATACATATAGTAATTTTTTTATTATTGATAGTTGAATTTTCAGTTTTTTATATTGAAATGTAGTAGAAATTTAGTTTTAGATTTCTAGTTTAACTTTCACTGTGGATTGTATTAATGATGATATAGTATTTATGTTGATTATTGTGTCACTAATACAAAATATGTTGGCAAGAATGTTCGCAACAAATATTTTAATATTGTATATTTTTATTGATTGAGTAGATTTTCCTTTGTCTGTCTGACAGTTAGTTGAAAATTTAACAAATGTATTTTTGCCTTTCATTATTATGTCCCCCATTTGGCTAACACATAACCATGCAAAAATTGCATGCCCCAAGAAAATGTAGGAAGAAATTTAGTAAGGTCTGTGTGACCTCTCTCTCTCCTTCTACTCACCTGAAGAAAATGCCAGTGGTGTTGAAAATTTGTGAGATTTTGTGTATTTTGTGTTTGTGACTACTACTCTGATGTTAGTGAACTTGTCTTTTAAGGTAAGTTTGCTAATGTCCTGTCTTGCTACTGGGAAATTGCTGTTTGATTAAAACCAACCAAGAGGCACGTGGAGCTTTAAGGGATGCTTCCAGATGTGAAAAATGTAACCTCATTGATCAAAAGAAGTATTGGAACATTAAAATCGGGGAAGACAGAAAACCAGTCTTTCAGCTGTGGAGCTGCCAGCCAAATGATGAACCACATTGCCAATGATTGAACATGTAGTACGAGATTAAAATGGGGGAAAAAAAGAAAACCAGTCAAGAGAGATTGTGGAGTTGCCAGCCAAATGATGAATCACATTGCTGATGATTGAACTTGTTGTACATTAAAATGGGGGAAGACTGAAAACCAATCTTTTGATTGTGGATCAGCCAGCCAGATTGTTCATTATTAAACTGTAGTGATCGTAGCTAAGGGGCTAAGGTGATGGTTTGCCATGCAGGTAGTCTGAGCTCGATTCCCGGTGTGACCATAATAGATTTTACCCCTGTTCCGCTCCCGTGGTTCGGATGTCACAGTAAGCCGGAAGACCAAGAAGCCTACAAAACAAAAATGGGCCAATCTAAGCAGGCAAGGGACACATTGTTAATGATCAACCTCAGTTTGGCTAGCCTGTCATTGGCTAAAGGAGTTAAATTTGGCTTTAAGACGGGAGATCAACTGAACTTACTTATTTCAACACAAGTACTTAGCACTTTTATATTTTTACAACAAAATACTAGTTATTTTTCTTGCGCAGCTGCCATGACATGCCAAATGATATATTTTGTCAAAGTTTATACTTTCACATACACCTATGATTACTGACAAGTGTTTGTTATTTTCAGCAGGGGAATGCAAAGACCAGTCCAAGTACTGTGAGAATGTCCGTGTCATGAACATGTGTCGCATGCAGAGATATCAGACGCAGTGTTGCCATTCCTGCAGAAACACCAACAATTAAAACTAGTGCTCGTTTAGGGAAAAGCACTTTTGTAACTGGCATCACAGTATGTACATAACATGAAGTTAGTTCAGTACCTTAAATATGTATCTGTATATAACTGTATTTGTCATGGACAGACGTAATACATGGGAGCCAATGCATTTAGTTTTTTACTAAAACCAGCGATAACTTAGCTACTCTGAGGCTCGATGATAAGAGGGGATGATCGGGTAGTCATAACCTGGATGGTCATCATTACCTTTAATGCTGATGGATTATTTTAGAGTGTTCTAGTTAACGGGGCCAGGGATTTGTGCTTTAGAGAGTTAGAGTCTCAAACTCAACCTTACAAATACTGTTAAAAAATCAGAGATATCCAACGTAGAATATTTTAAACAAATTTAATCTTTAAACAAAAAAGTAAGTAAATACTTTTATAAATATAAAATTAACCAAAAATATATTTTATAATTCTCTTTAAAATACACAGTGTTTCAAAAAGAATGACCCGATTTTAAATAGCTATATTTATTAGAAACAAAGGTTTTAATTAAAAATATTGAACATTAAAATACTCTATGTTCATAAAAAGTATCATAAATGTTCAATATGTCCTCCATTTGCATCAGGGATGATCTAGTCAATAGCTAAATTCATCCCACACTGTGCGTAAGGTGTCTATCAGAAGTTCAGATATCGACTAGATGTCATCTGTGCTGCAAATGGAAGGTTATATTGAACATTTATGGTATATTTTTGTAACTTAATTTTTTGTGAGCATTTTAATGTCCAATATGTTTTATTAAAAACCTTGTTTCTAATAAATATATCTATTTAAAATCATTTCATTCTTTTTTAAACATTCTGTATATACAAAGACGACATGAAGGTTGCACAACAGCATAGATATCTGTAAACTCAACCTAAAAATTTTATCAAATTAGATAATCTTTGCTAATGCATTAAAAATGTAATTAAACTAAGATATACATTTTAAACTTTATCAGCAGTGTTGCAAAGTAGAATATAAGAAAAAAAAGAATGAAGGCCTGCAAAGTAAATTTGTACTGAACTTTTATAAAATAATAAAATGGTAAATGTCTATCGGTTTATAATCGAGAGAATCTATATTGGAATTTAGAGTTTTTCTACACACTTATCACATTCAATCCATCCAAGGTAGTCCAAACCCTTTCATAGATGGTACGTTCCCTATCTGGTGACCTAATAATGCTATAATTATCATTGTAAATTATTGCAAAATAATTTAATTTTGTAATAGTATTAATACCTTATAACTTAAATCCAGTATGAATTTTAATAAGTAAACACACTCTCATGAACAGTTTTGCTGGCTAGTATCCGAACTATGCAAAAATCAGCTGACAGGCTTTTTTTATAACAAATTTTGTTGTTCATAGCATTAACAAAATAACCTGGTTACTTGAATAAAGCATGTATTTATCTTAAATGTGATGCAAATATCATACGAATAAACCTAAAATAAGCCTATAAATAAATATTGTATAATATCAAAATATTGTTACAAATTATTTTTTATTATAAAAACCATGAGATACTGTATTGCTAAAAAATAATTCCACAATATTTCTCTGACGATAATTCATAGAAAGATATATATTTTAGAAATTACAAAACCAACAATGTATCGTTTCACAGCAGACTAAGTATTAATAAGTTGTACGGATTTCCTTAATTTAAGAATACCCCTAGACATGATTGCTTAAGAGTATATTTCAAAACGAGAGCGGTTTCCCAAAAGAGGTAAGGCTCGTTTTGTCTATAGGCAGTCATAACTTGACAGCTTTTACTGATTTATAATAAGGTATCCATTGATTTTGAGAAAAATAATTTAAATACATATTTCAAGCTCTAAGAACTGTTTATTATTATTTTCTATTGTTAATTAATTAGTCTTATCTTCAATAAAGATTTTAAAATATCTTATTTCCAGAAGACCTGTTACAGAGTGATCAATGATTTGTTAAAAACCACCTTGTATTATTATTACTACGCTGCTATTGAGCCGTATCACTATGATCATTATAAAGACTAAATAATTGGCTCCCAATAGATTTTGATTCAAACTTATCTATCCTGTGTTATTAAACCAACCCTGTTTAGACTATTTTAATCCAAAATCTTTTTCAGTTAGTATGTATTTTAAAGTAATTTAAATATTAAATTGTTTTAATTTTACAGGATTTTTCCAACCAAAGTCCCAAAGTGTTGTCTACATAAAGTGATAGCCTCTATTTGGAAAGTGCATGTTTAATTGTTTAAGCAATGTGTGTGTCCTGCACAACCTAGCATATTGATGATCTGGTCAGTGTACAGTGTAAGATGTTGTAATACCTAAAGATTATTATAGATACTAAACTAATTCTGCTGTTAAAACTATAAACATTGTAAATTGGAATGGGAGATTTGGTGGGTGAACGCAATAAGACTGACATAGTATTAAATAGGTTTAGGCTACCGTTCCATGACGTCAACATCTTCTCCCTTATGTTGCGCAGTCGTTGTGGCTTGTACCTGTGTTAGATAGTACTCTTTATCTCATCAACTAAACATTCCTCAAGTCTTTCAATCTGTTTAAATTTATTCGCTCAAAGAAACAATACCAAACTGGTGATTTTTTAATGGTTTTTTTGCATTAGAATTTGTAATAGTTTGACACTATTTTGTATTTAAAAAAAAGTATAAGCAATTGAATGAAAGCCAAGTTATTCTTATTAAAACAGCCAGTTGGGCGGGTTGTAAAAATATATGAGTATATTTCAGTGAATAGAGTGCAAAAGCGTTCGCATACATATTAAGAACTGTTGTGTTTAGTATAGTAGACGTTGAATTCATGTAAAAAAAAGAATAATTTATGGTTAAAAGCTGTGAATTATTAAAAGAATAATGTTGAAAAGGGTTAAGGTTTGGATGGATATCAAAAGTTATATTTTGTAAAGAGTAATTAAGTTCTGAATGAGTGTGAATTGTTTTTAAGCTTGAGATATAATATGGTGAGTAGAAAGCAATTAATTGTTCAGCATGAATGTTAATCACTGGTCACTGAACCATCAAAATACAGAAACTAATGGAATGAGCTAAATAAACCTGGATGTAGAAGAGTTAGAAGAAGGTTGCTATATGTGAAATATTGGTAGAGCCAGAAGGATCTGGTTATGTAACAAAATGTAAGAGTTGTGTAAGGGATGTGAGAGCAAAAGAACTTTGTTTGTACTTCGTCTTCAAAAAAAGGCTGTTCGAGTGATTCATGGTTTGGATTACCGAGAGTCTTGCAAAAACGCATTCCGCTCATCAAGAATTTTAACTTTTCCCTCAATTTACATATTAGAAACACTGACCTTTGTTAAAAATAATTTACACCTTTTTAACAGTCAAAAATCTCATTCATACTTACTTCGAAATATTTACACCATTAAAATTCCAGCTCATTCAAAAACCTTTTTTGAAAAACAATGTTTGTATAGTGCCATAAAGCTTTATAATCTTCTTCCTTTAAAGCTTAAGCTGGAAGCGAACCCTGCAGCGTTTAAGAAACAGCTCAAAAACGTCCTCATTGAGAAATGTTACTACAGTGTCCGGGAATGTTTCACTGATGGGTTTGCTGTCTAAGAGACAACTTTCATTTTACACTTTAAGTATTTAATTTAATTAATGTTAATTAAAATTTTTTATGATTCATTCGACTGTATAATTTATATATTTAGATGTAAGTTTATATTGACATGGCTAATGCATGTAATTGTCTCTTGGCTAAATAAACAAGTTATTGAGTTATTAGTTATTGAGTTATGTAAAAATTGTCAAATGCTCTTAAAGTATTGGTAGCTGAGTCAAAAATGGGTGGATGACAATAAAAACATATGAAGATGAGCAATTTATAATTGAGTGTATAAGAATTATTGGTCGGTGAGCTATTTATTGAAAGCTGACAAATTTGGATGAGCCCAAAAGATCTGTATCTTTGTGAATTGATTATGCAAGAGCCTGAAATAACTGGATGTGTGATATGGTAAGTAGTAATGCATGTGGATTAATCATGGATAAACACTGGAGGTATGTGATGGTGAGGGGTCCTGAAGAGTAGGATTTAGGTTTAGTGCTTGCAGGGCGCAGAAAAGGCTGGATGTGTGCAATGTTGAATAGCAAGTAAATTTGTAAATTATTATTTAAGTCAGTTTTAAAAAATAGACATTTATTTACTAGGAGGAATCTTTTTTTATTTTATTTAAAGGTAGGGTATGAGCCTGAAAGACCTATATGTGTAAGAGTTGATGTGTCAGCCAGAAAGCTCTGTGTACCCCACCTACCTATACGCATGTAGTGGTGACCCACCCATACATGTGCAGTAGTATTGATCCTACCACTCCCTCATACATGTACACATCGAGGACTTTAGCTCTGTGCGCGGAAACAAACTACTACCCATTCAACAAACAAACACAATATGTTTTACGGATTGCGTTCATGCGCTCGCCGCTAAAATGAAGGCGCCAAAACTTCTTCCTAGGTTTTATATCGGTTACACTTTACTATTTGACAGCTAAACATGTATGGGAAAAAGTATTATAAATTAAAAACATTAAATGTATTGTGGTAACTGTATTTTTATGGTAGGCCGGAAAGTATGTAAATTTCACAAACACAATAAACACATTATTATTATTGCTATTATTCCTGCTTCTTTGTCTACTTCATTTAAAACGACTGTAATAATATTACTTAGGCATTTTATTTTTGTAAATAGTTAGTAAAAAGTTGAGTAACTTATAAGTACTTTCTTATAATGAATATATAATGAATGTGAATATAATATAATATGAATCTTATAATGATATATGAATGTGAATTACAATCATTTTACTTCATTAGAGTTCTTCAATCCCACTTAACTCTTCCTCCTCCTCTGAAAGACTGTCACTGTCTGTACCAGATTCATTTCCAACTGATATAACAAAGGATTCTATAACATTGTCTATCTGGGGTTTTCCGCTGCATAGTCTATTTCTATCTTCTACACGTGCTTGCACTTTCCTAAGACTCGTCTACATAAATTATTGGACATCCTTGCTCCCTGTAGCTTTTCAACGCTCTCAAATATGTTATCCGTTTTTCTCGGATTTCTGGTTTTTCAATTAACAGCTTTCTATTGTTTGCTGTCTTTCTCCAAGTAAACCCTAAATCCTTTAGTATGCGTATCAAACTTTTATCACAACCCTGAAAGTTTATTACTTTTTTAGCGCCTCCCTCAATAATTTTAAAGTTGGTATTCTATATTCTTCTATATGAAAATTGTACACTAGTCTTCTCACTACAAATTTATCGAAGTCATCTAAATAGGTTACTGTTTTACGTCGTTGTCGGTTTTTGTTTGGCGTAGTAAAACATGCCTCGCACTGACCACTAACATGCAATTTTTTAAACTCACTGTTTGAGTTACAACTCGCTCTGATATCCCCGTAGCTGCTGCTGTTCTTTGACGAGCTTTGCCAATGGAATATTTAAAGTCTTTCGGTCTGCCTCTTCCTTCATAAATTTAAACACGTTAACGATAATTTCGCGGCCCTGACTATGAATTACTCTATTCTTGACTAGCGACTTGAACTCATCAGTCATTGTGGAAAATTAACAAACACTACAACTAACAAAATATATCACAAATAAAATACTCGGTAACTACGGCTATATTAATAATAATCAGTGTAAACCGCATGCACTGGTTTGACAAATAACTAGGCACAAATGACAACCACACTCATCACTGTCACAGAAAAGACTTATTTTAGCCAGGAAGTAAGTAGGGTTAGTTGTTATTTTCATTACGATGCTCGGTAAGGAGGTTGTTGCAGGTGAGTCAGTGTTTTCAGGACAGAGCGCATAACACTACCCCGCTACCCCTCCCGCCTATCACCACGCAGCCAAGGCCACGCGCACAGCTAAAGTCCGCGATCTGTACTGTGGTATTGATCCACCCGCCCACGAATACACTTATAGTGGTATGTTGGTTTGAAAGTCTATAAGTGTACAAGTTGGAGTATAAATATGTGTAAGTGTTTGTTGTTGAGCCATAAAGAACTATATGTGTAAGTTTTAGAGGGTGAGTTAGAAAGAACTGTATGTGAAAGTGTTTGTGGATGAGCCAGAATGAACTATAAGTGTAAGTGTTTGTGGGTGAGCCAGAAAGAATTATATGTGTTTGTGGGCGAGCCAGAAAGAACTGTATGTGTAAGTGTTTGTAGGTGAGCCAGAAAGAACTATATATGTGAGTGTTTGTGGGTAATGCAAAAATAAATGAGTGTGTAGGTGTTTGTGGATAAGCCAGAAAGAATTATACGTGTTTGTGGGCGAGCCAGAAAGAACTGTATGTGTAAATGTTTGTAGGTGAGTCAGAAAGAACTATATATGTGAGTGAGCCAGAAAGAATTATATGTGTTTGTGGGCGAGCCAGAAAGAACTGTTTGTGAAAGTGTTTGTGGATGAGCCAGAAAGCACTATATGTGTAAGTGTTTGTGGGTGAGCCAGAAAGAACAATAAGTGTAAGTGGTGAGCTAGAAAGAACTGTATGTGTAAGTGTTTGTGGGTTATCCCGAAAGAACCGTATGTGTAAGGGTTTGTGGATGAGCCAGAAAGAATTGTATGTGCCGGTGTTTGTAGGTGAACCAGAAAGAACTGTATGTGTAAGTGTTTGTATGTGAGCCAGAAAGAATTATATGTGTTTGTGGGCGAGCCAGAAAGAACTGTATGTGTAAGTGTCTGTAGGTGAGCCAGAAAAACTGTATGTGTTAGTGTTTGTGGGTGAGCCAGAAAGAGCTGTGTGGCTGTTTGAGGTTCCAGGATGTTTTGTTGGTAAAACTAAAAGAGGTATTTATTTCAGGCATGCAGGGAGTAGAGATAGAAGAAGATATATGAGTGAAATACTAGTAGGAAGTGTTAGTATATTTAAACAGAGTCTTAACCTTTAATCAGATGAAAAACCTATGATGAGAAGTCTTACTACCATGTGACAAATGAAAATATTGAAAATAAATTGATTAAATAATTTTTAAAGCATCGAAATATGTCATTGAAAATATGTTTTCTAAGAATATATTGACCTCGTGCAAACATTACACAAAATCTATTTATTATTTGTTACATCATTAAGAAAGGTAAATAGCGAATTGTTTAATATCAAAGAACCACTTCCCCTATGTAGCATTATAAACTTGAGGTATTGTTTCTTTGACACACTATGTTTAATAATTTGTTTTGCTCAAATTAATATTTGTATGTGATTGTCTTTTATCATTTTGTACGATTTCAATTAATTAAGTTCAGTTGTTTGAATGTTAAGATTCAAATCCTTATGATTGTACATTTATTATACCTATTTTTTTCATATATTTTTAGTTTTTATGGTATTGATATGGTAAACCAGATAGATCATTTATTACTATTCCTTTATTTAGTTGTTAAGTATTAGTGTGTTTGTTAAAAAGACTAGCTGCAGATTTATTTTGAACTCCTACAGTAAATTAATTTACTTGACCATTCAAAATACTTATTAACACTACTATTAACTGGGATAGAAGTGATTAAGCACTTAAAGTTTCAATGTTTGAAGATTTATTGCTCGTCATTCTTAAGTATTTACTGTATTAGAAACTTATTGCAATAAAGCATTTAGGGGCTGTATATAAAATTTTTTATATAGGCAGAAAACTGAAAGCTTGCTCTGCATATATATTATTTTTAAGTGACAGCAAATCCTCAAATCCAGCCAAATAAATTTAAATTATAATAAAGAATTTTTAATAGGTAAATATAATAAAACCTTACTGATCTTGTCTTTTGAAACTTAAAATGTACATTTTATACACCCCTTTTAATTTTACTGAAAACTTTTTTTGTAGGAAAAACTTAATTTTTAGTACTTATAGATTATATAAAATGATAATATTCCTCAGTTGTAGCAATAAGAAATCATTTAAAATAGTTAATTTATAGATGAAAAAGTATATAGAAGCAATAAGAGTATTGTATTGTTTTAACAGTGTGAGATCTGTCACACGGGAGCAGTATTGCATGATTTAACTACACTGTCCTACTACTGATCATTCCTTTTGGAAACTTGTATATTTAAAATGTATGTAAAGATAATTATTTTTAAGAGATTTTCTGTAAAGCTAACATTGTGTGCCTCCATAGAAGGGATTTCTATAAAGGCTTGAGTACTAAATTTTTTATTGATTTTACAACCTTTAACCAAAGTTATCTCTTATTGAATATGTGGACATTAACTGCCTTGAAATTAATTCGATATAAAATTTGATTTATTTTTATAACAATTGAAATTATTTACTGTTATATACCTCAACTTAAAAATAGTTTTTTTAATAATGGTATTGGTGTTTGGCTCTTGATATTCAAGCTATAGCGGTTTCTGGTTGTCTTGAAAATTGTATTAAATTTTTTTTTATTGAGGTAGTTGGTCCTTAACATTTTTTTATAGAGATATTTTAACATTGAGTGTTATGGGGCCATCCCTAAATTTCGTAACGCTAAAATCGGCCTTTACAAAACCCCCTCCTTCCCGTGTAATGAATACTAAACCCCCCTTAAAAATTTAAGGGTCAACAAACCCCCCTCCTCTCTAATTTATTTTTTCTTTTACTTTGATCCACTGTTATTACGATATGTCATTGTTTGTTTCCTAATAGGGGGAGAATATATTAAAAATTTTAAAAATCTTTAAAAATAATCTTGTATGTTGGGAAAAAATACGATCAAATTTTATGAATGATTCAAACAGTTATGTAACGCTGCTTAGAAACCCTCCAGCCTCCCCCATAATGGCGCTTAACCCTGCCAAAACCCCCCCCCCTTCAGGTGTTATATAATTTAGGGATGACCCCTATGAGAGGTTATCGAGGTTGGTTATACAGTAGAACTTCCAAACCAGTAGAATCTGAAGAGAATAGAAAAATATTTGTGGCAAAAATCGGGTTATTTGTTAATGCTGGTGAGGGTAAAATGAGGAAAATTCGTAGCAAGAGGGCCACTCTACTTATCAAGGTTCAACTGTATTTATTATACCTTTTATTTAAATTAAGCAATTTTACAAACCACACAATAATACAAATCAAAACATTCCCAAGAGATTATTTTTAAATAATTTTAATTTTACAACTGATGATATTTTATGCTCATACCGGTAATCTAAAACTTAAGTAATAAAGAATGTAATTATTTTTATTTAAATTTTAGCAACAAATTGACAGGTTAAAAACTTCGAATCATTAGTTATATTTTTGCCTACAGAGTATAGACAAACATAATTTATATATCTAGGTCATCAAAACTAAGTAAAAAAATTTAAAGGCAAAAAATGTTTTCGTAATCAAGAAGAGGTTTCTTAACCCCTTTTTCTGAATCCAATGAATACTTTATGTTGATGTTAAATGAATGTACATCAATATAAGTCCTATCAGCTCAGTATTGTTCAAACGTTGTAGAGTGCTTAAGTTTTGTAATTTTGTAAATATAGCAAACTGTATAGCTGTAATGTAAATACTTGCACAACGCCAGAGCCGAGCTTCACACTTAAAGCCGATGTTCATACACTATTTGAGAACCTTGGTTGCTTACAATGGTTTTAAGCTTTAATCCTGTTGTGATTCGTATAGTTTATTGATTGATTGAATATCTTATCCACTGTCCTATTTATTAACAAAAAAGTGTTGTAGTTGTTTATTGTATTTATACTAAGTATTAGATTTAGGATATTGATTTGTAAAAAAGACGACTTGTACAAACCAAACTATTCTTGTTCTTCATACTCCTAACTAATAAATTTAAAAAGATCATTCTTTTCTCTAAGAATCTAGAAGGTCAAATATAATTGTTTTTATTAAGTTTGTAACATATATATAATTTAACCCTTAAGTAGACATGTCTAATTCTGTAATATACTAGTCGTACAAAGTACTGTTTGCAAAAATTCATAAAAAAATTAGGAAAACAGGTGTAGCACATGGGAGAATTGTTGAAAAAGTACATGAAACCACAATCCAGACTGCTGCAATGTAGTTTTTTAAACAGACTAATACAGATAAAATATATTTTTCCTTGAAATGATTTTTTGGATACTACAGATGGATATTACAGGGTGGGGAAAAAATATGGAGACACTTTGATATTTTGTGAGTGAAGTGACGCAGACACATGAAATGTTGTACAAAGCTGTATGCCTTTGTAACCAAGATGTAATTATACTTTTCATTGATTTATATCATTTGGTGTCCCATCCAGGGGCTGAAATTTTCAATAGAAGCATAGGTTGAGTTTGGTACAAAATTAAAGGTCTGTTAAAGAGACATTAAACTCCACAAACCAGACCTCAAAAATGTTCACTCTGGTCAGAGTTATGGCCATTTGAATCCCATAACTGTAAACAAGGACAGTACAGGAAATAAAGTGATTAACACGTAACAAAATAACAAAATCAAATCGGCATTAGAAAAACAATATTAATGTCTTACTTTTTTATAACACATGTTCAAAGTGAGCTATGAATACCTGTTAGTACTGGGCTAACCAGTGATAAAAACCTGCAGTTGCAACATTTTGTCTAAAATTCAAATTACCATAACTTTTGGCAGAGTCAACACTTTGAGATCCGGTTTTTGACATTAAATGTCGCTTTATTAGACCTTTAATTTTTATCAAACTCAACCCATGCTTCTATTGAAGAATTTCAACTGACCCCTCGATGGAACATACCCTAAATGATTAAAAAAATCAATTAAAAGTGTAATGAAATCTTGGTAACACTGGAATCCAGCTTTGTACAACATTTGATGTGCCGGCGTCATTTCACTTCAAACATACCAAAGGTTTCCAAATTGTTCCACCCGTATATGTGAATTGTTCATTAATGATTGGCGACTTAGTGGATATGTCACTCTTTTTGGTGAACCAACTTTATGTAACAGGGAGACTCATGAATTCAGAAATCAGTAATAAATTTACTACACTGCATTAATTCAAACACTTTTTACACAGGAATTTGCATATAACAGGAATATGACTACTTAAGGGTTAAAGATTTTTTAATGCAATTAAATTAAGTGTTAAAGATATTATCAATCAGTTTATAAATATAGGCAATCCTTTATATTACATAGCAATATTGTTAAATATAAACCTAGAGATCGTAGTATTTGTAAGGATTCAAAATCCAGCCAGCATTGAAGAATTGTTAAAAAGTATATTACTTAAAGATATTTATCTCAAGTTCCTTTTCTGGTTATGTAAACTTGTACTGCTTTAAATTCAGGCAATATTTTTAATGGATCGTAACTATTAAGAATGAGGATGAATTTTATAACTCAATTTATTCATACACCAACAGTATGAAGGATTCAAAGTTGATCTGTTTGTCGGCTTATTATTATGAACCAGAAGAATACAGTCTTCAGTATATAAAAGAGGATCTGTTTGTTATTTATGTGAGAACAAAATCGTATAATATGTTAATGAGTAAAACAATTATAAATACAAATGAAAAACTACATTTCTAAAGCATTTGTATTTTTAGTTTCATTACTATTAATGAATCATGATATTGGAATTCTTGGAACTAATTTCTAAGTTGTTACTTTCATTCCAAAAATAATCCTTTTAAGATTTAATAGCCAGGTGTAATCTTAAAAGGATATTACAGTACATCTTATATTTTAGTAAAAAGAGCAGAAATTAAGTTTATAAAATGTTATATTATAACAACCAAGTATAATATATTGTTTGTAACTCGGATATTGATTCACTAATCAAGCACTGGGAGTAAATTCGGTGCCACCTTTTTTTTAGAGAAAAAAAAACTCTTGTCCTCAGTTTAAACTAATTTTAACTCATGTTAATACTGCAAAAAAAGTTCAAGTTATCAAATATGTAAATATAAGAATTACGTTATTCTCGACAATTAAAGCAAAAGTTCAATTACAATTTCTTAAATTTAACAAACACAAACTATAGTTCAATTTTGGTTGATAGTTCAAATCTGGAGTTACCGGTATATGATAAACAGTCTAGTTTACATCCAAACAAAAAATAAAATTCATGTTAAAATTAACTCTTAAAAAAATGATAATTATTATCCTTTGGAATCACTGTCTGAAGTCTTTAAGCAAACCCTAACTATATAATCTTTATTCCTCAAGACAAACGATAAAACTTCTGTTTTTCTATAAAGTACTATGTACAAGAGCAGTAGTAGAAAATATATTTTCTTTGTGTAAAAAATTATATTTTCTGTATTGCATTTTGTTCTTAAGTTATTATTAAGATTGTAAATTGATTGTTATATATATATAAAACAAAACTTTAAAAGTTGTGTTCTACGTTTTTCCTTTAACACAATTTCATTTTATAAACAATTAATGCTTTGGGGCGAGCCGGTGGCCGAGCCGTCTAAGGCATCAGGACTTTGAGCTTGGGTCAGAGATAGCGCTGGTTCGAATCCAGCCTAGACTGGAAGATTTATCAGTAATAATCACCTTCTATTGTACTGGTTCGCCCCCTTACTATGTCTATGTTCCTCGCACAGATCAATAGTTTATAAGAAATGGGAAGAGTAAAGTAAAAAAACACAAGTTACATAAAGTATCTTATTTAGGATTATTAAATTAATGTGGTCTTTCTTAGAGTTAATAGATAATTATTTAAGGTTTGGACTCAGTAATCTGAGGCAATCTTAAAGTAAAATAGATTATGGCAGAAATATTAGGATCGGATAATAGGAAGTATATATTTATCATAAGAGGTCCATTGTACAATCTCTAGTGTGATAAATAAGCCTTATTTAACAATGTACTATTTTATTCAATGTAAAATGCTTTGATAATCAAATTTATTTATTTTCATAATCATAAAGATTTTTATCAGTGTCAATATGAGATTTCATTTGGAATATTAAGAACAGACCTCATTTTCATAGGAATATTAAGAA
The DNA here is from genome assembly GCA_035578905.1 of Stictocephala bisonia. NCBI lineage: Eukaryota > Metazoa > Arthropoda > Insecta > Hemiptera > Membracidae > Stictocephala > Stictocephala bisonia. The sequence continues at coordinate 619,886 of JAQJVL010000021.1, forward strand.
CAAGCCTCATTTTCGTAGGAATATTAAGAACCACCAAAAGTACATTTTTGTGATAAAAGTACTTTTGAGACTCACCCTTTCAAATGTTTTTAAGTTTGATCAAAATTTTAAATTAGATTCCCTTGTAACTTTTATGCTCTTTCAACTGTTGTAAAAATTATAATTTTCCGATAAATAATACAATGCTTTAAGGTATTTAATGTAGCTCTTATGGTATGAAAATCCAATATGATAACTACCAAAACACTGATCCCCTAATATAATGTGATAAAATATTCAAAAAACAACAGAAACCATATAACAGTGTTGGCACTCTAGAAAAACATTGATTTGTACTCTTAATAATATTTCTCCAGTTATGACCCAACATATCCCTGTGCTGATTTACAAACTGGATAAACAGAAAGCTCAACTAACAATGGTGAAGAAGGAGAGTGCACAGAAACAAGAATTCCTCCAAAGTCCTGAGCATTTAATTTCTTTAGTTATATGTGGTGAGAGTTACAGACACAAGATCAAGTGGCTACAGGATTGATTGAATAACAAAGGTATGGGGCGCCAGAAAATATCATAAGGAACTACTGTAAAATCTCACTAATTCGAAAGTCAATGGCTGACGGGGTACAAGTCTAGCAGTTTAGATTGTATTTTGACTTGAAAGATTACACAAGGCTTTAGATGATTTGTCAAATACATTGATTGAACCGTTTTTTTTTTTTTTTTTTTTTTTTTTTTTTTTGCTAAACAAGGATCGTCTGCAATGGATATTTATTTTTCCAGCGACGAAGCAACAGGTGCCAAATTAAGAAAAACAATCAACTAAAAATTGTTTCAACATATTTACCTATTTTGTCGTTGTTTTCTTTGAAGATATAATACAATCAGTCTGAGCGTACGGCCAGTAACAGCAGTACATAGGCAAGGAATGAAGAGGGGTTTTTTTATAAAAACATTAGCCTACTCAAACAATTGTCTTGAAGAAGTATTAAATATATATTATTACTATCAGCTGATGTTTATTATTTTGATTTTATTTTTTTAAATAAAACTTCACTTGCCAGTTTACATGGGCTTGCAAGCCTGCGTGTGAACTTTATTCAACGAATGAAGAACCGATTTTTGGCTCAGTGGGATTTGAACCTTGGACCATGCCGTCCGCAGTCCAAAGCCTTAGCCACTGAGCCACCATGCCGTACATTTTGATATTTGTTATTAAAATGGTTAGTAGTAACACAGCCGCGTGCACAGACTAATTGTTCAATCAGTAAGTAACTACACACACGTAAATAATAAATTTAGTTCCACATCTACAGAGAATTGAAAAGAGGATGTGGTTTATCCAATTCAGTTATAATTGAATAAATTTAATTTACTTCAGAAAGGAAGATTTCAGCATACTTAAATCTGAAAGTCGATAACGATCAGTTGCAAAATTGAATTTTGCCAACACACAAAAAAAGGATATCAAAGTTATCCAGCCCTCTCTTGGTGTTTAGTAACTGGAACTGGTTTAGGCCAAAATCTTAACTGTCGAAAATGTTTAAGGGAAAAACTGCTGTAAAAATGGTATTAATGTCAAAATAAAATAAGACATCATCTAAACAACACTACGTGGTTCGGATACCACATAAAGCTGAAGGTCCCTTAGATGCACTGGCTTTTGGGCTATTAGAAAATAGCTCTTTCTGAGGAACAGTCGACTTTAGTTAGTAACAATACTACTCTTGTTCATCTACACTCATTCGCCCATATCTTAACGATTGGCGTCTTCCCAATAAATAATACAATCATGATTCATTAGAATAACAAGGCTCCTTTGGAGACCATAGAGCAGAGACATCTTATAATCCTAATAGTCTATATCCTATTAACAAAAGAGTATAAAGATATATAATAAAAACAATAATGTTATAATAAAAAAACAATAACTGAGCACCCTTAAATAGTTTATTTATTAAATTACCACGACCGGTTTCGGTATTTATGCCATCTTCATAGGTGAATATGTGTTTACAAAACAAATAAAATTAAGTAAATAATTATCATACAGGAAACATATGTTAAATTAGTAAATATTTTTGTTTTGGTGGTTAGTTGTCATTGTGTGTGTTGTTTCTTCTATATTTATAAAAGAGGATGTTTGTGTATATATATATATATATATATATATATATATATATATATATATATATATATATATATATATGTTTGAAGTTTATGCGCTGCCAAACCATCCAACCGATCGCCATGAAACTTTAGGATATTGTCCTGTATACTCCCGAGATGGTTTCTGTGAAGTTTGATGCAGATCCGTCCACAGGGTCCCGCCCCACGGGCTCCTAAAGATCCCATGTTATTCAAATGGAGAATCTGAATTGTTTACAAAAAACATATGATTGTGTGGTTTAATGTAGTTTCACATGCCATAAGCAGATTGAAGTTCTCACAACAACAGTACTGTATATGTTTTGATTTATTGTAGTTCTACATTTCACCTTGAGTGTAGCACACACTACTTTTACTTGATCAGGTGATCTGTATTTGTTGTTAACTCTTTTTCCTCGGTAATTAAAACATGTGGTGAAACGTGAAAATAAAAATAAATAATTATTTGTTTTGCAGTTTACTTTTTATGACATGCCTCCTAAAAAATCTAATATTGGTAATATTGGTAGAACAAGCAAATGTGCTCGAATTCTTTCAGCTATTAGGTTCTAAATCAAACTCAATATTATGACCGGCGAAGCGGGCGGGTACAGCTAGTATATGTATAATTGTTTCGAATATTGGGTTTCTTTTTTGTGTTAACATGGTGTTGATTAAATTATTGGAATTTTCTTTGTTGTGTTTATAAATTTCAAGTTCTTCTTGAGAATCTAGTTTTTTGCTTTTTGAACCGAATTTTAGAATTTTCATGTTGGTTTTCATATTTGTGTAGTTGTGATTATTGTTTAGTAAGTGTTCTGCAAAGGAAGATTTCATTGAAGTTCTGTTGTTTGATTTTAGAGCTTAGAGCTCATTTTTTTTAAATATCTCAGGATAAAAAAATGAAAAATGAAGTATATGCCTTAGCATGTAAATAAATTGAAGACAACTGGAAAATTAAACAGAAAAATAAATGTAACAGGATTTCATTAAATAACACTTATGTCTCACCAATTTTGATAAAAAATTCAGACCAGTTAAATTATGAACAACCTAAAACCAGGCAAACTCCAACTAATAACTCACTTACACCAAAAAATAAAATTACTAAGTGTCAGATTGTAGGTGCCCAAACTAAGCCTTTACAATCTGTAAAAAACATGGAAACAAACACAACAGATAGGTTGTCAATCTGTATGTCTTATAATGGAGTCAAAATTCATTACTGATGACTCTATTGAATTGTACTATAATATGCTTTCGTCGAAGGTAGTTAATCAGGAAATACTCTTGTTGAGTCCTGTGGTAACGCATGCTATCAAATGTCTAGAAGACACTAACTCTATTGTGAAACCTCATCAAATTCAAAATAAATCATTTATTTTCTTCCCTATTAATAACTCGCCTAACATTGATCAAGAAGGAGGATCGCACTGGAGTTTATTGTTGTACGAAAAAATACACAATGAATTTTTTTACTTTGATTCAATAGGAGACTACAACTTACCACATGCAAAGCAAGTTGTAAAAAGTATATCCAAACACCTTGGCTTAGGAGAACTCACACCTATAAATAAAGTAGTAGTGCCACAACAAAGCAATGGAGTGGACTGTGGTATTTATATGTTGATATTTGGTGACATACTAATCCAACGTATTACTCAGGGTACATTCTATGAAATAAAAAATAGCCCAGTCCCTGGTTTCTGGCCAGACATAAAACCAAGTGACATAATAACTAAGCGGGCTCAGCTAGCTCTCCTGTTGCACAATAACAACCTCTCTAAACTCACACCTGACACAGCTGCTGAACTGATGTACCAAGTACCCGCTCCCACCTGTGCTTCCCCAATTTCAGTTAGTTCTGATACTGTTGCTGCCGCTATTAATCCTGTAAGCCACACAGAAGACCCCAACCTGCATAAAACTCCCCAAAATTGTACTTGTAACCAGGAAAAAAACGCTAAAGAAGAAAACTGGAATGAGATGAGAAAAAAGAATGGAATTTCAAGAAATTCAAAAAAACAGAAAAACAAAAATGTTCAATATCTTTCTGTTATTCCTCTAAGTAACAAGTACGAAGCTTTAAACACCAAAAGGTATGACACAAAACTAATTAATCCAACAATAGATAAAGGAAACTATGAAAAACAGATAAAATCAAGAAAAACTTCTATCACAAAGCCAACATCAACAGGGAAAGAGAGTGAGTATAGTGGAAAATCAATGTATGTTGAATTTTATTCAGACAGCCATGGAAGGGGCCTTCCTGAGTTAATTGGTACCTGTAGCAAGGGAAAAATTAAAGTAAGCGGTCTGGTTATACCCAAGGCTACAATCGAGCAAGTGTACAAGCAAGCTGAAGAAGCTCTTTGCCGTCCCACAGTCATAATTGCAGGAACTAATTACATAACTAAAAAATCAACTGGAGAAATTTACACTAATCTGGAAAGTAACCTACAAAGTTTAAATACACAGAGAACATTACACATAACAACAATCCCGCACCGCTATGACGTAAATACAATTGACCCAATACATAATGAAATAGATATAGTAAACAATTACATAAAGGAAATTGCAGAAAGAATGGTTAATGTAAGCATAATTGACTTGGAAGAGCTCAAACGAGACCATTTCACTCGACATGGCCTACACCTCAATTATCGTGGCAAAAAGAAACTCTCTTATATGATAATTAATTCCTTGAAAAAAACTTCCAAATTGAACAGGGAAGAAACTCACCAAAAAAACACTCCAGCAAAATCAGGAAATATTAAAAACAGAACAGAAATAGTAGTGAATGGGGATTCAAAAATAAAAATCATTGAATCTAATATGACGGAAATAATTAAAAAAAATAGGTATAATAAGAACATAGCTTTCGCTCACTGTATTTCTAGAGACCTCAACCATAAACGCCATATGAGTGCTGGGGTGGCAACATGTTTCAGTCAACAGTTTGGTAAACCACACTCTCTCCTTACCAACTATTTCCTATCAAAAAAGCGTTGATGGAGTGAATGTTTTCGGATTGGTTACCAAACCAGACTTTTATAAAAAGCCTGTAGCTTCTGATTATGACATGGCTTTCAACCACCTCACTGAAGAGTTCAAAAGAAGAAATTTGAAGTGTCTAGTCTGCTCACCAATGGGTTGTGTCCGGGACAACATCTTCACAGAACACTTTGCAACCAATATTGTTAATTTCCAGCAACAGACAGGAGCCTCTATCCGGATTATTATTTATAATGAAAACTCAAAACGGCCTTTAAGAAATGGACTCTCTTTTGCTGACTTCAAGCAGAATTTGTATACTTCAATTTCCACTATTTTATTAAAACAAATGGTAGCCAATTCTACTCAGGATATACAAGAAGATGAGACACCATCATCCCGGCAATATACATCTCAAGATCTCAATGAAGCAGATGACTCAAATCTCACTGGCAATGTAACCACTAATGAGGATACAGTTACTCCAGCAGCCACGGCGGTGACAAGAGCAACCGATCAACTCACGGTGCAGACATCAACTCAAACAGAACAAGTTACTGTGGCACCTGGCGACCTATCATACAGTGAAGTGTTAAAGCAGAGCAATGGTGATGGTAGTGGAGTCAGTGCTGGGTTGGGCACAGTGATATTTGGCTGTAGTGCGGCCCAGTCATCCTTCTCAGCTTTAAACTTAAATCTCCAAACCACCTCACCAATAAAATAAAATCACAACACAATTTAGACAAAATTTTTCACCAGAACATTCAACACCTCCCTTCTAGATTAAATTCACCACAGGCAATTTTAGATGAAATAAATCCTCATATAGTTGTTTTGACAGAACATGACATGAAAGAAGAAGAAATAAAACGGCTTAATATAGATTCTTATTTAGCAAAATCTTGTTTCTCTAGAAAAGTAAAGACTAAAGGAGGGGTTATTATTCTGGCAGAGAAGGGTTTTGAGCTGAGAGGGGTCTCTGTGCCGGATGCACTAGGTAATGTTTTACTTGAAGAGTTACAATTTGAATTTTGTGTCTGTACATGGAGTATTAATAAACAAAAATATCTCATTATTGGTATTTACAGGTCACCTAAATCAGATGTCAATATTTTTTTGGATAGGTTAGGTAGTTTAATTGATTATTTCAATAAAAAATATGATAAAATTATTGTAGCAGGTGACCTGAATATAGATGTTTTAGTATTGGATAGCAGACATAAATTATTAAAACAATTGTTAAAAAGCAGAAATATGAGGTACCTTGTCGATTTCCCAACCAGAGTTACAGATATTTCGGAGACAGCAATAGATAACTTCTTGATAAAAAATATAAAATTATCTAACTTAAAGGTAGAAGGTCTGGTTACTTTCTTATCTGACCATGATGGACAGCTATTAAAAGTAAGATGTAAACATTCAATAAAAACTGCAAATTTTCCTATAAAAACACAGTTGCGTAAGTTCTCACCTGAAAACATTAATCTATTTACGCAATTACTTTCCAAAGAATCATGGTTCAATGTCTATAATTCCACAGTAGAAAAAAAATATGATGTCTTCTTTAAAATTTTTTCTTTCTATTTTGATCAGGCTTTTCCCAAAATATTGGTTACAAAGATAAACAAAAAACGTACATGGATATCTAAAGAATTAAAAATTAAACAACAAATTATCATTTGATTGACTAAGGAGTATCGTGGTAAAAAAAGTATTAGTTTAAAAAATTATTTACATCAGGAAAAGACTATTTATAAAAAAGAATTAGATGTGGCTAAAAACAGACATTTTCAAAAAAAATTGAAAATTCCCAAAACATTCAAAAAACTGTATGGAGTATAATCAACTCTGAAGTTGGGGAAAATGACAAGAAACAGTTTAAAAATATAACTTTAAAACAAAACTCAGAAACAGTTTCAGACCCTAAAAAAACTGCAAATATGTTTAATGGTTATTTTAGTGACATGGTTACGGATTTGATTTTAGATAGTAACAATCAAAATGAGACGACTAATGTGAAAGCTGATTGTATCGATGCTTTGTGTGTGAAACCAAAGTTTGATTTGAAACCGATCGATGAAAGGAAGGTGGAAAAAATCATTCAATCTTTAAAAAATAAACACTCCAGTGGGCATGATGAAATTCATGTAACAATAATAAAAGCTGTAAAAGCCTATATCAGTAAAATTTTGTGTCATCTAATTAATTCTTCTTTTGTATATTAAATAATGTTTCATGATAAGACATGAGACCCATCCCCCCACCAAAGCTGGAAAGCGTGCCAACTGGGGGGATGGCTCAAAACAAGTCAAGCGATGGGATCACGGGTGGCAGTTGGAGGGTCAAAATAAAACTCGGCAGCTGAGCAAAACTAATTTTATTTCAAGTTAAACAAAATAAACTTGCAGGCAGAAGGCCACAACATTAATCCGCAGTGAATCCCACCTGCCCACCCATACACGAACTGTGGTATTGACCCACCCGCCCACCCATACACACACTGTGGTATTGACCCACCCGCCCACCCATACACTCACTGTGGTATTGATGTGCTGTCTATTTATAATTATCAGAATTTTTAGAAAAATTTAATGTTCTAGATGATAATCAGCATGGATTCCAGAACGGGAGATCAGTGGTGAGCGCAGCTGTTTCTTTTATTGAATCTGTTATTGAATCCGTAGACAAAGGAAATTCTACAGTTGGTATATTTATGGACCTTTCTAAAGCGTTTGATAGCGTAAAACATAGTAAATTACTAGAAAAACTTCAAATCATTGGAATATCTAAAAGAGCTCTTATTTGGTTTTCTTCTTATTTGACAGATAGATCTCAATTTGTGGAAATTACCCATTTGACAAATTATAACAGAATTATCAAATCATCATCAAATCATCAGCCAATTAAATTTGGGGTGCCCCAAGCTTCAATTTTAGGACCTTTGCTTTTTTTTGTGTTATCTTAAGGGCATGGAAGATACTTTAACCTATAAGCAAAATTCTAAACTATGTCTTTACGCTGATGATTCTAATTTGATCATATCATCTAACTCTCTAGAAGAAACTGAAATTCTAACATATGTGGAATTAGAGAATATTGAAAACTATTTTTACAATCACAACTTATTATTGAATTCACAAAAAACAAAATTTATAAATTTTAAAACAGCACAGAACAAAATTACAAAAGAACCAACAATAACTTATAACTCAAATAACATTCATAAGGAAAATCAAATCAACTTTCTAGGTTTAACAATAGATGAAAATTTAAATTGGGATGAACACATACAGAAAATTTTAATCAAAATTAACTTCTTTGTTGATCTTTGCATTATCAAAAATGGTTTTTTATTGTAACATAGAAACTTTAAAAAGTATATATTTTGCCCATGTACACTCTCATCTTTTATTCGGTATAGCATTATATGGGTCAACAAAAAAATTAAATATGGACAGCATTCTGAAGCAGCAAAAAAAGGCTATAAGAATAATGCTTAAACGAGATGATTCGGCAAAAGAACATTTAAAAAAATTACAAATTTTTACAGTTTATGGCCAATATATATATGAAACAATTCTTATTGCCAAAAAGCAAGATTCAGAGGAAAACATAACTCCATTACACTCTTATAATTTTAGGAGGAGAAGGGAGATTGTTCAGCCTCACAAATTAAAATTTTTTGAAAAAAACCCTCATATGCTTGCAACTTTTTTCTAAAATATGTCCCTGATTTTGTAAAGAAAGAAAAAGATCTATTAAAATTCAAGAGAAGGCTTAAAGAGTATATAATAAATTTAGCTGTATATTCTTTTGACGAGTTTTCCACCTCCCAGAAACAGATATAAAACCCTAACATTTCTGTATACAGGAGGAATTTCTTGTGTTTAGATGTTTTATTGTTGTTTTTTTTTTTTATATTTTATTTACTTTTAGACACTATTCACTGTACCACCAATGTACATGATATATGAATAAAGATGTTTGACTATGACTATGTGTGTGTTCATTAACCCTTCCCACGCCATAGACAAAATGCTATATTTTGAGATTATGCTTATTTAAAATAAAAAATTAAATTTGAAATTCCTTGAAGCTGATTTGTATTCTCAATTACATTATGGGTGTTGAATTATTCGTCTTCAAAGTAGCTTACGCTCTGCCATATTTACATATGGTTATTTAAATTAAAAAACGTAAGAAAAATAAAAAAAAAATATATATATATTTGGCGGTTAGTTTCGTCCTCGGCATTTGGAGATTGTTACAGTTGGCGGATTATTTCGTCTACGGCGTGGGAAGGGTTAAATCTTCGTTTAAATGATCGTCCTGTTTGTTCAATATAATAGTTTGGGCAGTCTGAACATTCAATTTTGTAAATTCCTGATTTTTCAAATATATCTTGGGTTTTATGTAATTTGGAAGTGGGTTTCTTTTGTATTATGTTAAATGCGTTGTTATTTGTTTTAAAACCAATTTTGATTTTTTTTCTTTTTTAAATGTTTTTCTAATTGCTTTATTAAGTATTGTGTTGTGGGGAAAACAGATGAATATTCTACTTTCTGGTTCTTCTTGACAAATGTTTCTATTTTTTATTTTATGTAATATTTTGTTGATTGTGGAAGGTTTGTAACCATTAGCCATTGCTATTTGTTTGATTATTTTGAATTGTTCATTGAAATCATGTTTATTCATCGGTACTTCTACTAGTCTTTTAATAAGAGATCGAAATGAAGCCATTTTATGACACCATGGATGATTGGAATTTATTGGGATTATAAGATTTGATTGAGGTTAGATTAAAGGGCACTATGCCAGGAATTAGTATATTAGAGAGATAGGACATCAGCAAACTTGCCTTAAAAGACAAATTCACTAACATCAGAGTAGTAGTCACAAACACAAAGTAGACATATCTCACAAATTTTCAACTCTCCCTCTACTCACCTGAAGAAAATGCCTGTGGTGTTGAAAATTTGTGAGATATGTCTACTTTGTGTTTGTGACTACTACTCTGATGTTAGTGAATTTGTGTTTTAAGGTAATTTTGCTGATGTCCTATCTCTCTAACATACTAAGATATGATTGAGTGTTCTTTCTGTAAATTTTAAATTTATGTTTTGATGAATTTTGATAAATTGTTAAATCTAAATGTTAATTTCTTTATTTTGGCTTTCCATTGTAAATTTGATTGTTTTAGAGATGGAATTCAGATAGTTTAGAAGTTGAATTTGTTGATCTTTGTTCCTTTGAATAAGCAAATAATATCATCAACGTAACGAAACCAATAAATTAAGTTGTTTCTAAAGGGATTTTTATCATTATTGATTTTTGATGATTCTAGATTATTCATGTAAATATCAGCAAGAAGACCTGAAAGAGGAGATCCCATTGCCAAACCTTCTTCTTGTTTGTAAAATTTATCATTAAATTCAAAGTAGTTCTGATTTACACTTACTTTTGTTAGGTTGATTATATCGTTGATGTTGGACTCAGTTTGACAATTATACATATAAGAAACAACACACACAATGACAACTAACCACCAAAACAAAAATATTTACTAATTTAACATATGTTTCCTGTATGATAATTATTTACTTAATTTTATTTGTTTTGTAAACACATATTCACCTGTGAAGATGGCATAAATGCCGAAACCGGTTGTGGTAATTTAATAAAAAACTATTTAAGGGTGCTCAGTTATTGTTTTTTTATTAAAACATTATTATAAATAGCAGCCCTAGAAATTACAACTTTTCTAATAATAAAAACAATACATATGTATATGTTGTTACAGTCTTGCTCATTTTGTCATTGTGGTTGTCATTAAGTGTTAGAGACGACTTAATAGCACTAACGTCATCCCTAAATAAAAGCATTTTTCATTGTCATCGTTATTATTTCTATTCAGTAAGGTAGAAGTAATATATTAAATTTGTTTGCCAAGTATTTTGAAATAGCTCTTTGCCCATACTTGCAAAAAGTGAAATTGATAATTTTAAAACAATGGGGAAATGATCTAACATACAAACGATACAGACTACATTTTATAAGTGAAATCAGATTGGTCAAGGTATTGATTATTTTACTGTAGCAATTTTTATATTAGTGGAAGACAAATAAAATTGGATTTTCAGATACTAAAGTTAGGCAATTTATAATAAATGTGAAGGATGGTATATTTATTTTGCTATAAAACAATGACAAATGTGTAATAACAGTCCAGTTTACTATTTTACTATTCAGATAGATAAAAAGGAAATTACTTACTGATGAAAGGAAATGCTAGTTTTCCTCAGAACGACTGTTACAATTGTAGGCACAGAAACAAACTATCGCAATGCTAAAACATCACTATAATAGCATGCGTCTCTATGAGGCGGCGAGTACCGAGTCACGCCACTTGGATGGGGGTAGCGCCGTTGTGGAAAACCTTGCAGCGGGAGTTGGCGATCCAGTTGTATTACAGAGATCGATGAGTTTCGCCCATACGTTTCTTTTGTTATAAGGGTACATAGCCTTCTCACGGATGTGCGCTTATAGAAAAAAAGTTTTACTGTTATCTGTACTCTTGTCATTATTGGTTCAAATGTTTTTAACGCTATATATAATATGGTTCTAGCCCTCAAAAGTTGTTTGGTGCAACAATGTACATTTGCACCGTTGATTTCAAAGTACACAATCATCACATAATTTTTACTATATGTCAAGCATTAATTATAAAGACATAAAAATAATAAAACCCACTTAAAAAATGTACTTTCATCAATGACAAACAAAAATAGATATATTTAGTTAATGGTAATTACAGACAATAATACTGCAAGTTATCCAATGTACAAAGTTTATCACCATTACATTGGAAAGATATTGAAAACCACTGAAACATAAACAATCAATAACACTAATAACTAAAGTTTCCGGTAACTACCTTGTCAAGGTGTTATTTACAGTATTTACATAACCAAACGTTTCACTCACGCTGTGATGTGGCATCCTTAGTGGTATCTCTGAGTCTTAGATACCACTGAGGATGCCACATCACAGCATGTGCAAAACGTTTGGTGATGTAAATAACACCTTGACAGTTGACACGGTAGTTACCGGAAACTTTAGTTATTAGTAATGACACAAGCTGATTAAACTTACGAAATAAGATAGTCAATAACTCGATAATTGGCTGAAATGTGGGCTTACTAAGATAGAAGATTTTTCTCTGCACAGGGTATCTGGTATTTAAGTACCCTTGCGTTAGTTAACCCATTGCGGATCACTGATGAGCTCAGCTCGCATGCAGTGGCTGGGCGTAGCGGCACAATGACAAGCTCAGCTCGCATTAGCGATCTGCTTTTACTTTTACATCCAAATAGTTACAATAGACTCTACTAGATAGCATAAGCATCTCTATTCATCAAATGGGTATTTTTAAAAACGGGTTTTGTTTATAAAAACTTTCATTAATAACCAATAGATCACAGTAGTATGTAGAAGAAGGAGTTTATATTTTGTTCAGTAATATAATACTGTATTTAGTTTAGATATAGTACATTTCTGTCCATGTCGGTGCACCTATAAAGCAAGTGACATTGAGGTTAGTAAAACAGACAGATTACTGAGAGAGGAGGACATTGTTGTCGCCAAGCCCAGTCTATTTGATGACTCAGATGTTGTTATCTCTTCGTCCGAAATGTGTGCGCGATATTTAGTTTATGATTCCGACATCATCCCGCCATCCTATAACCTGGCTCATCACCTGTCCTGTTGCCACTGTTATATCGCTGGTACCTCAGCAGACCACTGTTACATCTAAGCAATTACCTGTAGTTTTATTGCAGCACACTGTTACTGTTCTGCCACCACGCCGGAGCGTATAATAATTTGTACCCGCTAGGGCGCGTGCGTCTAAATAACTCGATTCGCAATGGGTTAAAATGAATCTCTACACTTATTTTGTTTGGATTATAGGGCACTAGGCCAAGAAATAGTATATAAAGAGATATAGGACATGAGCAAACTTACCCTAAAATCCACCAACACCCTACAATAGTAAACAAATTGACATACAACAAGACACAAATTTTAAGTACCACTGGCACTTTCTTCGGGTGAGTAAAACTTCTGTCTCAACACAACTGAAAAAGGTGTCTTTATTTGTTTACTACTCCAAGGTGTTAATGTTCTAATCTTCTTATGTACTTTTGCTGAAGCTCTATCTCACCTAATATACTGAACTTATTTCATGCATTCTTAATGATTTTGTTCATTGTTTACCAAAAATCAATAAGGAAGTAATATTACTATTGTAATTGAGTAAAAGAGCCTTTTTATTGAAGATAGTCTATTGACTAAATATTGAGGTATTAAATTTTTAAATCGTCGATCCTTAATTCTAATTTTGAGACTTAAATCAAAATAAATATTACTTATTCTATAAGTATAGGGACAATAAATTTGGCAGTTTATTTTTATTTGATTGATACTTAAAAAATAACAGCAAGGAATTTCGTAATGTATAAATACATTAGAAAAATACTATTACGGAGTTACAATATATACATTAAGCTATGGTAAGAGTTTACAAAATATCACAAGAATCAAAACATGTCAATATCATCACAATCAACTTCTAAATAGTCATCATTATCATCGTAACTGACAACCGGGCGAGCAGAGGTATCAGGCTGAGCTGCCGTGTCCTCGTCACTTAGTACAGCTGCATTACGGGATGGAGAAGTATCTTGATCTGTAGCTGGAGAAGGCGGTGGATTTGTTACAGTCAGTTCTCCTTCTTCCAAATTATTGCTTTCCGAATCAAGTGGAACTTCTAAAGGCTTAGATTCTGAATCTTGAACATTTGTAGTTGTTGTGTTTAAACATAACAACTTTTCTGTAATTAATTGAAAAATGATTACATATTATTAATACTCACTATTACTAATTTATTGGACATTACTTGATATATTATCTAACATTTTTTAGAAATACTCAGGTAATGTAATGAGGATATTATCTAGATCTTTAGTAAGTTTCTCAGTCAACCTAATTATGTAATAAATGTTTCAGTTAAAGTACCCATGAATCCTTAAATGCTTGAGACCCACATATCCCTACTTTTAACTTGGTTATTAATAGCTGAACTCAATTCTGAAAAACACTTTGCTCTGTTCAATATTTATAAAAAAAGAAAAAAATGCAAATATTTATAAAACCATAATTGAATAATAAGTGGATAGTTTGAGTTCCACTGTACTAGTAGTAATACATTCTATTAATGTATAATTTTGTTGTAATTGTATAGAGTACTTATTTTATTGCTAAATATTTTTAATTAAGCAATATTTGTTATTCTTCCTATCAAAGAGTAAAAAACATGTTTAATCTTCAAATGTTTACCAATATTAATGTAATTTAAAATAATTTATATTTTCGGATGATTCAAAACCCAAACATGGCAATTAGAAATAATTGTATACCATTAATTATTATCATTTAAGTCGTGACTCACTGCAATAATTATTGGTAATTACTTACCACTTCATGTATATAGTTGATATTGTGATTCATAAACATCTATAGTAAAATAACTGAGAGTTACATTTTTTAAACATAAAAGGGTCAAAAACATAAAAAAACTGTATCATACCTCTTTCTAAAAATTATTTTTTACCTCTTATTAAAGTTTCTTTGATATCCTCCAGATTCTCCTTTCTTTTCTTCTTAGCCTTTAGTTTTCTTTTAATCTTGTATCTTGTAGCGTCATCAGCAAAGATTTGCCTCATTGCATCTGAAGCAATACTATCATCCCTTTTCAGAAGCAACAAATAAACACCTCCAGGTGTACGTCTTCTTTCTTGATTCTAAAAATGAATTTCTCTAGTTAGAACAGCCTTAGAGAAGAAGTTGACATGATAGCCCCCAAAATGCTGAAGTACAACGTTGAAAGAACCGAAGAATTGAAATACCTCAGAGTGACAATAACTCGCAATAATCAGGAAAAAACAGGAATGTTGACAGCTGACAGCTGTTTATCCAAGCTGTTTAAAAGTAAGCTGTAGATGGAAAAAATAAAACTAAGGGTTTATAAAGCAATGATTCAACCCGAGCTGCTATATATGGATCATAAGTATGAGCCTTAACAATAAAAATCAAGGAAGATGATAATCCATCACCTTTGAATGAAAAATTTCAAGAATTTTTAGGCCATTTAGAGAATGAGATAGCTGGCGAATAGAACAGAGAACTTTAGAGCGATATAAGGAACAAGATATTGTGGCTGTCGTGAGAAGTAGGATAATAAAGCCCCTTGTACGTTCTACATTATTGGCCAAACAGCAACATTCTTTTAGAAAAGTAAAGATGTGTATACTTTCAATTGCTTCTTTCACATTGTCAATATATTAATCCTCCGGTAGCTTTGCCTCAGGCAAGTTGTTCTGGTTCATTTTGTATAGTTTTTAAGTTTTAATATTTGTCGGTGTTCTTATTTTCAAATTGAAATACTTGGCTTTTTGTTATGGCATATGTGATCCTTGAACTAATCATTATTTTCGTATTTTTATATCACCTCAATAATATATTTATATATTATTTCATTAAGAAAATGATGGTGAAGAGTGTGCTTTATTGTTTGATATAACTCGTCAAAAAAGGTCTTTAATATTTAGAAGTAATTTATAAATTTAGCATTGTCTCTCACACATCCTCAAATAAATTTTAGAATAATACAACATCCTCTCTTTTTTGATTGATGGGATGTACCCTTACATCCCATAATTATGTTGTTGATTATGCTTTCGGCGACAATTAAACAGCCGAATTGAAATAACTTGATCAATTGTCCACTATCAATTATAACACATAATCAGTTACCCGCTCAGATAATTAATGTGGAACTGGCACTAGTGATAGGCAACAAACCCGTACACAAGAAAGGGTGTAATGTGAAACCAACTCAAGATTTTGTCTGTCTAAATGTTCACCAACTGGATTTTGGCCGTATAGGCAAAAACGTATACTGTGCAAGGAGCATAAGGTAGCTGGGATATGTAGGAAGAAGAGGATATGACAAACTGGTAAAGAAAGCTTGGAAAGGTAGGCCAGAAGAGACAGAACATCTAGGGAGATTAAAATTGTGGTAGAATTACCTGGTGAAGTTTAATCTTTGAAGATAAAAGTGTACCTGGAGGTAGCACACAACAGAAGAGAATGGAGGCAAAAAGTTGACGAAGTTTAAACCAAGCTGGGTTCAAATGGCCAAAGGAGTAGAGTAAGTAATTAGATCAGCAGGGTATATTATACGGAAAAGGAATTTTTCTCAACAGAATGACTTTAGACAAAACAACAAATTATGAAATGGGGTTACAAATGTTCTGTGATGTTCATTGGCAACTTTCCCATGAGAGGAATCGTAAATATATCAATTATGATTTGTTTTCATAAGGATAAAAGTTATATTAAAATCAAATTTACTCGATGTCATTAGTATTTTTTTTTTTTTTTTTTTTTTTTTTTTATTATTATAAGAAAATCCAAGAAGTGGTACAGAAAAATGTTTTTTTGGCTGCTCGAAGTATCCATTATAAACAGTTATTTGATGTATAAGGATGTTCAACTAAAACATGGAAAGAAACCACTGAACCACGCTGAATTCCGACAATCCCTCATCAAAGATCTCGTAGCTGAAAAAGCTGCGGAACCGGCCGCGAGAAGGCGAGGACGGCAGCCGACGGGACCTCCCGAACAACGCTTGGATGAAAAGCAGCACTTTATGGACAGAAAACCAAAAGCAGTAAGATGTGTTGTCTGTGCCAAAAAAGGACAAAGGCGAGAAACAATATATTTTTGTAAAACCTGTGTGTCAAACCCAAGCCTTCACCCAGATGAGTGTTTCGAGAAGTTTCACACAAAATCATTATTCTGGAAATAGGTATCTTGTTTATAAAACTATTATAACTTTGTAAAAAATAAAGATAAAAATGTAATACGTGGTTTTTATTTGTTGTTATTAACCCATATAAACTAATAGAATGAAAAAACTTTAACATGCCACTAGCTTCTATGCCACCATAGTTTATGATACAAATTGTATTAAATTTATAAATTGTATTACATTTTTTAACAAACTAGTTCTATATTATATTTCACTCTCATATTTGTCTATTTTGAATCACACTTTGATAACTAACATGTGTATTTTAATTGAATTTGTAATTTTAAGTACAATACAGTTACTCCACAGATAAGACGCCAGGAGGCACTACTTAAAGAATCCAATAGGATCTTGAATGCACCTCCTCATTACACAGGATCTCCCACATCAGAATGGTCACTTACAATTTTGAGACCCACCTATTAGTACTGCTTTTTAGTTCAACAGATCAAATTTCTTGCCAAACACTAGCTGGGCCATAGTGTGGAACAGTTTTGATGGACGAAATAAGTTCTTTAGTATCGATCTGTCAATACCTGTAGGTGACATGAACCTCCCTTGTAGGGAATGGACACTGTTGAATCAATTCCAAACTGGAGTAGGCAGATCTAACTACTGAAAATATAAATGTGGATACACTAGGTAAATATATCTAAACAATGGATCTCATAGTAACAGACTACCCCCATCGCTCTGTTATGGAGGAATTAGCTAGCATAAATAGAATAAGTGAGGCAGGTCTTAAATAGCTTGATGGATTGGACTTAGCTTTATGATAGGAGATCACTTTATATTTTTACTATTATATCATGACTGTTGGACCTTTTTCCAAATATATATTACAGCCTTTTAATTTTTTTGAATTAATTAATGTCAACTGACAACAAACAAGACTCAAACCTCTCATCCTAACCAGATTAGCGTTCAACTTTACAACCACCCACCTCCTTGGTTAAAGTAGCTACCGATGAAAGATTTTGGGACTCTGTTGAAAAATGCCTGGTAATAAAATTAATTACGAATAAGCTAATTATAACCATACGAATAAGAAAATTAATTACGAAAAGCTACACAGAAAATTAATTTGATTTAAACCATATGCTATATAATTTAAATCTTTCTTCCCTTTTTTAGCACATTCATTTTAGGTTATAAGATTGTAAGGGGTATATTATATCCATAGAGAAATAATTAAATAACATAATGGCTTATTCTCCTTAGTTATCTATCTTACCATCAACAACATTCCTCCATTGTCTTCAACTCCTTTGGTTTCATTGTAAAGCGCAATTGATTTTTCTTTCCCCAAAACCAACACTACATTCACTGTAAAAAAATTGTACTCATTTAACATTCTTTACACATTAACGGCAAAAAATAATAAAAGTTCATGCTCGAATTACATTCTTAATACACTATAAAATAAAGAATTTCAGAGTTAAAACACGGAAGTCAACTGACATTGGTATAAGGTAAGGAAAGGGTTACAGCAAGATCATATAATATCCCCAGTACTAAAGATGTGTTGATACCAACATTTTTAAATCCTTGATACTGATTCCGATACCTGTAAACTGATAACTGATTCTCATATTGATACGATGGTTTGAATAGTTTAAGGATCCTAGAGAAATGTTATTATTATTAATTACATATTAAATAAAAGATACAGAATAAAGGATTACGTTAAAACCTTAACTATATTGTTAGATCAAGCTGGAAAGAAAAAATTATTATTGAAATAATAAGTAACTAAGAAGTATCTATAAATTACGTTTCCTCATGATAAAATAAAATGGGATGTAGTTATTAAGGAATTTTTAAGTGATTAATAATAACACAATGTATGATACCATTTTAATAAGTCACATTTTTAACCAATCAATAACATTAACTAAAACCTATTAATAAAACGAATTAGTAATTAAAAACTAAAAAATTAAACTACTGTACAATTAATAAGCCTACAAAGTATAAACTTGGCAATGTGGTAGTTTTAGTATGTTAATAACTGTCAAAGAGATTGAAAAAATATATAAATAACTATTGTTTTAGAATATTATTAATGTTCTCAAAAATCTTATATGTTCTTTTTTGTAGCTGATTTTGTTGTTGTTGAAGATTGCAATTTAAAGACCGTCTTTTAGGGGTGTGTGAGTAGCTCGAAATTCAATTTTTTTTTCGAGTTTTAGAAAAACTCAAACTTGACTCGAGATTTAAAAAAACTTTAAATTATCAAGTCGATTTTTGCCATATCTTTGAGAGTAAAACGCTATGATCAAGACAAAAGTCCCATTTGTATAATAGATTATAAAGATAAGTATTGTATGTAGGCAACTGTATTTAAAATATGATCATAATATCGTATTCGTAACTGAAGATGTACTCGCAATGTATTCAGATTTGTGATTCACGCACAACAGTCTTGATCGTACGGCCATGGCGATTATGTCGAAAAGTATTCTCGTTATTTATAAAGAAGGCACGTCCAAATAAGCTGTTCCAAAAAGCCGTCACTAGTAATTCATACAAAACGTGATAGCTGATCACATAAAATCAGTTATTGAATCATTTACATAACTTTTACCAACATTGGAAACTAACAATTGCATTTATTTCAGGTCCATCCTTTAAAAGTTCACGACTAAAAGTATTCTAAGACTGACAATTTCGGACAGGTAGTATTAAATCACGTTCAATCTATAATAGAAACTACGCATGGAATGTAAACTATTGAAATTGGCAAGCTATAATAATTTGAGAATTCTGGCACTAATAAAATAATGAAATAACGATTAATGTATCTACTACCAGTACATCACCAACTCGACGAGTCCCAATATAAAATGTACTGCTAGCCGTGGATTTATGCATTTTGTTTTGAATTTTTGTTGACCTTTACACTATAGATGGGAATAACAGTTATTTTTTCGATAATTCTTTTCGATAATGTAATTCTATTATGTTCTTGTAACGTGTCATAATAATCTGTTATTTTGTAACCTGTAACACTGGACGCATTGCCGTTGACAGTTATTCTGTTATGGCCTGACGTTACTAACGGCTCGAAGCCTCATTATTCGTTGAGGCTGGTCTTGCTAACGTTCCAAGTTACCAAAGGTTATGAAGCTGAAGTTAAGCCTTATATTACGTTACGATAATGAGCTACGGGCGTTGCGCCTTTGCTCAAAGTTTGTTCTGTTAGCGATAATTTAACGGTAAAATACAAGAGTCTTAAGTTTAATTCGTAGTTCAGTTACAGTTCCGTTCACTTCTCAGCGTGCTATATTTACTCCCCATTACCACTATTCGTTACAGTTATATGTTCGTTATAACCTTATCATGCATCATGACTGGCAGTTAAAAACAGGTATTTCATCTTACCTGTTAAATTTATAACAGGTTACATGCCCTAACCATGTTACTTATCATGTTTCATTAAATAACACCCATCTCTTGACAACTCAACTTGACACATGGAAGTATGAATAGTACAATGAAAACTAAAACAATGTTAACCTTGACCAGTCGGCAGTTGTTATGGCTAGTTAGTATTGTTTTTTGCTGTATATTCTTGATGGAATTGGTTTGGTTATAAATAGAAAGTAATTTTTAGTAAATTCCACAAATTTAATTCTTAATATTGTATTGACAATTAATTATTTTATCTCAGTTAGTCAATGGTGAAATTGAGATTAGCTGAAATATCATTGTGTAACTACTGTTTTAAGGATTATTAGGTTTAACTTTCGATTGAACATAAACATTATACATTAATAGTTTTGTGAACTTTTGAAACTTGTAAATATTGGAGGGGAGAAATGGCGGCGTGTAGTAAAGATATCCTCGTTTCGGATCCTGTAAATCACGACTAATTTATGATGTAAAATGTAAAAAATTGTTAAAAACGGGATACTTTGTGACTACTGTGACAGAAGATAATCCTCCAAACGAAAAATGTGAGTGGAAGTGCCCGACCTGTGTGAACGATTCAACGGTGGCGGACGACCTCAACTTAACTACTGGACAAAGTGATGAAAGTAGAGCTTCAATCTTAGCGGTAATAAAGGTTTTTAATCAAGACATTTGCGCATTAAAATCTGAAAATGAACTTTTAAAACTTGCTAAATGTATCACAGTAACTGCTCTTGAAAACAGTAACCAAAGTACAGTTAACCTAAAAACTATAGACATCTCTCACCAAACAATAGGTCTAGATCGCAGATGGGAATCTGTACCTATTAAAAATAGTATCAGGGTACAGAGTCATCAAAGTCAGCCAACAAGACTTCTTTAACTGATAGATTTTAGTGTACTCAAGGAAAGTGAAAGTGAGCCTATTTCAGTGCATAATGAGTCATGATAAAGTAAGGAAGACTGGGAACACTAGCATATCACGTAGGCCTATTACCAACATAACCTATAATCAATTCTCCTGTGTTATAGACACAGTGGATGTTTTGAAATCACTCAAGAAACTAGATGCTACGAAAGGACCTGGATAGGATTCTATTCCCCCTTCCGTAATAAAGCACTGTGCTGATCTCATTGCTCAACCACTTACCACGTTGTTCAACAATTCCTTGTCTTCTGGAATCTTCCCTGATAAAAAACTGGTTATGTAGTGCCAATCCACAAGAAGGGTCCAATAAATGATATAAGGAACTATAAACCAATAACAATATTGCCAGTGTTGGCCAAGGTTTTCGAGAAGCTTGTCCTCAATAAAATTTCTTTCAAAATTGGCAGAACGCTGTCCACTAGCCAGCATGGATTTATATCTAATAGGTCCACCACAACCAACCTTGTTCTCTTCCAGACTCAAATTGTCGAAGCTTTCGCCTAAAAAAAAGCAAGTAGATTCCATCAGTTTAGACTTCTCGAAAGCTTTCGACTGTGTAAGCCACTATATTCTAACTGGAAAGTTGCAATCAAGAGGATTCTTGGGACCCCTACTTCAGTGGTTTAAGGGATACTTATGCAATCACAAACTTATAGTAAAATATGGAGGCACATTGTCGAAGCAGTCTCATGCCTCTAGTGAAGTACCTCAGGGATCTCACTTTGGTCCCATCTTATTAACATATACATAGATGATATTGTTTCACCCCTTAGTTGTAATTATTTGCTCTTTGCAGATGATATGAAAATTTGTTCTACCATTTCTTCTGTTCAGGACGTGGCTCGTTTGCAAGATGGCATTACAAAAGTTGAGCAATGGTGCACTGAAAATAAAATGTCCCTCAATCTGGATAAGTGTGTCAGTATGACATTCCATCATATCCTGAACCCAATTATAAACTACTATTCCATAAGGGGTGTTATTCTGAGCAGAAATGCTGAGATGAAAGACCTTAGTGTTGTATTCACTTCCTCTCTGAGCTGGGAACCACACATAAATAAGATCTGCAACAAGGCTCTTCAGATTCTTGGCCTTCTTTACAGATGTGTTTAAAACGTTATACTGCTGTTTGGTGATACTCCACCTTGAGTACAACAGTGTCGTATGGCCTCCTCATCAGTTATTTTTTAGAGAGCTTATGGATAAGATAGAACGGCGGTTCTTAAGACTTGTAGGTTTGAATATCGAGAAGTACCTGTGCAATATGTTCTTTCACTTTTGGACCTTCCTTCCCTTGAATCAAGGCGCTTAAATCAAGATATACTGTTCATATACAATCCGGTAAATGGAATTTCTGACTGCCCTGATCTCCTTGAGAGAATTCACTTTAGAGTATCTTCTAGCACAAGATCTAAAGCCATCTTTGCAAAACCTTCTGTAACTACCTCCTACGCCGCAAATAGTCCCATGGTACGAATTCAGCATTTGGGTAACAGACTTCCAGACCACATCGACTTTTTCTGCTCATCAACTGCATCTTTTAAATCCTCACTTCGATCTCTACATCAATAATTTCCCCATCATATGTTCTGTGCTGAATTGTGTCCATTTTAGCTATTTCCATTACTATTGTCATACTTATTTATATTTCTGATTTCATACTTATTTATATTTCATATCAATGTTTATTTATTTATTTATTTATGACTCTTTACATAACAGCTACAGGTAAAAAACCTAATACAGCCATTTTGACAAAACTATAACTACACAACAATTATTTTTAGTACAAGAATAAGTAAACTATGCTAAAAATATATAATACAGGCTTAACAGTAATAATCAACTATGTAGCGCGAGCTAACAAATAATATCTATCCAAACATAAATTTAGAAACAAAAAGAAGTTAAATATTGCAGTGAATATCCATTTTATGAAAGTGAAGGAAATTTATTTACTTCAATTAAAAACAAACTCATTTTTGAATTAAAAATATCTATTTCTGTTTTAAACTTATTTAGTAGGCGAAGTGCTTTAAACAAAGACAAATTATAAAATTTTCGAGGCATGTAAAAAACTATGGATGAACGCAAATTACTTCTAAGGACATATAACTTAATTTTATCTAATAAATAAGAGCTATCAACAAAATTGTGTAATACTTTGAACACCAAAATTATATTTGATTTGGCTCTTCTACTGGCTAACGATTCAAATGAAAACAAAACTCTCAATATATCTGTTGAGAGATCTCTAGGACAAAAAATATTAAATCGTTTAAAATATAGGTATCTCAAGAATCTATTTTGAATGGCCTCTATTGATGATATGTGGTAATGTATATATGGATCCCAGATTGGGGCACAGTATTCTAGTCTGCTTCTAACAAATGAAAAAAAACATGTTATATAACAATTAGAATATGTATGTTATACTTTTATTATTCTTCATGATTAAATGGTTAAGCCGTTAGAAGACAATAAATCAACAACAGTCCAATTTCTTCCAAATTGGAACATCTAAAAAGCACAAAACCAAAGTCAAAGCAGTACGTAACGTAAAGCAGACAGCTTCGACAAAGGAATTGCAAAAGCTCTGGGAGACAACATATGGTGCAAATTTAATGTTGAAAACTTAGTGAAGACCAGTGCAAAGCTAAAGAAAATAGTACCACATTGTGATAGCCTACAGCCTGGTGCAGAACAAGCTCTTACTTCAAAGGACTTTGTAGTTCTCATTGGTGCAAATGACATCTACTGCAACGAAACTGGAAAAGCTGCGGATACACTTGCATCAGCTCTAAACCAACTGACACACGCTAATCTCGTTTTTGTAAATACACCTCACAGACATGACCTCATTCAGGATTCAGTTGTCAACAGGGAAATAGCAGCAGCAAATACTTCATTTAGCAATATTTGTCATAAGTTTAAAAATGTTTCTGTCATAAACACAATTTCATGTAACAGGGAGTTTCATACTAGTCATTGTCAGCACTTTAATGCTAATGGTAAAACAGTTTTATCAAAATTTATATCCATTTTAATAAAAAAATAGGTTAAATTCAGTTAAAAGTAAAAACCAAAAAAACTTGAAGTAAGGGCTGACACAAGTAATCGGTCCAAAGATTCTCCCTCTGATCTCAAATTAATGCTAGAGAATAAACAGGGCTTAATTAGAAAAGAACAAACTAGACATAGGCTTTATTGTAATATTATACATTATAATGTAGAAGGGTTAAGGAATAAGTTTGATAGTTTTGAATATTTTGTATCTGATAAACTCCCTGGTTTGTTGGTAGTTACTGAACATCAAAAAACAATAGAAAATATACATCACTATCAGCTATGTGGTTGTAATTTAAAGAGCTATTATTGTAGGACACTTCATAAGGGAGATGGTGTTGCTATTTATTGTAGGAATGATTTGTTACATACAGTATAAAAATTATCATAGGTTGAAAATTATTGTAGAGAAATGGTTTTTGAAATTGCAATTGTTAGGTCAGTGCTTAGTGATGTAACTTTTTATGTATTATGTATATACAGATCACTGTCTAGTAACTGTAACATATTTTTAGAAATGCTTGACAAGGTTTTAAGTAAGTTGAGTGTAAGAAATAACAGGCCTAATATAGTAATTTTGGGGGACTTAAACATAAAAACTTTAACTGAATCCCAAGACAAAAACATGTTTTATAACTGTCTTAAGTCACGTGGGTTGAATCATTTATCAGCCCACATTCCTACAAGAGTAACTCCATACTCAATTAGTTCAATAGAACTTGCAATAACAAATTATGAATATATTATTGAAACAGATGTCATTAACGGACACATATCAGATCATTTTCGACAAAGTTTAGTTTTAAGGCTTAATCCAAACTCATTAAAGATCAAGGTAGAAGATCAACTCATCAAGATAAGTATGTGTACAAAAGAAGCCTTTCTGAAAATAATATTAACTTGCTCAAACGTAGTCTTCAAAGGAAATCTTGGAAGAAAGTTTATGAGGCTATAGGTACTATAGATGGAATATTTTTCTTGATATCATGTCTTGGCATTTAGACTCTATATGTCCTATAAAAAGGATAAAGGTATCCAAGGCTAATATTTCAAAATCAAATCGTGTAGCTTTAGACAGCAACACATTTAGGCTTAAAGAAAAAATGGAAAATACGTTTGACTTATTTATATCAACTAGAAATACGTTTTACAATGAACAATATAAAAAGATAAAATATCAATATCATAAAGAAGTTAAAAGGTTAAAATCAGAAAAACTTAATAATAAGTTTTTTTTTTAAAGGCAGTATATTTGAAATTTGTGAATTAATTGATAAATTAGTGGATTTTTTCGAGACTTTTAGTAACATTTAGACATAATCTTTGAATATCAACACAGGTTTTTATAAAATAATTTAAATTTACTAATAATAACTTAAAATTTTAATTGCTTAACCTAAAACTACCAATATTTACATTTAAAAACATTAACATTTCCTGACTGCCGTAAATAATTAGAATACGTTGCATCATATATCTGTTACCTCCATCATGTCTTTACCTTTTTGTCCTGTCTGCGTGAAAGCTGTTTTAGACACAGAAGAGGGGATTTGCTGTGACAACGCCTGTAAAAGATGGTTCCACAGAGAATGCGCAAGGATGTCAAAGAGTGAATACCAGCGCATATCTGGTAATAACAAGATTAAGTGGATTTGTTCCAGAGTTGATTGCCTCGTTCCAGCGGACCAGCCTCTAGACAAACTGTCCACACAAATGACATCTGTATTAACAAAATTGGATGCACTCCTAACCAAGGTAGATAAAATAGATGATTTGGCCAAAGACATAAACAAAATCCAAACTGAAGTTTCGTCGATGAAGGTGGGTCTTTCAGCTCTGGAGCCGAGGATAGCCACTACAGAAGGCAAAGTTGTTCAACTCGATAAAGACATTGCCACCATTAAAACAGAAGTCTTATTAAACACTAAAAAAATAAATACACTTGAGAATAACACTAACACTTCCTTAGATGCAGCTGTGGCAGAAGTTAATGATCGAGCCAGCAGATTAAAAAATGTTCTTCTCCACAAAGTTCCTGAGAGTGAGAAGAGCAACCCAAGCGAAATTAAAGAAGACGATGGAAAGAAGCTCACAACCATACTGGATGCTTTTCAATTAAAGTCTGATCAGGTGACCTTTTACAGATTGGGGCAAAAATATAGCCGCAAAACTCGGCCACTAAAAGTAGTGTTTTGCTCCCAAAGTGAAGCGTCGTCACTCCTAAAGAAATTTTCACAGGAAGCATTTAAAGATGTCGATCCCACGCTGTCTGATGTCTCTATCTCCCGAGACCGCACTCCTAATGAACCGCCCTCGACTCTTTACGTCAAGAAATGAGTCGGAGAGCTGCTGCTGGCGAGTCGAATCTTACGATAAAGTACATTCATGGTGTCCCAAGAATCACAACAATTAAGCCAAAAAACTAAATAATGCGGGACATTCCAGCAGGCTTTCGGTGTATTATCAAAATATCAATGGACTTTACTGTACCTGTGTTGAATTAATAATGTATCTTTTTTTTCCACTTTCTTTCAATTATTACTTATGTTGTATCAATTGCTATTTTGTCACAATACATGCCCCTTCTTTGTTACCCACAACCACCCCGAACAATAAATTGCAAAACAAAAGAAGTACAAAAGATGATGTACCAACTAAGTAGGGGTGGATTGGAAAAAATTGGACCAGCATTTACTCTATTTTTACATTCTGTTCTCTATTTTCAGCCTAAGTTTTCTTGTATACAATTTTGTTAAAAAGGCATATGCCGTTAATCATAATAAATAAATAAGATTCAGAGCTCGATAATGTCTCAAAAACATGTTGGAAAATAGTTAACAACTTAAGGGGAAAGCAAAATCAATCCTCATCTGAGAATGTAAATATAGTTAGAGGTAAAAAATGAAATTGAAAAAAAATTCTAGCATTGTGAGTAGTGTCTTCAATAACTATTTTATTGATATATTGGAAAATGATGTTTGTATGCCTAGTCAAAGTAATGGGTATGTACCAATTAAAAGGTTTGAAGCAGAACGAATGCCTCCAAATAAGCTTAGTAATATTCCTCACATTAAGTGTATTGATGTCTTAAATATGATTGATAGCCTTAAGTATAAATGGTCTGCTGGAATTGGTGAAGTTTCTCCCTTTTTACTGAAACAATGCAAACATAAGCTAGTACTGCCTTTACGCCATCTCATAAACTGTGTAATTGAAGGAGGCGTTTTTCCTGATAGCCTAAAACTAGCAATTGTTAAACCATTGTTTAGAAAAGGAAATAAATTTAATGCTTAGAATTGTAGGCCTGTATATTTGCTCTCCAATTTTTGTAAAGTTATAATACGCAAATTCATATTAAAGCATCTAACTGGGTTTTATGACAGTTATCATATTCTGAACGTTTCTCAACATGGTTTCCGAAAGGGGCACAGCAAAATTACAGCAGCCTCAGAATTTTTATATGTTGCATTAGAGAAAATAAATGAAGGAGACCAAGTTACAGCAATATTCTTAGGCTTATCAAAGGCATTTGATAGGACTATTTTGTTAACTAAATTAGTAAAAAATTGTATAGGTGGCAATCTCCTTCAATCATTAAAATCCTATCTAAGTAATAGAAAACAATGCACTAAAATTCTTCAAGATAATGGATCAGAAATTGTCAAAAATCGGTCATCGGTTAGGAATATAAATTTTGGAGTACCTCAGGGTTAAATTTTAGGACCTTTTCTATTTATTTTATATTTATTTATTTATTACTTTAAAGTGAGTTCAAAATCAAGGCCTCACCAAGTTACTCAAAACTTGTCGGTGAGGTCCTATAGTAAATAAGAAAGAAAAATCGTAGTACAAAAAAATAAATGCATATATACTTATATATATATATTTTATAGTGTTATTTATTAGTAATTATTGGCCGTTTAGGGCAGGTTATTATTAATAATAATTATTATTATTATTATTATTATTAATAATCATATGATTAATAATCATTAATCATATTAATGATTAATATGATCAATGATTAATCATTAACATATTAATCACAATATGCTAATGATTTGCCTAATTTTACTGATATATTATCATCTATGCAACTCCAGTCTTTGCTGGGCCAAGGACATAGCTGATTTCACTTTGTTTTTGAAATTTGTTAATGATGGAGTATCAGATGAGGGAGACAAAGGTATTTGGACATTTGCCATCATTATGTGAAAATTACCAATCACGACGTTTCGATTTGGTAAAACCCAAACCATAGCACTTGAAAAAGGTTGAATTGAAAATTGAAAGGGTAAAATCTTTCCTAAATATTATTAAATGCTATTTTGAGGAAAATAATTTTAAATTAAACCTTGAAAAAACAGAATTCATTTGTTTTTGCAACATGAATATTCTATTTACATAAGTGAAATCAGTACCTCCCCATAATTCAACTCCATAAGATAGATAAATGGGTATTTTACGCCGAAATAAACTTTTCTGAGGTAATTTGGATTTAAATAAGAACTAATTCTTTTAAGTAAAAAATTATTAGAGGACAGTTTTTTACATAAATGATCTATATGCCCATCCCAGTTTAGATTTTCATTTAAGTGCAAACCTAGAAATTTACCTACAGAATGTGATTCAATATTACAATCTAAAAACTATTGAATAAATGGCTCTTTCAAAGAAACATTCAACCTCAGTTAGTAACAATGACTACACTCGTTCATCTACACTCATTCAACTCTCATATTCACCCATCTACTCATATTCTCCACGATCAACATCTTAGTGATGAATACAGTAATGAGTTCAACTAGTATACAAAATCATTATTTACTGAAAAAAGATATTTGTTTGGACCCAGTAGATAATGTTCGAGAATGGTGATAGTATAATGCAGAAAATTATATATTTGACACAATATTATAAATTAACAGGAAAATTATATAAGTAAAAAAAAAAAATAGAAAGCAATAATCATAAGAAACTAACCTAGGGAAAAGGATTTTAAAACAATTAAGGAAAAACTTGTTTCCTTCATGCTTGAATCCAAGTTGGAGATGTGTTTAAATTATGAAAACTTAACATCACCCTGGAAAGAAGTAACAAAACTTAATGAATATGTAGAGCATTATCTGAGTGAGACCTAAAAAAATGGACTGACAATTTATTCAATGCTAGATCATTAAAACAATGTAGGCTTGTGTATCCAAACACATCTTTTAAAAGATACCAAATTGAAAAGTGAAATTAAAAAAATAAATACTTTATTTCTCACGTTTCAAATTAACAAAGCATTTTTTACTGCACATGGTGCACGTCACACTTACTTATGAGATCAACCTTGCTTTCTCTCAGTTTTAAAGCTATGTCTTCAGCTACTTCTTCCACAGAATTTTCCGATGTTACTGCTAAATGCGGAAGCCTTCGTGGACGGAAATCTTCTTTGTATTTGGATTGCTTTTTCTTACTATGCCGTCGCCTCTTGCTGCCTACCACATACTGCTTTTCATCCTTGCTAAAAAATCATAACTTTAAATTCACCATGTAACTTAAAAATATCAAGCATAAACTGTATAAATATGTTTCATACTATTTTTCTAAAGAATTTCTTGTTTACTGATTCATTCATGTCAAGAACTCCTGGTACAACAGAAAAAGAGACCCTATATTTCTTTCAGTCTCTAACTGTTCCATTATCGAGTAATGATCTATATACTCCTGAAGGTGTATATAGATATAAAAAAAGGTATATAACCAAGACAAAAAACTGTGGATTGCCTCTGGAATCTTGCTTGGTGCGTACAGAGTTAGTTGAATCCTAAAGTGCTTGGCACCATGAACATAGAAGCACTTATTCTACTTAGTTTTTTCTCTTCAGGAGTGTATCAGTAATCTTTATTCATCTTTAAACATATATGTAATTGATGATAACACATAGTTTCCACCATTGTCAAGTGTAATAAATGATATGTGACTTGTACTAACAGAATTACAAACAAGGTGATATAAACTTAAAATAAAATAACAATGATATTGAAACATGAAATAAAATAAAACTACTTTCACAGTAAAATGTTCTAATTAGGACCAAGGAAGATAGTACTGTTTAAGAGATAGTAACTGTTGGATCTAAACACCATTTACAAAAATTCTAGAAACATAAACACCATAAAATAGCAAACTTATAAGCCTAAGACAACACTTACCACATGACATAGTCACTTTCCAAAAAGTGGCATTCAGAAACTGGCATGTGGTAACCACTGTATTGGCTGTAGTCAGTCTTATCTGCTCGCTTGTAGTTATATGACTCCACGTTCCTCTCTCTGTCCATTGCCTCCACATCACATTTAGTCAAAGTTTCCATCAAAGTTTCTTCTTGCAGTGCCAAACTCCATACCTTGTACTTGTTCGGTACCTCGTTTTTCTTTGCTACCGATGGCTCGGGCTGCGGTTTTGCCTTTTTCGGTCTAGAGCACTGAGTATCACTGTCTTCGTCTGAGTTTTCTGAATTGTCATTGCTACTCTCCTCACTGCATATAGTTTGAGGTTCTCTTGTTGCTCGGCTTTGTGTAAAGTTGTTTGTATTTGTGGAAACAGTACAAGACTCCAAAATCTAAGAATAAGAATAAACTAATCAGGCTAAATTGCAAATCAGAAAAAACGTTTAAGTTCATGTCCACTATTGTATTTCACTTGAAAAAGCCAGTGATCAATAATAAAACATACCCACATCAATATTTTATGAGAAGGACAGTTTGGTTTTTAGAGTTAATAGTATTTTTATATATTTACAACTTGTTTGAAAACTAATTTGGGCCTCTTACTTGCCTATAAATTAACATTTCTGTCTGCCTTGAACTCAGGGGGATCACAGCTACAATTTGATGGAAGTCCACTTAAATTTGCCATATGGGTTTTCAGTGTTGTCCCTCAACAATGTTTGAATACCATGTTAAAATGGCACCAGTGTAGACAGCAAAAAAAATCCAACTAAATTTCGTTAGGTGGGTTTGAACTGCTGTCCAGTAATTAATGATAATAAAAAAGGAAACAAAATTAAAGACCAATAATATGAAGTTTATTACAAGTAGAGTAAAAAACAGTTAGTTTTGATCAGACATAATTTAAGTGCTACCTTGACCAATTATGAAATGAGTCTTACTTCTAAATGGAACAGTTGGAACAACTTTTTTTTAAGGAGGCCTAATAATATAAATGTTTATGATTACATATGCTTTTTATTTATTTTGTTAATTTTTTATGGTTTAATATAACTTGATCACTGTGTGAAACTCTTTTGTACAAAGTTGATCTTGAGCTGTGTGCAGACGACAAGACCATAAGTCCGCTGATTTCTACCAATTACTGATTTATTATTTAATATAGTAATGAAAGGAAGGAAAGCAGCATACCTGGCAAACTGGTACAGTGTAGATAGTAACACGTATTCTCGTCACAAATAAAGAACTGGTTAGTGAAATGATTGTGAATTAGTGAAAAAACTGGAGATGACTGAAGAAGAGACCAGTGGCCCCGAAATATTTTACTAACCAGTTCTTTCTTTGTGATGTGAATGTGTTCCTATCAACAGTGTATAAGTTTACCAGGTATGCTGCTTTCCTTTGCTTTCAT
The DNA here is from genome assembly GCA_035578905.1 of Stictocephala bisonia. Taxonomy (NCBI): domain Eukaryota; kingdom Metazoa; phylum Arthropoda; class Insecta; order Hemiptera; family Membracidae; genus Stictocephala; species Stictocephala bisonia. The sequence goes on from JAQJVL010000021.1 coordinate 651,997, forward strand.
TAATACTGAAATCCTAGGGCTAGCACCTCAAATTTAACCTATTATTATTTAATGTGTGTTTGTTTTGCATACTGCAAAATGTGTTATGTTACTTTTGAGCTGTAACTTAATTGTTTTTATTTTTAAGTTTTTATTATTTAGATAGCATTCAGAAATGGACCCCAGTGCAAATTTTAGAGGACCTCCTGCAATCTGTAGCCGTGATCCCCAGAGTTCAAGATAGACAGGAGTTTCAGCATATGTTATGACAACTAAAATTTTATCAATAGTACATGTGTCAAAGAAAACGGTAACTATGCAGTTTCTAGATGCCTCTGAAAATATGATTTCTTGTTGAAAAAGTAGTGAAATATGAGTTTATAATTCTTGAGGAAGTTAATTTTAGGCGCGGAAACAGGTTTTTTACCTAAAAATCTAAAAACTAAATTTTTATACCCTTATTATTCTGACATTATTACATTATTCTTTTTAAATTAAAATAATAATTAAAGTTATAATAATTATATAAAAATAAAAATAAATTACCTCTGTCAACGTTCAAGTATGTTATAATGTGTATGACGATCGTTTCAACATAATTATGTCATCTTCAGATATAAATAAAGGTTATAAACAAAAATTTTATAAATTGACATTTTAAAACACTAACAGTGATGGAAAATATGGAAAGGAAAATTTATTTACATGAAGTCACATTTTTCTACATTTTCTGACTTTACCATTTTTTGTTTTGTCGTGCTATAGTAATCACTTTTTTGTACATAAGAGCTATTGTTATATATCATTCTTTTCAGTATGAAATTTGAAATCTTTTGTATATCTTGGAATTTCTATAATAACTTATTATAAAATACTGTGGGAGCTCAAAAATGAAAAGTAAATTTGGAAAAACTTTTTTATGATACTTACACGGTGATATCTTCAAAAAAATTTAAGGTAAGTTTTTATTTTATTTTTGCATCTTATAAAAGATTTTATTTTGAACATTTTGATATATAACATGTTATATATAAGGCCTTGTTTCAATTTATTATGTAATTATCAAAATAAGTCTACGCGACAGCGAAAAATGGGCTATCACTGAGGAGAAAAATGATCATCACTTGTAGGGTTAAAAAAATATAGAAAGATGTGTTTGTCTTGATAATTAAGTTATTCCAGGTGTAGTGGTGTTATCAGCTGGCCTTTGTTTTCTTGGTGTTGTTTGACTTAAAATACTATTAAAAATAAAATGGGATTTAAACTGTAATTTATTATTTAAAATATTTTCATCGTGGTTTTTTTTTTTTGAAGTTATACTTCTTTGCGCCCGTTAGACACTTTGGGATGGGATGTTGGTCGAGAAACTGCGTCACGCTGAAAAGTAAGAACAAATTTTTAAGAACTATCGATTAATCGATTGTTAATCGAAGAAATTTAATCGAAGAAATTACTGATAATGATAATATAGGTGTATAATATAATAATGAAGTCACGTATAATATATTGAAGATAAATATATTGAATAATATTGAAAAATGTCTTATATTTCATTTATATATCCTGTCTGTTTGTGTGCGTGAGTGGGTGTATGAGAATGGCCAAAGAAGTATAACTTCCACCGTGTGGTCCGACGCACACCCAATTGTTTTTTTTTGAGTATGTGCTTTATATATCTAGTATTCTTCAAGAATATCTTTAAAATATACAAACAAAAATCAACATTCGCCCAGCATCTGGTTGACAAAAAACATGATATTAGTGATCTAAATACAGACCTACAAATTCTACATACATGCAGAAAAGAAAATAAACTAGATACTCTTGAAGAATACTAGATATATAAAGAACATACTAAAAAAAAACACAATGAAAATATTTTAAATAATAAATTACAGTTTAAATCCCATTTTATTTTTAATAGTATTTTAAGTCAAAAAACAACACAAAGAAAACAAAGGCCAGCTGATAACACCACTACACCTGGAATAACTTAATTATCAAGACAAACACATCTTTCTATATTTTTTAAAATGTCAATTTATAAAATTTTTGTTTATAACCTTTATTTATATCTGAAGATGACATAATTATGTTGAAACGATCGTCATACACATTATAACATATTTGAACTGTTGACAGAGGTAATTTATTTTTATTTTTATATAATCTTAAAACAGTTCAGGGCTAAATAAACAGTTTTTGAATATAATAATTATTCTTATTTTCAATTCTTTCATCAACCCCAGAGACCACAACTTGTCTCAAGTAGATAAATAGATTTAATTTTTACTTTCAATATGCTATTTTAAATAGTGACAGCAAAACATAAGTGTATATTTTTGTCATGTCGTAAGAGTTAGTGCATCATTTTAAACTGATAAATCATTCACAATTTATTTCTGATATTTTTCGTTTGATATAATCATTAGATCGATATTTGGTTTGTATGTCACATTTCTGAGTAACATGCCTCAATGGATGGTTGACATACCCTTTCAAAGTAAAAATATGCCAACTGAGTTTATATCAATGAGTTTTTGAATAATGACATCATTGTGTAAGTTAATCTAATTAAATAGGCCTCTGGTTTACATAATGTGAGAATGTTTTATTTTATTCGTTTGGCTAATTATGTCTTACTTTTGGTATTTATACACAGATTCTTGCCACAAAATAAAATTTGAAAACTTTGTCTGAAATGGGGTCAAGAATAGGCTATATTTTCATAAAGTATACTTTTTATTCAGCAGAAATCACGTACTGTACACACAAATTTTAAAAACCAGTGTAAAACCTTTAAGTATTTTTGAAATTTAAGTATTTTCGTTTGTATAAATGATATTTTAACAATTTTTTTACTATTAAAATACGTATTATGTATTTTTTCCCACTACATATAAATTTGAAAACTATTTTAGTCTACAACAATAATTTCTTGAGATATAACAGAAAAACTACTTTCAGGGTGAATCACGATAAGCGACCATTACATGATCATTACATATACACAAACTCCTAATCACAAAAAAATTAAATTCACCTATATTCCTGGAGGAGTGACAGCCAGTATGCTGGAGGAGGTAGGAGGAGTGAGCCCTAATTTAATGCAAATTAAGAATTATTCACTATTAATTTCAAAAACGCCGTTTGTAGAGATATAGGTGAATGTGAGGGCTGAATGAGTGTAGTCATTGTTACTACAGTATCTTAGTTCGACATACCTCAGAAAGGACTATTTATTTATAGCCCAATAGGCAGTGCAACTATGGGACCTACAGCTATACATGAAATCCAAACTACATAGTTTTGATCTGATTTTCAGCTAACTGACAAGTCTGACACTGAGTTCTTTTCCCTACACAGCATCACCTTGACTACTATCTAACATGGACACTCCAGACTTCTCTAGTAGTGTCCACGTCGATGGCAACCATTGAGCGGACGCCGTGTCGGTATTAAGAAGACCGAGCATGGAACCTATCGCCTACAATCTCCTACACTCTTTGTCCCCATGTAGCTGGGTTACAGCACTGCGCCACCAGTGCCGACTTTTTTAGTTAAGTAGACCCTGATAGACAATTAGGACATGTTTGGTTAGGACATTAAAGTGCATTTTTGCCAGAAAAAAATAATGATTATATAATCGTGTTTAGCATAAAAAAAACACGTATAATGAACGGAAGAATTGCTGAAAAATAACAATTTTTTTTAATTATGTTTTTTTACTAGCCTAACACATAAGAAACTAGTTTTTCGATTTTTCCGTAAAAACTTAATGTTCTGCAGTTGAAATCAACCTCCTGAACAGATATTAACTTAAGTTATATTTCACAATTTATTTAACAAGAAACAATATTTTTAGGGATAGCAAAAAAGTGCATAGTTATACCTTACTCTCTTAAAACCTGTTATTAAGTTATTCACCGAAGTTGTAACATAAGGTTTAATAATAGGTAGACTTGAATCTTGACTACTGATATTACTAATATTAAACTGTAAGTTGCCCGTTTTAATGTAGGCTGTTTAGTAACTGATATGTACATCATAAATTATGACTATGGCTATTATTCATTATAATTTAACTGCAGCCTAATACACTTATTTATTCAAATAAATCTTATGATATTACACAAATAATCAAAGGAATTGCCCTTTTCAAATAAATGTCAATTAGCAAATTTCGTTGTGTGCTGATTTCACAACAATTATGCTAGGCATAGGACTAGGCCTAATATAAAAGAGGCCTAAGACAAACATAATTGTTTATAAATGTATTTCAACGCCAGTGGCACTTTTTATTGACTATTCAAAAGTTTTTATGGGACAACGGTCCAAACCCATCAAGCTAAATTTGGTTGGACCTCCCGGGATTTTACCTCACAACCCCAACAATTAAGGTTAGTGTACCAAAAGCTGACAGTATAAGGCCATTTGAACCAATTACAATTTTAATTGTAATGTTAACATTAAAAAAGTCCCATTATAATGTATTTATAGTATTATTTGGTTATAAAAGATGTTATATAAGCATCCATTATGTTATTTTTTTAAAATAATAATATTTAATTAATAATAAAAAATTACTTGTTATGTACCTAAAGCTGACACCTCAATTTTGTGTGTGAACCAATAGCTGACAGGTATTTGTGCCAAAAGTTGACACTACGATGATTCCATTTTTAAAAAGACAAATAAGTTAAGTTAACTTGGGTAACTTAAAGTATAAACTTAGGCCTAATTTATGAAACTAAATTAAAATCTAAAAAACAAAACTTACCTAAGTTGTAATCCTAAAATGGTCTTGTATTTAAACGAGAAATCGTGGCCTGGTAAGATTCTTTAACGTATAGTATAAAAAAATATTTAACTTATTTACAACAATATTTACATCAGATTGTTTATAACTTTTAAACTTCTTCATCCTCATTGTCACAGTTTTCACACAAAAAAATCACAATCAGAATCTCCATATGAAGGATCATCCAAGTTGAATTTTGATAAATGATTCTTCGGAATGCATTTTAAATGAACACTATTATTGCATACTATCCACGTGTTGTTAATGTTAAGCTTTTTTTCATTGTTCCAAGAAGCATTGCTCTTCATGCAATTGTAGTCAGTTATTTTAGATTTCTTGCTTGTGCTTTTCTTTTCAATCTCTTCTTTTTTAATTTGTCTTTTTAACATTCTTTCATTTTTCTTTCTTTCTTCGTCCCTTTTCTTATCATCTTTTTTCTTATGGTATTCAACCCATTGTGCGGAGGTGTCAACACTTGGGATCTTTTCCTTATTTCTTCTAATTTTATTCACTTCCTTGCTTGGTTCTGGCCAAAACAATGTTTTTTTGAATGGCGAGGGAATTACCATTTCCCCAGACGATGTAGATGGTAGCGGAACAGAGATTTCTTTTTGTGGGGTTTTATTATTACTGTCATTTATTTCCTGAGATGATGGCTCAGTATAAAGAAGGATGCCGCCATCTTTTAACATTGAATGTATACTTTCTAAACCATCAACCACAGGAATTTCTATGCTGTGGTTTTCTAAAGTGACTTCTTCCAAAATTTCACTTGCTACAGGGTCAAATATTTCCAAATCAGTTGCCTCAGGGCTGTTCAGTGCATTTAAATTAGGCCTAATCTCATTTTGATCATCAATGGTTATTGTTTCTCTTGTATTATCTTCAATGGATTCAGCCACGTCCAGTAGAACTGGCATTTCCATTTGATTTAGGCCTAGTTCATTAGTCATTCTTTTCCATACATTAAACAATGATAGGTCCTTTTCTTCTCCATTCCATTATCACAAATTTTGAATGCCTGTACCGTTTCATTGCCTATGTAATGCTCCAATACATCTAGCGCATTTTTTATATCTAGCTTCTTCTCTGGTGGAAACAAGTTTCTTGCCGGCGGAGGGTCCCTTAGTTCTTTTCGTGCTCTTTTATCTTGTTCTAACTTAGAGTAATCTACAGCACAAGCGTCCCAAGGATGAAGCCCACATTTTCTAAATCCGTTCTGTAAGACTTCGCCCCTCACACTATCGTCAATACATATTTTTAGCAAAGGACTAAAGTGCCTCTTTTTGAGGACAGGGTCCCTCATGTTTTCAACTCTCCAATTTTTCACAGTTTCTTTCCACCCTGACTTTAAGGTTCGAAAAACAGCCACATCCATGGGTTGTAGTAAATGGGTAGCATTTGGAAGCAGAGGTACTAAAATTATTTGATTATCAACACAGAACTGGCTAGTGTGGAGAGTAAGATGCGATGTGTGGCCACCAATGAAGAGGATGACAGGTCTTGAAATATTATTATTTTCAAGCCAAGGATGGAATATATTAGTAATATATTCATAGAAAAGTTCTCCTGTCATCCATCCCGACTTAGACTTTCCCAATGCCCAGTCAGTAGGAGTGCTTTCTGCAATATCTGCTGGAATTCTCACATAACTGTGCACCACCATCGTTGGACCAACAATACCAGCAGCACTACCCATAACAAGAGTAGTTATGCACTCTTTTTCGTCACTGTTGACTCGTTGATACACTTTTTTTGTCCCTTTTCTATAAGTACTTTATTACCAGAAGGGTTTAAAAAAAATGCAGTTTCATCTGCATTGAATATGCGTTCAGGATTTTCTATTCTAATACACTTTCTAAATTATTTGTTTTCAAGTAGTCATATACCTCAGCAAACCATGCTCTTATATTTGCCTCTGTAACATCAGATCTGCTTTTTGTGAGGTTCTGAGCCATTCTTTCAGCAAGTTGTGGCTTCCTTGTTAAAAATCCATTATACCATTTACGGCCAGGCCTTCCGTTTGTAAATGGATTTTCTCTCTTCAGTTCCAATAAAACCCGTTCCACACTGTCAAACAATTGTTCCTTTGTGATTGGAAAATCCGCTTTCGCCATGGTGAAAATCCAATTCACAAGTACAGACTCTTCTTCTTTCTTCAATATAGACTGTCTACCAATCCGGCAAGATACAGGAGATCCTTTTAATTTACTTATCAGTGTTCCACGTGGAACTTTAATGTTTTTCGCTGCTTGAGCATGAGAGCAACCACGTTTAACATCTTCAATTGCCTTCAGCATTTGCTCTTCCGAGTACTGCAAAATCTTCTTTGGTGCCATTTCAACCTTAAATAGAATTAATACATGTAACTTTATGTTTTGGCTATTTTTAAATGTGAATTATGTTTGGCCTATTAATTAATACATTTTAATTAACTATTAATTTTAAATTTAAATGTTAACTTACTGAGAACAATTAAAAAAGAACATTGATCCTAAACCTGACATCAGATGTTCCTAAAGCTGACATGGATAAATAATGGTGTCAGCCTTTGGTACCTAGCATCTTGGAGTTTCATAACCTCAACAAATAAACAGTTTGAGTAAAATCTAACCTAATATGCTGTAGAATGTAAGATAAAAAAAAAATAAGCATGTTCCTAAAGCTGACACCCCCTGTCAGCTTTAGGAACAACACTCAAATTGTGTTCCTATCCCTGACATCCGTGAAAATACAACATCTGTAATTCAAATCTTAAAAATAATAGTACAAAATGATTTGTTATAATAATTTGACTCATATTTGATTCAAACAAAGTATTTTCATTCACATTACAATAAGAACAATGATAAATTCTAACTTACCTCCTTAGCATAACCGCTAAGAATAATCCTTCAATGGCCCTTGTGACTGCAGTGCTCTACTGAGTTTCCCTCCATTTCAACAAGAAACTATTAACAGCTGGTTGTTATATATTGAAAAACACATTAATATCTAAGGTTTTTTTTCATATCACAGCCACAGTGCATGCTGTACAGCTGACCTTATTATTCATAAAAGAAACTGAAAGCGTCAGCTTTTGGATCACTGTCAGCATTTGGTACACTTACCTCAGGCCTATGCTATTCAAAATAGCACATTATACTTTTTTTAAATGCATATAAAGGGCTAACTTTCGAAAGAAGGCCTACGAAACAAATTTTTTGGACGAAAAACATTTTTGTTTGCGAAAATTAAAGTTTTACCATGAGGAAAAGTTTAAAAATATATTCTTTTACTAAAATATAGCATTGTGGGTACTCAAATTGTGCAGAATTTCTTCCTGATCAATAATATGTAAATAGTTTTGAAATCCGACAATTATTAAGAGTATTAGCACCGGAAAAGTGTCTAAGTGGATAAAGTTATATTTGTATAGGTTAGGTTTGATTTTATTAATAAAATCAAACCTACTTAAGTAAGGTAAGTTACATTCTGTTAGAATATGTTTGGAAAGGTTAGTCTAGCTTTATTAATTATTTTTAGATGACCTAATCTCCGCTTTTCCCCATTTTCATAGTATTCCCAGCATTTCTCCCAAAATATTTTGTTAGAACTTTCATAGTTAGCCCATTATATGCATGTATTGAGAAACAAAACTTAAAAAATGCATAATGTGCTAGGCCTGTCCTACATTGAATAATTACAAATGAGAATGTCTAAAGATAGTAAGCCTTGTTTGTAACAATGACTAGACTACATTCGCTCATCTACACTCATCAACTCAATCAAAATTCGTATTCTGGGCCAAGGCTAGTCTTGAAAAAAAATAAATAAGCTAACTATAGCCTTGGCCATTTCTGCCCAAGAATTTGGACACATTTGTTAGATATTACGAGGACACTCAGTATAAATATTACAAATGTAATCTTGGATATCATACCAAAAGATACTAAATTTAGTAGGCCCACTTAGCTAACACTTTAAATTACAGGCAATCTAAAATCTTAACCTATAAATTGTTGAATGTTTAAGTTTTTACCTCTCCATCTTCTAACAGTTCAGATTCCTCCTCCATGATTAATAATAAACAAATATAAATTTATATTATTAGTCAAATACTAGCAATTATAATTATACACAGTTCCCATAAAGGTTCATCCAAGAAGGCAATAAAAGACGCTACTACAACACAAATCTATCATACTTCATCAAGCCTTCTGCCCTGATTCTTGAACGACTTGAACAGAAAGAAAAAAGTTAACATATTCAAACAACATTTTTTTAAATGCTTTAATGAGAATAAAAATTAACATTATTATGACAAAGACATGTAGAGTATGACAAAACGAGTAAATAAGTAATGAGTACCATATGTATAGAACTGTAATACCATTCCAAGTAACTTTAAACAAATTCTCTGTCCAACGGTTAGCACATTTGTTAACGGTTAACAACATCAATCTCCACACAATATCTTAGTTTGCAAAATCGAGGGAAATTAAAATCTTGAGAACGAGGCAATAAAATTCTTTCCCAATTAGATGATCAACTTAGTGTAAATGAGTCTAAAGTACTTGCACTGGGAGAAGAAATCGGTGGTTATTGTACATCATTATGGTACTAATTATTGCCGAAATTCGCGATCGAGCTGGTTGATCAAGAACAAAGAATGTCATTCTCATTATTATTCTTTAAAATGACATTAACTTTTAATCTAAAAATGATTAATTTTATTAACTTCTTGCAAAAATATATTTATGATGTTAAAAAAGTTTCAACACTAACATTTTAGCACTATTTGGTGTCAAAGTAAATGTCTGAACTGTCTTCATTCTTCAGTTTGGCAATAAAGTTAAAATGAAATTGTTGAACCCAGCAAATTTGCAAAACTGAAAGTGCTCTATTTCCTAATAGAGTGATTCCTTAGAGGTGCGGTTTGTGGTATAAAATTCAGTTTACTATAATCTTTAAAGTGATGAATCACAAGCTATAGGCTTATAAAAAGAATATCGACGATAACCTCAACAGGACACCTCCGTTTGTGTGAAATAACAAAACAACGTGCCCGTTAGCTATCGAAATTATAAAACTTTCGAATTTCTATTTCGACAGGTTCGGTTGCAGACATTTTCCTAGTGTAAGCTGGTGTTAGTGTGACAGTGTTCTTAACCGGTGCACTTCAAATGTAATGTGTGTGAATCCTGCAAAAACAAAAAGAATCATATTTATTTATTTTATTCTATTTTTTATTTTATTCACCAACGGCACACACCACTTTACATTGAATGAAATTACAATGATGGCCAACAAAGGCTTAACCGATAATAGATAAATTAGAAATAACAAAAAATATAATAATAACAATAATAATAATAATATTGATTAATAAAGATAACAACAAAACATTAACATGAGCAAATATAATATCAGTCCAAAAGCAAAGTGGACAGTCAAACAAGTAACAACAATAAATAAGTAAATATGTATATAAGACAAAACAGAAGACATACATAAATAAACAGCAATAGCTTTCAAGGAAGAAAACTTTATTCATGTGCAGCAGTAAAGAGATTGTCTCGACTCAAGAGCCAATCTCGTTTCCGAAGCTCATCAGCCGGGGAATAGAACAGAATCTTAAATAATTTGTCCCAGCGTGGTCAAGCTCAAAGAGACGCAGACCTCTGGTGGTTCTGGTAGGAACTTGGAAGTTGATTCTTTCCAGGAAGAAGGGGCAGTTGATTCGGTGGTTGAGGAGTTTGAATAAAAAGATACAGTCAGCCACCCTCCTTCTGCATTCCAGACCCAGAAGACCATTTGCAGCAGACAGCTCATCGACCGGGACCTCACGAAAGTTAAGTCCAGTACGACATCCCACGAACCTGATAAATCGTCTTTGCACAGACTAGAGATGGTGAATATGGCCGAGCGGGTATGGTGACCAAACTACAGGGGTGTACTCAAGTAACTGGCGGACAAGACACCTATACAGGTTCTTGTACATCAGTTACTTCTGATCGGACCCACATCGGCAGCACCTGTTCAAGAGCATCTCGGACCTTAGGGCTGTCATTCGGAACGTCAGTGTGGGTTGGATTCCGATGCTGCAGTGGGATGCTTGTCCACCCGCTCCTTGAATACGTTTCTGTAGTCTGGTCACCACATCAGGTCTGACATATTGACCAACTCTAGTCTATCCAGAAGGGCTTCGTGAAGTTTCTTGGTTATCTTACTTGCTTCAACTACTTCGAGGTCCCTGTTGATGACCTTTCAGCGATGCTCGATCTTCATAGTTTGAAGAAAAGAAGAAAAGTGGTGGATATCTCTTTTCTATTCAAGATCATGAACAACAAAATAAACTGCCCTGAATTACAGTACTAGAAAGAATTCATTTTAAAGTACCGACCCCGACCAGACATCAGCGCCTTTATGATATTGGCTTTGCTGGCAGGAACTACTCATATCATACCCCTATGCCTCAAATGAAATATATAGAAACATGATATGTAGGCTACTTCTGTGGACTTCTCCACTTCCAGCATCCTAGCCGTCAAGCGATTCGCTGCTCTGATCAACCGCCTCAAACAATGAGAGGTGGTGGTTCTCGAGGGTGGTTTTTGTTCTGCTGACTATTTTCCATTTCATGAAATCTATTGCTGTTTTATTTTTGATATTTTTTGCAATGTTTCTATATTACATATACTTATTGTCTTTTCCACGTATTATTAATTTATCAGTGTTTTGTATTCTTTTTACTCAAGTTTGTTGTTATTGTTATGACGGTTTATCTTTGTTAGTTATGGTTTAATGGATTTTTATTGTTGATTACTGAATTAATGGAATTATTGGAGCCATCTATGTCACTATTTGTAAATTGGTGTTATGCCGTTAGTAAGATAAATAAATAAGAGAACAACATTGTGGAGCCCTCCTCCCCGCTAAAAACTCTGATAGCTAGGAGGTATTCTCTCTGGATACAAATACTTACAAAAACAAGTAAAATAAATACAAATACTTAAATATTAAGGAATGAGAATCAAATATCAGGGTTACTGTTTTATATTTACTATATTACGAATACATTAGGTGTATGAGAATGAAATAGTAAGACAATTGTTAAACAAAGACGTATCACCTTCTCTATGGTATCGGCTAGGTAGGTTCCATAGTTGTATTGTGGACGATGCAGGCTCTGGGCGGGACGTTGGACGTACGGATTTGGAAGTGGCGTGAGATAGGACAGTGCTTTGTTGATATCATATGGTATGACTTCACAACATACAACACCGGTTTAAAAAACTATATGTTTACCGATGTAACAGCCACCTTAACTTAATCATTTTTAGTGGCCATTGTTGCCAAACCACTCGAACGCTCTTGAAAAATGGTTGATCTTAGACTTATCTTAGATCCACCATTTTTCAAGAGCGTTCGAGTGGTTGATCTAAAAAAAAAAAACCTTAAAAAGTTTCAGCTTAGAAAAGGTTAATACCTACTGCCGGCGTAAAAACTATCAGTATCCGAGATTGAAGGCTTTTTAATAAGAAACTAAGAGGGCTATGGTCAATTCACACCTTTGTTCTCCTCGTTTAATTAAAGTCGCTTTAAATTGATACGTTTATACTACTCGTATATGTTCAGTCGTTTTTTACTGAGTTCAGCTGTTTATGTCAGACGCTAAGTCATGTTTAAATACTATTTACATTGTTTTGTTTTTGTGTCTGAATCGATTAAATTTGAAATTTAAAGTTTCAGTCAAATTGATTTAAATCAATTTAAAATCACAGAATTTACTTACTCGTATATAAGTAACTAGCTGTACCCGCCCGCTTCGCCGGTCATAATATTGAGTTTGATTTAGAACCTAATAGCTGAAAGAATTCGAGCATTTTTGCTTCTTCTACCAATATTAGATTTTTTAGGAGGCATGTCATAAAAAGTAAACTGCAAAACAAATAATTATTTATTTTTTATTTTCACGTTTCACCACATGTTTTAATTACCGAGGAAAAAAGGTTAACACCAAATACAGATCACCTGATCAAGTAAAAGTAGTGTGTGCTACACTCTCAAGGTGAAATGTAGAACTACAATAAATCAAAACATATACAGTACTGTTGTTGTGAGAACTTCAATCTTCTTATGGCATGTGAAACTACATTAAACCACACAGTCATATGTTTTTTGTAAACAATTCAGATTCTCCTTTTGAATAACATGGGATCTTTAGGAGCCCGTGGGGCGGAACCCTCCATGATTATCCATCCTTGATGCAGATCCATCCATGATTAGTGGATGGATCTGCATCAAACTTCACAGAAACCATCTCGGGAGTATACAGGACAACATCCTAAAGTTTCATGGAGAAAGTAATTAATTTTTCGACCTCTAGAAGCCAAGGAAACGTTTTCAGAAAATAGATAAGAGCTTTTAAAATCACAGATTTTACTTACTTGTATATAAGTAATGTACAGTAACTATACATTTCGTACAGATTACAAAATGAACAAGTAATTAATTTTACGACCCTAGAAGCCAAGGAAACGTTTTCAGAAAATAGATAAGAGCTTTTTCTTGAAAAGTTAAAATCAATGGCGGCGGAATCGGGGGTCAGCTGAAACAGTAGGAAGGGGTCAGCAGAGAGGTCATAGAAGGAACACTGAATGCTAATAATTCTGAGCAAATATAAAAAGGTCAATTTTGATATCATGTTATAATCAATAAAAACACTTAATTTTTATGTGGCTCATTAACTGATCATACATATAACCTAATTTATTTCTCACACAAAAATGTTTAAATGACAACAGTTAGACTGGTATAATATTTCTTGGTTACCAGTTTGTAATGTTCAAAATTCCAACTATTATCAGTGACTCATTTTACAAATTCCATTTTCGTTTATTTATTTATTTTTTTTGCGGTTCATTAGTACTGCTCCGGCAATGCAGTTGGATATTGACTATCATGATATCATTTTTCCGTTAGATTAGCATGAAGATATTTAATGTATGGTTAGATATACAATAAAAAGTTATCTAACATTTTTACTAGTATGTTAAAAATTTACTATAGAATAAATTCCCAATCTTGCTAAGTTTAAGTGCTAGGTTAGTGTAATATGTAATTACCGGGTGTGTTCATTTAAAAAAATTATCCACCCTCATTCCCTAGGGCGATTCCAGACCTCCCCTCGCTTTTGTCGTTATTGACCCCTGCTCCAAACTCCTTCCGCCGCCACTAGTTAAAATTCTGAAATTTAAAAACATATAGAAAATATTCCTGTCGACTATGTTTTGGAATGCGATACATTAACGGGGTTTGAGTAATAAAAGTGTATTTGATGCACAGTGAAAACTAGCACACATTCCGGTACTTTTACTAGGATTATTGTTATACCTGTGATATTTGTGATTAAATTACAATTGCTACAAATTGGTGTAAGCAAAATTGGAAATTAACAAACGGTAGCAAACGACGTATTGTCGAGCATTATTTACAGTAGGAACATCACTATAGTTCGACCACTTTGATTGCGACCTTATTAAAGAATCTGTGTGAGATAAATAAAGATAGCCATTGAAGAGAGACAGAAAATTAGTCTTCTCCCACCATTGAACCGACGTACCACTTTAAAATTTCGTAGTCATAGATACGCAGTAGGAAGCTCCACCTATTACGTCATCGTGCTAGGTGAACAATTACGGGCAAGGAACGTGGAGGGATCTGGAATCTAGCACAGCTGGAACATGGCACAAGGAGGAAATATTCTGAGATAGGAGTGAGGAATCAGCTGATGTAAGGCGGTTTGTGTTATTACTGAGTAATATTGAGGTTATATTATAGTTTGATTTGTTATATTATTGTTTTAAATATATATTTTATTTGATATACTTATAATGTGATTGAAATGTTAAGTGACTAACCTTCAAACTGAAATAATATTTATAACTAATTTCTTTAATAATTTCTTCGTTTACAATTTTAAAATGTGTGCTTTGCTAACTGATCCAGCAAGAATCAGTGATAGCATCAACATATCAGCAATTAATAGTAATCAATTAAAACTCAAGATAGATCAAGCAAGAACGTAATATTCAATTTCAATATTACTATAATTTAAAATGTAATTTTACTACAAAAATTACAATATGCAAGATTATGGCTATATTATATAAACTTTTATAATAATTAATTCAAGCTATTTTCTTCACTTAATTCACTTCAGTTAACTTCACCACCTTATTGTGTCCGTTGACCCCACTCCTAACACTGCCCCTCATGCCAACTAGAGACGGAGTGGTTGACCACTTCCTCTCTGCTGCTAAAACCCCTTCATGTGCTAAATATACTACGCAGGTCGCTTTCAACCCGGCCCGATTATAGTGGTTCGTTACTCCACGGTGCATGAGGGAACTAATATCACCCGCCCTTTTTCATGTAGTAATAGAGTAGTGAGAGGAGCAGATTTGTCTGTAAGCTTTCGTGTCAATTTAGAAAAACAGTAACTCTAGTAATGGGATTAATTTTTAACAATAATTCAGGTGGTGCTAAGGTTAGGCATAATATTAGTGTCAATATACGCATGTCCATGGAGTTAATTTATTATTATTAATTTTTAAAACGCCGATCGTATAGATATGGGCGAATATGAGGGGTGACTGAGTGTGATCGAGATGAACGAGTGTAGTCATTGTTACTATCTGAGTTAGACTTACCTCATAAACTATTGCCAGGGAAACTATGGGACGTACAGCTTTACGTGGAATCCGAACCACGTAGTGTTGGTTTGATATTTAGTTAATTGACAAGTCTTCATTTAGTTCTTTCCTACATAACATCCGAATCTTGACTACCATTCAACATGGACACCCCAGACTTCTCTAGCAATGGCAACCATTGAGCAGAGGCCTTGTTGGTATAAAGTGGACCGAGCATGGGACCTATCGCTTACAATTTCCCAAACACTTTGTCCCCAAGTAGCTAGGTTACAGCATTGCGCCACCAGTGCCGACAGTTCCACTTTACGATATAACTGTACTCCTATAATTTGCATTTGGTGGAGTGAATTAACATTTAACCAAAACTGAGTAAAATTAATACGTAGTAAAAATATACTGTCGTTACTGCATACACCCGTTCTGTAACGAGTTACTGTAATCCCCTAGTTTAATACTAGACGTTTAGGCGCACTCTTTTTGCTGCCCTACATGGCCGCGTACTTTGCTTATCCTTTTAAATCGGCCCTGTATTTCGATTAAGAAAGAAAATGTTTGGGTGTTTTTAGACATACACCCTGTATATATTTATTACTGATATATGTTTCATCCTGTTTCATTTGCATTGTGAAATGAACTATTCTTTTTTGTCATCTTTTCTATTTGTATGGGCTGGCTACGGCCGTTTACAAATTACAATTATTAATTAACAGCCCGAGTGCAATGTAAGTAAATATACAGAATTTTGTAATTTGTTTAAAGTAAACAATAGTTATTCTATTAATGCGACTTACATTTTTATGCTTTTCTAATTTTTTAATGCAGTTGAAGGAAATAAGTTTATTGCGTAACAAATAAACTTATTTTCTTACAGTATCTATCTATTGATTACTCGAAAAAGGCTATGATTACTCTCTGCTTCAATTTAAAAAAAGGTAAATTATCCAAAAAGATGTCAATTATTAATGACTATGACTAGGTTAGGCGTTGTAAAGTCATGTTTAACTTTCTAAAACAAAAAAATTAAGGTAATACAATTCAAAATCCCGCCAAATTGTGCTAAATCTTGTTTTTAAAATGCCTGCATCTTTATTTTCCCCTTCTATATCATTAGTTCTGCGCCTGAAACGAACGCTTTTGGAGTCGGCAGGACTTAGTTTGTTAAGTTTGAGTACAATAGGAAGTTTGTCGAGTTTTGGAGTCGGTATGGATTTAAACACTGAGAAACACAACGAAATGCAAAAACCATTTACTGTGTTAGTTGAAGGAAATATTGGAAGTGGTAAAACATCATTTTTAAGCCATTTTTCGAAGTATGATTCTCTGATTTTGTCTGAACCTGTGGAAATATGGAGAAATGTACAAGGACACAATATGCTGGTAGAGAATTTTTTTCATTCTTTATTTTAGCACACATGACGTGTTTAGCCTAAGCTAATCACAACATTAAAATAGATTAAATAAATCCGGTAACTGCACGTTCTAGATGCCTTTAAAAGTTATGGCATTAAAAAAATAAAGTCAGAGTTTGGGGAGTTTCTTTTTACCATATTTGTGTATACATATACATTAAATAGGTTTGAACGATAGTTATAAACATTTCTTTGTAAGGAAACAAAATTTAAACAAACGTAATAACAAATTGGCTAAATATTTGGAAATTATGCACTTTCATTCCACCTCTGAAAATACGTTTACTTGTTGAAAAAGTGGTGAAATATGATTCATATCTCTTGAGGAGCTTGATTTCAATCACGGAAAACTCTTTTTTTTCACTGAAAAATGGTGTGGAATGAGGAGACTATACCACACAACAGAATTCGAGTATTGAACATACTAGCATTGAGTACAGAAATTTCATGGCCTTGACACTAAGACCATTCCTAGAGGCTCGTATAATAAAGCCAACGGCCTTTGAAGCACGGCTGCACAGACAAAGTCATTGTGGGAATCAACTTTAAATTAAAATTAGAAATAATTTATCAAAACACACTTAAAAATTTATTTTACATTTAAATCTATTTGACAGTGGGTGTAATTTTGCTCACTTTTTATCCTACCAAAATGGCAATGAGTGTAATTATGCCTACTTTGTTCTGATTCAGAAAATAATTTGGGTAATTAAGCACTTTTCTTGCCACCTCTGAAATTACAATTTCTTGTTGAAAAAGTAGTGAAATTATATCTTTTGAAGAGGTTGATTTTTCATCTGCGGAAAACTTGTTTTTACCAAAAAATTGAAAAACTAGTTTTTATAATTATATACTTTATAGGGAACTCTAAAAACATGATTTCCTAATGAAAAATTGGTGATGAGTTTGTACTTTTAGGAGGTTAATTTCAACTGCGAAAACTTGTTTTTCACCTAAAAAATGAAAAAAAACTAGTTTTTATCTGATAGTGAATAAAATCTGCTTTTTAAAACCCTAGATCGTGAGCATCAGGTGAACCAATCTGCTAGGTCCTTTTTTCGGTGTTGCGCAAGCTTTTTTTTTTGTAAAAATCTTAAAAAATACTAAATATGCTCCAAATGTAAATGTTATTATATCGTTTTTCTTCTCTAGAAACTTTACTTTCACATCCAAACTAACAAAAAGAATTAGTAAATAATTACTGTCATGAAAAGATTGAGAAAAATTTAAAATTTTGTACATAAATTATAACACTTTGTTTTGAAAGTATTTGTTTACATTAAATGAAAAAATGTAGAAAGATACAGTATGATCACTGTAGGTAATCAAATAGTACATGTAAACATTAAAAAAATCACTATTGAATAGACAAGAAAAATTTGTTTAGGAAAAATAGACATGTTGTACTCTCAAACACAAATTTTAAATTTTTAGTTTATTGGGAAAAAAAATTTTATCATGGAAACAAAAAATTTCAGTGAAAAATTACGTAACAATCTAAAATTAAGGGATATGTATAATTTTTTTGCTATATGTACTGTATTAGTACAATCTATTAGCTACAAGAAAATGTTAAATATATGAAAATATTCCAAAAAGTATAAAACTTACAGCACCATAAGTCAGCATATGCGCAAATTGTGTAAACGACACTAGATAAATAGTACATATTGTAAACATTATAAAAAATGTGAAATAGTTTTTGGGAATTTTTGAACAGTAACACTTGATAGAACACAGAAATATAAATTCTTTATATTTCTGAATATTTCTGTAAAAATAAAGAATTTATTACAGTAGTGCCATAAATAAGGTTTTCGCGCAAAATAATAATATAGGTACTACGTCGTATTGTTTTTGCGTGGATAAAATAAAAATCTATTCAGATTGCATAAAAATAATACATACTATTTTTATTTTTTTCTAAGATTACTATAAGTAGGCTACACTAATACCATATCCTCCTAGAAGGGGCTTTGTGAACAGCATAAATTATGTCTCGTCATGATCTAGGGTTAAAATCGTTATTTTTCAACAAATGGTTTTTCATTAACCATGTTTTTTTATGCTGAACACAAATAGGCTATATAATTGGTTTTTAGTAAAATTTTTTGTTTCAGCCTGAAAATGCATTTTTTACTGACCTAACCAAACATAACCTAACTTATCATTATGAGTGAATTCGGTTTTGTGCTTAATAGTTGGTGTATACAATGATCGTGTAATGGCCGCTAATTGCCATTCGCTGCAAAAATACTTTTTCCATTATGGCTCGAGAAATAATTGTAATAGACCAAAATAGTTTTTAAATTTGTATTCAGCACAAAAAACATCAAAATAGAAAAAGACGATTAAAATAACATTTAAATGAATGGAAAGATGTCAAAAATACCCTAAAAGTTGTGACATTGGTTTTATTTAAAAATTTGTTGGTAAAGTATGTGGTTTAAATTCGTGATTTGCGTTAAATTTTCGCACCAGGCCTCCGTGGCTTCCTGCCGGCTGTCACTTCGGCGGGGATATAGGTGAATTCGGTTTTGCAATTAATTATTGGTGTATATAATGATCACATAATGGCCGTTAATCCCATTCGCTGCGAGAGTAGTTTTTTAGTTATATCTCGAGAAATAATTATAATAGGTGTAGACCAAAATAGTTTTCAAATTCGTATTTAGCACAAATAAACACATCAAAATAAATAAAAGATGATTAAAATACCAATTAAATGAATGAAAATATGCTAAAAATACTACAAGTTGTGACATTGGTTTTTTTAAAAAATTTTCGTTAATATACGTGATTTCCACGAAATAAAAAACATATCCCATGAAAATACAGCCAATTCTAGATCAATTCAACAAAATTTTCCAATTTTGTTTGGTGGCAAAAACTGCATAAATACCGGCCTGCATATGTGTAAACATTATTTCATGGATACTTGTGTTTCTACCTATTTATTAGTATAGGCTATTATTTATTTGAAACTTAGGCTATTTCAAATGTGCTTATTTCATTTGTTTTTAACAACTGAAGATTAAACTCTTAAAAAACGCCAAGCTAATTTTCAGTAGATGTGCGAAAAACGCCAAGCCAATTTTGACTAAAATGCAGAGTCTTGCTTAAAAATTCACAGTAAATTCATTAATTGTCATAAATTAATGAAATTAGTCTTGTTTTGTTGGTATTGAGTTGTACTATAACATAAAAATAAAAGTTTTAATTGTTGGCCATTTTTTGGTTTTGTTAACAAACAAATATAAATTTACTTTTTTTATTTTTAAAAATTGTTGTACTTTGTAGTATCATAACATACCATAAATATCAAACCACCACATATGTTAGTATTTTATCATATAAAACATTTAATTGTTAGCACATACACAAAATTTGAAGAATTTACCTTGATATATACAGATGTTATGTTGCATTTTCCAGATATTTACATTTTGAGAAAAATCACATGTTATGCCATGGTAACACAATTTTTCATTTGAAGTTCATAAAAAGTATTAAATTGCACTAAAAACTTATACAACAGTCTAATATTACTAAACTAATAAACATTTGAAGAATTTACCTTGACATATACAGATGTTATGTTGCATTTTCCAGATATTTACATTTTGAGAAAATCACATGTTACCATGGTAACACAATTTTTCATTTGAAGTTCATAAAAAGTATTAAATTGCACTAAAAACTTATACAACAGTCTAATATTACTAAACTAATAAAATAAGCCCACTTTTTTATATTTACAGGGTCTACATACAATTTGTAAACAAACCACAAACACACTGAATGGATGAACTGGGTCATCTAACAAAAGTAAACAAAAACAACTTTGGTTCCATAGATAGAGTATAATGCATAGAAAAAATCCAAAGAGGTTAAAATATTTTTCTTTATGTTCCTTATATACTATAGAAAGAGTGTGCCAAATTTCATTGACTTTGATTAATATTAAAGACATGAAAAAAAAAAATAAAAATGAACGATCGATATAGCGATCGTTAGCAGTTTTAGCGCGACTATGAACGATCGTTCATCAATAGAGTTTTGTCAATTATGCAAAATGAACATGTTTATTTATTTACAACACAGCTGTTATTAATTTATTAAAATCAACTCAATGTTTTTTCTTATGGAAAAAAGGAAATTTTGAGGGGCTGTCAGTATCTCTTAAGAATGGAATTTCAAAAAATCCTTTCTTAGTGGGTCCTTTGATACTAAAGCTAACTTCCTTTAAAATTTTGTGTAAATCCGTTTTATATGCAGTATAGATTCAACATAATATTAACAACGTCTCTAAATTTTTCATCGCATATTAGAAATTTTACAAATATGTTTTGCCAGATAACCTCACCGTTTGAAATTAGACCTTCAACTTTTAACCTCAGACTGCATTTATTCATTTAAAGGATAACACCATTGTACAAACACATTTTTCATACATAATTTGTAGCGAAGTAGCTATACAGTAGAACCTCACTTAACTGACATTTACGGGCCATGATGACGTCGGATAAGTGAAAATGTGGGATAATAGAGAATTGCAATAAAAACGCTAATTTTTGTATAACTAAGTACTTTAATGCATTAACTAACACTTTAGTAGTGTTTAAACAATCGTAACTTTGGGTCATAGAACACAAAATAACAGTGATAATAATAAGAAATACAACGTGATAACATTTCAATACAGTATAATGTATAAGTTGCAAAATACATTTATTTAACAATTCCTGAAATGAAAGGTAAATGTACTAAATATAAAACTAAACAATTATAAATTAATTTTATACAGATACACAATTATTGTATTATTTATTTAGTTTAACAAGAGTTTTAATCAATTAATAACACACAAGTCTAAAAATACACTTTTTAGAAGTAATATATGATCCGCTGACACGGTACAGCCCACACTAAAACTGAACGTAATGTCAGACAGTAAGCTACAAAATTACTATGTCTGCTCATTCAAAAATATAATAGCTGACCAGTTACTTATTGCTGTATTGCATTGTTACGTGATTCACATTGTATAAAAGTCAGTTACGGTTTGGACTATATCGGAAAATCAGACGTTTTTCCAAAGGTGATTTTGGGACGAGTATGTCGGTTGAAACGGAATATCGAATAACAGCATGTTGGATAACAAAACTCGACTGTATATGAAAAAAATCAAAAAACATAAAAAATGTATGATAGAGAAAAAATCAAAAAATATAAAAAAATTTAAGAAGAAGAAATTAATTTAAGATACAGTTAAAAGAATGATAAACCAATTACTATTAAACAATGACAATAAATTAGTGGCTACATATTTATAGTAGGACTTTAACTTAAACATAATTGAAAAAAAAAAAAAAAACTAATTACTTTATAAAAACTAAACAAATACAAACATTCAAATTACAACTCAGAAAATCAACAAAGGACACTCACTCGATAAGTTAACAACAAAACAATTATATATGTGTCACATAAATACCAGTACAAAACAGAAATTATAAAAGGGCACTCACTCAATAAATTAGCATTTTATGTCTAGTATCTAAGTATCCAGTAGAAGTAATAACTTGACAAACAGAGACACAGAAATCAGAATAAACGAAAGTAGGTTGATTAGGGGGATGTATACACAACCAATCAAAAAGTGGTGGGATGAAACAGTGTAAGAATTCGTGTGCCGTTGGGAATTATAAGTTTTTTGAGTCTTCACAATTTGGGTGATGTAAATGTACAGTAAGCTTGGTAAAAGATTGTAATATTTTCATAAAACTTTATTTAAAGTAATGTCATTTTACAGCTTCATTTTAATGATTTGCTCTATTTTTCCATGAAAATAATATTTATTTATTTAAGGAACTGATGTATAAAGACCAAGCTAGATGGGGTTTGGCTTTTCAAACTATTGTTCAAAAGACAATGCTTGATCTTCATATCCGCCAGACATCAAAACCAGTGAAAATGATGGAAAGATCTATTTTTAGTGCCAGGTAAATTGATACAAATCTGAACTATAAGAATTTTTACCTTCTTTTGATAACAATGTTTTCTATTTGTCAAAAGTTTTTATTTCAAATTTCATAGTATTTAATTAAAACCAGTATGGACTTAGTTTATGTATAGTATTAAATATAAACTTATAAAATAGAATAACTTCATATTCATTAGTAACACGCCAAATGAACATAATCATTAGTAAGACGCCGATCGTCAAGAAACGAATACGAGGGCGAATGAGTGATGAGTGTAGATGAACGAGATTAGTCATTGTTACTAATTAAGGTCGATTGTTCCTCAGAAAGAGCTACGGCTATTTATTATTAGCCCAATAGCCAGGGCAACTAAGGGATCTGATTTTGTTGGTCTGATTTTCAGCTAACTGACAAGCCTAATACTCAGTTGTCTGACACCCCTTACACAACATCTGAACCTTGACTACCATCTAACATCGACACCCAGACTTCTTTAGTAGTTATTGAATTGTTAAAAAATTCCCTACTCATGTGTAGCGTCATTTTAAAATGCGAGCATTTGGGCATCACCCTTAAATACTACACAATATATATATATATATATATATATATATATATATATATATATATATATATATATATATATATAGACATTTTATTGCATCATTATAAGCCATTTTAAAATTGATGCTTCAGGTGAATTTTGACAGTTCGACACTTGATATTTAAACAGTCCTTATACTGCGACAAAGGCCATGTTAATATGATGATACAACATTTTTATCCATGGCAGGCTGTTCACTGCTCAGTCTGGCACAGCTTATTGAAATAACGGTGTCAAAGTAAATACTTTTACTCATTTTTGGACATTCATTTACTGAATCTTTAGTAAGTAGGCACTGACATTTATACTTTATTAACTACTAGCTGTACCCACCCGCTTCGCCGGTCATAATATTGAGTTTGATTTAGAACCTAATAGCTGAAAGAATTCGAGCTTTTTTGTTTCTTCTACCAATATTAGATGTTTTAGGAGGCATGTCATAAAAAGTAAACTGCAAAACAAATAATTATTTATTTTTTATTTTCACGTTTCACCACATGTTTTAATTACCGAGGAAAAAAGGTTAACACCAAATACAGATCACCTGATCAAGTAAAAGTAGTGTGTGCTACACTCTCAAGGTGAAATGTAGAACTACAATAAATCAAAACATATACAGTACTGTTGTTGTGAGAACTTCACTCTGCTTATGGCATGTGAAACTACATTAAACCACACAGTCATATGTTTTTTGTAAACAATTCAGATTCTCCATTTGAATAACATGGGATCTTTAGGAGCCCATGGGGCGGGACCCTGTGGACGGATCTGCATCAAACTTCACAGAAACCATCTCGGGAGTATACAGGACAACATCCTAAAGTTTCATGACGATCGGTTGGATGGTTTGGCAGTGCATAAACTTCAAACATATATATACAAACATCCTCTTTTATAAATATAGATATTCTTTAACTCCATATGCAGTAAGACATACAATTTTCAGTACTACATAGCTTGTTTTTAAGTTTTTGCTGCTGAAGTATGCTAACCTGGTTCTGTAGCTGCTTACTCTCCCGTCCCAGAACGCTGCGTATTTTACAGAACAGACTTTGCTTTTCTTCAATTCAGGAAACATTGCTACTCAAAATCTCTGGCTTTTGTTTGAGTAGGTCAACAGAACTCTGCACCTGGCCCACCTTGCCCTTCACCTCTTTGATGACGAGGCGTGACACTATACTTTCCATGTGCATGTAGTCTAGAACTGGGAGGAAACGCCCCGCAACCAGATAAGGATGAAACTGATAATTGAGCCGCACCTATCGGTGACTAGATAGCAACTGAATTTACATATTACATAAACAATTTAAAATAAATTTCATAAGGTTTAGAGTTAAAGTGAAGCATAACGATATTATAGATGGGCTTATGGATTCAGTCAACAGTCAAATGGAACTTGGGTGTGTTCTTATAGTTTTGTAGTAGTGTTTCATGTTCTTGTTATATTGTAGCGTTTTTAAATTGAACAATATTTACAGATATTGTTTTGTGGAAAATCTTCATCGTAACAAAGTGCTAGCGTCACCAGAATATGCTGTGCTGGATGAGTGGTTTAAATGGATCACCAAAAACATAAACTTCAGAGTTGACCTTATAGGTTGGTTAAGTTTGCAATTATGTTTTGCTTTATTGGTTTATCATTCAATATAAATACTTTACTTATTAGTTTTGTTTCATAATACCACTTACCTTGTTTAAATACAATGCATTTAATGTGAGTCAACTAGATTCTTATTTCTAATGAAACTTGAATAAAGAAAACTTCACTTTCTCAGGAAAAATAAGAATAAAATGTACTTCTCAAAGCTAAAGTAAAGTTTTCAAAGGATGCAGCACCTAAAATCTTGAAACCATAGGTTGAAGTACTTTCAATCATGACAAAATAAATCTTTTTGAATATTTCTAACTTCATACTTTAAGTTAACGTCATTGGATTCAGAAAATATCCTATGAAAGTAATTTTTATTTTTGAAGTCTACTTGAGATCGGAACCGGAGGTGGTATACCGTCGCATGAAAGCAAGGGCTCGTAATGAAGAATCAGAAGTACCTTTACGTTATCTGGAACAGCTGCATCAAATGCACGAAGATTGGTTGTTTGACAAGACTTCTTTCTCCTGCCCAGCACCGGTAAATATATTGTTTCCATGATTGTTTGAGTTGTTTTTGAGTTTACCTGTAATAAATCGAATAGATGATAATTAAATCTGTGTACTTTTCCGTCTGAGTATTAAACACAATAAATCTTTATCATTTAACGCAGGAACTGGTTGAAGCTGGTATAAAACATGGTTCAGGATATCAGTTAAATGGTTATGGCCTATAGAACAGTATCAATTTTAGGATCAATAAAAATAAAGATTAAAGCAAGTAAATATAAGTAATGAAACAGTCAATGACAATTTATTATTATTCATTCAAGGGCCACGTGAGACCTCTCGTAGTGGAGTTTTACATGTTAAAACCACAGACTCAATGCGCTAACTGAACTATGCATGATTTTAACAAATATTTCTCTATAATTTTGCAAATACACAACTTTTGAGACCTATTGTGATTTTGAATTCCAAAATCTGAACTTTTGACCCCTTTACTGTGCAATAATTGTGCCAACAAGAGGATTCAAATGATGTTAAAGTGAAGGATTAAAACAGAACGAATGCCCAGTAAACTCAAACTGAATCCAGGCAATGGATTTCAAATTTGTTGTGTATTTCATACTGTTATCACAAAACATAATACATCATTTGCGTTGAAATATTTGCTGCTAAACTTAGTTTTGTATTTATGAAGACTTTTTGTAGCTATGGTTTACATTTACAACATGTTTTGTTCTTTCTTGTGTGACTGATTGTGTAACATTTTTCATGTGACTAATTAAAGGTTAAGCATCTTTATGGAGAGCTGCCTGATGGTGCTACAGATGTTTATGGAGAGGATAGTGCTACAGATGTTTATTGTGCTTCCACTCAGGGCTGCCAGGCATATGGTTTTATTGTCAATCCACCTACGTCGTGGCCTTCTTCCTATAATTCCTATCTGTATTCCATTATTCTTGGTATTCTATCCTCTTCCCATTCTCTTAACATGCCCATGCCACCGTTTTTCAATTCTTTTTCCCAGGCTCTTTTTGTCTTACCCTTGATTGCTCTCAGAAAACGCAATTCGCCCGCCTTATCCTGCTCCAACTTCTCTATGTCATCTTCAAATTCTCAGCTGCATATTTAACTGCAAGAGCATAATAACTCTTATACACTATTGATTTAGCTTTCCTTGGCACTCTCTTATCCTGCACCAGGTGTTTTAACACTTTTATAAAATCTAGCTCCTTTCTCCAAACTAAGAGCAATTTCCTGGTCAACTCTACTAAATAGTGCTTCACTGTTTGTAGGTAACTTGACAGTGATCTAACTGATGAGTTCAAGTTGGATAACTTGGCATGTCAGCTGACTGACTTATTCTTGTTGCAGGTTGTGGTTGTGGATGCTAACAAAGATCTATCACTCATGGCAGAGGAGTATGAGAAATGTGAGTCAGCTATAGTGTCAGTTGGCCAATCGTTTTCATTTAACGTCTCTTCTTACCAGAAAGGTGTTGTACAGTCTCCCACCAACATTATTTTATGAACCGTAACTCTGGTTGGAGACTTCTAAAATTTGAAGTTGTTTTTGATCTCCAAAAGTTTTTGTCGGTTGTTGAAATATGTTTTGATAGTCCTAATCTGCTTTGTCAAACAAGGCTTGGTCTTCAAATTAACAGTTTACGATAAAATTTGAAAACCATTGAGTAACATGATCTTGCTGTAATGGAATCACTATGAAAGTAAACATAGCTTAACAGTAATATAAGCCTGTTGTAAATATCAGTAAAGTTTGCTTGGAAATAGAAATTAAGTTAACTCTGTCTTAAGTCACAGTGAAAGCAAATATTTAATAAAATGTAATAAATATTAGTTTTAATGCTATCACATAAGCAATATGATTAACATTTCCACAATTTGCTTATTGGCGTCTTATAGAAATATCTGAAAATCAAATTTTTTGCAGTGTGTCTTAACATTCCTTGTATACATAAATAATTTATTTTGTTTTCATTAATCCCATCCATTAATCATGTATTAACACATTTACATATACTAAGGCCTAGGTTACAACATTTATCTAGACTGTCTCATAATGTTCAAAATCATATACGGTCCCTTAAAGATTTTAATGAAGTCATTTTTTCCTATTAAACTTTAATTAATTTTATTCTTAGTTTATTGTAGGAGTTGTAATTGTGATGTAATTTATCGTTTTATTACTAATTAGTTGATTAATTGGTTTGATTTGTTAGCACTGATATATTAAACCATAAATCAGTACCATTAATTTAGAAATGATTTAAAACTAATCATTTTAAAAACCAAGGTCTCAACTAACTTTATTTTGATTATCTGATTTCAATAACTTTCATAAAAATAAAGATATCAGTCACCTGCTATTAATAAACGTGATTTTAAAGTTATTGCTCTTGAATGATACCTGAAGTTACTGCTGTATTGTTAGGTGTAAATAATATAATTTAACAGTAGTATAGTTTGTGATAAAAGCTTTCCTTATATACCAATTAATAAGCTATGTTGATGTCAAACATCAGTTCAAATTACACATTTATACTTACTATATTGTTATATTTATGTACTGTGAATGCTTACATTAAGATTTTTTTATGTTTAATAAATATTGTATATAAAATGATGTTTTAATAATTATGCTTTTCACAGTATTATTTGTCATTTTTTGTACTATATCTAAGTAGACGTTTTATTTTCCTAAAGTTATGGTTTTACATACTGATATGCTTGAGTTTAACGCTAGTACCATTGTATGTATTTGGGTGGGTGGGTGAGTCAATACCATGGTACGTGTATTGGTGGGTGGGTGGGTCAATACCATTGTATGTGTATCTGTGGGTGGGTGGCTCAATACCACTTTACGTGTATGGGTGGGTCAATACCAATGTACGTGTATGGGTGGGTGGGTGGGTCAATACCACTGTCCGTGTATGGGTGGGTGGATGGGTCAATACCACTGTACGTATACGAGTGGGCCGATTGGTCAATAACACTGTACGTATACAGGTGGGCGGGTGGGTCAATACCACTGGGTGGGTTGGTTGGTCAATAACACTGTCTGTGTATGAGTGGGCGGATGGATCAATAACATTGTACGTGTACGGGTGAGCGGGTAGGTCAATACCACAGTTCGTGTATGGGTGGGCGGGTGGGTCAATACCACTGTTCGTGTATGGGTGGGCGGGTGGGTCAATACCACTGTTCGTGTATGGGTGGGTGGGTGGGTCAATACCACTGTTCGTGTATGGTATGTAACAGTTATACAGTAGCCTGCCTCCTGTTAATAGATTAACACCACGTAATGCCACCGTACATGTATGGGTGGGTGGGTGGGTTAATGCCACCGTACGTGTATGGGTGGGCAGGTGGGTAAATGCCACCGTACGTGTATGGGTGGGTGGGTGGGTTCATGCCACCGTACGTGTATGGGTTGCTGGGTGGGTTAATTCTACCGTACGAATATGGGTTGGTGGGTGGGTTAATGCCACCGCACGTGTATGGGTGGGGTAGGTTAATGCTACCGTACGCGTATCGGTGGGGTGGGTTATTGACACTGTACGTGTATGGGTGATCGGTTGGTTTAATGCCACCATACGTGTATTACTTTTGTGATTTCAAATGTGTTATTGGTGTTATATGAAACCTCTTTTCTTGAAATCTCGGAAAAGATATGTCTGAACGGGTAAAAGACAGAACTGATTAACTAGAGCTGTTTCAGAAAAGTAGTGATACCGAGAAAGGAGAAAGAAATCCCAGAAAAGGATACAGAAAAATTATCATTTTAAAACCTGATGAGTCAATTTGTCGAATAATCCTATGTACAGAACATCGTTTTTAAAATCTATGTATGATCTTAATTAGATAAACAATCTTTTACTTTGATATTTTCGTCTATAAAATATTTATGATTTTGTTGGGAATCATATGGTATGTTTTAGATTCCATGTGTCAGTTTTTGTTGTGGCCAGTGACCAGACTTGTTTCTGCGTTCCTAGTTTAGGACTGAGGATAGTGGATTCACATAGTCCTCTAACGTTAACGGCCTGTTCACATACTGCCACTGAAAAATTCAAATCACAACCCTCATACAGTTTAACAATGAAGTTGGTTTTTTCCTTTTTTCATATTCATATTCAAGTTCATTTTTCATGACTATATATTAGTAAAAATATCAAAACGTTTGTTT
The DNA here is from genome assembly GCA_035578905.1 of Stictocephala bisonia. Classification (NCBI taxonomy): domain Eukaryota; kingdom Metazoa; phylum Arthropoda; class Insecta; order Hemiptera; family Membracidae; genus Stictocephala; species Stictocephala bisonia. The sequence goes on from JAQJVL010000021.1 coordinate 681,778, forward strand.
TTATGGGCATTAAGTTAATGTGTAGAAATTATAGGTCAGGTTAAGGCGGTTCGGCCAGCATTAGGGACAACTAAATTCCGTTCAAAGCGCTGACTGTACGTCTGACCGTGATCTACTCATACACAGACAATCAACCCCTCCCCTTCCCTGGAATGGGTGGAGTATAATTGCAGGAAGTCATTTAAGCGCGATCCTGCAAGTGCTGTGTCTCGCTGTACATGTGCATAGTGATTGGATTGTAGTATAACATGCGGGTAAAAGTACAACCAAAAGTTGAATATATAAAGTTATAAATTTTGTAAATTGTGTGGTATTAAAAAACATAAGATGCCAAACACAACATGGTATTCTCGTCTAAAAGCAAACATATAACATTAACTATTTAAAATCAAATTTACTAATTTGCAGTAAAATTATGTAATGTCTTGTGAGGGTCTGTTTTTAAAATTGAGAATAGTCGAGAAAGTAGTTTCCTAATTCTATATGTACCGAGAAAGCCCAAATTCACATCTTTGAGGCTATGTATTTATAACTATGAACATAATTTTAATGAAAGAACTACTTGAGGGAGGCATTTAATAGCTGATATAAAGTCATTGAAAAGGAAAAAAAATCAAAAATTTGTTTGACCAAACAGCCTTAAAAGACACTAGGCCAGGAATTAGTAGGAGAGATAGGATATCAGCAAATTTACTTAAGAAGATAAGTCCACTAAACCACCGTTAGTAGTAGTAAACAAATACAGTAATAACACATGTTTTACAAATTTGTTGTGCCACTGGCACTTTCTCCAGGTGAGTAGAGAGAGAGACTGACAGCTTCACTACACTCTCTCTACTCACCTGAGGAAAGTACCAGTGGTATTGAAAATTCGTGTGATTATGTGATTCTTTTGTGTATGTTACTACTACTCTGGTGTTAGTGAACTTGTCTTGTGTGCTGATGTTCTATCTCTCCAATATACTAATGACTTAGCTTCAGTGATTTGTAAAATTAGTGAAACATGTTATCACTGTTGTACAATAATGAAATATTTGTGGTCAATTGAAGGACCAATCACCTTGAATAAATGTGTTAGTAACTTTACCATAATCACATAGAACCTTGCTTTTGATGTAAACATTCAATGCACATAGGTCTGATGGCTTCTTTTTATTTCTTGAGGTTTTTGGAGTCCTTCCAAACTAGTCTTCTGGTCAGTTCTGGAACTGATCCAATGCAACAGCCACAAACCCGACACACATAATTGACACTTATCTTGCAACAAAAGTCAACTTCAAAAATTAATTTAGAAAGGCAATCAACCGCATATATAACTGAATAAAAAGGGGTTGTATAATGAGAACTAAGCTTTAAAGATAAAGAAGAGAAGAGAGCATTGGTTATGTTGAGTAGTGTAATAGAGGAAAAATGAAAGAAGAAAAATGAACAAACAGGAAACAGCAATGATGTCATCTAACATGGTGGATAAACTTCTGCTTTGGTGTACAGAATTATAAACAGATTAAAATTTATAAACGTATAATAAAAAATTATAAATTGATACGAATACGTAACTACTGTATTTTTCTTTTACTACTACTACTACAGTGTTAGTGGACTTGTCTTCTTAGGTAAGCTAGCTGATGCCTTCCTCTCCTAATATACAAATATGTGTAAACATTATAACTTTGATATCACAAAACCTAATTATATTTTATGCAAGTATTAAATATTCTTTTTGATTAGTACTGAAATGAAAAATAACAGGACATTTTCTGAAAGCAAGCTAAATTTGATGAGTGGTGTGAACTTTCATAATTTTAGTAGAAACTGTGTCAGAAAGGAATATATTTATCAATAACAAATTGTAGAGGGAGCCACTGTAAAGTGTCAGTACTTTTAGTTGGATCTGATGCAGAATTTTGTTTATCTTCTCATATCTATAGAGTATGGTTTGTAGTCAGCTACCATTTGAAAAGGTTTAAAAGTCATGTTCTATCAATAACAATATATAGTGATCTTCAAGCCATTTAAGACCTGCCTCACTGATTCTGGTTATGTTAGTGAATCCTTCCGTAAAACAGCGCAGGGGGTGCTCCATAACTAATTGTTAAAACTTATCTAGTGTCTATCCCCATCCGTATAACTAGTAGTCATTTGTCCACTCCAGTTAGAAAGCCATTTAACAATTTCCATTCCCTACTAAGGAGGTCCATCCCGACTACAAGTATTGACATATCAGTAATAATGAACTTGTCTCACATGTGTCCTGTCTCATTTATCACTATGAATTGTATTCATACTTCGTCTGGAACTCGGACCGTGTGTCCTTAGCCAGGTGATTCAATGGTTGCAATCTGATGAGTCAAAGCCTGATTACGTGATCAGCGACGGAGCAGGGGCTGGCAGCATGTAACAGATAACAATCTGTCTGCCACTCTTGTTTGATTTTGTCAGCCTATCCATTTAACTACATATGTAAATATGTCACTTGTCAAAGGGTTTCAACATGAACTTTGATGAATTAAGGCACTTAGCTCTAAGGCTGGTGCTTATTTCACCTGGAACTGTCAAGCATTTTTGGTCGTTTTAAGGTTTTTTTTAAATTAATAAAAATTTTAAATACAATGTGTTATGCATCATTTTAATCAGAAAGATATTTATAATAAGATATAAAGCTGTATAAATAAAACACCAAATAATTTTCTGGTGGTCCTCCTGATATTTTTGTTTATCTTTTTTAAAACTTTTGTAAACTTTGTAGGCCTATAAACAAAAAACTAGAAGTCCAATGAAGATGTGTTAAATATAATAAATATTCTGAATTTAATAACAAAAAGAATAATATACAATCGTCAGCACTTTGTTCTACCATACTATTATATATTTTTAAAAATGTACATATATACAACTATACATATATATATAAGTTAAATTGGCTAAATCATTATCAATATCACCTTCTAAATCAATATTACTCTCATCTTTATTGTCTAAATCATTTAAATATGTTCTAATTGCACTGTTTTTACTTAATTTACATAAAGCAAAACACAACAAAAACAATTCACGTATGACATATGTCAGAACAAAGTAAACCAACCTGAATGTGACTTACTTTCTTGCTGCTAACCTGATTAGCTGGTCATACGAGCTACTATTTATGAGTGATATATTTAAACAATCCCTCCTCTTTCAAAATATATCATACCAAAGACAAAAAAAAACTTACAAAATTAGAGGCGCAGGGGGGAAATTAGCAAGCATTTGAGAATATGATCGTGATGTTGCCAGTCCCAAAACAGGAAATAGCATCGTGATCCGTACCAGCCTTAGGGTTAATGTACTGTAGAGCTTTTGTAACATGTTGATAAGATGAAAAATGAATTATTACAAACTAAGCTTGGGAAAAGTTTTGTCAGTACAACCAAATAAACAAGAATAAAGTGTCAAATTCCACATCAATATATCTTCCACCACAAATGTATGGGCGGGAAGGTGGGCCAATACCACCGTAGATGTATGTGTGGACGGGTGAGTCAATACCACCGTGCGTAATTAGGTGGGTGGTCGAGTTAATACTACCACTACATGTATGGAGAGCGAGTTAGGTATAAAAAGTTAATTGCTAGTTAATGGATGCTTTTATCATATATCAAATGGAGTTAGGTAGTTTTTTAGCCTATATAATGTTTAAAGAAATTTATGTTTCATGCTCTAACGACCAATAGTTAGTACACTTGTCACTTAATACTTTCGAAACACAGTAAATCTTTGGGGTTGGAAGATCACACATTTCAGTTAATAGTTTTGTGATAAAATTAAGAATATTCAGAACGGTTGATCTGTAGGCTAAATCTTTGTTTTTGTAATTTGAACGTGAATTTAACCCAAGGAATGTCAGTGTTAATAACCTCCAATGTCACAATATTTTTAGTGATTTCCAAAACTTAAAAAATCGCTATAAATTTATTAATAACATTTGAAGGATCAAATTAACATTATTTTTATCTGAAAGAAATGCATTTAAAATTTTAATAATGCAAAAATTACCGATCTTGAGGCGATCAACATTCCTTGGGCTAATGTAATTTTACATTCGATCAATGCTAGAAAAATCTTCAAATAAAGGTCTGAGGTAAAACTGTCCAGTTTGCAACAGATTGAAATGTCAGTGGTTATTTTTTGTCAATCATTGATAAATATAAACTAAAATACTTACATGTTCTTTTCAGTCTTCAATCAATGAATTGAAAGGTGTAAGAAAAGATCTGTTTGAAAGCCTATATTTGCTTTATTCCTTCAAGGATTATAACAAAACTCTTGACAGTCTTTTTGTTAACAACTAATTTGTAATAGTTTACAGTTTGGAGCTTGTTGCACAGACCTTACATCACTTTTACAACAATTTATTCACATTTATTAGGCCATTTTCTTTATATTTACAGACTTTTAACAGATTATTTAAAACTCTGTGCCTCCTTTATTTTAAGTTAATTGCTCAGCAGTTTTGGTTTCATTTTTTAATTCTTAATTTTCCAACTCATGTATAACTTCTTCCTTGGAAATAGTGAAAATTGTTTGAAAAAAAGGAAACAAAATCAATGGTTCTAATGTATTGTTTAGAAGTCAGTTTAAGTTTTAATTACAGTATTCTCTTTAAATATCTATAACACATTGAACAAAAATGGTAAATAGAAAGAACAATATCCATACTAAAAAGAGGAAGCACAGAATTACACTTTTCCGTAAATTCTTAAACATTAACAATATACTTAAGACTGTGTTTTTTTAGTATAAATAAGAATGAAAGAAATTATTTCAAGGTATATCTTAGAAAATAAAATCATGAACTCACAAAATTTAAATTAAAGGAGCCTGAAAATTAAGTATAACAGAGTAAAAATAAAATATTTATATATTTAACAATATAAGTTTAAGGTTTGAAACATGAACTTTTATGAATTAAGGCACTTATTGTAGTGCTTTTGTTAACATATTGATCAGATATAAATTTGATACAAACTAAGCTTGGCAAAAGTTTTCAGTACAACTAGCAGGAACAAGAAACATGTATCTTAAACTAAATAAGCAATAAATCTTTGAGTAGGATGATCTCAAATTTCAGTTAATATGTTGTCATTATTAGAATATGCAGTACGGTTTATCTGTAAATCTTTGTTTTGACAGTTTTCTGGTAAGAGAAAATACATTAAGCAAGGCTAGTTTGAATACAGCTGTTTGCTTTATTTTTAATTTAATGTCCCAGGAAGAAAATTGCCACTATAAAGTGGCATTGGCCCTTGGTATGTGGGGATTGGCAATAATTGAGATACGTAAAAATATGCATAATTGAAATATAATCGTTGTTTGTATCACTAAAATGTAAAAAGTTGTCATACAAATACATAATCGCTTATTACGAAAATAATATTTTGTGTACTTTAAATCTAAATAGTTATGATAATTTCAATTGAAAGAAAAAAGAACGGATATTATTTGACATACATTCAACAATAGTTCCTAGATATGAAGTAATGGAGGTCAGTGCAACAAGATCCATCCGACAGATCACAGAGCTTATATATATAGTGGAGCCCCCTCCAAGAAGCTTTCCGACACTCGTTTTTCATTAAAACTAGTTAATAAGCAGCCACTCTCTCAGCAATGAGCACTTTTGGTAAAATAAGACAGAAATACTGCCCTAGCTCAACACAAGTACAAGCCAAAATAACCTCTAAAATAGAAAACTCCTAGACAACTAGTATTGTAATTCGCTTGCTTTATACAGCGGGAACTGAGGGAAGCGGCAGCTGATATGCAACACCACTGCCCTCTAGCGAACATGAGTTTATCTTTCCCTGTCAATATCTAAGACTGAATGATCAGAAAGTACCGTACTACAAACTGCAATCAAAATTAACCAGTTATAGTTTTTTAATGCTGATACGTTTAGGACTAACGAAGCAGGAAACGGTCCTGATTCTGAAAAATATTTGAACTCCTAACTAACCTTGGACCTGAGGGAGGTTTTTGGTTGGAGTGATGTCTTCCCATTACGAACCACCACATTTAACAGCCCTTAAAAAAATCAAAAGATAAAAAACCCAAGTTCATTTAGACCTAGTATTTTAATGCTGTTTTATCAGGACAACACGCTTAACACATTGGAGATATTTTGTCGTGTTTCCTTAAACTCTATTTTCAAGATAAGATTTTTACTAAAACAAAATAAATGGAAGATTTACTAAGTAAACAATCAGTTAAAAGAAAATTCATTTGAACATTTAAAACTAAATATTCCCCAAAAACTTTGCAAATGGTAAGTGTTAATTCCTTAACATGAACAAATCAAATCAAATCAAAGTTTATTCCCAATATTACAACACCTTTTTTTTACAATAAATACAAGATAATTAATAATTGGTACTTACATCTATACAATTATTTATGGGAAATGAGCTTGCATGGGCAAGTCTGCCTGTGCGCAGGCCCGAGTTGTATACAATTTATTGTCGTAAGATTTGTAATGGGTAGGTTTTCACCCACCTATCAACTTGCCAGAATTAACAACACAATGATTTCTTTAAACATTGAACTATGGACTACGAATGACAGCAACAAAATGACAGATGGAGCGTACGATAACAGAATAAACAGAACAATTTTACAATCATTACAAACGCATCTTCAGATTGAAAATTTACAAATTCCATAATTAATTAAGAAGAAGGTTTTATAACTAACAGTGTGTTTAGTTTGTTGTGTTAAGTTTCTTGTTGAATTGATTGATTTGAATCTTACCATGAAAACAGAGTTCAGAGTGTTTATAAAGTTAGTCCCGGATTAAAGCCAATTCAATTGACACTAAGAATTTAAAATCTTTTCTAAATATTGAAAACATGAAAACAACATTTTTGAAATGAAAGTGCAACTTAGTGTTTGCAATAATAGGGTTTCATGGTAGACGCTAATGTTGTTTTGATCCTAGTTACAATTATATATGTTTTTGTGTCTGTTACATACGTTAAACGTATCATTTTGTATAAGCTGTAGAGAACTGAAGTTGAGGAAGCGTAACTCAAGTTACCTTTACAAATCAGTTGTAGTTCTTGAGTTACTTCGTTCTTACAGCTTAAGTTGTCTTTTTAAAAAAGGGTCACTGAAACAATGCTCATAAGTGTGTATTTACATATTGGTTTGACAGGATAGGCATAACGGAATGTAAATACTATGTATACATTTTTGCTTCAAATTTAAAAAGAAATTAAACCTGACATTGATGTTGCATTTTTTTAGGAAATGAAATATTTTATAGCAGGTTGTTTGATTTAAATATATTTATAGCTTCTATTTTGAATAAGCTTAAAAGCAATTTTTCGTTTAAAATTAGCCTGAACTTAATAGAAAACATATTGTATTATATGAGATATTAAAGCAATTTATATCTTTTACCAAATAGGATCTTGTTCAAGAAATTACAAAAAAAATTAGTTTTGCATCATACGTCCGCTTGGTAAAATTTTGCTTGTCTTTTAAATATATATAATATGGTGAGGAATTTCAATAGCGAATAGATGTTTAATTTGACAAAGGGAAAGAGAAACTCATGATTGAGAGCCCAGAGAGAACCTTCCACACATTTAAGTCATAAACTATAGAAGTATAAATAACTGAAAACCCACAAAGCTCAAGAAGATGTATGGTAAGTTTGCGTTACCTAGCAAACAATGGAAATAACAAACAATAAACTGACTAAACCTCAACAAGGGTAAAGCAGAAATATTACATAACAAGAATTCCTTTATCTGAAACAACAGTTATATACTCAAGATATTATATAAAAACGTTAACATATAATAAATTACTTAAACATCTGTTTGTTTCTATGTTATATTATCTATGATAAAAATTTGCATAATTTACATCATTATCAACATCACAATGTATGATGTAGTAAAATACATTAAACTAAATATATATTTGCATCAATAAGTGATTCAACATTTCTTATAGTATTGCTTATTTTCTACCAACGGAATGTTACGTCAGCATTATACTTTCTACACAATTGACCTTCTGGAACTTTGTAGTGGGACCTTACGAGCTATGTGAAGAATGAGTAACAACTTAGTAACATGTTTGATACCTGTGGCAAATCTGGTCTAATAATTACGGCCCACTCAACCTCCCTCACTCACTCTAATGACCTTCAACCTACTTGCTACTTACAGAAAACATTTGATGGGCCTATGAAATATATACCTTTCGATAGGCCCGCCCATCTTACATGCATTTGACCGTTAATGAAAAGCGGCACCAAACATGTTTGCTGCATACAAAACACTGGTGAATAATCTTGCGGATCATACGAGGAAGTTTAGCTCTATTTTGTCATATGTGGGATTGCTCTTTCAAGAAATTTTTAATGCACATTACAAGTAATAAACTAATTATCTTAAACTCACTCTTCCAGAACAACAAAAAGACCAACATTTTAAATCGTAAAAAAGGTGGAACAAGTATGAATGTAATAAACTACGATCCACCCATGAATTGATTCACTCCAAAATAAAATTGATAAAATCTTTAAATGCAGCAAACATTTTAGCAGCATCCATCATAATAAATATTGACTTGTGCAGTTATTGAATTTATTTTTGACTTCCGTAAAACTTAATTTTTTCAAAATGAACAAATTTGATTTAAATTCCTAAAACGTCAAAGTAAATTAGTTCGTAGAATATTTACAAAATATTACATTTTATAACAAAAAAGACATGAAAACCTTTTGTTAACATGAAAACTATTCATTCTCTGTTAGTTAATCAAATTTAATTTTATTTATTGAAATATGAAGGTGAATAGATTTATTTTTAAATAATCATTGATTATAATAATTCGAATATTCAACTGTATAAAAATATTTAAAATAGAAATAAATTCATAAACCAATTTTCCAATCTATAAAATAATCCATAAAAGTTTGGAATAGTTTTGTAATAAAATAATAAAACATTACACATAAAACAATACTCAAATTTACATTCTCATCATTTTTGCTGTCGCCAGGTACCAAAATGCTTTTCTTACAAATGGTGAAAAACAACGTTGGACTTAAGTTATTAATATACATTTGAGTATTTGATAGATTGTGCTTAAACTAATAGAATAATGAAGAAATGCCAAACTAAGGTTGCTGGAGACGAGACGACTACACTACGCTGGTCCTGCACGCTCACTAAGGCTCCCCTACCTCTGGGGGGTGGGAGTGTAAAAATGCATCACTTGAGCACCCTAATAGTTAAAGCTATGTATATTATTCTACCAGGTATTGCATTTTCTAGCCTTATTTAAGTGAGTTGGAGTTCTTTTTTTATTTTACAATACTGTATAATTATTATTAAAAAGTCTTAGTATTGAAAAACTGGTTATTTACAAGGTCACGCATGGACAGAAGAATGGTTCCGGTTGCTGTAGGTTGGACCGAGGTGTACTTCCGTTGTCTTCATCCTGGTGACGGCGCACTGATACCTTCCTACAGTACTGACAGACACTGAACCTACGTTTACAGTACAAGAGTCAAGTCAATAAGTACATTTCATAGAAACCAGGAATTAAACAAGTCTTTGGTATATATATTTACTTTTAAGAATTACTTGGCTCTAGTTGAAGATATTCTTTATAAAAATAAGCTAACAAGAGGGTTTTGCTAACTCACACCAAAACATGATATCTTCAATCAAAGAAATAGTTTGATTTTATTATAAACTGTGAGTTACATTAAAAAATGATCATAAAAGTACAACTATCTGAAAACTAGTCAATAGTGAGGTCTAAATAAATTGCTATATAAAGCAGACAATATAAATGTAAACTTGAATTTGGTTACAATTTCTGTAGTAAACAAATAATACAGTTTTCCCATTTAGTGATAGATAAAGTGGAGTAAGGCGGTTCCCATCGTACAAGGCAATCTATTTGTACCCAATTTCATACTATCTAATAAGACACTTAAGTGTTGTTGCATTGTGAGGTTACATTCAAGTGTCTGTTGAGTTTTGTAATATAATGTTATCGTAATTTTCAAATGTTGTGATGAACAATGAAGCAACAGTCCAAGTATTAAATTAATTGTGAACTTTGTAAAAAGCTCATTGGAAAGCTTTGTAAAGCTATCCACAGTGATTGCCTGGTAGAACACAGCTCGATGTTATACCTGTTTTAAAACCAGCGGAATTAACTTGAATTTAATGACCCATAAGCAAAGTAAATGAAAATGTTGAGAACAATCCAACAGATCATTCAAGAAGATTTTGGTAAAAAAAATTCAGTAACTTGTGTAGGTAAAAATATATAGTTTTGTTATACATATCTTCTCCTCACAAGTATTCATTCTGGACCAGGTAATAATATTTTGTCATAAAATGTTTCCATTCTATAAAAGGAACTGAGCTAAAAACAGTAGTCTGACCAGAACTCACACCCTCTATTGTAAAAAAATTGAAGAATATTAAAAATAGAAAGAAGAATGAATTAGAACTTGCATAAAAAATGCCACACAGAAAACGGTTGGAGATTAAAACCCAACGATGAACTATAAAAGGAAATAGAACCGATTACAGATTATGTGAGAAAGAAAAGAATATTATAATTTGAACTTATTATTTAGATGCCTGACAATATAGACCAACTAGATAAATCATAACAAAACTGAGTAACCTAAAGACAAAATCTAATTGGCTAAAAGAAATACTGGAAGACATAAAAAAAAATAAATTTAACTAATGAAGACCTCGTAGATATATTTCACATCCAAGGTAGATACAAGAACTACAGCTTTAAGGATACTTTTAGAAGCAGAGTTACAAGGAAGATTCCAGAGAATGAAAGAATACTTGGAAGAGATAAAGTTTACACCATGACAATCTAGTACTTTTAGAAGCAGAGTTGCAATGAAGATCTCAGAGAATGAAAGAATTCTGGGAAGGGATAAATTTAACTCCAAGACAGTCCAGTACTTTTAGAAGCATAGTTACAAGGAAGATCCCAGATAGTACAGGAATACTGGGAAATGATTAATTTAACACCAAGAAAGTCTAGAAGACTAATGTGATCTCATGATGATCTTTAAAGCAACATAAACAAATTTGGATTCTGTGGGAGAGATTAAAAAGAAAGAGTACGAAAAAGGTAGCTCGAACCTCACAATACAACAGCACTTAGCTTAGTACTGTAATCTGTTAGGTTTTGCATAGTCAGACATAAGCTCTTTGTCTTGAACAGTATGTGAACTTCATGGTAGCGAATTATTGTTTGATGAAATAATTTGGTATATTTAAACTTTTAATTTGTTCAAATCGTGTTGATTTTTTATTAATTTAGAAATGCTGTATAACTTTTCATCTCCAAAAACTAGCCCACTATTATAAAATAACTCATTAATATCATAATGAAAGAAGTTATTATTTTAACTAGTCTCACCCATGTTTTATCATAAAAATGTAACGATAAGAAATATACATAACTATAAGGGTTGAATTACCATTTTATAAATTTTAAATTGAAATATTCTAACATAGCTGCATTACTAAAGCATTTTTTATATATAACCAACCACCTTAAATAATTATTAACATTTATGAAAGGAAACTTGTTGGTAAATAGATTTTTACCAGCAAGAGAAGTAAAAGTGTTTGTTCTTAATCTACTTTAATTAAGTATACTTGCAAACAAAACATTAATAAAACGATAAATTACTTACACTGTGCACAATTTTAATGCTTTTTATTATAACGTACATGCAATTATATATTCCCTCTTATCACATATTATGTCAAATATCTTCTAAAATAATTATTTATAATTGTTTATTCTCTGTGGAGGAATTACCATGATCAATGTATCTACGTAACATAACAAAGAATTATGAAATATTACAAGTCAAATTTATACGCATTTCAAATTGAATTTTGCATTTTCTTGCAAATATAAGTTGCACATTTCTAGGCTAGAGAAATGTTGAAATTTGATAACTATTATTCTCTATTCAGTACTATTGATTGTTAAGATAGTGATATAACCTGGTTTATATTGGCCTTTTTTTTACAAAGTAAGTAATTGTCCAGAAGTGGAAATTACAATTACAGAATGTAGAATTTCAATTTTGAGATTTTACAGTATGCTCAAAATTTTTACTTACTAAGTTGAATCACATAAAATGTAGATTATCTAGTCCCAATTTTTTCAAGAAAGGAAATTCACTTTCTAGAGAATTAACTAAAAAAATTATACAGAATTCAGCTCCAATCATTTCGATCCATCCCTACATAAAAAACAGTAAAGTGAGGTTAAAGTTACTTAAAATAGTAAATACATAACATTTTAAGTACATCGTCTTATATTAAGTAGTACTGATCTAAAATGAACTGTATCCTAACAATAATTTCACTATTTTATGTGAATTTACCAAAGTTGATCTATTATGTGTTACGTGTAGGTTCCCATACTTATCACAACCCCTCAAGTTTCTAGGGAAGAGGACACTGGAAGTATACTTCAGTACAAGTTTCAAGCTGCAGTTATTTTAAATAAAGAAAAGAGAATAAATCAAACTTCATAGCTTGCAGATAAAAATAAATTTACAAAGTATCTGTACACAGTAACCCTGTTAGGACTGAGTGAGACGGAGACTATTCTATTCTCTCTTTTTACACCCAATAGGACTGTACAATAACTGTGGCACTTGTTCTCTAGAAACGCCATGTTCAGCTTGCATGGTTCAACAAGTTCTGTCGAGATTCTGTTTATCACTTAAAAACCGACTCAAATTTATTTACATTATAAAAAACTTGAAAAAATTTATTTTTAATAGGGTACAAATTAGGTTTTTTATTTAGGATTCCACCCTCTGCAAGACACTGGATTTTTGTTAATATGGTGGATTATCACAAATTACAAACATTTAATTTTATATACACGAGGGAGTTATGATGGGTTGTAAATGAAAAGATACCGATTAGCTTTATTATTTAATAAATTCTATGAAAATAAATTGAAGTCATCAAATTTATCTTGGAAGTTTGTATATATGTATTATACCATTATCAAACTGCTTATCAACCCAAGTACATGTACTGTTTTAGTCATTAATTTATATTCAGTTCAATAGTAAAATCACAGAGGGAATGTCAATTCTTTGTCATCTATCAGATATATACTGAAGTGCTATCAGCGTAACTATAAATATATAATTTGACAATATTAACTTTAACATCAAAACAATTAATTTTTAAAAACAACAAAATGATAATAAGTACAAATTTTTTAAAACATCAGATTTGTTAAGAATATGAAGTTCTCTTGAAAGATGATTTTATTTATTTTATTTTGATATATTAAACTAAATGTAAAAGAAAAATCACTTAGTTTTAATTAAATAATACAATATTTATTTGTCAAATAAAATATTTAAGTCATTGAAAATTATTGTCTTTTATTGAAAAAATAAAATGTGTTAGCCTATTTAACAACGAAAAATGTCAACCGTTTGTAATTAGTCACATGTGGGTCGTATTACCAGCCAGAGGAAAAACATGCAGATGCAAGAACGTGGTGTAAATTTAGTCTAAACGCAACAGTCTAGGGGGAGGTTTACTTTCAAAATGGTTATCATCAAAGGTTAAATACCATAGTTTAAAACAGGCTTGTGATGTCCCACATCATGAATAGTTATGAAAAATATAAGGTAGCCAGTCTAGGTTCAAATACTGTATGTAAACAAACAATTTTGTATCCAATTCATGATAATTAATTGTATAAAACCATTTTTATTAAAAGTGTAATTAATCACACTCTATCATTTACACAGTTGGTAATTAAGTTTGGTACAATGAAAGGCACAGATTGGTCGTAAACAATCATTCAGCCTCATAACGAAGTAACCAATAAGTATGAGAGTCAAGTTTAATTACAAATAACCTCGAACCACCGCTGAACATGGGCATCAAGGTCTCCCTTAGTTTCAACTAATACATGAAACAAGTTTCATATAGTAGCCCTTTCAGTTGCAAAAATGGAAGTTCCAAGGTACATTATAAAAGTTGCGATCTATACATTTACAAGTTTCAACTATTATAAAAGTTCTTAAAACTAAATCTTTGCCAAAACCAACAAGAAAGTGAGGCAACAAGTAGCAAAAAAACATTGATACACTCAGATAGGGAAGGCTAACACGATTGATTCATCAGCACATTCTACAGTGGTTTACTTTTTTTTTACATTTTAAGTTATTTTTATGTACAAAATGTTATTAAAAATGAAATTTATTAGAATCAGCCTCTTCACTTGATATTACAAGAGAATGAAATATAAATTTTAAAATATCATATGAAACACTTTGATTCTAATGCGCAAACTCCCATATTAATTGTTGTACTGTGTATTTCAACAAAGTTATTTTATCTCCCAATTTCAATGATGGTACATATCAAGAATGAAAACTGTTTCAAAAGTACTATTTACAATGTTTTTGAATTAGGATTAAATTGTTCAAATGTGAATGTAAATTAAAAGTAGCTCCATTGCACGGTTGTTGTGAATAAATTACTGTTATTTTTCAAGGATACAGTCACTATTCATGAACCGAGTGTCTCAAGTTCTGGAAATAATTATCTCAAATTTGTATCCTATAAATTATCTTGTTTATATTTCATTCATGATAAACTCTATCCACCCATGTGGAAAGACATCTGTTTATTCAAACATCTTGCAGTGAAGCTTTTTTAAATTCATATCCACATACTGATGATGGAATCATTATTTAGACATGTCAAGATTAGAAAAACTTTTGAAACCGATAGAAACACTTTGACACGTATTTTAGCAGAATTAAACAAAATAGACGTTAGAATTAGACACATATTTTTCGTAATAGACCAACAGATGTTGATCTATTACAAAAAATATTAAAACCAAATTAAAGTTAACTAGCGATTTATATATACAGTATTAGAAAATAATCTCATCTTTTGGGAAATTAAAAAAAAATATCAAGTAAACTGTACTTTTTATGAAAAATGATATTGATCAGACCCAAACATATAAATATCAAATTATATCATGCAATTTTAAATATTTAAACAGCAATTTTGCATTTGAACTCAAAATCAAACTGTTTAATTACTTTTATTAAATTGGCAATAATCAAATAAAAACTAATATCAGATCCTGCTTGACAGATCAACAACATTCACATGACTGTAGCACATGCTACATATTGATAATGTTTGGTGCAAACTGTATTCTGATTTTGTGATCTAGGAGAGAAAAAATAATGTTTTATCGCAGCCAAACTATTTTTGTCAATAACATTTTCTACTTTCCCAATCTTATTAGCTACACTCTGATCCATCACAATTGATTAGTTTTAAATTTAATATTGTGTTTACTGTAGTTTTCTTTCATAAAAAAATATGGATCAGGATTAACATTTTTTATGTTATTTTGTTTTTAATGTAGGGTGAAAGATTATGTGACAAACCACAAAATTAGTTTGTCATAGGGTTTTACTATCAAGAATGGGGATTTTGACTATCAATGATGACTATGTCAGGATAATGAATGAGTAAATAAATTAGAGCAGACAATTCATAAAGGCAAATTTGCTCTAAGACTTCTGATAAGTGATGAAGAAAATTTTTTAGTATGAGTAATAATACATATTTACAATTTCATTATTTTTATAATAGTGGCAAAAACTGACTTTTCATGCGTTAAACTATTATTATGAAATGTTTATAAGAAATCACTGTACCAAGTATATAATTCCAATCAAGAAACATTTGAATCTGAATCAGTGTGAAATAGTTGCAATCTTTTAAAGGTGACTAAAATATTTTGAGGAAGTGTTTAAAATTGTATAGACCCCTCAAGTGACTTTGCATAAATACTTGAAAAATTGTAGTACGAGTACAAAATCTTAACTTTCACTCCGAACACTACTTATAAGAGTGTTTAATTTTAAATAAAATACTTTATATAACATTATTTTTATAATGTAGTTTAGAAAATATTTGAGTGTTTCTCTATCAGGTTAAGAGGCTGATAGTAGGAAAATTGTGACAAAAGCTCTATCAGTGTGAGTCTCATGAGAATGTGGTGATGAACACGTGTCACAGTGAGATGACTTCATGTCGTTGCGTGTGACAAGACTAATGCAATGAGCATCGTCGTCATTGAAATGTGTTGGTGTCGGACTTGTGGAAAGATGGACGTTGGTTCATCTGTAGGTCTTGAATGTTCGCAAAATTGCTTTCCGACTTTGGCCTTGGTAAACTAGCCGTCAGAATATGTAGGCTACGGCCCAACTCACTAATCAGGGAGCGATTCCCCACCGACTCCACTGAAGTGTTTGCATGTTCCGCTTGTTCGGATAAAGCGTTCACAACCGCATTTATTGTTTTACTTTCACTACCCATATCTTCTTCTTCTTCCTCCTCGTGGTGTGACACCAAGTTGGGGTTCTTTCCAATTTTGTTCAGTCTGGAAAATAGAATATTCAGAATTAATATTTATAAAAAAGACAAAAATAACTAAGCATATTTAATCAGTATTAATAAACTTTCTGTAATTTATAATAAGATTTCATGAGAAATTAAAGCAATGAGATTACAAACAAGTTACACTTCTGCAAAAATCAACAAAAAGAAATTTCCGATACAAAGTTTGTTTGTCCTGAAAATTAATTTTTCATGTTTCATAATATACAGTGGGCACTGGTATAGCATACAAATTTAACTTATGTTATATGGCAGCTGTTGGAATGAAATATTGTTGTAAATTTACAGTTTTAAGAAGTCAATGTCGTTGACCTCTACAACGTAATTCACATACACTCTGTCACAAGCATTTAAAGTAGAGAACTGAATTTTTTTGTTTTTTTTATTTTTTGCCATACAGTATTATTCATAAGGTGAAACAAGGAATACAAATAAATTATCAATTCACAATCTTGTCTAAAAACAGAACATCATATGTCCATTCCAGACATTGGACATGGAAGGGAAGCTTTGAGCGGACAACAGATTATTTACAAACATGCTTTAACCAGCCCCCACTGTATAAGTCATTTGTCTGTATATACTCAATCTATGAATAAATAATTCAGTTTTTGTAATTGCAATTGCCTGAATAACTAGCTTACCATTTGACAGAAGTAATATACGCTGTGCTGATAAAAAGTGTTATACAGTAATATTGTGTGGTTATTTTCAAACTGTATAAAAGGTTCTATAATTATGAACATAAGCGATAAACCTTTAGCGATAATATCAGTTTTATAATTTTCATTTTATTTATTATTTGTTTTCTAGTTGATAAAGCTCTTATCCATGTATTAAAATACAAACAGGTTCTTACATTTAGAAAAAAAGAAATTTACTTACCTTTACAAATGCTGTGGCCTTTATACATAATACATGACTAGAGGATATTTTTACACTGTTTACCAATACATGACAACCCTAGTACTTGCTTAGTAAAAGAATTTATTTTGCTAATTCTTCAAGCTAGATTAGAGGCTTTCCATTTTCATTCCTCATCTTTATAAAATGAAAGTCAAATTTTCTTGATATGTTTCTTCTCACTATAAATAACTTGAGTAGTAAGAAGGTTTGTGTGTTTTCATGTTTTAAATTTCCAAATTTCAGTTTTTGTAAATTGATTTTCAAATCTTGGATTTGGATTGTACAACTAATCCATGCAGGTGAGCAATACACTGTAAAATCTTTTTAGATAATGAGGAAAACATTTACTATACATATCTTTAACACGCTTTTTGTATACGAGCAACTCTAGTTTGTAATTCAGTTGTGTTGTGTAACAATTTAAAATTGTTGTGTTTTTTTGTGCGAGGAGAAAACTTTTGACTTTTGAACTTGTTAGACTTTTTAGATTTCTTTAACTTTTTATCATACAGATTAACTTGTATGATAAATATGTACACTGAACAATAAGTGAAGAAATGGTTTTGGCTCTTAAAAATAACATATTTTTGTTAAAAAATTATTAAAGTTTCCTTTTAATTCAATTTAACTGAAGTTTATTTTCAAAATAGTACCGGGAGACGAGCTTCGCTCAATTTTATTTTGCAAACCGAAGAGGTAGTATCCATATCTCCTAGAGGATCCTGGGGATCGTTTGTTGTTGCTCTACCTTGTAGGTTATTAATAAATTTTGTTTCGAATGTCGTCCGCGTTTACCTTTAGCCCCTTTGTGGAACTCGGCCTGTAGCCTTGTGGGAGAAAGTTCGGCCTGCGGCCTCACCAAGGCACACTCTGCTACAGTCTTGTATGTCGCCTCGTGAGGAAGATTGGTCAACAACCTTGCCAGAATTCTTAAGCAATATGACCATGAATTTTGGTTTTTGGGGCAGTGGAGTCCATAAACATACTATATTTTCTAAAATCTGATGGTATAGTAGTAATTAAAAGAAGAATACCTTTAATTTGATACCCCACTTGAGTGTATTAGTTTAACATTACCCTATTTTGGGTTTTTAAGCATAATTTTTATTTGAGAGGGGGGAGGGCAGATCACTTAAATGTTCTCTTCCAAACTGTAATGGTATACTGTGATTTAAGAGATAAGTATCTATAGTTTTATACCCTACATTCTGCTAGAAGTCGATATTGGTTTCATATTATTTTTTTCTGCTAAAAGTCGAAGACCGGGACATCTAGGAGCCTCTGGGGCAGAAATAAGAATTTTCCCAGGGTTGAGACTGGTGCCAACAGCCAACAACATTTTGTCTGGATGTGGCTTGTTTTAGATAGTAAGATTACAAGGTTATGATGATTTTCACGTTAACAGAAAAGAAAAATGCTATTGACTTAATCATTGCTTTGTTCAAGGAATTGTTAATAAGTAAAATTCCAATCATTAGACTCAAAATTTGAATGTTTTTTACTATAGAAGCTTTTTATTTTATTGTGTTTCACTCAAAATGTTTGCTATCAGTGAACAATTATTATTTTATTAGTAGAATTGTATCAGTAATTTGGTTAGTTAATTATAATTGTCATGTTTATAATGTCAAACAACAACAATTATCAAAATTTACACTTAAAAATATCCTTTTGCCATTTTCCATGCATCTACAAAAACACAAAAAATTATGTTCAATCAAGCAAAAATAAACGAATGCAAATAAAAACTGAAATCATTAATTTAAAAGACTCAAAACATAAGAGTTGCAAAACTACAAAAACAACATAAGCAAATCAAAATGAATATATTGTCTAAAATTTAATAGTCTTAACTAGTGGTTTATCATTAGATTTATGAAAATATGTATTGGTTTATTTATAAAAATATACAAATATCATTCTGTCAATAAAATTAAAACAAGACGAAAGTAGACTGCCAGTTTTAATTACTTAAGTTCATTAAACAAATTGTCAGATTGTATGTTAACCAAGGAGATGTGTATTGAAACTGAGAAGGTAATTAATTAATCAAGATTTGTACTTGTGTATGTATGGGCTGTCATAAGAACAACAGTAAATATTCTCCAGCAGGGAGATAAGATTTGGAAGCTTTCTTTTATTGATTTTTAATATCAAGTTTCTTTTTGCAGTGGATAATTTGTAAGATTGTTATATATTTGCAACTGATTAATCCTTGTAAATATCAATCAAGGATCGAAAAGTTTTAAGAAGAAATTATTCTCAGATTTGAGATGCTGACACAATTTTTGCGTATTGTTGAACTGTGGACAACCTTTGTGGTCTGGTTACTAACAGAGTTTGACTTACACTCAGGAAGGGCTGTTTATTAATAGCCCAACAGCCATGGCAACAAACGGACCTACAGCTTTATGTGGAATCTGAACCACATTGTATTGGTAAAGTTTATAGCTAATTGACAAGCCTGATACTCATTTCTCTTCCCTACACAACATCTGGATAATGACTACCACCCGATTTGGTTACCCCAGACTTCTCTAGTAGTGTTCACACCGTTAGTAACCATTGAGCAGGCTCCATCTTGGTATTACAAGTACCAAGCAAGAATCTATTGCCTACAATCTTCACAACATTTTGTCTACAAGTAGCTGAGTTACAGCACTGCGCCTCTAGTGCTGACAAGCGTATTAATTCTCGCTGATCCAACAAGGGTTTTAAGATACCAACATTACAACAAAGAAACTTAATCAACCAACAAATTGCATGGTTTGTCAGAAAGATAAATATCATAGTGAAGACAACATTTTAAAACCAGCAAATCGTTAAAACTTAAAACCTACATTTTAAATCAGGGCCTTACAACTTTACTAAAGCCATACATAAACAGTTAATAAATGTAGGCAACTTATAAAGTTAATTGAACAGTACCTCATTATAAAATTAAATAATGATTAAATGTAAAAAATCACATCATATAGATCTGTGAAGAAGTTTGTTAGATCTGATATTGCACATGTCTTCCTTCATATTAGAGTGACATTTTTCCGTTTGTCATGTTACAGTTGTACCTTTAATCTGTTATTGTATGACATTTTTAATTTTTGTTGTTTTGACAGATTTCAATGTTTCTTAATCGTACAGTGTTATTGTTTTTTATTTAACTTTGATTTTGTTTATTTTTGTTTACTATGTTCCATGTTAAATCAGAAACCAGCTCATTCTAAGCGTTCTAGATTAACCCTTTCCATATAGTGAACAAATATTTATGAAAATATAAAGTATTACACAGCTTTGTCGTTCATCCCTGCAAAATTAAATGCAGGATAATGTACTATATGTACTTCTAGAGGGTTGTTTGTGTTTTGAATGTCAAGGCTAATGTGAAACAGGGAACAACTGTAGTATGTTGTTTGTGTTCTGAATGTCAAGGCTAATGTGAAACAGGGAACAACTGTAGTATGTTGTTTGTGTTCTGAATGTCAAGGCTAATGTGAAACAGGGAACAACTGTAGTATGTTGTTTGTGTTCTAAATGTCAAGGCTAATGTGAAACAGGGAACAACTGTAGTATGTTGTTTGTGTTCTGAATGTCAAGGCTAATGTGAAACAGGGAACAACTGTAGTATGTTGTTGATTTTACCTGGATTCTTGTTTTTTTATTGTTAAAAAAGTCAAATAGTTGTGCAAAAATGTTTTAAAATTTCATATCTTTAAGAAAGATAAAAATACTAACAAATACGGTAAAATTTTTATAATGTGTTTGGAAATATATATTTTTCAATCTAAACAATAATTTTATCACTTTTGAGTATCTTTTTGGTTTCTAAGTAGTAATTTAACCCTACAGCAGAAACAAATTTACCATAAGTTCCCTGACGTTTTTCTGCTGTAGCATTTAGAAACCAAAAAGATAGATATGGAATTAGATTTCTTTGGCTCAGTTAAAATAATCATTATGAAAGACTAATTCTAATATCAGCAAAACGATAATATAAATCAATACCTCTTTTTTCAAAAATTCTGCAATAATTTCATCACTACTAAAAAACTATTAATTTGTTATATTTTCAAACTAGTTTAGCATAAGTTAAACATAAAGCAGTTTAAAATTATTCTGGAATAAAGTTAATCATAAAAAATCACTCCATTGATTCTAAAAACACGTTATACTAAAAATTAAAACCAAGGAAACAAAGGAAAAAGACACAACGAAAAAAGAAGATAACATATGTACAAAACAAATTTTATTAAATTACAATAAAGATTAACTTATCACAACAAGTTCATGCATCGATTTATCACATTGAGCCGTAAGCCATGTAAGGTAACGTCACACTATCAACACAAACTATAAAACTTAAAAAATAAATTAACAAAAACTGAAGAGTAAAATAAATTAATTGTTGAGCCACTATTTGCGTCATGATAAGGATATAACTTAAGATTTTAAGTCAGTCTTTCAATATTAGGCACTGATATTGCAAAAATGTAGTACGTTTAAAATTTCTTCAAATAAAATAACTGAATAAAATTCTAAATTTCTTCAAACAAAATAACTGAATAAAATTCTAAATTTCTTCAAACAAAATAACTGAATAAAATTTTATCATTGTTCAAAAATATTTTATTAGCCCTTTTCAATATTCAGAACACAAATAGTGGCTCCACATGCCATGCAGACATAGAAATGGCACATGCACCATTCATACGTACCGGTCTTCTTTACTGATCACTCTCATATCTATACTTTGGTCAATTTTAAAGTCTCATTGATTTCACTTAGTGATGTCAAATTTCTTTAAAAGTATATTGAGTTTAACAGTTTTATTTACTTTTGTTCCTATTTGTTTGGTATTTATTACAAAATAAAAAAATGTAGGTAAAACCCTAATTGGTGCTTACGATCTAAACTAATGACTAATTTTACATGGATTATTTTATTGTATAAAAATAGCTATTCATTATTATTAAAATATGTTTCTTTTACTTTACATGTATAATAACTGTAATATTTACAACAGCCTCAAATAGCTTTTACTTTAATATAAAATATAACTAACTATGTTATACTAGATTCTATAGTAAAATATTTAATTGCTTAGAGTATATTTGTCTTAAAACCTATCTCTACAAAAGCGGAAAATGTCATTCAATGATATTTTAATGAAAATACACGATAATAATGTAACGTACATATAAAATCATAAAATTAAATAAATGATCTAACTTGCTAATAAAAATTGAATCTAAAAATAAAATTATTTCACTTTGTGATACTACAAATGTCTACACTTGGTGGCATGAGTCTTTATGAATGTCTATACTAAACTTATGAAGTGTTTGTAGTAATGGTCAATAAATAGATGACATTAGGTTGTATAACAAAATGCAGGGGAAGTATTTTTGTCATAGTGATTACATTTAAATTATTACAAAATAAGAATTAGAAACAAAACTATTTTAATTTGGTAATTACAAATCATCAGAATTGCATTGTGTAGTTTTGGTAAATACTTATTTACACTTTTTTATGAATGGATAGTTTATTCAGCTGTGATAATAATAGTAACTAAAAAATCATAAAAATGTCTTAAAAACTAAAACAAACTAACTCAATATTTTGCTACAAAGAAACATTGTAATCATATTTAATCCATGATATAGGCAAATTATTAATTTCATTCCTTATACCTGTGCTTTTAATCGGAAGGTGCCCTAGAATAAAGGAGGGAAATGTCAGAATAGTTAATCAAGGACTTGAAACTTGTTTTTTCTTAATGATTCCTATTATATTTTCATTTATTATCTTATTTGCATATTTAGTTACAGATGAACATAGGAGATATAACATGTGACAACAATGTTTTTGATATATTTTTAATAAGTAAGGGTTTTGTTTCCCCAGTTTAAAAGAATAATTTGTAAATCATATTTTTGAGTTTATAGAACAAATTCAATCAATTAATAAATATAGTTTTTGTTGGTAGTTAATTTGTTTTGAATATAAAAATTATTAAAATAAAATAAACAAAATATAAAACAAGAAAAAAATTTTAAAATTGAATTTAAAAACATCTTCAGATAGGTTGCTAATGGGAATTTCTGTTAGTTTTAACTAGCATTTCTCCTCTGTAAAACTAATTTGTATTAAGTATGTGATGATTTTCAGTTATATACAAGTAATAAATGACAATTAGATTTAAAAGAAGCCTATATCAACCTCAGGCCATTTGTCTCTTCAAATATTTACAAAACATCAACATTAATTGGCACCATAAAATATCATAGTTGTGAAAACTCATGGAGAGATTCTTCTCTCCTCCCCAATTCGTCTGGGGAACCATAATTAGCCTCGTCTGCTTTTAGAGCCTCTTGGCGAGCCTTATTCTTACGATACCTTTCAGCTGCCACGGATTCCATTGTTCTCCTCATCAGTGGGTACTGGTCAAGAACTGCGTTGAAATGCTCCACTGAGAGGGAAAAAAGGTTACAGTAGGTCTCTGCACGAACGGACGCTACTCTCCGTGCATTGGTCAGTAGACAGATTTCCCCAAAATAGGATCCGTCGCTCAAACTTGTAGCAACTTCTCCATTCGCCATCACAATATCGACGATTCCTTCCTGAATGAAGTACATTTTGTTGCCTATTGTCCCTTCTTTGATTATGATATCACCTGAAAAATATTAAGTTACATAAATTAGAGTAAAAAATTGATAAAAAGTAAACAATCAGCTAAAAAAATCTCAATATTTTAACACATTTATTAAGTTATGCTATAAAACAAAAATCAAATGTATCTGAATGGTAACCCATTTTTTAATAAATTTTATTGGTTGTTTCTAAGGAAGCTTAAAGTAGGATAAGACTCATGACTAAGTGACTAAACTCACATTGAGCTAGTTTACCCACATTTACGATTTACCCCGGGCTGTTTGAACATCATAAGTACTACTAAGAAAAAAATGGGAGCCATTAAAAACTCTTGAGAAAAAATTACAGTCTGATTTTTCCTGCATCTTATAAATGGTAATAAAAGAGGAATAATAATAGCAAGTTTCACAATATAGATAAGCCGCTTAAAATGTAACCTACTGCATTCACCTGTGCGAGAGTTATGGATTGAATTGAAGAAGTGAGTGAGTGAGTGAGTGAGTGAGCTGACTCTCTACTTGCTCGAGTGCGTGAAATGTGTGTCTCGGAACAGGCCTGTTTAGTAAAATTTGTTTTCTTAGTGTGTGTAATGTGTGTGTTGTTTGTGTCAGTTTTTTATTTTATATTTTAACGACGCCTTATGGCTGAACTTCAATGTCTGAAGATGGCACTTTGATGTCGAAACGGCCGTAACATTTGTTACGAACTTATGAGCTGATTGACGAAGGTAATTATTTAATTTAGTCTTATAAGCAGCTCAGGGGCTAGAAAATATGGATTTTAATTACTTAATTATACCTTCTGTATCTTTGCATTATTATTATTACTATTCATTATTAATTTCTAAGACGCCGATCGTAGAGATATGGCCGAAGATGACAGGCGAATGAGCATGATGAGTGTAGATGAACGAGTGTTGAAATTATTACTATCTGAGTTCGACTTAGCTCAGAAAGGACTATTTATTAACAGCCCAATAGCCAGGGCAACTATGGGACCTACAGCTTTACGTGGAATCCATCCACGTACTGTTGATTCTGATTTTCAGCTAACTGACAAGTCTGACACTCAGTTTTCTCCCATACACAACACCAGAACATTGACTACCATCCAACATGCACACCCCAGACTTCTCTAGTAGTGTCTACGCTGATGGCAACTATTGAGCAGACAACGTGTCTGGACCGGGCATGGAACCTATCGCCTAAAATCTCCCAAACACTTTGCCCACAAGTAGTTAGGTTACAACACTGCGAAACCAGTGCTGACATTTTCTCTTCATTTATCTTAGCATTGCTCTAGGCTGAGGAATTTGAATTATTCAGCCTATATTTAACATATATTTGTTTGTTTAACTTGATTTTATTCTAAAATTGCAAAAACAAACATGAAATACCTAACCTAACCTAACCTACCTGGTTGGAAGACTTCGTAGCGAAGTTTTGTCACAACATCGGACACAAAGTTTCCGTCTGCATTTGCAAAAAATGGAACTGACGCAACCAGTGATCTGCAGTTGTAGTTTATAACATCCTGTAAACCAAACATTTTGTGAGATACAAACTATGTACAATTCTTTAAATTGTACCATTGCAACTCAATCTGATTTGCACTTTGGAATATCACTTTAATGTAAATATTTACATTAATTTCATGTTTAAACAGCTTTGAAATCTGGGATTAATAATACATGAAATTTTCTGTTCATTTTTACTCATGTTAGAAGGTGTACTGCATATTTAAATCTATGGGATCTAAACTATAACATTTTGATATAAAAATTACATTACTTAAACAAGCAATTATGATATGCTATTTATGTTTCTATAGATATACCAGCAATACAACATATTGTAATAACATTTGTAATAACATTTTTGTGTCTCGCTAGATCAGTTTGTTAACTTGGCATATAATTTATTTACCATCATTTTGAAAATTACTTATTTTTTGTCAATTAATGTTAGCATCAACATGTAATGTTTTCATCTACATAGGCTACATAAAAATGTATTTTAATTTAATCCTTCTGTAGTCTTTTTATGCTCAGTTTACACATATTTTTAATTTCTAAAATACAAAACACATAGCTCAAGCTGTTGTTAATCAAGTTACCACAATTGTCAAATGAGTTAATATTGATACAGTACAAGTGAACGCTACACAACACAAATCTATTACAATATAAGTACAAAATGCACAAATGTATTATAACAACAAAATGCACAAATATTATGGTGATCGATTTCGGTGATCCACGCTCACCTTCCTCAGACCAGAGGGATTCACAAAAGAATAATATTTGTGCATTTTGTACTTATAATATATTTGTACATTTTGTGCTTATATTGTAATAAATGTGTTGTGTGATGTATACTTGTACTGTATATGTAGCCTACCAACTCGTATTATGCTAATTAAAAAACTATATTAATATTGATGCAAATTTAATAATTAAGATTTTTGTGATTATCATTCTTACTATAAACATCAAATATCCCTTTGCACTTGGGGTTTATAACTTGTTTCAATAAAAATATAAATTGTTTTGGTCCGAGCATTATAAATTGAATTTGTAATATGAGCATTTTCAATCAAAATATTACAAATTCAAGTACTAAGGTTTTTAATTGGGTCACATATTTATACTCTAGGTTGCATCAATATTTGTACCAACTTTTAATATTATTTATTTATTAAGATATGAAACTACTTCTGTTAGTGTTTATAAAAATATTTTAAAATTGTAAATAATTCAGCTGAATTTCTCAACTTGAAAGTCAACAATCTATGAGAAACTATTTTCAAAATAAAGTCAAATTATTAATATCTTATTTAGCTTTTAGACATATACTTTGGAATAATTTGTAACCTTAAAATCTTAATTTTTAAAATATAAACAAGCATATATTTGAGTATGAAAGATCTAATCTTCTTCGCTTTTTGTAATATAATGAATCAATAAAAAATTGCAGTGATAGTTAATAATAAAGGATAAAATAACAATTATTAAGGATTGACTTAGTTTGATATAAATAGGCATAACAATAAAAAAATTACCCAATTCTAAAATTTGCCCATTTTAACAAGAGGTGGTCAACAATTTAGAAAAAATAGGAAGACTAATTTGAACAGACAAAACTAACTTGAAGTGTTGAAGTTCCATTCGTAAAATTATATATTTAGAGTTGCAGTAAAACTATTTTATACAATGCTCTTTCTGTTTCTCTATAATTTAGTTACTTATATCTGTAACCACTGAGTGATCCCTTGGCCTTGAGTACTGGTTTAAATTCAATTGAATAAATCATGTTTTGATATGATCTAGTGCCATAGAGAAACTCCTCATTAATATACCAGTATAAATTTACCTCTCTCAGTTTTTCCGATAGTTCTCCTAAAATTGCCTCCTCATCGAAGAACTTGCCCTGATACCTGTGCTCGAAGTACTCTGTTATCCTTTGTCTCATCTCTCGAGGGAGTTTCCTGTAGGCCATGTACTCTTCTACTTGTTTCACCTGTGCAGAAAAAATGGATTGAGAATACTGTTCACACTATGAACTGTAGGATTTCGGTAAAACGTGAAAGAAAGCATACCTAGTGAACTTGAGAAAAAAACACATACAAATAGATAAAGATTTTAAATATTTACTGGTTAAAAGTGGTATAGAGGACTATTAGCTTCTTAAATAAAGTTGTTTTTCATTTCTTATTTTGTGACAGATGCTCCATCTTCAATCACTAGGGAAGTGGATGTACAGTCTCATTGAAAGTAGGTTGAGGATGTATTGCTGATAGGCTTTGAACTGCAGAGGGCAAGGTCCAAGATTTGAATCCCCAACTGAGCTAACAGTCGGTACTTCACTCGATTAAAGATCAGACACAGGCCTGCAGGCCCATGTGAACTGGCAAATAAAGTTTGAAAAAACAGTACTGTCGGCACAGATATTGTGTAGCCAAGTTCAAAGGTTGTTTGCTAAGAAACTAAGATGCCTGTGGAAAACCTAATCACTCCATATTTTCCTCATATAATTGTACATTATGACATGCATTTTTGTTTTTTAATATACTGTAAAGGTACTGGAATATTAACCAGTTTTCACTGTGCATCAACTTCCATTACTCGCAAATCCATTAATGTATCACATTTATATAATTATTAGTAGTTGACAGAGTGTTTTCTATAAGTTTAATAAATGTCAAAGTTTGAACTTTTCAAGAAAAAAGCTCTTAAACACTTTCTGAAACAATGTTTTCTTTGCTTCTAGAGGTCGTAAAATTAATTACTTGGTCACATTGTAATTCTTATGACATATGTAGTTACGATACATTTATTTTATATGTATGCAGTGATTTTACAAGCATTTAAATCAATTGAAAATAATACAAAATCACTGCATTCACTTACCAATATAAAAATAATGTATCATAATTATAAATGTCATAAGGATTACAACGTGACCAAATAATTGATTTCACAACCTCAAGAAGTAAAGAAAACATTGTTTCAGAACATTTTTAAGAACCTTGGAAAGTTAAAACTCTGAAATTTATAAAACTTATAGAAAACACTCTTGTCAACTGAGTATCAAAGTACAAATGTGATAAATTAACATGTGTCTGAGTAATATAGGTGTAACGTTGATCTATAGTGAAAACTAGTTAGAGTTCTCGTACTTTTTTTGTTCCAATTGGGATACAAATTATTAAAACTTTTATAAAATTTAACAAATCATATGTCATAACATACAATTAAATGAGGAAATCACAATGATGTGATAAGATTAAAAGGCCTCTTAGTTTATTAGCAAACAACTTTTAAATTCGAATACACGTAATTTCTGTGCCAACATTATTTCATCAATCTGCATCCAATGTGACTGGTCACCTAGTTCCCTAGTGACTGAAATAATTCAGAAACATTTCATAATCTTATCTGTTTATATCTCCTGCTTACAAGATATATTGATTTCCTTTCAATTTTCACTCCAGTTTATGATTACGTAGACAGCAAATCATTGAAGATTTGCAAATTTGCAATTGTATCCTTGCAAATCCAGACATCGTAATAAGTAAAAATATGGAAATATTCACTTAGTATAGTAGGAGTTAATTCAGGTGGCAAGAAATCAAAACAATCAGTGCCTAATCATATTCCAAAGATTAACCAAAGCCTGTCTAAGAACAAAGTTATTATATAATGTGTATGTTAAGTTAATTTCCTATATTCATTGTTAAAGCCTCCTGAGTTGATTTATATATAAGCTCAGGAGGCTTTAACAATGAACAAATAATAAGGTTTACGTACCTTTGTCTTCTCTTTGTTTAAGTGTTTGACAACGTACAGTGGATGTGACTATGGAGTTCTTGCTCCGAAGCCGGTAATCCAATAAATAGGATTTTGTAGCTGAACGACAAAGGTACGTTAACCTTATTATTATAGAAGTAGTATAGAAAACACCATTAACCAAAAGTTGCATAAAGAACAACTTAGAGCTAGAGTATTAGTGGCAGTTAAAATCCAAAAATGTGTCTGCGTTTTGCTGTACTTTGGAAAAGTTATATGTAAGTTCATATAAAACTTGGTACATCTATTTTAAAATAATTATATTAGAAATTTCATGGAATTGATTGTTGGCATCGTGGTATAAGGTGTTGGACTGCAGATTACAAAATACAAGGTTTAATTCCCACACTGAGATAACAGCTGATACTACACTCCTTTAATAATGTTCATGAACTGGCTGTAGCCATGTGAATAAAGAATTAAGTTAAAAGCTAATTATATGCTATATAAGCCATATAGTTATAACTAAATGTGCTGAATACTTTGCATAAACAAACAAATTATTGAGTACGGTAGTATATTATTTACGGTAAATCATAATACAAAGTAGTTCATATGACTTAACTGATATTTATTAGAAATTATTAAGTTATTACGCATTTGTTTCACACATATTGCATACCGTTTTGAACATAAACGTCTATTACATCTATATAACGCAACATATTTTTTTATTTTTCACTCAGACGATGTTGGTAGACCTAAACAGTTGATGCATATGTTGCCAAGTCATCTCTCCAATCCAGTTTGTTTGTGTTCTTTGTTGATCGACAAAACAATGTGTTAGTGTGCTTGTTTTGCTTGTGTTTTGCACTGAGTTTATTCAAAAATGAGTGAATAATCACGTAGTAGTGCTATTCGGGGTGTTTTAGATGAATTAGATGACGGAAATATAAGTGACAACAGTGACATTACTGACTTGACATGACATGACCCCCAAAAATTTGTGTATATAGTTCCTTTTTTTTGTGTGCCTGTGTTTTGCACTGATTTTATGCAAAAATGAGTGAATTATCACGTAGTAGTGCTATTCGGGGTGTTTTAGATGAATTAGACGACGGAAATATAAGTGACAACAGTGACATTACCATATTTTGTTTATTTGAAAAAATGTATTGAACTTTTGAGCAATAATAAGCATGACATAAATACAGGACTCTATGATTTCCCAGAAAGCAATATAAATAGTTAATGAGGAATGGTAGAATGTATGAAGAAATACAATTTAATGATTAATTAAGGCATCGATAAAGTAGACATAAAACAGCTGGATTTAATGACAGTTCTTTTGAACGAGGCAGCTGTAATTGCCTTTTTATGATAGAATTGGTTTAATGAGTACTAATGGTTTAAGTATTACTACCCATAATTAATTTAATGCCAACTATTCAAATTTTAAACAAAACTAAGCAGAATATCGTATTTGATAAATATTTTATGAGGGTGTAAAAAACATAAAAGAACATAGAATATACTACTAAGGGAGATGGGATAGCTCTGATAGTTTTATAGGAATTTGTACATAATAGATAAAAATTTTAGGAGTTTGTAAAATTGCTGGAGATATTTTGATTTTTTTCAGAGTTAACGTCAAACTAGAATAAGCAAATTTACACAAAAATTTTATTACTTTTAGTAAACATTTAATCAATGTTCTCTTGATCTTCACCCTTATGTGGTAGTTAGGCCTACAGCCTCGTGAAGGAGGGGGACTGTACCTGTAATCTGGGTTGAGTATCTTCGCCTTCAACCACAGCTGAATATAATTTTACTTTAAGGAGACAGTTCTTAAGAATTTCATTTGATTATTGTTTATTCAGTTTGGAATGGATTTATGTATTTAAAATATAACCACAATTGGACGGTTTACGGCTTGGATAGGCTGTTCACATTTTACGCTATGAGTTAGCAGGAGGCAGCTTGTGTTAGTGTGTATCGAGATAGGGGATTAAATCAAATGTTAGTTTTTGGTTGCCATTGTTAGGGTCATCATCTCTGTACATGAAATGGGAGTACAAGCTGGTACTTTAACTATGCAGAAATAAATCAACTTCTTTTAATTTTTCACAATATTAAGTGAACACAACAAATTTTGATTAGATAAAACAAGTATGTTAAATTTAGATTAAATTTTAGAATCCAGATCACGGACATATAAATTATTGTTCTTTTTAAAAAAAATTATTAAATCGGTATAGTGATAAAAATTGTTTATCATGTAAATATAGGTATATGAAATACCTACTTGATTATTGTCAATTGCAATTAGAGGTGGGTCAAAGTAACTGGAACTGTCTCGTTGGTACTGTTTCACACTCGTAACCGCGACAGTTCCGCTACAACATTTGGAACTCCCAGTTCCAACTTCCAATTCCACAGAGCCAGTGATACAGTACCGGCAACGTCAACAGTACCCATTCTCACGGAATATGCAATTCTTAGAAATGAAACAATTCTCGACCTGTACTTCTGTAGACTCTTTAAATAATTTAATAGCCAAAACCAAACAGTTGGGTGCGTGCTATCGCTAATCGTAGTATTCAGCCTTTATAGTATTATTGTTATCTTATATTAGTACTAATTTACTATACCCATCACTAAGTACTCTGGCTAAACAATAACTATGTTTCATTGCCACGTCTATTCCATTGTGAACGTACTTTTTCGAAAACAGGTTTAATTATAAATGAAAGACCAACTCAGTTGAAAACTACAAAAGTTAGGGAACTCGTCTATTTAAATATGAACTATAATTATGTCAAAAAGTGGGCTATATTTAATATTATGTTCATATACAGGCCTAAAAATGTTAGCTGCATATTTTGTAAAATAAATCATACAATCCTTTTTTTTTATTTTTTTTAAATCTTATTATTCCTGAGATTATCTCTTTTTAATATGCATTATCGTAAACATTTAATCGATATATCCATAAAAATGAACGTTATAGATGAATATTTACATTTATGTTCTATTGAAATCAAACAAGTGTTTAACAGAGTATATATTTATCTTATAAGTACTAAGCTGGAACTGAATTATGATTAAAAATCCACACCCCTTATGGTACTGTAGAACTGACACCATCAAAGCTAAAAGTACCACAGAGTGTGTCTCATGAGTCGTGGAACTGTTTGAAACTGGAACTGTCTCGCGGTACTGTCTCACGGCCGGCACCGTCGCAGTTGCAGCTGGTTTCCGCATTGGCACTGTTTGGCACACCTCTAATTGCAATTCCTGTCCTCAAATCAGTTTAATTCGTTATATTCTGTTTCTGAAGTTGAATGAAAGTAAAATAGTATCGTCAAATCTAACACAACTAATTATAACCCAATATTTCAAACTTTATTTGTAAAGATTTTTGATAGCAATGCAATCATTGGACTCTTCACAAATGTTTAATACAAAAACTAAACATAATTAATTTTAAATTATGTACAAACACATGTTTTTAGATTTTAACTTGCATGGCGAAATATATTTATTCTTCTAAATATTAATTTGATATAATTTTTAAAATGTTATATATTGAATTTAAACTAAGTTTATTTGTAATTTTTTAATTAACCCTTCGCGAGCTAATTTATATTTGCATATATAAAACTTGCTTGAGTTACTACTAAATGTTTTAGTAATATATAATATTATGCTTCAAAATTAACTATTATATGCAAAATGAACTAATATTTGGCTGAAATAATTTTTTTTTTTTTATTTTTTTCCAAAATAATACTTGCGGATATACACATCATTAGCTGGTTCTACTAAAATCAATTTGAAATAAAATACTAATTAGTTGTTAAATTTCATTTGATTGTATAATCTTCTAATGAATTAACATGATATTACAAGTGTATTCAAGCATTAGTATGATATGCCTCAAAGCAAATTTCTGGATACAAGTGAGGCTTTTCCTGGTAGGTTTTGCAAAAGTAAATAGAACCAAATTACATAAATAAAATAAACAGAACAATTGAATTCATAAGTCAAAGTAACTTGTGTCTAAGTAAACAAAGTGTGCAGCGTGGAATGCAGCAGACGAAGCACTGGAAGCTGGACTAACGACACAAGTTTTAGAGAGAGATGAGGGTCGGAGAGGGTAGGGAAGGGATGGGAAGGGGGAGTTAGCAATAGTATTGGGTGGAGGGTGTAGTATGACTAATAACGAATTGCGTGTGACCTTGGGAGGCAGAGTGGGGATCAAACAAACTCAAATTTCATAATACGGGTATTCCCAGCAAAAGGCTTGTTGAGCTAAAAACAGTATATATACGCACACCGCTCGCTCGGAGAAAAATGTTTGCATATATAATCAGCATATGCTTGCGAAGGGTTAAAATAGAATTTTGAATTGAACTCATCTTCTGGGATTAACAAGTTTTCAGAATGTGTTAACCATGATTCTCACGCATTTAAATATTGTGATGTTGTTACATGTTTTAATAATTTTAAATTTTCATTTGAAATACTATATCCAGTGGTAATGGAGTGGTTGGCAACTGCAGATGTTTCTTCAGCATTTAATTTTACTTGTGGAAATGTGCCTTAAATCTTTTACGAGGTTGTTTTAGTTTGTCCTACATACTTTTTGATACAGTTATTTTATGCTGTTTCATATATTCCAGACTTATTTTCATCATTATTAATATCTTTTGTATTTTCAAATTATTTTTTGTAACAAAAATTTGTTGTAAAAAATATTGATATTTGTCTCTTTTTTAATTTTTTTGTGGGTAGAATTTCAACATTTTGTTTGTAACATAATATATTTCAATCCACTATTATTTTTTTCTTATACAGGAATATGTGTTGTTTTAGATTTTTTATCCTGTATATCTTTTGCTTTTACAATCTATTAAATTAGTATTTAATCCATTTAAAATTGCCTGTAAAATGGTTTTACTTTTTATTATATTCATAAAAGTAAAATCTGCTTCAGTAAATTACTACGGCCAGGCCTTACGACCTCATGATAGTGACACATTACAAACCATTGCACACTAGATGCCTAATTTACATATTTTATTTCTGTTTGTGTAATACAATAGTTTCTTCATATAGACACATCTTTTCCTCTCATGATTACCTAAGTCCTCCTCTACTTTTTTCATTAAGCTTTAAAAGATTTTACCGTATACTAGTAAGTTCCTTAGAAATCCCTTCCATTATAGGGCTTTATTTAGCAAAGTAGAAAAAAATCAACTTGTTATGATTTTTGACAAAACTAAACATAGATTAGTCTAAACATGAACATTAAGTTTAAGAAGTATCGTCAACCCCAAAGTACAGATGTGTGTCTTTCAAATCAACTTATAAAAACAGGATAACGATAACCTAACCCAACAAAACTGTTAGCTAACCCTTCACAAGTTACATGATTGTCCCTTACATTAAAGTAAGTAACACCAAACGTTCACAATGTTAGTCCAGGAACATTAAGCAACACACGCTTGGAGAAGTTTAACAAAGGAAAACACTTACCATCACTAACTCAGTTTGAACCTTGGGAGTATGTTTGTAGCCAAGTGAGAAGTGTGATGGTTTCTCTATCAAGTTTGAACTACCTCAATTAAGAAACGGAATTCTGAGTTATTGAAACTAAATTTGCAGTAATTTTTATGTTTGGTTTATATTTTAAGAACAAACCATACGATTAGTGGAATTTTACTCTTTTACAACTTGGCAAAGTTTTGAACAAAGATGAAAAATTAACTTTTTAATTGAAAATAAATATAGAATAAGTTGTCAGAAAGTTTGATTTTTAAATTAAACCATTAATAGAAAATAAATACGGATGATTGTTTCAAGACATATTTTAAACAATAAAAAACAGGTCATCTTGGTGAAAATCTCATAAATTAATTATCAATACTATTAGTGGGTTTTGTAATGTTTAATAAATAATATTTTATTAATCGTCAAACTCTGCTGTTTTTACACAACAATCTCAGTCTGCAAAATCTGCAATTTATGTTTCGTCTTCATTATCCTTTTCTGAAAAAAGATATTAAAGGGTTTTACTTTACTTTATAATATTTCTAAATGTACCCTATATATATATATATATATATATATTTGGAAAGGATATTGTACCTAAATACTGTAATATACACAATTTTTTTAAATATATAATATTGTTTCTGAAAACATTCGATATATTTTTGAAAGTTTTAATTTTTATAATAATGTGATTTCATTTCAAAATAGATGTACTGAATTTTTATAAGTATCCGAAATTCACATTCCCTAATGAAATATAATGTATTACAACTTCCCTTCTGTTATTTATCCAAAAAATATTGCTGAGCTATTAGCTTATTTAATTTAGAAACCTTTTATTTAACCCTTCTAACATTACATGGAAACAAGAAAGTTCATAGCTTGCCTTTGAATAAAAAAAAAAAAAAAAAAAAAAAAAAAAAAAAACTGGCTTTGCTCATTGGAGGCTCTGCTTCAAAGCCCAGTTTTTTGCTTTATTGGAGTGAGAGAACTTAGTATATGCCCTCACATGAAATACTGATAGTATCTTTGCTTGTGACTGCGTTTTACAGGATCTCTGCCTTTGCTCTCATAAGTTAGAGCCTTACAAGCCACAAACAGCCCAACTGGTTTTGGAAAAGGAGACTAAAAATACTTAATTCATTTTACATACTTTCATATAACAATCACTGAACCATATAATGAACATTATTATCTTAGTTAATGTTACTAACTCATGGTAGCTAACACACCTTTACTTGCACCTGACTTTATATGCCGTCGCTCCCTTGTACCCATTTTTTCTTACCAGTGTATTTTATAACATATTAACTTTCTTTAACATCAGAATGTAATTTAAATTTGTTGAAACTAGTTCTTAAAGTTACTTGGATGTTTCAAGAAAATACTAATTTATTTTTACAGTATTTATATAAATTTATTTCTAGATGTATTTAACAGAAAAAACTGACAGTATATTTTCTATTTTTATATTATTTATTGTAGCCTAGCTTTAACTTATTAGTTCTAAAATTATTTAGTTTATTAATGCATATGAATTAATTTAGTTAATTTTATAGAAGAATCAAACACTCCAGTAATAATAGTTTTTTATTTCAGTAATTATAGGTATCATTGTAAATTCATTGTTACCGAAAGGCCTTACAAAATAAAAACTATAAATACTGGAATGCTTGATTCATCTATAAAATTAAATTATAAATCCAGTCAGGAAAGATCTTGAAGAATTAATCAAATGTTAACTTATATAAAGCTATGTTGATTGTAGGCATAGAAACTAAGATTTTCTCCCTCCCCAGCCGTAACGAAACGGGCGTGGGAAACAGGAAGAACACCATTTCACTTCTAGAATAGTCCTTGAAATACCTAAAAGGTGCCATCCAACTCGTTAAGGAGAATTAACTAATTTTTAAAATGTTAAAATGTGAGATTTTTCTCACTACATGAGTAGGGAATGTCAAAAATGACTGAATATTTTATAAGCAACATAGAAATGCTTGTCCAATTTGTCATTAATGATGATTTCTCTACTTTACAGATTTATAATGTCATGTTATCATTCTAATGATGAGTTAAATATACAGGATGTCCCGAAAGTAAAGTACCAAACTTCCTGGAATGCTTATATAGAAAAAAAAAAAAAAATCATGAATAATGTTTTTTCTAAAAATGCTTTGTTTACCGAATATCCGTAATTTTGATTTTTTTTTTACAAAAAAGCTAAAATCAGATGGATTTATTGCTGACTCTCAACACAAATGTCAATGTGTCTTGGTTATTTTTTGTCCGATTCTAACTTTATTGATACTGACATATTGGTTAAAAAATTATCTAAAAACCATGATTTTAGTAATTTTTAACCCTCTAGGTGTCACACTAAAAAACCCCTTAGCGTCACGTGATTTTTTGTCGTTTGGCAGAATTTTATTCAAAAATCAACAAAAAATATAAAAATTGACTTAGAGGTTACATGTAGTATATTTTCTAAAAGTTCAGTAAATGTGCTATCTAATGGTGTATAGTAAAATTCTCTTACCTTATGTACATGAGATCCACTTTACGCCAAATTTGAAAAATTTGAAATTTATCTTTCTTTCTGTTCATGACCAGGCATATGAAACTTAATTATATACACAATACCAAAAATCCAAGATATACATATTGATCAAAATTTTATAAGGAAAAAGAATATGTCTAGATATGTACAGTTTTTACAATTAAAATTGTCAAAAAACACAAAAAACTAAAATATGTACACTGGCTAAAATCACTGTTTGCCAGGAGGATGCACTGTCTTCCTTTTCTTTCGAGCCTTTAGGGGCCTCCAAAAATGATCCAGCTTATGGAAACATTCCTTATGCACCCCACAATTACATCCTGGGCACCAATATGTTGCCTTCCTTTTGCAAATAGGACACAATTTGTTAGATTTATTAGGAATTATTGTTATTTTGTGCGGAGTATCACCTGAAGGGCCAGCAACAGGAGCTATGTCTCTGGTATATGCCAGGGTTTCAACAATACTAATATAATACCTTTATCTATCAATAGGTTTGTCTGTATTTAGGGTGTATAAAATATAAGAATTGTATAGAGAAATGTCCAAGAGATTGTAAAATATGCGTTTCCAATATTTAGTTGTCTGGCGGCTGCAAGAGAGATGGTAAACAGCTTTATCACTCACATCAACCCCTCCCATGTATTGGTTGTATTTATCTATAAGGATTGGTTTTTTATAAATTCCCAACAACAATGTTGTTGTAGAATTGTTCGATATGCGTTTTTCGGAATCGATCGATCGTACTATAAATTATACGTGCGTAAACAGGTGTGTGAATCATCGCCCGAATTCGGGCGAAAAACACTCGGGCGGCAAAAACGATCGCCCGAATTCGGGCGAAAATCACCTAGAGGGTTAAAATGTTTTGCCGTTTTCCTGCAATTTCCATTTGAAAATTTAAAATGGCCACCATTTTGAAATTTTAAATTGGATCAAGTTGATTTTTTTTCTAGAATAGGCCTCTATTATTGTAACATGCATAACGAGTTTCATGAAGATCGGTTTAGCCAACTCGGAGATAAAAATTCTGTTGTGTAAAAAACATAATGGAGATATCTGGTAAAGGGGTTTTAGTAAAAAATTATTTATGATTTTCTCTTTATTTTGACCTATATAACCATTTCCCGAAGTTTGGCACTTTATTTTTGGGACAATATTCAGGTATACAGGGTGTTAGTGAACTCTCTTTAAATAAATTATAGGTATGTTCCTTGGGTCAAGACAAACAAAAAACACCACACAACCATATATCTAAAATGTCTAGATTTCTGTCTGTCAGTCTGCACGTGTTTTTTACAAATGTTTGTATAACTCAAGATCTATTTTAGTTAGAAACTTAAAATTTGGGCTTCATGTGTGTCGTAGTAGGTAAAATGAATGTAGGTAAAAAAAGACAAATCCAATGATACCTTATTTGAATGATAAATAGCTGAGTAATCAATTTTGTAAACATTAATAATTATGATAAAAAACAAATATGGTGTTTTGTACCATAATTATTAATGTTTACAAAATTGATCTCCCATCTATTTATGATTTGATTTTTTCAAACAAGGTATCGGATTTGTCTTTAAATTCTAAATTGTTTACCTTCCGACAACATTAAATTTGTTGTATTCATAACTGTTGTCATGAAATTTAACACTAACAGTTTTAAATGGACACCTTCTTGAAACAGATTTAGTTACAGTAAAGACATTCATTTTTCCTACTATGACACACATGAAGCCCAAATTTGAAGTTTCTAACTAAAATAAATTTTGAGTTATACAAACATTTGTAAAAAATACATACAGACCAACAGAGAGAAATCTAGACATTTTAGACATATGTTTGTATGGTGTTTTTTGTTTGTACTGACCCAAGGAACATACCTACAATTTATTTAAAGAGAGTTCACTAACACCCTGCATAAGTGTGTAAAGGAATATTTTTAAAATACACAGCAATGATTATGAACGTAATGCTGCATACAACAGGGGACTAATCAAATTATGAAATATTTTCGTGTTGTTAGTATTTCTAAAATTCATTTATATGTAGTAATAAAACTAGACTTACCCGTTCCCGATATTGTCTGCGAGAGGAATCAAGTGATTGTATGAGATTGGTGGCGTGTCCAAGAAAGAGAGCGTAGCAGGTAGCCCCACTGATCATCGACAGCATTGTTAGCCACATGTCAGTGAGGGATTGAGGGGGAAACCTTCCATACCCTATACACAGCATGTGTGACATGGCCTTGAACAGCGCCCAAGAGTACTGCTCTAACCAAAACGCTTCCTGTGCAGATAAAATATTACGGTTGAGCCTAGTTGTATAACTAAATACCATAGAGCAGTTACAACTTTGGGACAAAAATATACACTACATATTTATGAAGGGAATGTCAGCCTAATATTTTACATTAGAACTACATTGATATGCCCTTAAGTCTTAAGTTTTGTTTACTCACTCTGTTTTATATTTTTAAAATAGCCTAAGTTTTTGGACAATGGGATAAGCTAGTGTAGTACCAAGAATATGGTTATGAGATTATATTGAAAAATAGATCAGAATTAATAGTTTATAGATATTTGGTAGTATAAGCCATTATGTAAATCAGTCACTCTGGACAGCTCTAGACAGGTGCAAAATCAAATTAAACTGAGCTATATGTATTTTCTAAAACATTGATTGAGTCGTAGTAAACTGGAGTAAATTTTTACATCTCAGTATGAACGGATTTAATCCAACAGTTTATTTTATTGCGGTTTTAATCATGGGAGATAGTCTTATAGAGGTTGTATTCATGTTGTAGAGGTGTTTGACACTTGATATTCTTGATATAAAAGTTCCTTGGTTTCAAGGATTTGGGTTATAAATAAATGTGCTTTACAATAAGGCAACACAGTTAGTGTTATGGGAGTTTTATGGTTTAAAGGGGGTTAAAAAAAATCATGTCCAAGATTTCATACTATTGAGTTTTGTGCTATCAAAATTCCATTGTATAAATAATAAGGAAATATACCTCTAATGAATAAAATTATTCAACTTCAAAATATACCTTTCAGTTTTTTTCTAGCATCATTAAGATATTGGTTGGGTAAAAGTTTGGAATATATTTATATTAATTTAATAACTATTGAAAGAAGTATAATGGAACTTTGTAGTTATGTACATGTCCCTATACCAAAAATGTATACATATTTTACTCCTTTTCACATAGCCAGGGGATAAGATCTTTGTTTGTGCAGCACAAAAGTGCAAATCTGAAGTCAAAAGGATGACCCAGTCAGAAAATATCGCCTCTCAAAGAATTCAATGCCATACAACCAGTGGCGTAGATAAAAATAATGTTTGGGGGGGTCCTCCAGGGGGTATGGAATATCTCCCATCAGAAAGGGAAGTCCTGGGGCACACCCCCAGAAATTTTGTAAAAATACCCTTACAAATCGCTATTTTAGCGATCAGGAGAACCCGAAAACACCTTAATTCGTTCA
This sequence comes from Stictocephala bisonia, assembly GCA_035578905.1. NCBI lineage: Eukaryota > Metazoa > Arthropoda > Insecta > Hemiptera > Membracidae > Stictocephala > Stictocephala bisonia. The sequence goes on from JAQJVL010000021.1 coordinate 722,761, forward strand.
ATGTGGAATGCAGAGTGCGAAATGTCATGTGATAGACTTTGAGACTATCCCTCTCCTAGGAACCAGTGTTACCAGACTTCAAACATAAAATTATGGGGGCTAGAGGTTAAAATTGTGGGGAAAACCTTGAAATTGTACACATTTCAGAAAGGTAAATTACCAATTTTTAACAAATTAATCCGTATCAATAATCGGTGTTGCGCCTTTATGTTCAATACTATTAACACATGCAAGTATTTTCATTTCATACTAACAGAAGATATTTTTTTAGCATAAAATATTAAAATAAAAAATACGTCAGTACAGTAGTGCGAGTGCTTTGTACTGCGTTGCTACAAAAGTATGGTTACCACTGTCTGACAACAATAACTGATTAGAAGGAACGAAAATTATTGTCAAACAATTAGATAGAGGAATAACAAAGAATGAAGGGATGTAGCTAAACAAGGTTAAGTTCTGGTCTAAGTATGATAAAGGTATCCTGTCAGGCTGCGTATTAAAATCAAAATCGGTGGTCTTTTATCTTCGCACCAGAATTATCGTTTTTTATCGTACATTATGATAATTTATCGTACTATTGCAATCGTACACAATTAATTTTGCATCGGAATCTTCAGAATTATTATACAAAACCGATAATTATTGTACCAGTACGTCTGGCAACTCAGCTAGGAATTAGTAAGCTAACTTACTGGCGGATCAAAAAGTTGAGATATTCGGGTTTGAACATCAATTGTGTGAAAATTATAAGGCAGAGGAAAACAAAATTATCATCAACATTTTTTTTATCTCCTTATGTGATTATGAGAGGTAGTTTTATATTTTTACCTTTTCACGATTTTTTAAAAATCGTAATTAGTGTGGGAAAATACACAATTTCTTACATTTTCAGAAGATTTGATGTTTGAAAATTCACTATAATACAAATAATGATCAGATCATTTTAAAACTTTAATAGCGTGTAGGTACTTCAATTGAGATTACACATACGAAGTTTCACCAATTTTCAGTAGCATAAAAAAATTCTGCTATCATTTTTCTAAGGTGATTGAAAAGGATTATCCTCGACATTGAAAAGGAATAGTATCTTGAGACAAACGGTGGTTTCATGAGTCTGATGTTAGTAAGTCGAATAAATATTTATTTTTACTGTATTAAAATATTGTATAACTGATTGATTTTACATCTCTTTATTAATCTTTAAGGTGTCATGTGCACCGGACCGTGTAATTGCAACCTTCCCAAGCCGCCCGGCGGGTGAAACTGAATGTAACATTGCAGCGTTCTAACAGTTGGCTAGCCTCCTCCAACCAGGTGGTTGTGGAAATTGTATAAGTAATGCTTGAATTTCTCAAAAAACTTAAATATTGGACATATAAATCTCTTTTATCAGATATGTTAGTATTAAAAACCAATTAATTAATTAACAAAAACATCTCCCATCACCATTCATTCCAGTGGCAGGTTTTAAAATGTTTCTGTTTACATACAATATGTAAAGCTAACTAATTAAAATTTATATATAGATTATTATTTATAATTTACAATGTATACAATCTTGTAGGTTTTTACTTATTTCAAAATTTCAATCACAATCCTCACTGAACATTAATTCTGTCATTCTGCATACCTGCACCCGCCAGGCGGCCAGGGAAGGATGTGATATTTATACACAATCCTGTGCACATGACATCTTAAAGATTAATAAAGCTATATAAAATCAATCTGTATTCATAAAATTAAAATAAAGATATATTCGTTTTACTGACTTCAGACACCTGAAACCACCGGATGTCTCAATTCGTATCACTTTTCAATTTCGAGGAACAGTTACTTTAGAAAATTGAAAAGAAATTTCTTCAAGCCACTGAAAAAGTTTGAAATTCGTATATGTAATCTCAATTGAAGTATCTACACGCTATTAAAGTTTCAGAATGATATGATCATTATTTGTATCATAGTGAATTTTCAAACATCACATATCATTTGAAACTGTAAACAATTTATTTTTTCCCCATTCTATGGAGGGAGGTGTATTTTCCCCACTCTATGATTTTAAAAAATCGTGAAAACTACCACTCATAATCGCTTAAATAGATGAGAAAAATGTTGATGGTAATTTAGTTTTCCTCCGCCTTATCCTTTTCACATATTTGATGTTCAAACTTGAGTATCTAAACTTTTTGATCCGACAGTAGCTAACACTAACAGGGAGTGGCGCCCAATATGCGTCGTAGACCTGGTCTATGGTACTGCGGAACGTGTACGAATTCAAAGCCTTCCCGCCCACTGACCACTTAACGGCACGAATATAATCGGTAAAAGACAAAACAGTAGGAAGGCATGAACGTTTGTAACGAGTTATTGCTATCAACTTCTCGCCAACAGAATGAGCCTATTAACTTTATTGGCTTTAGATATAATACTATTGACGTTATAGTGATTAAACCAATAAAAAACATATTAGAAACATTATTTAATTTAACGGCAATTTTTTAATTTTATTTAAAGCTTGGGGGGGTCCGGACCCCCTGGACCCCCCCTTATCTACGCCACTGCATACAACTAATAATGGTTAAGAACAAGGATATGGTAGTTATTAGCTATTGCTGCATAAAGCTATAATTTAACTGACTGAATATGAGAAATTAATTCATTTCCCAAAAAAAATGTGTGAAAATTATTGTAATAATTTTCTTAACTATTTTTAGGGTAAACCAACTGTCAAAAGGGCCTTAATAATTTTTTGTTACAAAATATAGTTATTTTTATAATGTAGTATTTCGTTACGATTGTTATAAGTCAACAATATAACCAACAACAAGGACCTCAAACTGTTAAATTAATAGCCTTTTAACAAAGAAGAAATTATATTCTTTGAATTGCTCTATTTTCTGACTGGGTCATCCTTTCAACCTCAGGTTTGCACTTTTGTATCTTACAAACATATAGACCTTTAAAGTGAGGTATAACTCAAGGTAGGTTTACATTTAAAATTTCTAAGACTTCCTTCATGGGTCGTAACCTGGCCAAACGAATAACGAGTAAAATACAGTATCTAAATGTTTGGGATAAGGACATGTACATAACTACAGTTTTATTAAATTTCTTTCAATATTTTTGAAATTAATAAATATATTCCAAACTTTTGCCTAAACGTGTATACTCCTCATCTGAACCTCACATCTTCTTTTAGATTTCTCAATCTCCCTTAGTTCAGCACTACTAACTTAAAAAAAAAAAAACTATGAATTTTTTTTCAGAGTTCATTTAAAATTCACTGTCCGTATCACTGTCCTTCAGCTTAACCTTATCCTGTAAAGCACTCTTGTTGGATATGTTAGAGTACTATTTGTCTTATATGCTCGACAAATGTGACATAGCCCTACAAGCTTCAATGAACTTCCCCAAAATATTTTGTTTTTCTTCCCATTTTTGCTCCAAGCAATTACTGGAAAAATAGTACAAAAACAATTCGATGGCTAGAAAAGCCCACGCATGTTCCGACATGTTGAATATGCAATCAAATTCAGTTAGAATTCTCTTTTGATGGCAGACATATCAGACAGTCTGTAGACTGCGTCCGTTGAACCAACATGATTCAACCTTTTGCAGTCAGACAAGTCTATTAACCTGTCCATGAACAAGTTAGATAGTGTACCCTACCTCTCTCTGTAATTTAGTAAAAATTATAGTATTCAATAACTTTCTTCTTAAAAAATGTAAATTTAGTCAAAGAAATCTTTCCATAAATGACTAAAATTAAGCTTAAGCTGTTGGCATTAACACAACATTATGAAGTAATGCAACTAATGTCAATTCTGTTACCCAAATATCTACTATACATAGGCTGCTTAGGAAACAACCTTTTCAATGCACTTGTCTGAGAAAGATGCAAAGAGTGGTGCAAGTGAGACAGAGAACTACTCTTCCCCCACTGTATAATTACATTTAAAAGTTGTCAAGGCAACCAGAGTGGTAGGCCGCGTTTTGATGGCACAATGGTAAGCCCTGCCAATTGTACGTCATTAGCAGTAGTGATCATTGGTTGGTTTGATTATCACCAACTAATCAAGCTTAGAAGGATTAAATTAAATCATTATTTAGTATTCAAACAACAATTAATAATAGCAATAAAATAATGAATAGTAATGTAAACAATAAATAGCATTTAAAGAAACTTGTACAGTTCGTTATGTTTATTTTTTCAACTAAACATTGTTGCAAAAGTTGAACACCTGATGGCGGAAGTTAGTTATTCATGTCTGTGAAGTAAGACAGCTCAGCGGTGGAAAAATTCCCCTCTGCTGCTGGAACCCATACATGCTTGATATAAACTCGCAGGTCATTTTCAACCTGGCCCAATTATAATGTTTCCATAGTTTCTAGATCTCTCGTTAATTAGTGTTGTAGACAATTTGGCATGCTTATATTTGCACATTACATACATCACATCTAACCATTAAAGACGCCGAATCACTTATAGAACGTACACAGTTCAATTTCTGTGACATGGTTGACTTTGGAAGCATCATTGATAGTTAAATACATTTGTTACCTGCAACTCATTGATGGCGACCCACGAGTTGGACGGGAAGCCCTGAAGCATCGGAACAAGGAACTGAAGACAACCAGACCAATGTCCAATCAGCAGCATCATGCAGATGAGATTGAATATCCGCATGAAAACACTTGCCATGTTGAGGAACTGGAACAAGAAATTTAATTGAGTTGTGGAAAAAAAAAAGGATAAACCTTGTACGTCTTTTGGAGTGAAGAAAATAAAAACCCACAGCTCCTGAAACTCAAAAGACAACAAACTGGTAAAGCAGCAGAGGATCAGTTAGTAGGTTGTGACATGTTAGTGATGTGGCTGTGAAGTTTCTGATAACTTTCTATTCTAATTACCATGCGCTCATTGAGCATTCAATCATCAATTCAGTTCAAGCAGAGATTTGAAGTCAGCTAACTTGTAAAGAGCCATATTAGTTAGAAGATATTTTAAAAGACATGCTCAAAGTTGATAAATCACCTATGTAGAGGAATGCTGTGATGCAGATCTAAAGATATCCTGATTATAGGGATTATTTCATGCGTAAACATTGTTCCAGGAAACAATACTTGTACCTAGTTATAACTCTATGCTATTCGATAAAACTTTGAAAGCTTAGACTTAATCGTGTGTTTTCTGTTAAATTTTCCCAAAGAGTCTTAAGACAGTACCCAATCAATAATACAAATACAGAACTAAGCTGTTATTTAAAACCAAGAAATTTGGGGATTTTTTTATTGCCTTATCCTACATGCACTATTATTACATAGTTATTAAATAGCAATTATCAAATATTTTAATCAGAACTTTTACCTAGTGCCATTACTGTAAATCATTGTACTTCTTATTAAAGCTGACACTGAAAGAATATTGTTTTTAAAATCAAATTTATTAAAGTTATAATTAAAGAGTCTAAAACTGATTCTCTATGTTTACCATTTGACTAACTTCATTAAGAACTAGTTCCTCGTAGAAAGTCACTTACCGTTAATGCTAATTTGCAATCATGAATCTTAATGTTAGTAAGATATTAATAATTTTGAGGGATTATAGTTATTATACTATGAATAGACTGTCAAACAAAACTGAAGTACTAAAGCATTTAAATTTAAGAGCTTTTAATTTATTGTTTGGTGACATGAATAGAATTTTTCATGAACATTTTGTAAATTACAGTTAGTTTTTAAATACACTCAAAATGTCTCATGACAGAGAATATAAACAGAGAAATCAATGTCTCTTAGTATTGCCGTGTAAAAGACGGAAACAATCAAAATGCATATTTACAAAGAGGAGCGAAGCAAGCAAAGCAGAGCTGAACCTAAGCAAGCAGATCACGTACTGTACCTGGGTCCACTAGAACTCGATAAAATCTAACTCAACTTTTCCAAGTGAAGATCATTCTCTTGACAACATTTCATATTTACATGGATTAAAATGCGGTATTTGTATTAACTTGGTATATTTTTTATAATAGAGCAGATTCAAACAAATTTCAAGAGCATTAATTGAGCATGATCAATCATATTGGTTTTTTGTGTTTTGTAAGTAAGCACAGGCAAAATATTTTATGTAAGCAATGAGAGATGAATGTGTACCTGATATTGAGGTATGTATGCGTTATTTGCAGTTCTTAGACTGAGTATTTGCTTTGAGTGGTTCTAAACGAAGGACTTTTAAGCCAACTATGCATATACTATGGTATGTTACAAGATACCATATATTAATTAAAAAAAAACCTGTATTATATATATTTAGAAGAAGATCCAACAGTTATGTTATATATTAATAAAAATATAAATTGATCTCCTCCTACAAAGCTAAATCCAATTCATCAAGACATTTAAGACCTGCCTTACTGATTCTATTTATGCTTACTAATCCCTCTGTAAACAAGCGCAAGGGGGCAATCTGTAACTATGTGATCCATTGTTTGGATATACTTCCCGCAATCACATTACTGATCTAGTGTCAATCCTCATTTATATTTTCAATAGTTACATCTGCCTATGCCAGCTCAGAAGCGATTTGACAGAGTCCATTTCCTACAAAGGAGGTTCATTCCACTTAACAGGTATTGACGGATTGATAATAAGAAACTTAATCTGTCCATCAAAATTATTCCACCCTATGGTCCAACTAGTGTTAGGCGAGATATTTGATCAGCTCAGCTAGAAAGCAGTAAGTAGAGGTAGGTTTCAAGATTTTAAGAGACTGTCTGACTGAGAGATTCTGTGTAATGCGTAGGTGCGGAGTATTCAAGATCTTATTAAATTCTTTAAGTAGTGCCTCCTGACTTCTTATCTCTAGAGGAGCTGTATTGTACAGCACCAGGAGCCAAGGAAGTAAAGTTGCCTTCAGAGGGCCACTAGTTAAAACTGTTAAGCCAAATAAATAATAGTAAGAATTCACATACTATTTAAAATATATATATTTTATTCCTTAAGCGAATCAGTAGTTAAACTTTGCATTCCAAGAGGTATTTTGTAATGACTACATACCAGGATGGAAACAAGATAATGATGAACTGATTTATAAGACATTGGATAGTCAGAAACAGAAGAGATCTGTTTACTACCTAGATACAGTTAGAAGAGAAAAACGGTAATAGAAGCTCTCTACGGATGAGCTTCTAAAAAAAATCACAGGAAAACCAAAGTCTCTCTCTCTCTCTCTCTCTCTCTCTCTCTATATATATATATATATATATATATATATATATATATATATATATATATATATATAATGATTCAAATATCAGCACTCCTCATCTGAGTTCTAGTGAAATAGCTAATATTACTCACCACCAACTGACAAGTAAATCAACTTGGTTTAACCAATAAAACAGTTTTTGACATAATATTACTCGCTTAGTCTGTGCCTTCATAAGTCTCTTCTGTTCTGAAGCCAAATGAACACTTGGAGCAGTTTCAGATTTATTGGCCAACAGCTGTGTTGACTGTGTGCTAAAAACTCTAGAAATACTTTTTTTTAAAAGGAGATGCTGATCTCCTCTTTAGCCTTACTTCAGCCACTCCCCATAGACTATTGATCTATGCAGGTAACTTATCAGACAGAGTAACGGGGACAACCAGTACAGTTGACGGTGAATATTACTATAAAAACTAACAGTCAAGGCCAGGACCAGCACTATCTCTAACTCAAGTACTAAGTCCTGATGCTTTATACCGTTCGGCCACTTGCTCTCCTAAACATATTTAATGTAAAATAGAGTACCACCTTCTCTCAACTCAAGCATCCATGAAAACAAAGCTAGTTTCTGAACTGGTTTTAAATTTAATTACCAGACATATACTCCAAAAATATTTACTAAAAACGAGTTTAAAAAGATGAACACTGTCATAACAATTATAGATTTTACCTCAGCTTGTGCACAATTTACAGAAAAAAACATTTCGTGATATTTTCATCCGTTTCTTATAGGGTTCATTGATAATTATGGCTGATAAATGTATGACTGGCCAAAGAGCTGCTTTTAGATCAACATGCTGACCTAAAAAAAAGGAACTACAGTTTTCACAAACTATTAGTAAAAACTGGAAGCCTAAACAATACAAATTAAAGCAGGTTGTTTCAACTTTAACAGATACTTAAATTAAATCCAAAAATATTTTATTGGTTTTGGACTTAAACATAACTCTAGTAACTGGGAGTTATCTTAAATTTATCCCTCATCTTTAAAAGTATTCAGAGAAAAACAGCAGATAAACAAGGGTTGATATTTTAGAAATCCAACTCAACTGAACATTAAAAGTATGTGACCTATAACTATCTTTAGCTCAAGGTACACAATCAAACACAATTCTTGATATGATTTAGCAATCAAAAAGCGACTAAATATGACACAATCGTTCAAATAAACTATAATTCTTTTATGCTTCAAGCCCTATACATACAATGTTGATAGCCAGCCACATTCACATATCACCATTGACGGCTCTACTACCTTACATTAGTGAAATGTGAACTGTCTCCCCTGCGCACATTCATGATATTGTCAGCAATCATCAGGTCTCTCATGTTGATATAAGCGATATGAGTGAGCAATAGCTTGCTGGTTTACTAAAAAGAAGGATAATGTATTTATGGCCTTGTAGTTATTGGTAATGTAGCTGAATGCTCAGTATAACTGAGTTAAAAAAAAGAAACTGGTTTGATCAAAATATATGAGTCGTTTTTTGTTGCTAAACATACATTTATAAAGTGAGAAACAAACATGTCCATGGATTCATTTTTAGAGAACGGCTCTTCACACATTTTTCAAGGTGGGAAGAAGAAAAAAAAAAAAATGCTTGAAGTAACTAGCCGGGCATCATAATCCAGATAATCTTCAGTTTGACAAGTCTGGGCTGCTGTTTAGGGGTATGTTGACAGAGTGCTGAAAAAGAAAAGAAGTGAGGAGCAGCAGTGCAGCACCAGCAATACTGAACAGGTCAATAGAATCCCACTAGGGCTTGTGAAAGCACCGTCTTGAAGTAATATGAGAAAGGCATCCAAAGAGGAGTATATTCCAGGACAGATAGACTTTTAATGGGAAAGAGTCCTAAACAACAGGACTTAACTTCTAAAGTGAATCCTGGCTGTGCATAATGTATTTTCCTATCTTAAGAAGAAGTCAACTTCAATACTAACATTAACAGGCTCAAGTGACTACTTGTGAAGTTGAAGACAAGCTTAATAAATTGGACCCAACAAAGGCATTGGACCGGACTGTATACCACCAGCAATTGTTAAGTACTGTAGCCCAGTCATAGCTCCTCATCTCTCAACCTAATTCAATATGCTGCTTGACAACGGAATCTTTCCTGACAACTTAAAATTATGTTATACCCATCTTCAAATTTGGTAACAAAAACGATGTAACAAATTACCGGCCCATTGCTATCCAACCTATATTTGCCAAGGTCTTTGAAAGTTTGATTCTTGACAGGCTCTCGTTTCTCTTTAAGCAAATAATTGTCTATGAGCGACACAGTTTTCTAAGCGGGAAATCAACATCAACGAACCTGATTTTACTCCAGCATTACATTATCTCTGCCTTCACCAAGCAACAATAAGTTGACTGTATCCTTTTAGACTTCTCGAAAGCCTTTGACAGGGTTAATAATAACCATCTTATATCCAAGCTTGAAGCATATGGAGTTTGTAGCCCATTACTTGAGTTGCTTTGTAGTTACTTAAGCAACGGAGGTCTGGTTGTAAGCTATGCAGGTTCTGTGTCCAAACCTTTCCTGGCTTCATCAGGTGTACCCCAAGGCTCTCACTTAGCCCCATTTTTATTCAACTTATAAATAAGTGAAATCAGCAATGCCATCGTTTCTAAGTATCTTATGTTTGCTGACGACATCAAGATATTTTTGGAAGTGACCTGTCTAAACGATTGTAGAGTAATACAAGATACATTGAACTCTATTATAGCCTGGTGTCAGTTGAATGGTATGGACTTGAATGCAAAGAAAAGCTCCATTATTACCTATGTTAGAACTGAATCTCCAATACTCTATGACTACATGCTTCTCAACTGTAGACTGACCAAAGTAGATAAGTTCAAGGAACTTGTCATTGTCATGTCCAATGATTTAAATCCATGGAATCACATATTACACATATGCAATAGGGCTAACTCATTAATGGGATTCATATTCCGAATATCTAAGGACTTCCAGTCTCCATCAATTATTGCCACACTCTTTAAAACACATCCGATCATTGAATACTCCTCAGTAGTTTGGAGCCCTTACCAGGCTGGGCATATTAGAGCCCTAGAGCAGATCCAGATCTGACTGATAAGAATAGTTGGCTTATGGCTTGGATATCGTTACCTTGATGTGCCTGTCGATGATCTTAGACGCACCTTGGGTCTCCCCCTACTAAAGACTAGAAGGAAGATGACTGACACTCTATACACAAGCTGATTTATGGGATCATAGACTGCCCAGATCTACTGACTCTTGTTGAATTTCAGATTCCCAGCACCACTAGATTGCAGTGTTATTTTTTTTAAATGCTTTTAACAACAATGTTATTTTTTAACATGATTAGTATCAATACTATAACTAATTAAATTAACTAACTGAAATTAACTACAAATTGATTATTTATCTATTACTTTTGGATCACTGTAATTATTATTATACCAGATAAATGTTAATTAATGTAAAATATAGTATCTTAAGACATCCTGTACAATATGTATTCATAACAAAAAGATTTACCGTTGAATTAAATAAATGAATAAAAAAAGTTGGGAAGATCCAATTCAATTGAAAACACTAAATAAACAAAGAAGACAATGTCATGTTATATTGTTGTTTCCACAAACTAATAAGACAATCAGCATATATATGTATGTATATAAAGATAGGATAATAGTATCCCTTCTATGTTCTTTAATCCTGATCATTTTTCAAAGGTTCAATGAAGACAGGACAATCAAAACAGGAGTGGATCATCTTGGATCTCCTCAGTAACCTCATCATTAGGAGTTCCTTTTAGACACCAAAATCCACAATTACAAATTACCCCACAATTACAAATCAGGAGATATTCACTGAACAAAACATAAAACTAATTAAGGAAATTAGTCATGTGATCTAGAAAATAAGTCACTATCACTTTTCTGTTAGATGCATGTTACATAATAAAACATAATCTTCTCAAACCCATGGTAGTTATTTTTATTTAACTACAAGATATAAGGCAGAACAATAAATCACGTTAAGTATACTTTAGCAAATGTCAAAAAGAGCTCATAATATACTCAGATGCAATTACATAGAAAACTAAACCTTACACTGTGGTCCCAGTGATTGTATAAAACTATTGTGGCTTTCCTGAATAGTGACCTGCTCCTGATACACTGTGGCTCGTAGCCACAATGTTAATTACTATAGGGATAAATATTTTTTCTGGAAGAGATTAGGGAGAGTCTTGCTACAACTGCCCATATTGCAATATTCATAAGTGTATTTCAATGATAATAATAGTTTTCTTTCTGCACATTTATTTATAGTCTTATTCACATACTTCTTATAAAATATTTATTACCAATTTATACATGTGGTAATAAATCTCCTGTGGTTAGACTACCTGTGCATTATCTCCTCTGTTTGAACCGTTAAACGTAGAACGATGCAAGAAACTGTAAACGTAATAAATCTCAAATGGCGAATGCCCCAACATCGTTTTTATTGCATTTAAATTGCAAAGTGTGCCCGAAAATGAAGGTCAGAGGTTCGAACTTAAAAATTCCAAATAGCAATATATACTTTGTGTTACACCTCATTTTTAACGTCTTAAAGCATTATCAATTTGGTACAACAATTTTCAAATTACTTTTATCTCTAGGGCTGGGTGGCTTAATATGTAAAGTATTTTTGTTTTTTAAGTTGATGGTACTGTAACGCTACTATACATCACAAGGATATAATTTTTTTCCAAATACTACCAATGACATGTACTTTCAAATAATAGCAAGATGGGGCACTTATTTCCCCATCTTCAAAATTTGAAAAATCAGTAACATTTTGAAAAACGAAAGTAGTTGTTAGTAAAAATGTTTAAAAGGGACTCTATGCCATTTAGTACGTCAAATTAAAGGTCTCTAAAAAAATCAATAAATTTTTGGTATTTAAATCTTTGCCATATTTATTGTTTTTAAATTGTGGACAAACACAATTTTTACTATGAAAATAGGGTTAGGTAAACATGTGTTGACATGAAACTATGTCATGCTACATATCAAATCAAAAATAAAACAATATTTTGTACCGTATTTGAAGTTTTGTGATTTTTTATTAAGGTTTTCAAGTGGCAGATAAGAAAACTGAAAATAGTTTTTCATCTGCCACTTGAAAACTGTAATAAATAATCCCAAAATTCCACATATCCTGTCTTTAAAAAAGTTTTAAAAGGATAAAAAGCTGTTATAAGAGTAGTGTTGGGTGGGAGCGAGATTTAAAGAAAACTGTTATGGCTTTAAAAAAAACCATAATTACTTATTTTACCATGTTTGTACATTTTTGAAATTCTAAAATGTAGTCCATACAAATCCAAACATTTATGAACAATTGAAAAAGCAGCACATTTACAACACTTATCACAAGTATCTTTTTTATTTTTCCAATTCACAAAACAACCTTATTTAAAAAAAAGCTCCCTATACATGGGAGTTTGAATTCATTTAAGTTTGTTATTCTTATTGAAATAAAATGGAAGACATTGGCCTTATAATGGCCTTATAATGGTATCTGTACAAGTAAATTACATTAAAACATCAATAGTTTGACACTTTGTGGACCGTGGAGATGTCAAAGTTCCAAAATGTTGAACTATAAGAAAAGTATGATAAACATGACAGAAAGTGTTATAAAGAAATGTATAGTATTTTCTTCAAGAATAATTCTTAATTTTACAAAGCCTGAAGTAATCTATTCAGTACTCCAACAATGTATGACCTACTGAATTGGGATGGATTTATAATAGAAATGATTAAAGTACCGATGAACAGTACAATACCAAGAGAGTACAGTAAATTAATATAAAAAAAATTGGGGAAGCTAATTGTTATTCACTTTGACAATGCACACTTACTTGGACTGATCAGTGCATTGTTCACTTTTTCAGTGCTTTTTGAACATAAGAACATCAATTGCTAAAAAATGTTAATTTTGTGCTTGCTTTTTGAGTGTTACAACATATTTTATCCTTCTTGTTCATTGTGCAACATATAACCATCAAAAGTATTTTATCCGGTATTGATTTTTATTGTTGTTAGTTACTGATTATCTTTAAATGTATAATAAAAGCCACCAATAAATACCATTTAATCATTTATAACTAATATAGCAATTAGAAAGGTATTTTAAAAAATGTAGTGCCTAATAAATTGTTACCATTAAAAAAAAAAATTAAAAATAAAAATTAACAACAAAAGCTGTAATTTTTAATTTTCAACCGCATGTAACCCCATGTCTAGGAGATTTAAAATGAATTACACCACTTGAAATTGAATTGAATATAGATTGCAATTTAGTAGCATGAAAAGAACAAAAGCCTCCAGTAATAACATAATAAACATTAATACAACCTGGAGTGTTTTATTCCATTCATTATATTATAATCCTTTCCAGTAAGAATGACAAATTTATTTTGCTATTGTACATTTTAAGTGTTTGCATTTTTATTTTGCAAATGACTCCTCATTGATAGTAAAAACAAATTTTTATCATACTTCACAAAATACAGCTGTTTTTTTGTTCTGTAAACAGACTGTAAAACCTAACTTTTAAGTAAATAGTACTAAAAAGTCAGCTGTTTTACTTTTTGGTGCGCTAATCTCAACCATTGTTATTGTTCACAATTGACTATGTGTTTGACAACAACCCTCAGATCATAATCGTTGAAAATAAAAATAAATTAATGAAAAATTATCCGTTCTTCAAAACGTCTTGTCAAATAAAGTTATAAATTTAAGTCAAAATACTAATGTACAATAAATATGAACTTCCACATGTAAAATCAATATTTAGATTGCATATGATTCATTTGAACTATTGTCTTTGTGTAGGTTTTATCAAATAAATATCACTGTAATTTTATTTGAACTGGATTAGAAAAAAAATTGCTCATCACTCGGTATTAGAAACATATTCTTTGTAAATAACAGATAGGTAAACATTGTAAATGATGTTGTATTAGTTAAACTCAAAAAAACTTTATGGTAAACAAACTTTAACAATTGAATGTGTAATAATTATTCTATATGATACAAAAATTTGTTCATCATTCGAAAGAAAAGTGGCTTTTTGGTGCTTTTTCGCAAAACACAATTGCGCTCCAAAAAGTACTAATTTTCCTCCTAGTGATGAAAACTACTATTGATTACAATATACTTATAACAAAAAGCCTCACAAAATAGGATTTTTTAACATTAATGCTTTATTTAATTAGTAATATAAAACTTATGTTAAAAGAAATAAAAAATTTTATTCAGCATCTTTAAGTGTCAGAAGTTTATGAAATGTTTATTATTCAAATTAGGATAATTTGAGTAAAAGAGAATAAAAGCGTAATTTAGCATAAAAGAGTACAACAACCTCTATTACTGATGTACTCTTTGGTAATAGTTTAAAACAACACTACTCATATTTAATCATTGTTAAATATTGTTAATATATTTTTTTATAAGACGTTGATATGTTAATTTTCAATAGTAATGGTTCTTGATTGTTAAAAAAAAAACAATTCATTCTGTATGAATAAAATAATTTTGTATATTCCAATTAATCTTATTTACTGAACTCCAATAACATTTTACACAATAATGTGTAAAACATTATTGGTTGGTTTATGTGCGTTTATTGCAAAGCAACAGACATAAAAAACAGTGCAGTGTAAATATAACAGTGCAGCTGTGGTAGCAGTTAACCGTTGATTATACAAGCATCATAGTGTCGCTTTGTTTTAATTCTTTTCATATTAAATATATATATATGTATGAGAAATTTTAAGAACATGTAATTTTCTATTTCAACTTGTTCCTAATCATTTAATTATAACTGACTGCAACTTATTTATATTTTTCTTACAGGTATATATTTGTTTATATATATATCATGATACATTTTCTTTCTTACAAACAATTTTTTAAAATAGATTTGTTTGTATTTCATCAAAGAGATATGTACAATAAATCTGGTGAAATAGAACACATGCTGAAATGGCTTCATTTTCATTACCACTTGTATATTTCTGAACATTTTTAAAATTATTTTTGTTCAATCCTTTTTATAAAGGAGCTCATTCTAAAAATAGGTAAAACTAATAATCAAATCACACTGGATCTCTTTTCATGTTTCATAAGCAAGATATCAAGTCCCAACTTACACAAAAAAATTGGGATCGATGTTTTTCATACAAATCTTGTCTGATGTGTTGTTTCTATATTTTAGGAAAAACGACAATTATACACCAAGTTTCTGGTGTGACATTGACGGGGTAGCCTCTTGATTGGCTAGAAGAAGCAGAGCCAAGCGAATGATGACCTAACAAGACGCATGCAAGCACTACACCAAGCGAAGTGGTGCTGCCAAGCGTATCAAACCCATGCAGGACTACAGTACTATGTCACATAGATTTAAAGTTATTTATAAAAACCACAATGGGGTTTAAAAAGTAATCTTACTTACATAGTACATATTCATAAAACTCATTTGTTTTAGTAGTAAAAAAACCAACTAATTCAAGTTTGAATGCAAATTTATAACAACAGAATAGAATCATTATTTTGAAAATAAATAATCGGATGAAATGTGTATATTTCAAAATAAATTTAAGATTGATTTTTTTTTCAATTTCCATATTGGAGAGGGTTTTAATTTAACGTTTAATTTTGTAGGATAAGTTCATTTTCAAATTATGTAGATTACTAAAAGATACTGTAATATATTAATGAAACTACAAAATTAAACTCAAATGCTACAAATTCATGTTATACAAAATAATAAAATAACTATATTAATGAAGATGAATTCACATCCAAAACAGCTAGTAATTAAACTATATGATACAATAAATGGATGTGCAAGTTTTGATTTAAACTTATTCAACAGAAAATAACCTGAACAATCAATAATATAATGAAATATAAAATAAAACTTAGGTATAATAAATCTGCTCAAAAGTAATGTCAAATAAAGTTATTGTAATTGTTTTTATAATATCTGTTTAGAAATTTATACTATTATAATATGATATTATTTAATTGGTATGTCTAAATAAATGAACACGGTGCAATTTCAATAAATGAACGTGGCAGTGCAATTTCCAAGTCTATGAATTGTTTATGTATTGTACTCATTTTGCGAAGATAAATTATTATTCTTATTCTTCTTATTCTTATTCTTATTTTGAAGCTCGTTCATTTGATAGAAGGATATAAGTTAAAACTGAATTTTCATTAATTTGTTTAAAGAATAATGTTTATCAAATTAACCAACTTTTGAAACTGAATTTTTTTCGTAGTATATAGTTTCCTAAAAGAATAATAAATCAAATGAAGAAACTGTTCAACATAAAATCCAGTTTTTTACAAACAATTCATTACAAATATGGGCTGTTTAAGTATCCTACAGATACCCTTATAAGAAATTATTTACTTTGATTTTTTTCAAGAATACTGAGTAAATATTCGCATACTTGGATTATCTGTAGAATAAATTTTAGTAAAATTCTTCAACAGTAAAAAACTGTCAATAATAACATAAATTAATTACAACATATTGTATGTATTTTTAACTATATCGCTGCTCGATTGTTTTTTTCAGCCTATAATAAAACATGTGGTTTTAAAATTTGTTAATTAAATTAAATACTCAAGTCAAACCATCCACAGCCAAAATTACAACATTGTTAACAGGATCGCTGCGGCCCAGTCGAATTCAACTGGCCGCCCAACCCGCTCCGGTGGCAAACCAGTCAAATACGAGGGGTGGAACCATTATTTCGTTTCATTAACACTTACTACTTAACAAATAACGACATCTTCATTACATTTTAAATTATATAAGTATCTTGTATAATTATTCTGAGGCGTGTAAAACTTTGACTAAAGTTCAGGTCTTTTGCCTGAGGTAAGTGTTTTTTTTAATTTTTAATTTCAGCCACTTTTCCATCTGACGGTACCACAGCAAAGGTGTTAACATTAAAACACAGAATAACCTCTTGGTTGACAAAACCTGACACATCAATATAAAGGAAGGACCTGACTTTTATAAAGGACAAATAGAATATTAAAAAAATACTTTGTTGGTAAAAAGAATATTTTTTAATCTTTATCAAAGTTGTTAATTGTGTTACTGGTAATTTCAGTTTTCAAATTTGGTCAAAGCTATACATTTTCACACAAAGCTTTCCATTAAGTACCTACTATCACATGTTTTTATAAGGTTATCGAAATACAGACGGACTTGGTCTTACCTATTATTTCATTATATCTTACATATATAATTGTAACATTTTAAAGTTTCACGTATTTCTAGTTTAGAGCAATTCGTCATTTAAAATCCAGAAATTATTTTGGCTCACATATTCATTTTGTAATAAATGAAAGTTATAAACTAGTAATTCAATTAAAATATACTTTATTCATGATTTGTACATAGGATTTTTGGACAAATACAGAATGGTGTCAATATATTAAACTAACTTAATTTTATTAGTTGGTAAATTACAATAAAAAAAACAGTACTTATCATTTTGTTAAAATTCTTAAAAATTATACAAGGCTTTTGTAGTTAAAAAGTTTTTTAGGTGTTTTTTGAACAATTTTAAATCTTTTATTGAACATAATTCATTTGGAACTTTGTCCATAAATTTTATACCTGCAGAGCTCGATTTTTTATTATAAAATTCTAAAGAATGTTTTTGTATTTCAAATTTATTTCTATTCCTAGTATTATAACTATGATGGGCCCCTAAAGTTGGTAACCTGTCACCATTAGTTTTTATAGTTATTATTGTACGCAGTATATACAGTCCATACACTGTTATTATTCCTAATTCAGCAAATAAATTTTTAACAGACTCCTCTTCACCAATATTCATAATTATTCGTATCGCCTTTTTTTGCAAGAGTAAAATATTTTGTAAATTTTTGTTGTTTGTAGCTTCATACAAATCTACTCCAAAAGATATATGTGAATGTATATGGGCAAAGTAAATGCTTTTTAGTGTTTCTTTTGAACAGAAAATAGACATTGACCTCAGAGCATACAAGCCTGATAAAATATTTTTATGCAAGTCCTGAATATGTTTATCCCATGATAAATTTTCATCGAATTTTAATCCAAAAAATGATGTGGCTTCTAGTTTTTTATGTTGTTATTTTTTATCTTTATCTCCAATTGAAATTTATTTTGATTTTGTTGAGTATGAAAAGCTATGAAATTGGTTTTATCAAAGTTAATTAATAAAAGTTTTGCTATTAAATATTTCTTGTATTTTGATAATGTAGTTTCTTGCTTCATTTTCTATACTTTGTAAAATTTTCTCTGTAACTACAAAATTTATATCATCAGCGTATGAATATATTTTACTTTTAATATTTAATGTGCTTGATGCTAACCCTTTTAAATATCAAAGAAACAATACAGGTCCAAGAATGGATCCTTGAGAAACTCCATATTTAACTTTCTGTAATGAAGACTTAATAACTGATAATTGATTGAATGTTGCTATATTTGCTACTTCTACATATTTTCGTCTGTCCAAAATATATGAAGTAAACCATTTTAGAGCTACTCCAGATATTCCCAGTTGTTGTAAAATTTGTAATAATTTACTCGAGGAAACGATTTCAAATGCTTTACAAAGGTCCATAAAGATGCGTACATAGTTAGTAAGTACCATAATTTAAAGTTGACTTAAATGTCTATGTGTTTAAACATTTTTGAATGTCCACTTAACTCTAACCCAGGCAGTCGGCTGAACGCAGGCTGTCTAAAACTGAATTGTACTAGCAGACACATGATCAATGCAGTTTCGTGCGCAGTCAGTCTTTCTTTTCTTATAAATATGTACGTTATGAATATCTATTTGATCTAAATACTATGGAAATGGTTGTGCTATTTTTTTTTTTTTTTTTGGCATTTGTTATGTAACTTATTACTTTTAGAATTATACTATAACTAATCTGCATTCACTTCCTATTTGTCTTAAATACACACAAGCTGTGTCAGCATCTCAAATCTGAATGACGAATCTCCAATGAATTGAGATGATTCATCTCTCAGCTATAAAACAGATTCTTATATACAAATATTTAAGTTTTTTAATAGTCCTAAATTTACTGCTTTGTTCTACAATTATTTACGAAGAGACTGGTGAAAATATATAAATATATGGTATTTAAGATGCATGGATATAAAATAAATAATTGAATAATGTGTTACCAGGAAAACAAATTTGTGAATTACTAAATTGTAATGTTATAATTTTATATTTCCTGAAACTAAATATGATTAAATATTTCATCTGGAATACTTATCTTTAGCATAAGTCTTCAATGTTGTCTCAGTAAAAAAGAAAATATTTGGTTTTAGTAATAAAAATGTTTATATGATAACATTATCTGTGAATAACATGGTATCTTTGGATATATGATAAATGTTACAAATATTTGTGCAAATCACCAAATGACCTGACAATATAGGAATTTTTACCGCCAGATTCATAAAACTGAACAAATACTCCATAAATTGGCTAAACCTCATCTTCTTTGGATGAAATGTGACATAATTTTATCGAGTTTATTTATAAAAGTAATATAAAACAAATTTAAATTGTAGGTTTCAGTAAGCTTTAGAACCATTTTCAATTTGTATATCTAAA
This sequence comes from Stictocephala bisonia, assembly GCA_035578905.1. NCBI lineage: Eukaryota > Metazoa > Arthropoda > Insecta > Hemiptera > Membracidae > Stictocephala > Stictocephala bisonia. The sequence continues at coordinate 742,724 of JAQJVL010000021.1, forward strand.
AATTTATATGAAAATGTTCAACTTTCTTATCTCTAATTGAGGTAAACAAAAGAGCAAACCTAGTTTATATAAGCTTAATTTTTACAAATCTATTCTTTTGTAAAGTTTTTCTTGAATAAACTTATTCAGGATTGTTTTACAGTTGCCTTTATTAACAATTAGAGAACAAATCATTTAAAATTAAATTTAAAAGTAACATTTACTTCGGACATCCTCTTCAAACTGGCCTTAATTTTGTAAACTTTTGTTGTATGTACAGACGTAGGATAATATGTAACTGGTAATTGGTCAGCAATAATTTCCTGAACTTGTAACATTTATTTTAACTTGATGAATGTCTCAAGTGGAAATAAATATTATTTAATTCAATATGATAGTTCATAAAGCTTTTTAACTGTATAAATAAAATAACTTATACCATTTACATATCAAGGAAAAAAAATTCATAAATATGGAGACTACTACAGGTTCCCGTGTAATCAACGCTCTCTCTTTAATTAATTTTATAAAATTAATATTTACTAGAATGGCTGATTACGCTGAATTAAATAAAACATCATATGCCTAAAAAAATAACTTCGTAATGTTCTATGAGTCTTTCCTGTTGAAAATAACCTTGATTGTAACAAATCAAAGTTATCCAAAACACACCTTAACAATATTTAAATACCTAGTACCCAACACAATACCAGTTCTACAGTAAAACCACAACTGCACAATTTGATGTGTAGCAAATCAATGTAAGAAGCAGTAAAACTGAAAATTTGTTCAAGTAATTACATATGAAGTCAGACCAATACAATACCTGCAAGGTTCTACCAACCTCTACCGAACCAATTTCTACCACCACAGTGTCTAAAGCGGACTAAAAGCGACAGGAATGCGGGAGAAGCGAGCGAGTCTGCGCGTCCTCGTGCCAGAACAGGGCCTAGCATGCCATGCAAGCAGGGAGCGCCAACCAAGAGGTTACCTTAAAAATCAGATTGCTTTTGCTGAACTTTGACTGCTCTTTGTGCTGTTCAGCGCTGTAGCGGCCCCTGCGCTCCGTGCGTTTTTTTTGCAGATTCTGCAAGATCTAGAAAAACAACAAGCGAAAGAAATTCCACAAGGTGTAGAAAGAGAAAGTAGGAAGGAGAGAGAGAAGAGAGACATCAAACAGAGTGACAGAAAGCAAAAGGATAGCAGAAGCTAACAACATTAATTTAGTTTAGTATTTTTACAGAAGCTTTCTGAAACTTTATGAATTAAGTTTAGAAAAAACAGTTTAATTCTTGTAAAATTTATATAATAATAAGTAAAGAAGTTAATATTTTTCTTTGAAATATTAACACTGCAACTATAATAAAATGTTCAAATAGAGTACTTCTAAGCTTCAAATACTAAAGGAAGTTTATTAATAAACAAACAATGTTGAAATCATGATATAATTTTTTTATATTTTAAATGGTTCTTTACAGCCTCAGTTCAGACTGTAATTTAAATGTTTTCAGTTATTTTCATGTTATTCAATTATTAAAAATTTTTACAACCTGTCTGGCTATATAATGTAAATATATCATGAATTTATTGTTTTTCATATTATATTTCCTTAGTTGTTTATGAGTTTGGGTTTAACATTAAAATTAAAGTTATACTGTTCTTAAATCTGTTAGAAAATTGTATTACTAGAAAACTGTAAATTAAGGGGTTATCAGTATTTTTATTACATAAAAACATTGGTTTTCACATGAAGCTGTGCTGTTTAATTTGTTCTTTAGAGAAGTCAATAAAGTAAAATGTGGAGTGATAAGGTAGGAAGATATTGGCAAAAAGTGGATGCAAATAAACTTAAAAGCAAAACCATTCAGCTTGTCATGCCACCAGCAAATAAAAACTTTCAAATGCAAATAATAGTGTGAAAAGAAAAGCAAAGCAAATAAAACCAGAAAGTAAATAAATGGTGACTTCAACATTGAAATAAAAATACAATATTTTTTTTTTAAACAGAGATTCCGAAGTTATTGTAAATATTTCTCTTTATTAGTGCATCTTAGGAAATATCTACAAAACTTCACAATCCCCGCAGATCCCTCCATCGTTAATAAAACAAACTAGAGAGTCTAATAAAGGGCAACCGTAAACTTCTATTGTATCTGTTGGCTAATTGATTGTTGTATACATGTTTTATAAGTGTTCTAATTAATATATTGGATACCAATTGCTTTATTGAACAAATATTTATAAAGAGTTCTCTTCTGATCTCACTTGGTGAAGTGCTAACAAATTCATAAACTGATGAAACTCCCACCTTGGCCCAAACAAGTGTATGAAGTTGATGATGCTCTTAACCATTAATACTGTGAGAGTGTGGTCCGAACACTCTTACAGTATTAATGGTTGTCCACCCACCCATCCTTATCTGTAAAATGTTGACGGTTTTCCCACTAACTGACTTATCTCCAATGTTGACCTAATTCACCCATTCCCAAATGTACAATGTGCTCCCACCTGCCAAAACTCCAAAACGTCGACAGTGTTCTTACTCGGCCATTTCATGCAATGCTGTCCATCCTCGCATCTGACCACTATGTATGATGATGCTACTACCCACCCATACATTTACGATATTGATATTATAATGTTTGTTGTTTTTTCTATATATTTCTTTTGTGCTAAATGAACTAGTTACCTTTTCTATCACTCTTATGTAAAGATTAAAACTATAATTAGTATAGTAAATTTACTTCTATATTTTATCTTCTGTTTAGTCTCTTGTTTTATATCATTTTGGCAGAGAAATTTATGATCTGAACAGCCTCATCTCTAAACGTAAGGAATATACATTCTGACCATGTCAGTAGTGAAGTGAATAAACATTGCCTATAAGGGTGAACCTGTTTGGTTTCATTGTAACTATTTGGATTCTTGTTTATGTTAATATTTAATTCCTTAGACAAATCATGTTTAAATCACATTTTTGAAAATAAACTGTAATAAGAGCTATTTTAAATTTTGTGAACTATATCAGATTTGTTTTATTTAGCATAAATTATTTTATATAATTATTTATTAATATTGGACCTGTTAAGGCCAAAATCAGTTATGCATTATGCCATTTAATTGTCAAAGTGGCCCCTGACATAACCATATTTTTATACCATTACCTATAAATAAACAGGTCCAACCTTGTTGCCTGTGGGCAATCTAGTAAATTTTTCTATTTTCCTTCTTAATAAAGTCAGACAATATTATTCATCTACTCTCACAACCATTCAAAAGCCAATTTTTTTCAGACAAATTTTCAAAAAATAAAATATGTAAGTAATGTTACACACATAATTTCACACCCAGCAAATAACTTAATGCAACTTATACACTATCCGCCATAAGTTTAATGAACTCCTATTAGTAACCTTCATTAAACTTATGGCAAGATGATCAAATTTAAGCTGTAAGAAACAAATTTATGGTGACAGAAGGGTCGAAGCTGTATGTATATGGGTGGGTGTATTATGTCCAATATCATTGTATGTGTATTAGTGGGTGGATGGGTGCACTTGCATTGTACGTGTATTGGATTGTTACAGAGTTATATGATACCGAATATTTAAAAACTCATTGTATCTCAAATTATGAAAAAATATGATTCATATGTTTTTGAAAATATGAAGTTAGATACTTTGTTAAATTTGAACAGATGTTTAAATTTAAAAAAAAATGTTTTACCATTATAATTATGTATTCGTAAAATAGTTTTATCTAAGTTACTACCTTTATTTGACAAATCTAATACTGTAATTACATATGCTACATGAAATTAAATTTAGGTAAAATAAATTGTTCTCTTCATGTTCACTTTATAATATAGGAAGAGTCTTCTTACAAATACAAACGGGTTAAAATAAAATATAAAAGTTTACTTTAAACTGGCTGAACATGGGGAGGATTCCAGGCAAGATTCTTGGATATGATAACCTACAAATATTGTGCTCTTTGGTTAGCTGTTATTTTCAATTTAAGTAAATTGTAGATGTTTTCATTTGTTTGGTGCAGAAAGGTAGTGGTATATTTTTTCAAGGAAGTTAGTTATTATTTTATTAAAATAATAAGATTTTAAGCTCCTCTACATGGGTTAATCACTAAATTTGAGTTACCTGCGTACACACTTACTTCACTGCATGCTCCAGACCAACTCACCATAAAACAAAATGGAAGTGGTCTAGGAGAAAACTACGTAAACATCCTGTAGTAAAGACCGGCATCTTCATTGCTTTCATAACTGTGACCTATTTGTGAGATAGGATTTGAACAATGAAAATTTTATTCTTCTTCACCTCACCCAGAAATTTTTAGGTTTATCAAATTTACAAGGTGTATTGACCCACTCATACAGAAGTGTTAACTCACCCTCCCATACATGTGCAATGTTATTGAGTTTGTTTTGTTAGTGACTAACATAACAGAACTATCAGTGTTCTGAATTATTTATTTGTTCCCTGTGTGATTTTTTATGCATTGCTGCTCAATGTACTCACATCAAAATAAATTAAACAAATTGCACTAAAGTAAACTGAAATAACTAAAGAACAGTATCAATTAATTTAACAGAAGTCACTTCCCAACAAAGTAGGTTTAAACCAGCATGAGAGTTCATTTACCTACAGTTTGCCATGAAATATAAAACCTGAGCATGTAGATTCAGTTGAACTGAATATTAAAAAAAATATATCTTCTTGTATGGTAATGACAAGTATCACAATGGTACCGGTAGTACAGAATAAGCATACTGCTAGATCTATTGAAATATATCTTCATGTACGGTAATGACAAGTATAACAATGGTACCGGTAGTATAGAATAAGCATACTGCTAGATCTATTGAAATCTGTCCATCCTAACCAAACATATTGGTAAGAAAAGTCTGAATTAGAGATTCTTAACTGAAATATTGATCAAATTGGTGCTTAACAGGTCGTTTTTATTATTATCAAATCCAAAATGATGGTTGGAACAATTTTTTTGAGACCAAAATATTTGTAGAAACAGGATATATACATGTAAAGAGTTACTCTCTAAATATGATAGTTCTTTTTATTGTTTTATAAAAACTGAATGTTACTTCAATGATAAGATGTAAACGTTTATGATAAGATGAATGATTTTGTAATTTTCTTACTAAGGGATTTATTATTAATTCTTCAGAGATTGACTTTTCACTAAAAGAAAACATCAGCTGTAGTATCAGGTGTTCCAGCTTTAGTTAGTATTTATTAGCTTATATAGCTTTATGGTGTGTAAATTTATTATTTTTATAAAACATGACTGTACCTGACCATTACTTGATTGTACCGTTGATTGATTTGATTCAAGATAATAGCAATACAAACCCAAATAATCTAGACAGCATTCCAAATTGATTACATAAAAAGCAATTTTTAAGTAGTTTTAGATTTAAAAATAGAGGCCATCCCTGCAGGTTTTGCATATCAACCCCATCACTCGCTGAGCTTAAGAGGGAAAGCTCGGCCTATGGCCTCGCCTGGGAACTCCGTCTTAAGCCCCTTTGTGGAACTCGGCCTGCCTCATAGGGCAGGTCGGCCTATTGCCTCGCCTGGGAACTCCGTCTTAAGCCCCTTTGTGGAACTCAGCCTGCCTCATGGGGCAGGTCGGCCTATGGCCTCGCCAAGACATTTTGCTACAGCTACATTTGTGAAATTCGACCTACAACTTTGCCAAAGAACTATGCTACAGCCTAACATATGGATCTCTACCTTCAGCCTCACAGAGAAGCTCGACCACCATGTTTTTTGTATTTTGGGGCAGTGAATCCCATAAACATAGTCATTTCCAAATATGATTGTATATTAGGATCAAGAGAAGAATGCCTTAAAATGGTTAACCCACTTGATTTGTCAGTTTAACATTACTCATTTATGGGCTTTAGGCATTTTCTTGTTATTCATGGGACAGAGCCTATACACTTTGTCTCTTCTAAAATATTAAGGCATATTCAGATGTATGAGATAAATACCTGCAGGTAGATTAGATACCACAATCAGATCTTTTATTATTACCTTATTTTTTGTTTTTCGGAGACTTTTTGTTTTTGGGGCATAGACACCATAATATTTGCCCTTTACCAAATATGATGGTATATTTGGATTCAGGAAAAAATTACCTTTAATTTGATACTCCTCTCTTAAATGAATACCAAATTAGTATTGAAAAATTTTACCTTTACAAAATTTTTTGGTTTTAGTCCACCAATATCCCAAAATTTGTTAGTTTATAAACTCGAATTCAGATATAAAGAATGGATTTAGTACGGGTACGTACAAGTTTTGAGAATTTCCCTCAATAAGTTTTTGTGCTACATAAAAAAACTATATTTGTTAAATTTTCACATGAGAAATACATTGAAACCCTATTGGAGCCTGAAAAGAACACCAGCTTGTTTATGAGTGAAAAATCAACTTTTGAGAAGTTTTCATGGAAGTTTTAGACTGAGAGCTTCAAATATACACAGTATGACGGTAGGATACCGGAAAGTGGCTTAAAATTTAGTGTCAGTGAGTGAGTTAGTCACCATATCGAGCTATATATAAGAGAATAATGTAAATTCTTGAATAGTTAAGCCAAAAAAAAAAGGAAATTTCACTATTATCTGAGTCAACAGTTAAGCCTATATATTAATAATTGTGCTGGCTCTTAGAAAGACTGATTTTAGCATGGAACATGCTTTAGTCTTGACCTAACTGTCTGAAAACGTTACGCGGGAGGGTGACGCGTAACCATGAAAACACAATGACATATCAGTGTTGACTTCAATAATGATTTTATTTGCAAGCGTTGATCAAAGTACATCTTTAGTTTCCATGACAACTCTTGTTAAAAATATACAAAATTAAGTCCTAATTAGAGAATCCAGTCCTCATTTACATATCAGTCTACCTCCAGCCGTCCACCGGTGATGTTGTGTCCTGGATCAGATTGCCCTCCTTCGACATCGTCAGGTGTATGTACTCGCCATTCTACTGATAGATCTACATCTGGATTCGGAAACGCAACCTCCGAAATAATAACTGAACCAAAGAAACCCAAAACTGGTGCTCAACGTCAAAAGGAATATAAAGCGCGTAAAGCTGCCGAAAAATCACTACCCAACGAAAATGGTGAGTGTAAACCGATCAAAACTGCTGCCAAAACCGCTGCTGAACGGATGAAAGAGTACCGCCAACGTCTAAAACTAAAGAAACTGGCTCTGAAAAGACCTCTCGAATCCGATGAAGATAACAATGTACCTAACAAATTATTGAAAACTAACTACGCCTTAGCTGACCACGAATTTGACCTTCGTTTCCGACAAAATCCACTAGGCCATATTTGCGATGTATGTGACCGAATTTGGTTCAAAAAAGACTTGAGTAATGTTGGTCCCAAGTGTTACGACATATTACGAGCTGAATTTCCCGACGAAGATGTAACAACCTTCAAGCTGTGTGCCACTTGTAAACAATCGATTTACCAATCCCGAAAAATCCCTCAGTTATCACGAAGTAACGGTTTTGTTTACCCAGACTTTCCTGCCGATTTACCGACCCTCGACTGTATTGCCGAACGTTTGATTTCTCCGAGACTTCCGTTTATGCAAATTAGGCGTCTCAGATACGAACACGGTAGTAAAAGCATTATTGGTCAAGTTGTGAATGTACCTGTCGATGTAAATAATATGGTTTCACAACTGCCTCGACACATGAAATCTAAAATTCGTTGTTTTCGGAGAAATACATTTGCAGAAATTATTAAAAAGGAGCCAGCAAACAGAAAAAGCGCAGCTAAAGCATGTTCTATGTTTCTTGAATTTTAGCCGTAGGCTCTAAGCAAAAAGATCCGGGGGTCCAGGGGGCTTGCCCCCTGGCGAGGCCCGCAGGGCCGAGTTTTTTGGTTGAAAGTTGACATAGCTGCGAGATCACAGACGTGACAATTAAGCTATCAAAATCGTTTCAGCTATCAAAAACAATTCAGCACCACCTAGGGGAAACGTACAGCTTAAGGATTGTACGGACACGAACAACATCGTTCCTCACTGTCTTCTTTTTAGGGAGGATTAGCAGGTCTTCATTCAATCGGAGAAGCAAGTGTTGAATAGTTGCAAAACCTGGATTTAGCTCTGTGACAGGAGTTCAATATTTAAACAATGAGAGACAAGTACTTTGTATTGTAGATTTTATTTTTATCAGACATGGTTTATTAGTCTAAGTTTTAATATTTTTTGTGTTTAGTAGCTAGCCTATGAAGGCCATACAATATATATATATATATATATATATATATATACGTATATATAGCCTAGATCTGCAGTCCCGTGCACACGCAACATTTGTAGTTTGAACACGAGTGTAATGTAGGTTTTCATTATATTTATGATCAAACCTATAAATCCTGAATACGTGTAATATTATATATTATGGTAAATACAAATGATTTTAGATATTATATTTTCATTAAAATGCATTCATTAGACAAAAAAAATACAGTGTGGCTTTTAGTGGGGACAGATCCCCAATTAACACATAGTTACTCTCGCCTGCTTAAAACGAGCCCTTTTTTGTTTTGTAGGCTTGTTGGACCACCGGCTTAATATGTCTTCCAAACCATGGGAGTGGCAGAGGGATAAGATCTGTTATGGTTACACTGAAAAATGTACCAGAACCTGCTGCGTGGCAGGCCACCGCCTTGGCTCCTTATCTACAGCCGCTCCAGTCATTAGCTAAAGGTTCTCAGTTCGATCCCAATCAGAGTCATAACACATTTTGAGAAGGATCAGCTGATAACCACAGGCTTTTCATTTGTCATTGGGCTATTAATTAATGACACTTTCTAAGGAATAGTCGGCCTTAATTTGTAACAATGACTACATTCGCTCATCTACACTCATCACACTCATTCGAAATCCATATTCCCCCATATCTTGACGATCGGCGTCTTATGAATAAATAAATATGAATATAGTTTACTTTAAAAGATACTGTATGAAATCTTAACACTAGAATTAAAACAACCTCAAAGTCAACTGTCTTCAATTTAAACATAAAATTAGAGTAACATTTTGTTTTTATCTCTGTATTAAATACTTGACTCATATGAGTTCATTATTTTTAGGTCACTGACAAATTATATCTTGTGCAAATATAATATCTATATTACACGTGTCTAAAGTTTATATAATGCGATATATAGGGTGTTTCCAAATTATATTTCCAAACTGAAGCAGGTAATTTATTGCATCATATACCTAAGAAAATGTCAGCCGATGTAAACATAGGCCCTAAATGATTCTATTGACCAGGTATCCACCCTTTTGTATTCTTCACAAAATAGCTTATGTCTATAAACAATAAACTGAATCAGTTTAAATTTTTCATATCCCCTTTCCTCATAGTGAAACTAGTTTAAACTAATGATTATTGATGTTTTTTAAAATAATGTTTTAATTAACTCCAAATCTGCTTTTTCCATAATAAACATATAAACTAGACATTTCAAAGAGATAAAAATACAGACTTGATAAATCTGTACAGTCTATTTATGAAACAAGATTTTTTTCATCTGGTTTCATCTTCATTTCTATATTTTTTAAAAAGGAAAATGTACTTGCAAAATGTTAACGCAGTTAATTGAACTGTATGAACATGAATAATGTAGTCAGAAATACAAAAAGGCGATTGTCTAAAATAAAGAGCTGTTAAGACTTTGTTAAGTGTTTGGTTTAACTGAACACTTGCTAAGTTTGTAAATGTATATTAGAGACATAGGACATCAGCAAACTTACCTTAAAAGACAAGTTCACTAACATCAGAGTAGTAGTCACAAACACAAAATACACAACATCTCACAAATTTTCAACACCACAGGCATTTTCTTCAGGTGATTAGAGGGAGTGAAGAAAATGCCTCACTCACCTGAAGAAAATGCCTGTGGTGTTGAAAATTTGTGAGATGTTGTGTATTTTGTGTTTGTGACTACTACTCTGATGTTAGTGAACTTGTCTTTTAAGGTAAGTTTGCTGATGTCCTATCTCTCTAATATACAATTCCTGGCCTAGTCTTTAACCTAACCTGTTTGTAAATGGAGTTTGGAAACACCTTATACAATAAATGCTTAAATACAATTCTACACAGCCATTTTAAGGGTTCAACTACATGCGGCAGCGCAGGCTACTAAATCACTAGAAAAGGCAACATAAACTTTACAAAGTCAGCCGCAAATAAGGGAAACCTTTGTAGCAACTGTTAAGAAAATTGTTAAACTTTTAAATGAAATTTGTTATAATCTGTAGTTTCTATTAATGCAGATTTTCACATTAGCTTATTCCCACTCTCAATAAAAAGTAGATATAACAAGTTAAAAACACTTTTAGAAAGCACAAAATTATAATCAATTGTATCAAGTATCTTTCAATAATAAAAAAAGAACATTTTTGTTCGCCTTCCTGCCATTGTAAGTTGTATATCAAAAAAGGATATTGATGACATACAATTTCGGTTAAAAATGATTTCCTTAAAATTTGGATGTAAATTTTCAGAGGCATTAAGAACACCTTATAAATTGCCTTCCTTTTCTAACTGAAATTCAGTCAAAAAGTCAGTAAACAATTTTGGAATTTCCACTTGATCCAATCACAGTAGGCCTAAAATTTTGAATATATTCATTTTGTATTTTTCTTTATTTAATTTATAGTTCTTTGATATACAGGACTTTCAATTTTTCTTGATTTACGTATTTTTTAAGGTTCCCTGTCGTTATTTTCAAATTTTAGGGTTAGATCAAGGTTCCTATACAAGAGGTTGTCTCATACATATCCCGCAGGTAGCAATTATGTCACAGGCAGGACTCAGCTGTCTTTTTTCTACCTTTACTGTTGTAAACAAAACGCAGCAATGTAAAACATCTGATATTCGTACTCTCGATGACAGTACAGTCTGCATTGTTTATTTATTTGATGTAAGTGACTGATTTTAATATTGATATAATTTAGAATTCATTTAGTAAGTATATCTCAGCAATACATGAAAAAAGATAATTTACTGCTTTAAATTAATATTAAAATACTGTAAATTAAAATAATTCTAAAATAATCTTAAAACAACACAGTAATTGTTTTTAGTTTGTATTTTTAATTGTTCAACACACTGTGTTAAGGCACAGAGTAAGTAATACACTTACTCTGTGGTTGGAGGTCTCCCTCTGACGTCTCCCCTCGGCGTATTTAGACATATGAGAATGAGACAACCTGTTGTATAGGAACCTTGGGGTCAGATATACTTCTGTTAACTCATCAAGTACTTTAGTATAAAAGTATATCTGTCCAAAAAATATCTGCTTATAAGTAAAAATATACTTTTTTACTAATAGTATCATAATTAACTAAAAGTGATGTCTGGAAGTTTCTGTCAACGTTTACATCTAAATCATTCAAGTATTTTAAAATAAATAAAAATGTTAAAAAACCTCTGTAAAAATCAGTGTCTTTATTGTAATACTATATTAATCATGTATAAAATTTTTAAAATGTGAATTTCAGAACATATGAAACAATAAGGTTATTTGCCGGCTGTTCATTTGTCTTTGAACTTTTAATTGTTATTTGGTGTTAATTAATAACACTTTCTAAGGAATAGTCAGCCCTAGTTTGTAATGATGACTACATTCACTCATCTACACTCATCACACCCGTTTATGACTTTCACCTTTTTCGCCCATATCTTGACTATCGGGTCTTAGGAATAAATAAAAATTCAAATTTGTGGAGAGATAAAAAGGTTTTCTCCTAGATAGGTAATTCCAATCACACAAACTGACAATCTTAGATAAAACAAACTTTGGTGCCAAATTGGCTGCTTTTCAAGATGGACCCTTTCTTCAAACCAAAATCAGTAAGGAGGCGTTGAAAATGATTCATTAAATTCCACGATTTTCTAATACACATTTTCTGTCGTTATATAAATAAAGAACAAACATACATGAACATCATGTAAATGCTAGTGTTTTTTCATGTGTATGTTTGTGATTATACAATTGACAACTTTTCAATATACAAGAAAGGATGAAGGGAAATGTGCCTTGATATAAGCTAAATGTTTAATAACTTGATAATGAAACCCTGAGTTTTGAAACCGTTGGTCATTCTAACCTATAGTGAATCACTTGGCAGTATCAATGTAATTTTAAACCTTTTATTGGTAATAATTAAGTCTTTCAAAAGAAATTCATATAATTACTGTAGTTATTATTTAAACAATTCTATCAATAGTGCACTCATTGGCTTTATGTGTATACTATGTGCTGTCTGACGCCTTAGACCACTTGGCCACTGGCTCTACCCAGATATACAGGTGCCAAAGAGCATTTTTAAAACTTCATCAATAAAAATAAGGTACGCAAGTTAGATACTCTCCCACTCACTCTATTTCATTTACACGTCCCAATTGTATGTATTATTTACAAAAAGGTGTTCCATTATAAGTGTAAGTAGGTTGGATGATATACCTTCAAAGAACTTTCATGAAATATAATTTTTGTCTGTTTTAAGCATTTGCTCTAGTAAAATAACTAGTGAAAACTTTAAGTCTTCAGTATTTAAGGAATTTTGAAAGTAAAACGTAAGATTGTTTCTTATAGAGCGTTGGCTATCATCTTAAACTATTTTTAATCATAGGGTTGTCGCATCTTAAACTCAAATGGGAGGTTTAATTTTCGTACAGTCTGAGAGTTGAATTTTTTAACAATTAAAACATTTTAGGTTACTAAGGTATATTTGTGTAGTATAATAGGTACATTCTTGTATTTTAGGTAGGTATTATTTTTGTATATTGCTTGAAATTTCTATACAAGTCTGGTGTTTTTTACAATTGTTTTAAATATTTTATACTAACAGTAATGAAATGTTTGTTAATGAAATCTATTAATTATTCATTTAGTAATTAAATTTATTGAGCTAAGATTTACTTGAAAAAAGTCATTCTATAACATTTTAAACACATATGTTCATAATTATTTGAACAATTAAATGATTTGCTTCTGGATGATACAGTACTACACATTTATCATTTTTTGTTAACAAAATTTAATTTTCAATGCTTTTTACAGTTGATTTTAAGATTAAATGAATTAATTATAATATATTCTATTGTTTAAAATAAAATACTTTTCTAGAATATGGACTTTTTTATCAAATAGATCAAAATTAACATGTGCTATCTTTTGAGAAACCCACTCTATTAACATTTAGCTTGCGTTTTTATAACAAACTTTAGGTTAGGTCAAAGGGCACTAGGCCAGGAATTAGTATATTGGAGAGATAGGACATCAGCAAACTTACCTTAGAAGACAAGTTCACTAACACCAGAGTAGTAGTAACACACACAAAATAAACACAAAATCTTACAAATTTTCAGAGATTTCAGAGATCTTTACTCACCTGGTATTGAAAATTTGTGAGATTATGTGTTTATTTTGTGTGTGTTACTACTACTCTGGTGTTAGTGAACTTGTCTCTAAGGTAAGTTTGCTGATGTCCTATCTCTCCAATATACTAATTTTTTAACAAACTAATTCATTATTCAGTTGAGAAATTTTCTTAATTTTAGCAACATCCACAAACTCACACATGATTGCACTTAATTTAGTTTTTAGCCAGCTGTATTCTTATTTTTTTAAATAATTGAGAAGAAAGATCACTTTCTTTAAAGGAAAAATGAGGATAAAAGATATCCTACTACAAGCCAAGTCCAAATCATTTAAACGTTCATTTGCTTGCGTTTCCCTATTAACCTCCTGGGAAAGAACGCACGCAATGGGCAGCCGTTCACTATTGTGTTAGTGCTAGTGGTTAAAAATCAATCCAATAGAGTGAGTATTGTATATTGCTGATACTAGTTTTGATGCAGACAAATCATAACTTATTTAAAAACACAGATTTAAACATGCATACAATAATAGAACCTCTTATTAACCTTAGAATGGTAGTCATTTGTAAATTTTACTGCACAAGATTTAATTTTTGCAGGGAGAGAACTGTTTTAGGTCAGACTGTACTGACCTCGGGTCCCATGCTTCCTTCCTGCCCTCTTTACAATACGTGTGTTGCCATGTTCCTGACTACTTCAGTTTTTGCTATACCAACAACCCTCAGTTAGTAATATTTACGAATGACTAATAATGCCGTAACTTTGTGTAAAAGTACCTGCTTTTACTTTTTAATAAAATTTTATATACATTCTAAATAGAACGTTTAAATAGACTAAATGTTTAATTGGTTTTCTTTTATTTTCTTATACTTAAAGTTGTAGTAAATAATTATTGCTGTTTTATATTGACATTTATAAAACACTTTTTGGTTTGTGTGTTATACTTCAGGGACGAATATGCATAAGATGCTGTGAAGAAGATGAGCTATAACTTGGCATAATACCAGCAAAATGTGAGGTTTAAAGTTAAAATTTTTTGTTTTATTAATACAAAAGAAGTTTTAGTTATAATTTCCCGCTTTTTACTGTTTTTAATTTCTGTAAAATATGTTTTATTATTACATGTTTTTTAAAATGCACTTTTTTGAAAATGCTATCATCCTTTTACAAAATGATTTTTGTTGTCTAAAATATTATAAAAGTATTAGGAAATAAACAATAGTTCATAAAATATTTGCAGTTGTTTTTTTACTTGCACCCCTCTTAGTAAAATATATATGATAAAATCATATTAGTAATATTTACGAATGATTAGCAATAATGTAACTTTTACCATGATTACCATTCTAGGGTTAAATACCTAACTGATAGATTAAACTCTTTTTTATGAGTACTTTAAATGTTCCTATTTAATTTCACAGTAACTAACCAGAAGAATATAAAATAATGCATTTGAAAATATTTAGTTGAAAAATAAAAAAAATATTGTCTCAAAAGGTATTTTATAGTAATAACTTATCAAATATAAACAATATAATAGACTAGTAACTGTAGGCCTAGAGCTAATTTTATATCTTGTTTATGACAGTGCACTCGTTTATGGTCACTAAATGTAGTATTGTAAGACATTATGTGCAATAAAGTTTTCTACTGTCTATGGCTGGTTTAATTTTATCATGTGTGTCTTTTGAGATTTCATTAAAATGACTTATCAAGTAGTTTGTTTAGATTCCAGTTCAAATACAAATTTTTTTAGATTTTTGCAAGATAAGGCCAAGAAAAAAGATAGGAGTGATACTCTCTAATTGAAAAAACTTTCAAAAATTCAACCAAGAATAATTCAAATATTGTTTTCAAAAACTTATTGTCTAGTTTTTATCACAAGGATTTAAATAAATATAAAATACTAATATTTAATTATTGTAGTGTCTGATTCATGTGGGGTATTTAACCAAGAACATGTAGGATGTATATTTAATCTTATGAGCATTGGACAAAATACAGCAAGATAAAATAAAGAGAAAGCACTGCTAATACAATTATGCCTAACAATCGACGATATAATAATGATAGACACTGTGTATTGGAGGCAAATTATGTAGTGCAGATTGTGTATTGTGTAAGCTTGCTTTGTGTCGCCTATTGAATGAGGGACTATTGTGTGACGAGCCAGTCCCATTGCTTATATCCGACACGATAAAGCTTTCAGAAGCATCAATTATAATACAACATTCATAATCATGAATATTAATTATCTTTTGAAACTGGAGGATATTGTATGATATTAATATATGGTTAGTATATTAATAAATGTCACTTTCTAAGGAACAATCGACCTTAGTTAGTAAAAATAATTACATTCATTCATGTACACTCATTAGACTCATTTGGCTAATCTCGATAACCAGCATTAATGGATAACATTAATTAAAAAAAATTTGACTAATAACACAACAGATTGTTTGTGGAAATTAACACGTTGACTGCCAGCGTAGATAATTTATTGTGTCATTCTGAGGCCGCCGTAGTAAAACTGTATGTCCGCCTGACGCCATGAGGGCCACCGGTAGCCCACGTCATACGTGCCGCTGTGCGCCATGTGGGCCACCGGTGGCCCTCGCGTCTTTTATGAATCAAACACAAATTGTAGCGCCATTTTTAGTGTTACGTAATTTTTAATGATATATTCTGAAAGCTCATAAAATGTAATAGAAAACAGTTCTCTGGTTTTTAAATAAAGCAACCCTAAATACGTTTTTATATATTTGACCTAGTTTTTACAACATTTAGACAGACTAGTTTCTGTCACAAAAAGAATCAATGTCACTTACTAAACACCTAACCTCAAAAGCTGATCAGTGCGCGGGAAGAAAATATAAAAATCACAACAAAACAGCTGAAACATAATATCACATGGCATATGTAAAGTTTTGCCGCCACGCCATGAGGGCCACCGGTGTACCTCATCAATAACTTCACAAAATGGTGGCAAAAGACCGGATGTCGGCTATTTCTGTACTCGGGGGGTCATTTCCGGTTGCATGGAATACAGAATTCGGAACAATGAATATTGAACTTTACCGTAGAAACAGCTGTGGCGCCAGGCTGAAAACTAGTGAGGGCCACCGGTGGCCCTCATGGCGTGAGCTAAAATTGTGTGGGCCACCAGTGGCCCTCATGGCGTGAGCTAAAATTGTGTGGGCCACCAGTGGCCCTCATGGCGTGAGCTAAAATTGTGTGGGCCACCAGTGGCCCTCATGGCGTGAGCTAAAATTGTGTGGGCCACCGGTGGCCCTCATGGCGTGAGCTAAAATTGTGTGGGCCACCAGTGGCCCTCATGGCGTGAGCTAAAATTGTGTGGGCCACCGGTGGCCCTCATGGCGTGAGCTAAAATTGTGTGGGCCACCAGTGGCCCTCATGGCAGTCAACGTGTTAACTATAAACCAAATGGTCATATTTCATCATATAATTGTTAAACATACATGTAAAGATTGTACAAGAAAAACTGTTTCTCCCATAAAGCTAACAGGAGAACAAAGCAAAAGTCTTGAGTTACAACCAGATAGAAAATGAACATTACACTGAGCACTGGACATTACAATCACATTATAAATATTTCAAATTCTATTTAACAAAAATGCAATAATATAGCAAATTAGATTATAACATAACTTGGTAATAAAAACAAACCACCTTATATCAGCTGATTCCTGACTACTATCACAGCTCCTTTTGTTCCTCATGCAAACTAGAATTCCAGCTGTATTAGATTTTAGTCCCCACCACGTGCCTGGCCCACCAATGGTCACTTTGCATGATGACGAAATGTTAAAATGGCACATCAGTCCAGTGGTGGGAGAAAAGTAATTTTTTCTCTATTACTTCCATTATTTACTTAATTTCTCCAGCACTAGTACTTTCATTAGGTCACTTCAAACTCCAAGTATTTTAGTTTTACGATATATTTCATTTTGATAGACCTGATTATTTGTTTCGTGTTATTTCATAGAAAATCTTACGATTGTCTGATTAATTTGGAACAAAAACTGATATGTACAGGATTAAACTATCGATTGGTTTCCATTGATAACAATTATTTTTTTAAATTTCAATGTCAATGAATTCAATGTTAAATGACTATGATTTAAAAGATGAAACATGGTTGTATTTTCACTGCAATGCGACTATCGCGGAAAGAAATTGCAAGAGGAGTCTGGGCCTAACTTGCTTACAACAGGAGAAGGAACAGCAGTCAGGCCATTAGACCCTCTGTTGCCTCTTCATAGATTGACTTAGCCCCTAAAACCTGGTAACCAACGGCTTAAAGGTGACTTCCAAATCACCACTAGAGATGGGGCAGGGAGGCTGCATGCAAGGACAGGATTGCTCACCGGTCACCCATCCAAGGAACATCCACACTAGATGTTGCTTTCAGCCAATATCTGACAATAACATCAGAACCCTCCTGTCAAGGCCACTGGCAAATGAACCTTGGAGTGTTTGAGTGTATCTGCCCTTGGAAACGTCCATCTATACTATAACTTTTTCTCTACCTTAGTCCCGTCATTGCCCTATCATAACTGAGAAAGAGGGGCTTTATCGTGCCCAAATTAATTGCAAGCATGAGTGCATTATATCAAAGTAAATACCGTTAGGTATTCAGGATGTAATAAATACTGTGTCAAAAATATAAATATACAGATTTTATACATTTTTTGTTAATTTTTCAAACTAAACTAATTGTTGGTGTACTATTTTGTGATAGATAGATTTAAAAATTTATGTGGTCAACATTTGTAGGTTAACTTCTGTTTTATGATATACTAAATTAAATGATTTTAAGTTAATAAATTATTGTTGATATTGTTTAATCTGAAAAGGAAGTTACACTTTTGTTGTAATAATGCAGTATTTTAGATTGGCAGTCAAAGTTGAGTTGTCATAGAGAAAAAGAAGCAAAGGAGGCTTTTTATGACCGCAGCGAACATTATCTCAGTGGCAGTTGTAAAAATATTACAACTAATGTATATTTTATACAACTGTAATAATAATAGACACTTGTGTTTGAGAGTTGCGTTATACAGTTATAATTTTACATCATAGCACAATTTGTTTTCATCTGATTGTCAAGCCGTATTGTCTGCTAACACGGACAGCTGGATGGAGCAAAGCTGGATAATCAAGTTGTATTGTATTATGCCCTTTAAAATGAGGTCAGTATAAATCTATTTTTGCAATAATGAGCTGCTCTTAAAACTTCAAAATGTTTACATGATATGTGGGTGTGTAACCTAAATATTTAATAATAGTAAGTTTTATCTATTTATAAAATAAGTCATTACAAAAGTATATTGAAACTCCATATGTTTCAATTGAAAAATAAACCATTATATGTAAGGGGATTTGGTGCCCGAGAAGTGTGCCACCCATGCAGATTCCCAGATCTCAGGTTGGATTCTTGGGGTGTCGACTAGAAAATTTATCTAAAAGTCTCTGTATATTAATTATTATCATACGGTAATTGGGAAACTATGACAAGGCAATTGAGCGTTCTGGAATGAACGCTGTAACTGACGGTGTCGGGACTTGATGCTTTAACCATACATTCCTGAGCAAAAAATGCCATCCAGCAACCGAGGTCATTGAGTGTGAATTCACATATTATTAAAATAATAATAAAACATACTTTATACCTGTTTTAATGAATATGAATTTAAAACTATCTGCTTTGAGGCTAAACTTAAGTATAACTGTCTGTTTATACTTAAGTTTAGGCTAAACATAAGTAACTAGCTGACAGCACTTGCTTTGTTAAAGGGTGGTTCTCTACGCTTCCTTACCCTTCTCTCCGTTGTTCTCTCTAAATCATCACATCAATAAAAAAGCTCAGCCTGTTGCCGTTTACCTAGACAACAACGTTTTATAGTCTAGAAAACACTATAAGCCTACTTTAAGGGGATACAAAGTAGTGAAATAACGTCAGTTATTTGAAATTACCTTAAAATATCACAAGTAAAACCAAATTAGCCAAACTTTTGTGTCATGTTTATGTTTATTGTACCAACTGTTATTAATAAATTAAATTAATGACAATGTTACTCTTATGGGGAAAAAACCCCTTACGAAATGAGTTTCAAGCAGTCCTCTCTGTGGGTATGTATGATACAAAAGCAGACTTCCCTCAAAATTTCATTATAATCTATTAAATGGTTCCGAAGATTTTGTGATGAGTAAGTTAATAATTTTTTTATTATAAATATCCAAAAATTGTAATCTTAATATTAATATGGTAATTGGAACTATATGTTAGTACATGTGAAACATTATTTTATTTAGTAAAAAAGAATTTAGAAACCATACAAAATTAATAGAACTTCAGATTAATAATTGTGAGGTGGTATTTTTATCACTCTTGTAATATTTGTTGTCCTGTTCATTTAGTACTATTTTGTTTTGGTCTTCAATCCTACATCCAAAAAACGAGTATCTGTGAAAAATTAATTGAGACTTCTACAGAGGTTTGCCATGGCTTGATATTTAAGTTATGTTCAGTGATTCAGTTCACTGTTCCTTAAAAATAAACCTTTTAAATACTAAGGCTCCTACATATACGGTATATGAAGATTTGAGATGTAGAGATGAAATTAACAATGACCGTCAAGAGAATCTCAGGAGGATTCAAATACATCCTCTACTTATAAATTATTTTGAGTTAAAGAGGGTTGATTTACCAAATTTCAACTGCATATTTCTTTTTTTTTAATATAAGTTATTTTACATATTCAAAAAGAAATAACTACTATTATTTCCTTTAATAAAAGCTTATTTTGGCTAATTCCAACTCAAAATTAATAATTTCTTGTTTTAGTTAGTTAAAAAAAGAGCATTGTGAAACTAAGTAAAAGAATGGGTAGCATCAGAAATGGTTTAAGCATTATTTTAAAACAATATATTAATATAGTTTTATTAAATTATTTGACTCATGATCCTCAGATCCTCATAAATAAGATGTCAGAACTTAAGTGCATATTTTCAAGGCGAATATGATTGATTACATGAGTGTAGGAGGAGTGTGATCAAGCCTAATTCTCAGTTATTTCCCTTACATAATATGCAGACACTGACAACCAGTCAACATAGACATCCCAGACTTCACTAGTAGTGACCACACCGATATCAACCATTGAGCGGACGCCATGTCGAGATTAAGTGGACCGAACATAGAATCTATCACCTACAATCTCAACAGCAATTTGTCTCCAAGTAGCTGGGTTACAGCACTGCACCACTAGTGCCAACAAAAACAATATGAATGTTTTGTTGCTAAAAAAGATAATTATCGTAAAAATCTGATTATGTATTTGTAAGCAATTTATTAGACACATTTACTGATGTAAAATCCTGTAAGATAATTGGCAATATTTAAATGATTAATGTAAATAAAAAATGTATGTATTAATTATTTAATAAAAATCTTTAAATTTTATTTTTCGTATTGAGGAGGAAAAGTAGGAAGAATAATAAACAAATTGTATATTTTGTTAATTCTTGAGAACATCAAAGACATAAAGAATTACAAATGTATCACAGTCTGTAAAATCTAAAGATAGATTTATATATTTAGATTTGAAGAAGCTGATAGATGTAAGGCATATGCTTTACTTTAATTTACAAATATGTATAATTTATATCTTTATTTAATGATAAATATTTTGATATCCTGAATGTAAAATTCTACCTTTAATTTTATATAATCTAATCAAGGATTCTATATGTATTGTTAACATTTATTTGTCCGAACATAGTTTCCTGTCAGTATAGTATAAAATGTGTGGTTAAATCACACGGGAACATGGACACAGCAAACTCTGATTGTTTTATCTAATTTTTCTGTGCCACTATTAAATTTCCAGTCCCTTTCTCAATCAACACAAACTAGTTTATTACGTAATTTCAGTTTGTTGTGTTTTCATTACTGTTGTCTATAAAAACAATTAAATGTAGCCTACGTCTTCAAAGATTAAAAGTGTCTGCTCCAGAAGCATTCTTAATTACATTTCACTAGCGCTTCGTCTAACATTCATCAAGCGTAACAGTTTTAGTAAATTACACAGTTTTATAAATCAAAAGTATAACCGAATATAATTTTTATTTAGGGCACCATTTGTCATTCGATAGATCGGTTCCTAACAAAATAAAACTTGTAGTAAATATCTTGAAATATTATATTTTACTAATATTGTTTGAATAATAGATTTAATGATGAAAGAAAAATAAATATCCCATAGGCGTGTGTCCATTATCTTATTATTCATGTACGTAGGATGGGTGGATGAACCTCTGGAAGTTCTGTCAGTTCCTTACAAACTGTGCAGCTAGGCTAGCATGGCATATATGTGATTAACTGATGTTTAATTTTTTTTTTTCATTTACGGAGATGCCGATCTCCTCCATAGGATTTCTCTCCCCGTTCCCCAAAGGCTATTGATCTTTGTAGGGAACTTTTTCAGTAATAGTAAGAGGGACAACCAGTACGGTATATGGTGAACATTACTGAGAAATATTTCCAGTCTATGCAGAATTGGAACTTGGGCTATCTCTATCCTAGGTTCAAAGTCCTGATGCCTAAGACCATTGACTCGCCCAAAGTATTAAGAAGCATGTTTTAGTATTCGTACTAAACAGACTGTATTCACCACAATGTATATGGTGACTAAGCTTTTGAAATATAGCTTACAGGTGAATAACCGCAGAGGGACAGTATCTCCTTTTCTTTCATAAATACAAGTTACATGCAGCTAAAGAAAGAGCCTAGATACCTTGTATCGTCATCAATTTATGTAGTTTCATTTGATCTACTCAAGTTTCGGCACAATTCATGTCAATTTCAAGATATTTATAAATCGTTATATATAATCAACTCAAGCTTTTTTTAAGTTTACAAATACAACACGGTTTACACAAAAATATTAAATCATACATAAACAAATTATGAATAACTTGAGGTTGTTTTTATTTCTTAAATAAATTGACAATAAATAATAACTAAAAACTTCTAAAAATCATTCTTAATTTTACTGTATGTAATTTAATATTTTTATATTGGACAACATCATGCTTAAAACTTTAAAAAAACTTTTAATTTTATCATATAAAACCATTTCATGAACTTGAAAACGACAAAAAGTGTGCCGAAACTTGGGTAGATCAAATGAAACTACATTAATTGACTACAATAGAAGGTATATAAACTTGTTATATTGAAATAACTTAATTCAGGAGGCTAAAAATGAATAGCTTAAGGAAATTAAAAACTATTGAGATCATCTGTTCAACAAAAACGTTTGTAGAAGCAATGAACCAATATTTATGAGCTAATAGCAGTTTCAAAATTGACAATGTTGGAATATTGGTCTGATCACTTATATATGTACTTAAATAATAAGAATACGGAAGTATTATACTCATACAATGAATTGATTCACATTTTTATCAGTAATATTCATCTTGTACTAAACTATTTCTCTCCCTTACTCTGTCTGAAAACTCCCTTTACACCCCAATATTCTATGGGGGAATGGGCTGAGTTAGAATAAAAGAAGATATCAGCCTCTCCTTAAGAAAGAAAAAGAATCATAGTTACCAAGAATTGTCCTTGAATGTGTGAGTAAAAAAAACTGTCCTTGAAAATACGTAGTAAAGTAAGAACTTCCCTTGGAAGCGTGTGGGATGCCAAGAACAGTCATTGAATTCATATGAGAGAGTTGTTGAGTCATATTCCTTTTGACTGATGATCATACTGGAGTAATAGTATAATTACCACTTGAGGCTCGCACAACCTATCAAGAAACTCACTCAGCACAACCTATCAAGAAACTCACTCAGCACAACCTATCAAGAAACTCACTCAGCATAACTTGTCAAGAAACTCACTCAGCACAACATATCAAGAAACTTGCTCAGCACAACCTATCAAGAAGCTCACTCAGCACAACCTATCAAGAAACTCACTCAGCACAACCTATCAAGAAATTCACTCAGCACAACCTATCAAGAAACTCACTTAGCACAACCTATCAATAAACTCAATCAGCACCTATCTTCTTATGAATTGAAGAGTATACCAACCCACTCTTCATATCTATACTTAAGAATTTAGTACCATAAAAATAGACATTTTCTATACGGAATAGGTTAAAGAATTGGCTTTAGAATCAATGGAGAAAATTAAAAAGTAGTTGGCAGATATATTTTTCTGATATTATTGTTTGTTTTATATTCTTATACATCATGATACTATTGTTGCTGAATTTTAAAAAATTTTTAGAAATGTGTTTTATCTGGTTCTAGCCGACAGTCCTTGCTTCGCCACGGAGTGATTGTCTACGCTTGCTTACCCTTTCCTTCGCGGTTCTCTCAAAACCATCACACTAATGTAAAAGCAGAGTATGCTGCCGTTCCTTTTATAACAATGTTTTGTAGTTTAAAAAACCCTAAAGTCTACTTTAGAGGAATACAAAGTTGTGCAATCATGTCCGAGTTTGTAGAACATTTCTTAAGCATTTTACAATGAAAACCAAATCAGCCAAGCTTTTATGTCTTGTTAAAATATTTTGTTTCAGCAGTTTAAAATAAATTATTACATTTTACTAGTGTCAATGTTCCTCTTATAGAAAAAAAGGAAATCTTTCTACCCCTTAAAAATGTTCATGGTTAAGTGTTTTTATCAGCTGTTAGAAATAGATTATTAAATTAAATGAATGCCAATATAAGAGTTATGAAAAAGCAAATATTGAGGGGCTGTTTCTATCCCTTACTAAAGGCATTTTGAGACATTCTTTCATAATAGGTCTCTACGATACAAAAGCTAACTTCCCTGATAATTTCACCAAAATCAGTTAGTTGGTTCTGAAGTTTTTGTGATGAGTAAGTACATCGTTTTGGAATATATAAATACTGTATTATCAAGGTTAATATATATTCAGCTAGTCGTGTGTATCCAGTTTAATTATTGGCCTGTAATTAGGCAGTAAAGGCACAATTAAAAAAGAATTAATGAGATTGCTCTGCAGTGTGAAAATGGCCACTAATATTCTTTGCGATAGAGATGGTAAGGGTGTGTCCAAATCTGACATAAATAAATAAAATCTAATTCATATACAGAAAAATATTTCGGATCTTTTCCGTTAATTCACTAACATAACCAAAACTTAGGTTAGCCTAACATAACCAAACCAAACGTAACATAACCTAAACAAACCTAACATAACCTAACCAAAGTAGTGGTTGTGAATTAAATGAAAAGATCCAATATTTCATGTGAAACATTACTTTTCTGGTGCTGGTAGCTGATTAGATATCTTAACTTCAACTAAATCATTGTATACACACTATTCTTCTTGAATAAGTATGATAATGAATATTGTCCATTGTCAATTAACTTTGAAAAAATAAGGATAAATAATAATGTCTAAAGGTAACTAATAGAAGTAACACTAAGTATTTAAAGAGATGAGGGTTAATTATTCTTACTTCTAATTTATGTCAGAAAGGCAACAAAGCATCCTATACAATTTGTTGGTTGAGTAATAAATTCACTTAACAGTTGGGTAATTAAGAGTTAGCTTTCATTAAAAGTAAGACATAAAATCACTCCAGTATTGTAAAAAATAATTATTACTTGTCTGTAACAAAAAGATTTGCAGAGATAATTTTTCGATCATTTTTATAATACCAAATATTAGGAACTATGCCATAACCATTGTTATTTTTTCTTATTAAATTATGAAGCTTTAATAAAATGAATCTAATTAAGAAAAAATATAATGGTCTGTCTCTATAAACAACAATTAAAATAGCATAGTCTTACAAAGTCTAGATTAAAAGAATATTTTAAACCAAATAGCCGCCTTCATTCTGAGAGGAAAGAATTTTCCTACTTCTATCACCATTATTTTATCATTTCTTTGCAGCCTTAATCTAGCGAATGCTATGGAAATGGAAATCTTTAGGTCTTCAATTTTCTTGAGTCAACTGTCACGTGTCACGGCCTGCAACTTTTTCTTTGTATTCAGATTTTCTAACAATACACATAGTTAAATAAGTATTTTTAAGAATAAAAAGATAAAATATTCTTAGTTTATGTAAACCACAAAAATCATAGATAAATAAAATTATTATTATTTAATATTTCTTTAACGCTATTTGTTTATTGAACTTTTTAAATTAAGTTCATAATTTACAAGCTTAAGAAATCTTACCAGAAGAATTTATAAATTATCAATAAAAGATATTTATCTGTTTATTTATTTAGTTTAAAATCATACAAAACTTTCCATGTTTTTTCAGATATGTCAAATTAGTTATATAGCGTTATATTGTGTTTATTTATTGAATCTACAACAAAAATAAATAAAACTCATCTACAGGTAGCATTGGGGGTTGTGCGACAGCCATCTAACACAGTAGAAAAAATTATACTCACATAAACTTCTTCCCACTGGCTGACATAACGGACGAGTCGGCTGAGCCGGAGCAAGCGAACGAGTGACAGAAGTTTGGCAAGGCGAAGGATTCGCAGAGCACGGCCTGCATGGAGGATCTGGAAACTTTCGCTGAAGTCCTGGAACAAGCGAAGCGCAGTACAAATGAAACCTGCCTTTGTAACTCTAACAGATATTGAAAGATGAAGGTAACATGTACAGAATAATAAAATTTACCAAAGCCATAAAGATTTGTCAGCAGCTGAAACATAACATAAGTTCCTCTAAATATAGGTTAGTCATTAATATTAAAGTGAGTGTGAACATGTGCTTGAAAGAACTTGAAGTAATAGTATTGTTCTTCCTTGGATTAAAATCGTCGTGTCAAAAATACTATGGAAAAAAATCAGGATTTTTTTCCCAGAAATAGTTTTGAAAACGTGAAACCTTATAAGGTTTGAAGAATTATATTTATCCAATAATGTTTGATTCAAGCACTCTTAAATTTAAATCAAATCCAATTTTATTCCAAGAAAGAGTATTCAATGTATAAAAGATACAGAATATCAAGAAATAAAAATATATCTCATATTTATTAACAAGGAAAACATATCATTTTGATAGAAAAATACTAAACTATTCTCTTTTAAAAATGTTTACTTTGAAATTGGACATTTCTAAAGTAAAGAGATAGTATTGCTTGATACTTTTTTAGAAAGTTATTAATTTGTACAATCCATTTAGTAATTAATTGTTTCTAGTCTGTCCTACTTACCTCTTGAGTTCAAAAACTCCTTTTCACTTACAGACTTGGAAAAGGTCTTATTCTCTTAACTATTTAAGCAGAGTTAATTAAATACATTGGCAAGTTACATTAACATAATACTTATATGAAGAAACATTATAGACCTAATGAAGTACTAAGTGCAAATATTATTCTTATGTACAGCTAGGGGAAACCCCTGCACACTTCGCATACCAACCCTGTCGCTCGCTGCACTCGTTACGCCTCAGCCTGTGACTTTTGACTAAAAATAATAGAAGGTTAACTAACTGTATAATGCAACATCACAATATTAAATTTATATACAGTATCTCACTCATATTACTTTTGTTGCTACCTATTTATTATTATAAGTATCCAATTCATACTTATATATACGTCAACATTTTCAACATGTTTATTAAACGTGTTCATTTAATTTGTTTTTGTTTAGCTAAATAAAATAACCATTAGATTACTAATGAAACCTTCAAGTCCAGTAGAGCGAAGTCTGACAATCAAATGTGAATGGAACCATGCTTACAGCCATCCATGGTTTAACATTATAAAATATCTAACCTCCTCAATACTAAAAACACCATTGTTTACATTCCAACAGCTGTTAAAACTTTTTGGAAATTATTATTTACATTTGAACAGCTGTTAGGATTCATTTCAATATCTCTCCATGTTATTCTTAAGGCTGAAAAACGTACTTTAAGATTTTCCTATGCCCTTCAGGGTGAAAATATTAAAGAATTAAGACCTTATTGCACAACTACAGAGGCAAATTTTTTTACACCTCAACCGTTTAAATTGGTCAAGAAATAAGGGAGGAGACAAAACCTTTTAAATAACATGTATTATTTAAAAGGTTAACCCTCCAGTGGACTCATGAACTTCATTACGCCAGTAGACTCATGGGGTCTTTTAGACCGCATTTTTTTGTTTAGGGTTTTAATAAAGGAAATATTTCTATTTTATCCAAAAAACACCTTTTATTATTTCAATAACATTGTATATATGATTTATACATCTTAATATTACAATTATATAATAAAATAACTGAATTAATTAATTTATTTAATTTTTGAAGTTTTGAATGTTTGATATTTTTATAATAATTGTATGTTGTTATTTAATTAAAAAGTTAATAAAATTACATTTGAATAAGACTTAAATATTATACAATGCGTATATATACTGTGAAATATACACGCCTTGTTCAGTCGGATGAATTCTTTCATCTTCTTCGCCAAGACTCTTGGGGTAAAAAAGACCGCACGGTAAAACAAACAAAAGCGCCGAAGCTTGTAAGGTGACTATCTGGTCTCCCTACCCCTCCAGACCTTACGGATGTTGTCCTCGACAAGTAGCAGGAGGGGGGTGTAGTTGTGACTCACGGTCAGCCCTCTGCCAAACAAAATGGCTGCTTGCGGTCTTTTCGCCGGCATGAGTCCACTGGCGGGTTAAGAAATGAGGTTCACTAATTCAGCATAAACCAAATGAAAATTAGTGGATACTAACATAACTGAGTGAGATAGTTATACATTTACTAGAGTGTTGGGACTATCATAATTATTTGTACATTAAGTACAAACTACTATTTATTGGCAGTATAAACAAACACCCTGCTATAGTTACGACTACGACCCTATACATCCAGCAGTAATGAAATCTACAGATTCATAACAAAAGAAGATTGATATAATTTGAAGATCGATATATCCCCAAAATGCCAACCTAAGTTGTATTTCTAATGGGCTAACCGGTGGTTTTTTAAAATGAAGACATGGTCCTTGTAAATGAAGACATGAGAAAATGCATAGCATAAATGCAAAAAAAGCAAATAATATCTTTACGCAGATAAGGAGTTTTAACATTTGCTCTTGGACCAATTTAAACACCATTTAATTTGGTACATTAACATGACTGCCAAGTGATGGGAGCAGATTTCGGTACATTCACCAAAAGTATATAGTAATTCACTGGTCAACCGCTTGGTAAGTCAGCGTCTGCTTTTTGCTTATGAAAAGGAGGATTTTAGGACTCTGCAGGATAGAAACTGAAGATAATTCAGTGATTGGTCATAAATAAAGCTATCTACAAATAATTTTTCTTTGATAAAAGAATGTTAACTGTCAAAATAGTCTTGATCATCCACAACATCTAATTGAAATTGTTATAACTTCATATAGATAATGTTACAAAAAAAAAAAATATATATATATATATATATATATATGTATATATTTATTGATGATTATATTTTAATCCAACAAATTAACAAACCGACAAGTTAGTTAAATAATAGAAAGGTACATTTATTGCAATGAAATTGTTTAGCCACTAATGCACAGTATTGGAACAAGTAAAAATATATTGCAGTATAAACTTTTCATATAATCTCAGGAATTATGAATTATCTCAGGATCAAACGTAGATTCATGTCATTTCTAGTTCATTATGAAAGAAAACATAAATACAAGAGCTGATGAAACGAGGAACGAGAAATGCTTTGTTCCGAGGGACAGGCACTTCAGTGTTTAGAAAGAGGAAGATTGACTCCACAATTAATGTACAATTGACCTCTTTGCCCTGGATGAGTGTGCCTCTTTAAATGTCTTTGTGTACACTTACCATATTAAGGGAGTATCTGAGCACATTTCTATTTGCACTTAGCTTACATTAACTTTGTTACAAGTTTATCGCTTATTTATAAAAAAATTAAAATGTACTTAATTTATATATAAATATAAATTAAAAATACAAACTATTGATATCCAATTACTAATAAAGGTGATAGTCAGTATATTTCTAACATTTTACTATAAAATAAATAGAAATAACTAAGTACTTACAAAATAATTTAGGTTTGAGGGTGAACTAGTTTTGGGATTGAACGCTTAAATTATATTTAAACATTACTTTAAAAATTGAGTAAAAATATAACTCAATTCACAAAGCAAAAAGTGAACTAGCTCATAATTATCAGATTATTAATAAAATGACAAAACTTATGTGTTTAAATTATTCATTATTATTAATAAATATTTGTCTTTAAACATTTTACGAGTTGAATATGATTTGCTTTAGAAAAAACTGCATAGATTTATAGTTGATACGCCAACCCTCAAGATATGGGACAGATATGGATTTACAACCAATGCGATGAATGTAGATGAAGGAATGTAGTCTTTGTTACAAAGTTGTAGACTATTCCTTAAAAATATCATCAATTAATAGCCCAATGACAAATGAACAGCCAGTGGTCATCAGATGAACCATCTCAAAAATTGATATGATTCTGATTAGAATTGATCTGAGAACCTTTAGCTTATGAAGCTGGGCTTTAACCAACTACAATACCGACCAATAAATTAATCTTCAGGTTAATCCAACGGTAAAAATTTAAGTTTGGAGGAATTCTTTTGCCGTAAAAAGAAATTAGGTTGAGGTAGAAGATTTCATCACCATATACTTAATTCTCAGGAGGTCATATTACATTTTGGAGTTTACGAGGAGGCTGTTTAAATTTCACCGATTGTACACAATAAATCGTAAATTGTTTTAAGGTTTATGCTTTTTATCATAAAGTAAATGGACGTAGGATTAGAACATCTTAATTATTTTATGGAAATTTATTTTTTATACTGTAACAAGGAATTGTACATTTGTAGAGGCAGTTTACAAGTATCTCACATTTATTTCAAACAAAGACAAAACGTGTTATAAAAATATGAAACAGCTATATGATTATAAAGTATAAGAGATTTAAATTGTTGTTCTAATTTATGAAACTGAAAATATAAAATTAAAAAAAACACATACATCTTACTAACTAAACCAGTTAGATGTTGTTTATTTTTTAAATTCTTGTATACTTAACGTTTAAGCGATTGAAATATAATAACTCAAGTTATATTAAATATTGTCAAGTTAGTTATGTGCATAAGAAATGGCGGTTAGCAGATTGTAATAAAATCTATGTTGATTTTGGTATATCAAATTTACATGCTATAAAATAATTTAACTAAACTTTAAGTCATGTTAAAATGAAAATTTGAAAATAAAATTGGGATGTTGCATCTCCATGAGACCATAAAAAAACTTTCAAAAAGAATGAATTTTTGAATTTTGAAAATAAAATGAGTATCTTAGGAATGGTCTTAAAATCTGTAAAATATTTGGTGTATAAGGAGTTTGTAAATTTAATCGGTGATGTCCATAGTATAATATTAATGTTTGATTTGAATCAAAACAACATTGAACAATTATTTGTTTTTTCATTTATTTTAATTTTTTTAAAGGCTTCATTTTTTACATTTCCTTTTTAAGGCAATGTTTTATTCAGTAGTGCCTTAAGTTCATTAGTTTATAATATGACTTTTTATAGCATAGTTTTTACTTAAAATCCATTTTTTATTGAAAGAAAACTTCACTTGATAGTGTACACATTGGGCTGCAAGCCTATGCGTGAACTTCATTCTAAGTGGAAATTGTCAAACTCAGCTCAGTCAGGGATTCAAAACCTAGACTCTACGATCTTTAGACTTAGCCACTGGGCCAGAGGGGTTAGTTAAAGGTTT
This sequence comes from Stictocephala bisonia, assembly GCA_035578905.1. Lineage (NCBI taxonomy): Eukaryota > Metazoa > Arthropoda > Insecta > Hemiptera > Membracidae > Stictocephala > Stictocephala bisonia. The sequence continues at coordinate 774,006 of JAQJVL010000021.1, forward strand.
ATGAGTTATGTGAATAGCTTTTAACTTACATTCTAATCTAAGATAGAAATATATATAAAACCTAGGAGTTGGACTAAAGTTATAAACTTTTAAAAGTAGTACCAGCAAACCCTTAAAAAAATATAAAGTCTCTTCATTCAAGAGACTTTAGTTTCTTTTGTAGCTTCCAATTTTTTCATTTTTAGTTTCACTAGATATTAACAGGACATCTAAGACATAAATAGTGTTATAAATACTAAACTTATAGTTCTAAAGCATCATTTCATTCTTCAATATTTTATCTATCTTGTAGAATCCTGTTATTTGGCACAAGTATTTCCTATGCAGACTTTTGTCATAGGACTAGTCCCATGCTAACTTGAGAATATTAAAGCATTTCCTAAAACATAGTTTACTCTAAGCAGTTTGAGATGGGATATAGCTTACTGAATTTGTGAAAATAATTTTGCCATTTACTCTAAACTTATATGACTAAAACACAGGATAAGAATACAAAAGAAGCTAAATATATAATTGAAAACAACAAGAGATATTAAACAAACATAAAGGTTAGGTTAGGTGAAAGGCAGGAGTACCAAACAAATACAAAAGAATCACATTATCACAAATGTTCCGTACCACTGGCACTCTTTTCAAGTGAGTCTGGACAATCTAGAAGCTAGGCCAGTCTCTCTCTACTCACCTGAAGAAAGTGCCAGTGGTACAGAAAATTTGTGATAATGCGATTCTTTTGTATTTGTTTCCTACTACTGTGGTGTTAGTGGACATATCTTCTAAGGTAAGTTTGCTGACATCCTATCTCTCCAATATACATGCTAAATAAACATACAAAGAGTTGGAGGCTCTTTAGAAGTGAATATAATGTTATTTCTTACCATCAAAATAGTAAAATTCAATGAATATTTGAAAAAGAGTGTGACTTTATGGTTTATATTCATAAAACAAAGATTTATTTGTTCTTAGAACAAAAAAATTGTAAGCCTTCCTACAGTATTTTCTATTTCTAACATTTAGAAATCCAAAATCATTGGTTTAGACATCCAAAAATCACTAGATTTGTACATAAAATGGAAAAATCATTTAAAATGTAAAACATTATGATGAATTGTTTCTTGTAGGAAGGAATGTGACCCTTAGGGTCAGTAGTTTAATGTTACTACGCCTTCTTATCAAAGGTTTGTAAACCTTAACCTTTTCATATTTGAGTGCAGTTGTTGATTTTTGTACCACTTACAATAAGAAAATTAGCAATCCTAAAAAAAAAAAAAATAAATAAAAATAAACTGTAACAAAGTAAACACATCATTAACTGAGAACAACAACAAACATTATTACCGCAATATAGTATTGCATGCCTAAAAAATAGTTTTTGCTTGGACTGAACAGGATGTCAACCAGAAAAAAGGTAATATTAATATCTGGAAGTGAAGCTTAGAGCTAAGTCCCTTCCTCCTGCCTCCATTAAAATTTAACAGATATCCAAATTGGGCTGGATGTCAACTCAGTTCATTCTAGTAGGATATGCTATGTGTGTCTGATGAGACGAAATAATGTTCAAACAAAAGAGTGCAGATGCACAGCTAGGTTTCTGCACGTCAATATGTCTGCATTCTGCAAATCTCTCTAAACTTCTTAAGAAGTTCTAATGCAGAAGCTAAATAGGAGAAAGGCACAATGGTTTTCCAGGCAGAGAAATTGCCATTACAACAAAAATGAGAGTTCAATGTTATAGAGTGTAATAAGAGGGAAAACCTCACCTCCTTCTAATTCCACCAGATATTTATTCCAGTTCAAATACTACACATGCCTAGTAAGAGTCTATTTTCATCAAATTTCATGGACATTTTCTGAAGAACTGTAAGTAATGGCTGCATTTCAAAAAGACCAGCTGTTTCAGGATAAGTTTTTCTCACAATTTAATCATACTAAAACATTAATGACAAGTAGTGAGTGTTATTTATTTAGAAATTCTAGGCTATGTATAAGAGTTTGCATATTTCAAGGAGTGATTCTTTTCATCAGAAAACATGTTTATAAGTTACTAGCCGATAACCTTGCTTCACTAATGGGTGGCTCTCTTCACTTGCTTAACCTTCCCTCCGTGGTTCTCTCTGAACCATCCCATCAATATAAAAGACCAGCCTGCTGCCATTCTCCTAAATAGCAAAGTTTTATAGTCTAGAAATCATTATAAGTCTAATTCAGCGGGATGCAAAGTAGTGCAATCATGTCAGAGCTAGTAGAAATGACCTCAAAATTGTTACAATGAAAACAAAATTGGTAAGATTTTGGTTTCAGCAGTTTTAAATAAATTACTAAATGAAACTAATGACAATGTTATTCTTATGGAAAAATGGAAATTTTGAGGGGCTGTTCTTACAACTTAGGAATGGAATTTTAAGAAATCCAAGTGGGTCTCTTAGATACAAAAGCTAACTTCAGTCCAAATTTGTAATAACTGTTGATTTGATTTGTTGTAATAAGACTGGATACGAGTCCTCCCTTAGTGAAGATAACATGACTACAGTTATGAGGAATGCTGAGGACTAATGTATATGAAGTTACAATAACTATTGTAATCTGTAACTTCCATAATCTGACAATGTCTAGATTCTGTATACGGTGGTAAGCAAAAGTAAATGAATGTATAAATGAAAAAAAATACAAAACTATTCTATTAAAAAAATGATACACTTTGAGATATCTTTCCTTATTATAAGTTCTGAGTAGAGAAGATGACCCTCCTTTTGCTGAAGTAAAATCTAAATTTATAAGCAGTACAAATATGAGACATTGCTTAAATGAAACCTAAAATAATTTGTTAGGCACTAATACATTAATTTTTTTCATAAAATATAACTTACTGTACTGTATACTACTTAAAATGTTTAAAGTAATAAAAAAAATCTTATCTCATAAAATAATTAAATAGCAATCAATGTGTAAAAGTAAAGCTGACTGAAATAAACATCAGGCATGTCTTTCTTTGGCTTCATTGCTGTGTAAATATACTGTAAATTAATTTAATTTAATATTGCTGAATAACTGAATATTGCTTATGTGCAATATTCATGCATCCTATATTTTACAGTAAGATCCAAATTTTTCTTATGAAGGAAGCTTACAGTACTTATTATAATATTTTCTTTAGAAAAAAAAAATATATATATATATAATCCATCCTTATAGCTTAACATTTATCATTTTTTGGAATTGTATTTTTATCACAAAAACGATACTCATTTTAGGTATTTAAACATACTGAATCGTAACCTTTGACCATTCATTAGGATAAAATTCATCAACATAAGTGACAAGTGCAAGATTTGCATAATAGAATATGAATTTAAAATACATTTTCATTAAATTCATATTCAACTGTCCAAATTTTGTACAAAACTTTGGTAAGTTTATTAAATGAATCAGAAATGGAAATTAATTATTAAGTTCAACTTAAATTGTAAACTGCCTTCATATTTAGTATTGAACAGTATTCAAAAGTTAGTATGGAAACTTGTGTTAAACGTTTTACTACATTAAAATGAAGGTCTTGACTCGCTGACGGCAAGACTGCTTAACCTGAAACTTAAATTGAAATCTCATTAAACTTGTAACGGGATTGTACAGTATTATCCCAACATGGTATTACACAATAAGAGATAATAACAGAGCACAAGGTACCACTTCACACTTTGACTTCATTTGTTACAACATTCCATAATTTGTTAAAAACATTTCTGGAACTATTGATTATTCATTTCAAAGACTCTGATCATAGAGATATGGGCAAATATGAGAGGTGAATGAATGTGATGAGTGAAGATGAACAAGTGAAGTCATTGTTGCTACCTGAGTTTGACTCAGCTCAGAAAGGACTATTTATTAATAGCCCAATTGTCAGGGCAGCTATGGGACCTACAGCTTTACGTGGATTCCGAACCACATAGTGTTGTTCTGATTTTCAGCTAACTGACAGGTCTGACACTTAGTTCTCTTCTCTACACAACATCTGATCCTTGAATACCATTCAACATGGACACCCTAGACTTTTCTAGTTGTTTCTACGTCAATGGCAACCATTAAGCAGATGCTGTGTCAGTATAACGAGGACTGAGCATGGAACCTATCGCCTACAATCTCCCAAACATAAATTAGAATGACAATGTACATAAAACTATTTGTTGTCTTCATTCTATCATTTCTTTAACTTTCTAGTTAAGAAACTGATTTTTATATATATTAATTTATATCAATATTGAACACTATAAAAATGAAGTTCTGTCATAAATTTCTATTTCAAAAGACAGAGTAACTACTTTTTGTATTTTGATTTCCTCTAGGTTATTCCTCTTTGATCAATTAGCTAAGATGAAGCTTATACATTTTATTTATGAAATTTACTAGTTATTGCCTTTTTATTGAAGATGATAAAAAAATGAAATATTAATTTCAATTGTAAAACTACAAATGAAGTGATATTTTACACTAATGCATAAATTCGTAACTTTTGACAAAACAACCTCAACTTTAAACATTTAGTTTTCATTTCTTAAAATACCAATAATTGAAAAACCATAAAAACTCGAAGCTTTAAACACTATATTACTTTATTTAATTAAGATTATAAACCGTGATACACATATCTCAATATTTATGTAGAGCACTTGTGGAGAGAAGAGTTGCTATAAAGTATACATGTAAAGTGATGTTTGCATGGTTTCTTTTTACTTTCTCCCAGATGCGTGAGCATAAAGAAAGTATTGTGATCGTCAAAAAAAGAAAAAGTTTTTACAAGTTAAAAAATCCATTTTAGGGTCCCCTGAACCCAAAAAAGTGTTTTTTTAAAACAAATTTTGAATGTATGTGCATCTGTCTGTATGTATGTGCACTTCACTGGAGACCAAATGGATGGATATATTTTTATGAAATTTGGTATGAAGGTGTATTTAGCCAATATCTCCAGACCGTTTTTCACTTATTTGAAATTTTAGTTTTTTTTAAATTTTTATAGACAAAAACATACCAAAATAAAATTTTCTTGAAAACGGCGCTAACTATTTCGATTTAATTTTCTGGAAAGTAGTGAATTACAATTAAAAATATTTTATTAAAACCCGCATGTCTCTAACTTGACTAGATTCGATATGTGACAAAAAAAAAAAAAACATATTTGGGGATCACACTGCTAATTTTCAAAGTTTTGATTTTTTTAGTGTTTAATATGGGGGAAAATTTTGTGCCAATTCTTTGGAACCATTTATTACACGGAAAATAAAGAAAAAATTTCTCATTACTATCACATGTCATTTGTATTGATTTTTTAAACTTTGGAATGAACTGGAAATAGTCAACCTTAAAAAAAGTTATCTCTTGTCACAAAATTAATCCAAAAATTCGTCAATCTAGAACCTAATTAATTTCTATGAATCCCAGCTAAAATACCCTCATTGCATATGCACATAGAGCAATCTGACATAACGCAATCCAGATTGGATATATTGTCTACAATTACAAGACTAATATATTGTCAATCCCCATTTAAGTTTCCATTAGTCAGACATGCCCAAACCAGTTTAGGAACTATTTTCCAATGTCCTTTACTGGATGTATACTAAAAGGACCAGTATAGACCACTCATTACACCCATCATTTAATACTGGATTTCTTGGGCCTAAAATAAGAACCTATTTTGACAATCAAGTACTTTTCAAGTTGTCTGCCAAGATGCTATGATAGGAAATCTGCTGTATTCAACTGTTACTTTCATTAACTAGTGGAAAACATACAACTTGGAACTACCTGGTATGGAAACTTTAACTGTGGACACGAGGTCCAGGGAAACGATCTTAGTTTCTTACTGAAGAAGGATTGAACTTCTTGGCTACAAGGATTCAAGGTTTTAACTGTCTTAATCAATTTTGTTGGAATTATATTTAATGAGGAAAGATCTAATTATGGGGACCCAGACCCCAACTGGAACCTCTGCTGGGCGTAAGAAAAAGTACAAAGAATTTTCCTTATAACTAACATTGGACTTAAAGATCAATCACAGAAACAGAACTTCAGTCTTGTAATAACATTGAGGCCAAACCGATAAGAAAATAGTAGGTTAAGTTTTGTGTAAAAGATCTAGAACATGTTGTTATTTACAGTTCAATCAACTAGTTTCCTAACATTTGCATCAGAGATATTTATTCAAAATTCCTATAGTCACTGTTAAAGTTCTCACCGTGAATAATAGTGTTCAATATTTAATAGTAATATTATCAAGTTATTGGATAGTAGGGTTCTTGTAGACCCAGATACTTGGGTTAACAATTGTTGGCCCAGATACTTGGTCTGCCAGTGCAAAGAAGTTAACGACAAGTTATTTGAGTTCTATGTTGTTTCACTCATAAGTTACAGTACTACATGCCTAGTGTCCGACCTACAAGCCTACAGCCAGTGATATTGCCTCTAGTATCGTTATCATTGTTTTATAATTAAACAAAATATTGTTTGGGTTTTGGTGCTAATTACAGCATTGTTCCCCTTGCCTGCAAAGACAAGCCAATTTTTGTTTTATATGCTCGTTGGACCAACGGCTTAACATAACTTCCAAACCATAGGAGCGGCACAGGACTAAACACCAAGAAATGAACTTTACTTATACACTAATTATTCCTGATTCCTATAAAACACTACTTTTAGCATAATTTCAACGATTTGTCTAATATTTTCAAGGATATTAGTAAATATCCTAATATAATTATGGTAGGTTATTTTACTTCTTCATTCTTAATTTTCAAGACTAACAATTTTAGACAAATGCTGATCGAATTTAAAAGTTTTATCACTTTGATTGTAATCCATTTCCAAATGGAATAAATAACCTCTATAATAAACAAACTCTATTAATTAAATCAGTTCCAATTAAGTAAATTAATTTACATAGATAAATTTCTATTTAATATACTTCAATATGTGACTGAAACACTTAAACTTCAATCTAACATTTAGTAACGCTGCACTCTTAAGTAATTGGTATTTTATTGAAAATTAATAATATAATTACCAATTACTACAATAATAATGACCAATATCGATTTTATCTCTATTTTATAGCGTGAATGAAATTTTTCCTACGACATTTATTACTGAATGGTAAAATAATGCAGCTACAGTTTGAAAATTTAATTTTATAGAGTTTTTACAAAACATTTACCGCTAAGATTTTAAGATCCAAAATTAGAAATGGCTATGGAAATTAAAAAAGCCATATTTCTTTTGAACAGCATTTTTTCTAATAATGGCTGGGTTATTATTAAGTCAGTTTACAAGTAAAATAAATGTACAAATTTACTTTGTTTCAATCAAATAGTATAGATCAAAACATTTAAAAAAAATCATACCTTACTGCAAAACCGCATCCATTAAGTAAAACAAGCAAACAAACTAAGATGCAAAGCTACGTGTCATCAATCAATAAGTAGTGCAAAGATTACGCTAGCATATAATAGATCAACAGGTCTTATTGTTACCATATAATAGATCAACAGGTCTTATTGTTACCATATAATAGATCAACAGGTCTTATTGTTACCATAGCGAACTCTTATTATTTAAGTTGTACATATTTTTAACTGTGGATTCTTTGTAGGTTTCTAATTACATAGTACCTTGTGCTCATTTCAAAATCTTAATTACATTAATTTACTAGTTTTAATTTAATCTCAATAAAGAATACATGCGAGTAAAAAGTGTTGCATGAAAAGATAGTAAAAGAAGAATAAGAAAATTGTTGGCATAAGTGTAAATGTATACAAAATAATGACATGTCCTTTGTTCGCTAGTTAGTTAAGTAATAGTATTGTTGTCTCTTGCTTTGTGATCACTTAAAACACCACTTCACCTTGGCCTCTTGTTAATAGAGTCGCCGCAACTTGCAATGTGCTCTTGATACACAATAATTACACTCACTGGAGTCTCCCACTTAAATTGAAATCAGAACTGTATAGTTTATGAAGACAAAAAAATAAACAATTACTGATAAAACTTACTAGAATCTCTATTTGACAAATACATTGTAAAGTCCTTAAAATTAATTTTTTTAATTTCAAAATTCACTGTTACATCGGGAATGTCACTGAAAAAAATTGACTTAAGCAAAAAATTAAGAGTAAGTGTGTAACAGCACACAATATTATAGTCAATAAACAAAACATTTTGTTATTGGTTCTAATTTTACTAAATATCCTCGACAATTTATTTGTTGGCTTTATAAAATATCCATCAATAGAAAATCATTTGTTTAACTTAGTTTATAAATTAATAATATCTACAATGTGAATAATGTAGTGGTCCTCATGTTTTGTGCATTGTCGTAACTGATGAAATTTTTTTCTGTGCATTTTGCGGCTTCAATGTTTTTTTTTTAATGTTGTTGCCAATGTCAAATATATAGAAAGTAGAGCCTCACCTAACAGACACAAAGAGACAAAGATGATGTCGAATTAATAAAAATGTTGGATGATAAGGAATGATAATAACAAAAAATAGCAATGTTATTCAACGAGTGAAGTACTGACTGTTGCCTCAGTGGGGATTCAAACCTTGGACCTTGCCTTCCGCAGTCCGAAGCCTTATCCACTGAGCCACCACGCCGGCAATATTAAATATATAACGCAAAATTTGTAGGCCGTAGTACAAAAGAACTACAGTAATGAACGAGTAAACAAACACAACTTAAACTACGTCACTGTAAAGTCACAAATAACAATTTCGTTTTTAAATCTAACTTCAAAAATACAGTATTGTGATAAAAAAGCCTTGCATATAATTTTTTTAATACAACAAACTAATACATGTGATTGGTCTGGAAACAGCTGGATAAGAATGCATGAGTTACGCAATCGCTGTTTCCCCTCCTTACAAGCGATATCCTAAAAATTCTATAACCCCAACAGATGTCAAAAGTGATGTAGTTTGTTTACATGGTACAGTCCCTTCTAAACAAAGTCAAGTACAGTAAGCAACAAAACAGCACGTTGTTTAGGAAAAACCCTCACCAGCTACATATAGTTGTTTCATGACGGAACTAAAATCTATAATATTATATTCTGACAATTTTTATTACAGTTTCGTTTTTGAGATGAGTATGTCGGTTAAAACTAAATTTCGGAGATTGAGGCTCTACGTTAAATGTATGCATGATATGTTTTTACATCATGAGAAGATACAATCGGCTAATAACATAATAACAGAGCTGATAAAAGTTATATGTTCCAGCTCTTGAGATTGCTCTAACATAGTTAAAATATTGACTATGACAACAAAGTTATATAAGCTGCAAAAATACCAGAAAATAAAAATGATTAATATCAAATTAAAAACAAAATTGTTGTTATTGTTTGATAAATTTCTATTTCTTGTGCTCTAATATTTGTTAATATGTTCCAAAATAATAATGTTGGATTCATAATAACGGAAATTAATAATTTAAAAATTAATAATTTACGGCAATGTACCACTTTCACTATATTAAATATCTGTTACAAAAGTATTTTGTTTGATACATTTCAACTTGTTTACAGCTTTTAGAATATATTTTTTGTGTACGTGTTGTCTATGTTTGGATGCCAACTGTTACAAATGTAATAATTTGAAGTAGGTCAAATGTTAATTACAAAGGAAATAATTATTTATTATTCTAGAGAGTTTTACTTTAGTATTTTAACGACTTTAGATATAATTATTATAGTTAACGTAGAATAAATATTGGTTTTGTTATTATAATGTAATGATGATATCTCTGAATGTGTATCCCATTCAATGAAATAAATAACAACTTATTTCAGTTACAATATTTTGTTTTAAAGTAAGATGTGTTAACTAAAATTATTCGATCAATAATTAATTAAATTAAAACAATTAGAAAAACATTTGTATTGTTGGTGTCAGTGTTATTAGATTTGAACTGTGTAAAAGTCAGCAAATAAGAAGCCTTAGAGCATAAAATTGTAGCTTTAAAAAAAATCAACTTTATTTATTGACGTTCTGCACTGAAGTTAATCTGTTCTATTTCATAAATAAACATAAAATTATTTACATTTAAATAAAGCAATAATTATTGTGTACACTGTGCACATGTTTACAATAAATAAAGCCATGCATTTCATACTAGCAGATTTCAGTTTAGAATCAAAAGGTTTAAACATTCAGTTATTTTTAAAATTAATTTTTACTCAGACCAAAATTAGTTAGTGATTATTTGTATGTTTTAGAACTGTTTTGTAGCATATGTTAAATTACAAAAGACCTTTGTTAGAGAGGGTTCCCTGTTAAAGTTGCGCCAAGTTAAAAGCAATACCAAACAATGATGAATTGTTATAGTCTGAAAGCAAAATCTCGTTTTGGAATTGAAGAAAGGTTTACTCTTGATTGTTTACTATACAAATATTATGAATAAATATTTAGGTTTTAGCCTAGTGTCTAAAAATAGTTACTTTTAAATAATAAAGCTTCAAAAGAAGCATCATGTTATTATATGATTGTGATAATGAATTTCCTATAAAAAGAAGGTCCATGATACAGTGAACAGGACGAAAGGTGAATCTATATGATGGGAAGATTTAAGTAGAGGATGGTTAAAAGTTAAAGTTAAAGGAGATTTTATTTTACCAGATGAAGTTAGGGCTAGGAAGCCCTCTCTAACACTTACACTGGGGACCAACGGCTTAAAGGTGACTTCCGAACCACCACCAATGACCAGGCAGGCGGACTGTGTGCAAGGACCGGATTCCTAACCGGTAACCTATCAGAAGAAACAGTTACACTCAACATTGCGTGACGCTTTTATCTTGCGATAACATCAAAACCGGTCAAGGCCACTGGTAAACATGGTTGTGTGGTATGAAGTAGACAGAGTCAGAAAATGTATGAAAACAGTGAGAGAATGATTAGAATACTTGAAGCAAAGAAAGGGTGCGCTACCACTTGTGGTGCAAGATAAGATAACGAACGTACCAAGAAAGAAGAGAGAAAATAGAATAAAGTGATGACATTTCTGGATAACAAGTAAGTAGAAATGTAGAGAACGTAGAAAAGGAACCACAGGCTGTAACGTTAGTACAATGGAAGCAAGAGCTACTATATGATAATTCACGCACAGTTCAGAGAGAGAAGTACAGATGGATGTTTAGCAGAAGGGATGAAATATTTTGATAGTGTGGCATATTTATTTATTCTTAAGACGGTAATAATCGAGTTATAGGCTTATATTGATTTTGAATGAGTATAGATAGTCAAATTGTTACTAACTAAGGCCAACTGTTCCTTATGAAGTGTCATTAATAATTAATGCAATGACAAATGTGGTTAACAGACAGCCGGTGGTTATCAGCTGATCTCTTTCAAATTTATTTTGACTATAACTGGGATCAACCTGAGAACCTTTAACTTATGAACCTTTTGTCATGGGTTTTAACAAACTATGCTACCGACCAATCATAACAGGATTTTAGGATCATAACTGATGTGGTCATACAAAGAGGGATAAGGAAAAACACCAAGACAGGATTGAAAGGGATTGGTCAAGATGGTTTGAGTATTTAAACAAAACATAGGCAACAAGTTACTATAAAAAAACTATTCAAGTGAAGAACGGAAGAAAATAGATGAGGAGGACAGCCTAGAATATATTGGATGAAGGAAGTTAAGAAAAGAAATGGAGAGGAAAGTATATTTCTTAAAGTTAAGGCTATGATGTATGTCATCCAGAGACCCAGTAAGGTCGGAAACCACTCGGTGAGAGTGAAATATGAGTAGTTAATGATATTTTATTTGAACTATAGCAAATTAAATTTTTCTTAGGTTAATAAGTTAAAGTGAAGTGATTTATAATATTGTAATAACTAAAGACACATTATAGAAATCAGAAAAACATGAGTGAAATGCAGTTTAAATTTAAATATTGAACTGTTTTTTTTAAATACTAACAAAATTGACTTGAGTATACAATTGATAGTGGATTGATGATAGTTAATTGCATAGACTTTCTCAACAAAGGTTATAAGATCATTTTATTTGAAAAATGCAAATATTATCATTAAACGTTTTTATGGAATGTGTTTTAGATCATTACTTTTATTAAAATAGTTATACGAGTATAATAATGGTTTAATTCAAATTAAAATGATATCTTGTAAAATTTATTTGAAAACTAAAAATTAAAAAATTCTGCTACTATACACTTGAGCCCGTACAGGACTTAAATTCATGTATACTATAAACAATTAACCTCACATCTATTTCCTTTAACGGCACTGGTTTACCAAGGTCAGAGGGAGTCGTATTTAACGAATTGAAAAAAATATTAAAATCAGAGATAAGATCACAAGACCTCCAACTCATTAGAATTATTTTTAATTGAACTCTTTGCACTCATTGGATGTTTGAGTTTAGGCCAAAAACTCCGACGTCCGAAATATCGTGCGTTCGCTAAATATGTCAAAAACTTCGACATCCGATTTTTCGGACGTTCAAAATATATCTTTTGCTGGCTTTATAAACTTTTCAAAAGCGCTCAAATAACAATATAATAAACTTCGATAGTTATGGTTTAGCGTAGTAGTACTTTATAGTCTAGACTATTGAATGTTTGTTTTCAGCAGTAGTTTTTTTTCAGCTGTTATGGTGCGCGAATGACTGACACTATCACATGGTGTTTGTGCGGGAGCGTCGGTTGTTTTGATTATTTGTTATGTTTATCAGTTGCTTTTTTTTATATATTTATCTTTATTCATCTACAATTTATGACTATTCAAGTTTTATAACATTTCATTTTATCAGCTGTTCAATAATTGTAATTACTTTACACCTTTTTACTTACCAATAAACATTTATAAAAAATTATATAAATATATATTTTTAGTATTTTATGTAACATTTATCGTATCAAAGACAGTTATTGATACATAATTTAGAGAAGTGAAATACATGAGACTTGTGCTTCAGAAACAAAGTTGATCAGAGTATGTATGTATACTATATATGTACACTATACAGGATGCATATATGCATAATTTCTGACTTCTCAAGATACCACGGTTTTATTTATGAAAGTGCATGAAATGTTGCATACAAGTTTGTAATTATATAAGGAACAAAATAATAACAACAGTTTATGATAGGTAAATGCAATTATTTTAGTTATTAGAGCTGAAAGTCAACTTTTATAACAATATTTACGTATAAATATAAAAAAAGTGTATTTGAGTTTTATTAACATTTTTTAGCTTTTAGAATGTTATAACAAATAAAATATAACAAAAATAATATCTTAAGTTAAAAAATACCTAAATTTTTTATGAATACCTTACAACATTGGAAAAGCAGGCTTGTATTTGTTCTCTAGTACTTTTCTAACATGGTCTGGAGTTTTTGACACAAACCAAACATTTTTGTCTGGAGTGCAAAGGGTTAATACAAAGGAGTGTTGTTCTGACAATTAATCAATAAAATTACAAAATGATCCATGGAGGAGATAAAAACATTCAGTAAAGTATTAACTTTTATTGTCTCTGTGGTCCTTGCACCTTGCCTAAGAAAAGTTCACTAAGAGAAAAGAAGATACACTGGTTTAGTGTCACTAGCTTCTTTAAGAGAGTAGAAAAAGAATAATAAGAGGATATAAAATAAATAAATTGTGAACTGTCTTGTAAAAAAAAAAAAAAAAAACACAGCTTCACACACATGGTATATAAAGAAGATTTTCTATAGTGAAATGTTGGATCGTAATAGGGGAGAACATAAGGTCTATTGATATTGTATGGTTTTTAGTTTTTATAAGATGGGGTATGTTGTGATGATGAAAATTACTTACTTTTTTTATATCAAAATTTTTAAAAAGTTTACAAAATTAATGTTCAGCAAAATCTATAATCGTGACTGGATTGAACAGCATTTACATTAACAAGATGTTAAAGTTCTTAAATTAGTATATCTTTGTTTGCTGTTTAGTAGGTTAAATTTCTGTAGGTAATTTTTAATTCATGGATTTTAAACAGCAACTTTCAAAAAGTTTTAGTGATTAGATAAAACAGTTGATTAGCTATAGTTCGAAAGGATTTAGAATAAATTAAAAATGTCAAAATTATTGTTCTATCGAATCTCTAAAATATTTCAATAGCTTTTAGAAATATTTTGAAAACAACTAAACTAAAAAAGTAAAATATATTGTTTTGACAGAATAAACCTGTTTTTAATATTAACACAATTAAAGAAAAAAAAATATTTGTAAAAAAGTTGAAATTTATCTCATCAAATAAAAATCATCCTAATAAGCCACAATCTTAAAAGTAAACCAAACTTCTTGAATTGATTTTAAATGAAAGACTGCAGAAGGAAAAAAGAGAGCCATGTCACATATATTAAGATGTAAATCCATAGGTTTCAGAATGTCTTGTAAGCATAGTTGAGAGCATCCGTAGAAGAAGTTCCATGCTGTCTGGCATGCTGATCACAGGTTGCACTACAACGCAACGGTGAGAGGCGAAGTGCAGGAAGTTAGTGCACCAAGTGGTTTCAGCTTGGGATGCTTATCAGAATGAAAAATGGCACTCACACTGACCTGGTTGAATATGAGGAAGATGTAGTCCAGCGGTATCGAGCTTATCAGATCAAGGAAAAACCAAGTCTTGAGGTAGTTTTTAGCGATCAACTTTGGATCAAGGATCACTTGTTCTGCGTTGTCTTGCTGCATGATCCCTATAAAAAAAAATTCATTAGTTAGCAAAATAAAATCTATCCTCATAGGATTTGAATATTTGCACTATCTGCTAAAAAATGTTATGCCATGCTTAAATATAATTTCATTTATATTGTTAATTTATTTTTATCTTTTCTATTTTAGTTGGCAGCTGACAAATCACACAAGTGACAGTTTATCTAGGCTTGAAAAAAGTTTCTGGTATCAGAACCTATGACTGTCATCGGTGGAATGAAATCAAATCAAAGTTTACACCCAACATTTACATAATACAACGAGTAAAGTCTATGTAAGGCGTGGACTATGTTGAATCACTTCTGCACAAGTATGGGAAGATACAACTATTGGAATATATGTAGGGAATGCAAATCGCCAATCATTTGCCAAAATTCAAGTTATTAATCACATGGTTAATGATTGCCTGTTGTGTTCTTTCCAGGTGTTTAGCTAGTCTTCATTCAATCGAAGAAGCAGGTGTAGAATTATTGCAAAACCTGGACTTAGCTCTCAGAAGGGAGATCAATATTTAAACACTAAGAAACAAGTACTTTGTAGTTTAAATTTTTTTATTATAAAGCTTTTTATTCATTTTGAACCTTTATTTGGTCCTCCTTTCTTTGGCAGCTGTCATTGAAATTTTTACAATATATATGTATTGTATTTTAATGTCATGATTAAATTCATTATACATTAACATGTCAATTCTTATTAGTACCTGAATGTAAGCTTAGTTAAATGATATGGCGCTAAAATAACTGAGGTAGTTTTTGCAAGTTAAAATTTATGAATTTTCATGGCCTGATGTGTAAAACTTACACAACACCCAAGTTATTAAAATAATTTTTATTTAACAATAGTGCCGGTGACTTAATGGGGGTGAGGTGGTCTGTTATTTAGGGATGGTTAGATGGGAGAGACATAGAGGATGAAGCACATTTATGATAAGAGGCTTACTACCACAATCTGCTTAAAACTTGTCCCCTTCCTAGCAGCTGTTAATTATTACGTTGCTGGTACATGTCCGATGGAAACATCCCCTGCAGTTCTTCAACATCAGATACCTGATGTAACTACTAACCATATACACAAGTAAGTGACTGAAAAATAGCCAAATTCTCATGAAACGGATCAATTTTCAATTGCTTGGATCCCTTTAGAAGGAAGGATCTCTTAATTATTTTAAATTTTTGTATTAATATTTTTTATAAACTTCTATCAAACTAGAAAGTAGAAGCTGACACGTGAATATTAGTCGAATTGAAGGATTGTCCTAACAAAAACCACAGTAATAAAGATTTATAACAGATTGTCAGTGTGATACAGACATCTCATGCAGTTCTGTCCATCTACTGCAAGCTGCACTCTTAATACGATAGTTTTAGCTGTTAACGCTGAAAGGGTCATTTAAATCGAATTATAAGTGTTTCATCACATCTAAAACTATTTGACCCTGATTTTGAGCACTCTAATGCTTGTCGCTGGTTTTAATGTATATAATCCTGAAACTATATGACCTCTTATTCTGAGCACTCTAATGCTTGTCGCTGGTCTTAATGTATATAATCCTGAAACTAAATGACCTCTTATTCTGAGCACTCTAATGCTTGTTGTTATTATTAATGTATATAATCCAGAGAATATGTCACCTCTTATCTTGAGCACTCTATTGCTTGTTGGTAGTATTAATGTATATAGTTCAGAGACTATGTCACCTCTTATTCTGAGTACTCTAATGCTTGTGACTAGTTCTAATGTGTATAATCCATTTGAACTTTATTGTTTTAAGCAAAGCCCAAGAAAGTGCACCTGAAGATGAAAGACATCCTTAGAAACCGGTAGTGTTGTAATAACGAAAGATTGGTGGTAGAACAAAATAGAGGTAACTATTTTACCACTATTGTTAAATACAACCAATCAGGATAAAACCGACAGAAAAACAACTATCATAGACTCTAACTCAAATATCCACTCAAAATTCAGATAAAACACATATCATAACTGTAAAACAAGATACTTGAGTCATTTACCTGTCCTAAAGTTGACCACAATGTCTATGAGGAAGATTGTGTCTGAGAGACAGTTAAAGGCTATCCATCGTGTGCTAAGGTCATCGTTGAAGAAGGAGATAGCGACAGGAAGGATGATAAGGTTGGCGACGAGCAGCAGCAGCATACAAAGGTCCCAATAGAACCTGGAACAGCAAAACTATTGTAAGACTTTGGAAACTTAAGCTTAAATAAATTATTATTATTGTTTATGCCTCCAAGTACCCAAATATTAAGGTGAATGGGTTGTCAGAGTTATAGGTGTGTACAACTATACTGTCAGCTGTTATATATCTACAGGCCAATTGGCCCCCATCTTACATGTGGTTATGATTACGGTTGCCATCGACGTGGACACTACTAGAGAAGTCTGAGGTGTCCGTGTTAGATTGTAGTCAAGGTTTGGATGTTTGTGTAGGGAAGACAACTGGTGTCAGACTTGTCAGTTAGCTGAAAATTACACCAACATTATATTGTTTGGGTTCCACTGTCGGCGCAGAAATTACGTGCATCCCAGTTTGAAGGTTTGAACTAAGGAACTAAGAGGCCTATGAAAAATCTAATCACACCATGGTTTTCCTCGTTTAATTTTACGTAATGAAATAAATATTGTAAAATTGTATTACAAGTTTTAGTAATTTTGTCTTCGTTTGAACAAAAAAGTTAAGTAGTTTTCATTGTATATAAAATTTAAACTGTTATTACTAAAAAACCCGTACATGTATCGCATTTGTATTTTAATACCTTGTTAATAGGAGTGTTTTCTATAAGTTTCGTAAATTTTAGAATTGTAACTTTTCGATAAAGTAAGTTCTTACCAATTCCCTGAAACATTGTTTTCTTGGCTTCTAGAAGTCGTAAAATTAATAACTTGATATTTGTGTAGCCTTTATGATACGTACAGTTACTATACACTACTTTCAGCTGTATAAGTAAATGCAGTGATTTTAAACCTATTTAAATAACTTAAATAAGTAACTTTAAGTTGATAAATCGATATAAAATCACATCATTTACTTATACAGCTGAAAGTAGTGTATAGTAACTGTACGTATCATAAAGGCTATAAAAATATCAAGTTATTAAGCTGTAGATCCCTTAGTTGTCCTGGCTATTGGGCTATTATTAATAAATAGCTCTTTATGAAGATCAGTCAACCTTAGTAACAATGACTACACTCGTTCATCTATAATCATCACACTCATTCGCCCCACATATTCACCCATGTCTTGACTATCAGTGTCTTACTAATGAATAATAATAATAATTGTATGTCCACCTGTGTATAATTAGTCCATAACCTATATAGCACTATCTTATTACAAAATGACTTATAACTAAATTGCAAAA
This sequence comes from Stictocephala bisonia, assembly GCA_035578905.1. Classification (NCBI taxonomy): domain Eukaryota; kingdom Metazoa; phylum Arthropoda; class Insecta; order Hemiptera; family Membracidae; genus Stictocephala; species Stictocephala bisonia. The sequence goes on from JAQJVL010000021.1 coordinate 792,147, forward strand.
TCCATCACTGAAGTATCCTGGAGATACTGTTTGTAGAATGTAAGATAATCTTGCACTATCATAGACTAAATTACTTATTTTAGGTTTGGTTAGGTTAGTTATGTTATACCAATATACTTTATTATGAAAGTGATTGAAGGGATAACAATTAAGATATTATACACCACAAGCATGAAATTGTCCTATCTCAAATTAATACATATATTGTCAAGCGGCTTCAAGATCTTAAAAAAGTTTTGAATACTCACTATTATTCAGGAAATACCAAAAACATTATCTACCTAGTGTTAAATACATGGCTGGAGGATATGAAAACGCTTTTTGATTATTTTTATTCACCCATGGAATTCGTAACTAATATTATTGTATTACTAACTGAAACAAAAACATTTTAGTTCTTTCTCAAGCGTATCTAATAATATAATATGCTTACACTAACATAGTTCTGAATAATTAGTTTAGGTCTAAACCTGAAATTTTCAAGATTTCCTAGATACTAAATATACACACATTAAGTTTACCAAGCGTTTTATCTACGAAAGAGCAGTATTCAATGTCAATATTTCATTTATTTTGGTTTAATTCTAAAGTTTTAGGAAATGCAGAGGACTTTTTCTGTTAATTCACTACCACTATTTTGGTCAGGTTATGTTAGATTCGGTTAGGTTATGTTAGGTTTGCTTATGTTATGTTAGGTTTAGTTTGGTTATGTTAGGTTAACCTAAGTATGGTAGTGAATTAACGGGAAAGATCCAAAGCAGAAAAAAGAAAATATATTTCAGCATGTGGGTACAGATATGACTCTTTCACTCCTCATGTTACTTCTGTAGACGGTTGCTTGGGTTTCAGCCTTTGCTAAGATGTATAGCTGACAAACTAAATGAAAAATTGAAGAATCCCTAGTGTTTTGGTCATGAATTAGATAACAGTAAGGATAATCTACTCAACAGCAATGAGTATGCGTTTAAGAATAACCAGAAGAAGATGGCAATTGGTTAGAAAATTTTAAGATGGCTGGAATATCTTGGGTGTGTTTGTTTTTTTTTTTTTAATCATGTAGAAGATAAATTTTAAAATTATTTCAAAACTTACAATTAAATATTGCCTTAATTAGTAAAGGCATAAGTGCTGTACACACAGAATTCTCCCTCATGAAACAACACAGATCTTAGGATGAAAAGAGAAGAGTTACAAAAGGATTGTATTAGGTATAATAGTAATGGAGAGGCCTTAACAAGATGAGCCAGGGGATGAAATGCAATTAATATATTTTTCAACATAGCCTCTGTAGGATACTTCCCCCTCCCTTCTACCACCCCTGCAGTAGGGGATGGAGATGACGTCAACACAGCCTGCAATATTGAAGCCTGGCATGATTTTCAAGTCTATATATGCTTTATACGCATGCGTCACCACAACTATCTGAATTATCAATTAGGACTTCTGTCTAACTGAATCCATATTCTACTGATGGGAATTGAGTTCTATTATTGTGAGTTAGAACATGTATTATTGCCTATTTTGTAATCAAGTTTTAATTATGTTTAATTGTTATTTTGCTTTGAAATAACGATGAAATCAATTTAAATTGACACTTATTTATAAAATTTAGTAAATAGAACTAAATAAATTATTTAGTAATTTTACTAGGTTTAATAAACACATTAATAAATTGAAAAATCAAATGTTTGGAAAATTTATTTAAAAAGGAGGTTTCAGGATCGTCAAACATAACAAAAAACTTTCTTATCAGTGCTGATATATTCACAGTTTCCTTCTTCTAACTTATTTAACTTCAAATCAGTTTTCCATAGGGTTATGCTTGAATTTGGGTTGCAAACAATCTGTGATAAGTGTAGTTTAGTTATTACGATTGATTGAATCTTAAAACGGTTCAATTACAAAGTATTTAAGTTCAAAATAATACCTAATTTATGATTGAAAAGCAGTATTTCATAATGTATATATTTAAATTTATGAATTTAAACTAAGAATTATTAAAACGTCACTAGCCAGTTCACATGGGCCTGCAGGTCTATGTGTGAACTTTATTCAACAAGTGAAGTACCAACAGTTGGCTCAATGGGGATTCGTACCTCGCCAGTTTATATGGGCCTGCAGGTCTATGTGTGAACTTTATTCAACAAGTGAAGTACCAACAGTTGGCTCAATGGGGATTCGTACCTCGCCAGTTCACAAGGGCCTGCAGGTCTATGTGTGAACTTTATTCAATGAGTGAAGTACCGACAGTTGGCTCAGTGGAGATTCGAACCTTGGACCTTGCCCTCCGCAGTTCAAAGCCTTGACCACTGAACCAGCACACCGGTATTGTCATTCAACAATTTAATATTAATTTTATATTGTCACATCTTTAACTTTAAACTCGTTGGATTGGTGGCCAAAGGAACATAAATTTACTATAGATCTGCAGTTAATAATAGTCGATTTCTATAAAATAAGCAATAGAACTAATAAATGGAATACATTATTCTAAAGAGGATTTAGGCTCTCCTGATGTCCTGCATGGACTAGGTATGCAAATATTGTCTCATCGATGACTACATAAGGATAAATCCTAATGCGCGGTAACATCAACTATAACCCATTTTAAGTAAATCTCCTCTGACAGCACAGTGATAGTGGCACTAGCTCTTGCCATCTAAAGGGAGACAGTTTCTAGTTAGGCCAGCCAATCCCAATTCTCTGTTGGCATAAATTATTGGTATCATTATGAGGTCAAACATCCTCATAATGTGTGTTTACAAAAATATACTTAATGTCATAAAATATTGGCTGTAAAATGTCTCATATTTCAAGCAAAGAGTCAAACATTGAACAACATCTGTGTGTTGATGTTAACTAGTCAGTGAAATTATCTTTTAACTGGTAAAAGAGTCATGGATTCTAAACAATTTCAAATTAACTTTAAAGGACTAGCACTAAAACTACTGTACTGAAAGATTCATTATTTCATAACAGAAAAAAACTTCTTATATTATAAGATCATTTCAAGGTGAACTAGAGATAGCACCTTGTTGGAATATATGTTTCTTAAAAGTCATTAATCGAGGTACAACTTAAACTAAGGTGAAATTGTTAAAAATAAAATATTAATAATGTTAAAAATAATAAGCTTACACAGTAAGCTTAAAACAAATTAAGTTAATTGCAGTTTGGTTCCCCAATCCCTTAGCAAAATGTTATGAATGTCAATACTGAACAAGACAATTTAAACCTGATCCCACAGCGTCCGTCAACCACCGTGTTGGCAGTCACATTGGGTCAACAAGCAGCTGACATTATGCCAGGCTGATTATTTGGTTTCTGGATTGGCATCGTCATTGCAGTGACCTCTAAAATGTATTCTATTTAACCTTGACCTTATGCCATTGTTTAAGTGTCTTTTTTAGTAATATTTACATTTAATATGAGAAGTATGAAACTAAAAAGAAATTAATATTTGTTAGTAATCACCAACATATTCTGTGTAGCCTATATTCCACATAATCCTTAAGTCATGTTTGTAAAGGTACTTAAAAACAGATTTATCAGTTAAAAAAAAGAAAACAGCAGAAAAGAACATTTTATAATTATTATAATGAGATAAGGTTAGTATAATATATAGTTATATTCCTTTTCCAGAAGTTATCAAATGGAGACAGACCAATATTAATTTGAATGTAATATTTTTATATAGTAAATTTGAAGATACATTAAAGAAATGGATAGTGATTTATCATGTTATACTTAAAATCCTTTTATACTATCTGTTTAGAAGTTTTGCTGTAGGATCAAAATATAAATTAAAATATGGTTTGAATATACCACGTGAAGGTCATTCAATTTAACATTTCATCATTTTCATTAACAATGTACAGAAAAAAAACTCTTATTTCATTTATAGAAGCACATAAAAGTAGCAATTTATGGTTGTCGGGACAACCCAAAGAGACCCGGAGACATCGTCTGGAGATCGGGAGAGAGTTTTCTTTTCTCCATAAGCGCTCGAGTTCCCTGGAATCCTCTGGCAGGGAAATCTGGTTTTGAACGCGAAGAGCACCGCAGTTGAAGTCAAGTGGAAGAGAGGGCTTTGCAGCACTAACTTCGCCTCATGAAGAAGCAATAAAGTCGTTTTCATTTCATTTCAAATATCACTCATCTGTAAGTAAGTACCATATGAAGATATTGAATCAACCCTCACTTACCGCTAATTTAAAAAAGGAGGACACAACTTTTAAAGTTAATTAAATGATTAATTAAGTTTTAAGTCATAGACATCATTTATCTACATATTACATTCAACAAAATGAACAGATGCTTTGTCATACAATATCGTCTTAGAAATAAAATAATGATTATTAATTTAACAAAGAAATTTATTGTGCAATCTTATTTCAGTTCAACAAAAAGGTTCATTCAAATATTTATCAGTACTATAGTACGCCTTATCTATGAGTCTTTCTTTGATCATATTTTTAAAACTATTTAAACCTACAGATTGAAATTGATAAGGAAGTGTGTTATAAAGCCTAAGACCCATGAACTGAGGACTCCTCTCAAAAAGTTTTAATCTATGGAGTGATAATCTAAAATTGTTCCTATACCTTGTATAATATGAATGGTTAAAATTAAAATCAAAATAAAATTTGTCTTTATAACTATGGGCCCAAATAAGTGTTTCACGAATAAATAAGTTGGTAAATGTTAAACATTTTGAAAAACTTGTCTATATGATTGTCTTTGGCAAATGTTTGAAATTATTCTTTAAATCTTTTTCTGCATTCTAAATACTGATTCAACTCCACGGGCAACTCCCCATAGAATGCTGCCATATCTTAAAGTCCATTCTACATATCCATAATATATGACTTTGCTTGTATCAATGGAAACATTGTCTTTTAATATTGAAAAAGCAAAGAAAATTGATCTCAATTTGGTTGTACAAAATGTATATAACTTTTCCAATTTATATTCATATAAATTTGGGCACCTAAAAACTTATGTGATGGTTCAATACAATTGAAAATTTGGTTGATACCAAATTTTCAATTGTATTGAAATATCATTTCTTTTGTTTCTAGCGCAAAACAGAATAGTTTGAGTTTTTACTACATTTATTTTAAGCCATTTTCATTTAAGAATTTTTCCATTTTTACTAATGTGTCTTTTATTGATGACTAGGGGATACCTCTGCATGCTTTGTGTGCCAACCCCGCCATTCAATGCGCGCAATATACCTCGGCGTGTGACTTTTGAAAAAAAAATAGTAGTAGTTTAACAATATAACGTAAAATCACAATTTTAAATTTATTTACAGTAATAAATTTAAAACTTACTCTCACTCATACTACTTGCATTGTCACCTATTTATTAGTATAAATAAATACCAAATGATATTAATTAGCCTATTTCAAACGTGTTCATTTAATTTGTTTTTGTTTAACAGCTGAAGATTAAAGTCATATTATAATATTAAAAATGCGTCAATCACAGAGCAGCTTTGTTCTGTATTATCAATAGTATAATGATAAACATACAAAATAAACATGTTTATTGATTTAAAAAATAGCTGTTATTAGTTTACTAAAATCAGCCTAATGTTATCTTTATTCAACAACCTTTTAAGGGCGGTTTATACCCCTTAGGAGTACTTTATCAAGATGAAAATACTTTACCTGTACTATTTAAGACCTAAAGAAACAGTGTACAACATTTCAGCTCTCTAGCTACATGGGAAGTTGGAGAATTAGTAATGAGTGAGTAAGGGCTTTCTCTTTTATATATAGACATTGTAGAACAGAAGTTATTTTTGTTTTAATTATGTCAGTTATTTCACTAGCAAATAATATCAAATCTGTTTCTATTGCAATTGGAAGGTCATTTATGTAAATTTAACAAAAGTAAAAGCCCAATACCGAACCCTGAGGACAGGATAATAAAAATGAAAGATTTAAAAATTGAAATATAATCTAAAATACAAAGTACACCTCTCTTAGTATTTGATTATTTATCTCTCCTCGTAGGACTTAGTACAGTAGTATGTAATTTCATTTTATCTTAGTTTAGTTTAAATTTATCTTGAGTTGTAACAAACAAATATTTTAACTACGTAACCATTACAAAATTGTTTGAAATGTCTGTACTACATATCTTGGATTTTGCAACATGTGCTCTTTAAACATATCCAACTTTAAATAAAAAAAGGAGAAAATATGTTAGCCACAAATCAACAAAATATTGAAGAAATTAAATAAATGGTACAAATTATAAAACAAGTTTCATCATATTTTTAATAAAGAGATTAGTATAGTCTTTATCTTGAATTGGTTTTTATAATACTGGAACCATTAATTTTTCACTTATAAATAAAAAAAAATTAGGTATTATCTATCTCATCCACACTCTCCCTTGTACTTATTTCAGATACAAATGTTGCACATATCATTTTAGTAAGGTGTGTTCCGAGTGTTAATTGTCTGACAACTCTACTACCCCCCTTGCTCTAGTTCGGAACTTGTTCTACCACTGTTTCCTTGTTTCTATAACATGTCGGAGTTAGTTTCTGGTTTGATAAGCGAGACTGCTAAAGTAAGACAGGTCCAATTATTAAATACTTTGACAGTTGGTATTTTAGTTCTCATGTAAGATCAATAACAACGTATGGTTCTGCTGATGCTTTTCTAAATCAGTTGCACCATTTTATTATAAGCAGTTTGATGATTAAATGTATTAGATTTTACATTTTTTTATGTTTATACACATATATATTTTAGCTGATAATTCCAATCATTTTATATTCAGGCTGTAAACATTGGTAGGCATACTTAATAAACAATGAAGATGGCTTCTTTTACAAAGTAGGGTGCATTAGAAGGTAAACATAGGTTTTGATTAATTTACTTTAAGGTTTTTAAATTTATTATGAAAGAAAACATGAACTAAAATTATGTTGGGACAGCCACTTGGGACAAAGTGTAGGAAATATGTTCTGTTCTCAGTACTCTTAATACTGACACAGTGTCCGATCAATGGTTTTCATCAACATGGATACTATAAGAGAAGTATGCGGTGTCTACGAATGTTGTCCAGATAAGAGAACTATGTATGATGCTTGTAAGTTGGCTGAAAATCAGACTTATACTATGTGATTCTGATTTCAAGTTAAGCTGTAGATTCCTTAATTGCCCAGGCTGGTGAGGTATTCATAAAAGGCTCTTTCTGAGCACAAGTCGATCTCAGTTAGTAACCAGGCTACACAGGTTATTTACACTCATGTAATGATTCATATTCGCACAAAGTTGTGTCAGGGTCTCATATGCTAATATGTAATTAGTTGAGTAAATAAAATGAGTGTTAAAATATATTAAAAATAATGAAAGAAATAGTTTAAGTCCTATGGATTTATGTCAGTTATGCAAATGACAAAAAAAGAAATAAAAATATGCACATACTTATGATATTTTGAGAATATATTGTTTTATTATTTAATCTACAATATTTTGCAGAATCCGCAGTACACATGTGTGATGAGTAACTTGAGTGTTATGTTTGGAAAAAATCAAATAAATTTGATATACCGACAGTATTTCATATAGTTTAAAAATGGAAAGGGTAGTAATGATCAATTAATACCTTGCTGTTTAAGGGATTCACATATACAGAGTGAGTTTTATGTCCTGGCACACCTGGATATAATTTAAACGGCCCGAGATATCTATGTGAAACCTTGACCCTACCTATTATAACATATTTTCTTAATTTTTCAAGTTGTTGAAAATTGCTCCCCTTTTCTAAAGGGGGGCAACTAAACATTTTCAAATACAAACCCTTATCATGTGACCCCTCATATTAAAGGGAATAAAAAAGAAATCCAATAATGCAAACTAGAGGTCTATACGTTTATTTTAACAGATTTTATGACAAATTTATAATAATAAAATCAGTAACTGTCTTGTCCTTTTTTTATGTCCTGGCACACCTGGATATAATTTAAACGGCCCAAGATATCTATGATGAAATGCAAGTGAGTAGTAAAGAGAAAGTCAACAGTAGATTGTTGCAACCGGTAAGATAAGAACAAGGGAAATTCCAAAGCATGTCGACTCATGTTACGATAAACAGGACAAGACAGTTACTGATTTTATTATTATAAATTGTCATAAAATCTGTTAAAATAAATGTAGAGGCCTCTAGTTTGCATTATTGGATTTCATTTTTTATTCCCTTTAAAATGAGGGGTCACATGATAGGGGTTTGTATTTGAAAATGTTTAGTTGCCCCCCTTTAGGAAAGGGGGCAAAATTTTCAACAACTTGAAAAATTAAGAAAATATGTTATAATAGGTAGGGTCAAGGTTTCACATAGATATCTCGGGCCGTTTAAATTATATCCAGGTGTGCCAGGACATAAAACTCACTCTGCATATATGTTTGACATTTTCTTTCATAATACTGTTCAACATAAATTAACTATCTATGTAATGAAAATTATCAAAATAAATTATTGTCAAGATATTAATGCTTCCTATAAAAGTAAATAAGCTAGAGACGTGTTATGCAAGACATACTGTTTCAACTTGGAAATTTGTTCCATAAATTGTACATATGAGAACGTCTCGCTTGAGTTATGTAACCATGTGAATGTAAAGTACCAGACCAAGAAAAGCACTATGTATCTAGTGTATTGATTTGGTTTGCTGACTCTCGACTGTCTAATGTTGGTAAGTAACGACTGCTGACATTCATTACAGTTTTTCATGTATTTTACTTTTTCTCTGATGTTTAAAAATTACTTTATTCATTATTACTCATTATCAGTAAGATTTTGATTGTCAAGATATGGCCGCATATGAGTGTTGAATGAGTGTGATGAGTGTAGATGAACGAGAGTAGTCATTGTTATTAACTAAGGTCGACTGTTTCTCAGAAAGAGCTGTTTATTAGTAGCCCCAAATAATAGCAAGGGCAATTAAGGGTATTGTAATGGCATTGCCGTTGAAATAAATAAAATAAATAAAAAGGGATCTGTAGCTTCACGTGAAATCCAAAACCATGTAGTGTTGGTCTAATTTTCAGCTAACTAACAATCCTGTCAATCAGTCCTCTTCCCTATACGACATCTGACTACCTTGACAACCATCCAACATGGAAACCCCTGACTTCTCTAGAAGTGTCCACATTAATGGCAACCATTGAGCGGATGCTGTGTCGGTATTAAGAGGACCGTGCATAGAACCAGACGCCTACAATCTCCTCAACACTTTGTCTTCAGATACCAAGGACTGCCCCACCAGTGCCAACTTAAGAAAATGGGTTTGCTGTTCGACTAATTAAAATAGTTTTTTGGTACCTTTTACGTTTTATGTTAATTCTAGATAAAGGCAGCACATGCAAGATTAAACATGAATCTTAAATTTGATTGCTATCATGGTTTGCTGCTGGCATGTACTGATATCATCATTTATGCATATCATTTATATGAATGGATGTTATTTTTTTATTTTAACTCTATTTATTTTGTAGAATGTATTTATTAATACTGATTGCTGATACCTTTATGAATACAATTGTTACTGTGTCTTAATGATGTGATTTATGCACGTAAAATCTCACCAGTCAATAAAACCCATAATTAAACTCTGATTCTTGAAACTAAACGTTAAATATCCATTTAAATATATTTTAGACTATATAGGGTTTAACGAAACTGAAATAATTTAAAATCAATTTGAATAGGTTATGTATTTGGACTAAGGGAATACTCATATGATCCTCTGATAACGAAACTGAAATGAATTACCACAATAAATAAGGTATGTTGTATTAAATTGTAATTAAAACCGTCAGTGCTAGTAGACATGTGAGAACAGCTCCAACCTGTCTTACTTATTTATAAATAAATAAATTTAAAAAAAATGTTTATGAAATAATTAATTAAATATAACTGTAGAAATTATTAAAAATGTGTATTTGATGAAATTAAAATACCATATAGAGAAAAATAATATTTATAAATAAATAAAAGGAACATTTCAACACCAATTCTACTAGGTAACTTACTGTTCGGATGTGGATGATATTAATCTAACCATATCTAAAAAGAATGAAATCATGCAAAAAGGAAAAATAGTCTAAAAGTGAATGGAAATATTTTATATACATATATAAAGAACAGCACTTAGCAATCTTTTGTTATGTTTTTAATATTCAGTATTGATTTCTGTCTTGAAAGACCATCTTCAGTTCGACAGAATGGAATATTTTAACTAGGAGTAAAATTAAAACTAAAACTAATTTATTAAAAAACTCTCTGAAAGATAGCTTATTAATTATTAGTAATACTATTAACTCTGACAAAAAGCTTGTGGGCACTCGATATGCAAAGGAAAGGGAACTCTGAAATGGTTAATGTTCAGATGCAAACAGATGTTTTCTTTTTTAACTTAACAATTATAAACAAACTGCTTGGAAAAAGTTGGCTTAGCGATGATACAACTCGGCAATACTTTGATCTTTTAAACAACAAGTTGTTATCAAACACACAATACTTCATAGTTCCCAATACCCTCATAGTTCAGGGTGTAAAGAGTATAAAAGATTGTAATTACTTCCTAGATTCTATTAAGAGCCATGAAAAGAAATGTAGTGATATTTCCCATAAATGATAGTTCAAGTTTGATGCAAGTAGGGGGTTCACACTGGAGTGTGCTGCTATATGACAAATTACAAGACAGATTTTTTCATTATGATTCACTTAATGATCATAATCACGCTAGTGCTCAAACTGTGGCTAACAAGATTTATTTCTACTTAGGGAGGAAAACTACAAAAACTAACACCAAAAGTACTAAAGGCGCTAAACAGTTCAACACATGATTGTGGTGTCTGTGTGATACTTGCAGTTGACTTCGTGATTATGAATATGGTCCAGTCTAACAATTTAAATTTGGTTACTTTTGAAAGGCTGTTGATAAATGAAGCAGATCTTATAAAAAATATCTACTCTTGCTTATGTTTTAAATACTGTTGCAACACTAACAAAGAAAGTTCTTCTTTCATTAATGTCTTGCTCAAGTAATATTAAACCAGCTCTTTGTGGACACAATTTGAATATAGACAATATATCCCAAGACCCTAATCGCAACTTTAATAACTATGAAAAGAGTGAAAAAATATTTATTACTGTTTCTAACAACTTTACAGTAATAAAAAAAAGAGTTCAATCGCACTTTATCCAACAAGTGAAGTACCAACTGTTTGGTCATTTGGGGATTTGAACCTTGGACCTTTCCCTCTGCAATTCGAATAGCCAATAAGCCATCACGCCGGCAAGATTAGAATATTAAAATATTCGAATAAGTTTAACAATCTGCAAATGCACTAGCAAGGACCTTGCAGTTGGACAGTTCTTTGTTTAGAGATGTGGGCTTACCACGTCGAGTCCTGATGCCGTTAGTTCCATCGTTTGTTACCAAGATTCACCACTGAGGTCATAGCTTCCCAATTACCAAGTGATACTGGGTCAATGTGTGGGATTTGAGTTGAAAATTTTTCAACAATATTTCTGGGAACCAATTTTGAGAACTAAACTCTATTTAAATATTCAGCTATATTATATACATCATTATTACATAAGATAATTTGCAGATTGGTGTTAAGGTTAGTAAAAAATATTTCTATTAAAGAATTGCGTGTGTTGCAATCGCAGAAACGCCGATGGCATGTGTTATTTAACCCAGATTATAAATGCAGGTAAAGTGACTGTGGTGGACAGCTTATGTTAACATCTTATATAACACTTTTTATGGCTGTAACCATTCACAAGAATACACAAGAATAATAGTTCATAAAGATACTATGAAGCCAGTTTTCTTGTTTGGTGAAATTACGAGTTCGTAGTTTCATATTCAGTTTTTACAGGTATTGTCAGGGGTCTCTCTCTCTCTCTCTCTCTCTCTCTCTCTCTCTCTCTCTCTCTCTCTCTCTCTCTCTCTCTCTCTCTCTCTCTCTCTCTCTCTCTCTCTCTCTCTCTCTCTCTCTCTCTCTCTCTCTCTCTCTCTCTCTCTCTCTCTCTCTCTCTCTCTCTCTCTCTCTCTCTCTCTCTCTCTCTCTCTCTCTCTCTCTCTCTCTCTCTCTCTCTCTCTCTCTCTCTCTCTCTCTCTCTCTCTCTCTCTCTCTCTCTCTCTCTCTCTCTCTCTCTCTCTCTCTCTCTCTCTCTCTCTCTCTCTCTCTCTCTCTCTCTCTCTCTCTCTCTCTCTCTCTCTCTGTCTCAATCACACACTACAGTGATAAACAGTCGTCCGCAAACTTATTAGAAGCCAATCACCGTTAGATAGCAGCACAGGTATGTGTTTATAGAAAATGCATTGCCTTTGGACAGTGCATAGTTATTTCTATGTTTGTTCACGAATTTTGTTTCTATAGTCCATGCTGTAACCAAAGGCTCTGACTTGAAACCATTGAATCTTTTTTAGTGTTAAGATGTAGACTAAATAAATCGCAACACATAATTCACCACACTCTTCACAAAATCTCCAATGTTCTTAGGGCTGGGAAACATGTTAATTAGTGGTTATTATCACATAATAAAATCATTAAAATATTTTGCTTGAAATCAATCACATATTAAACAAACAAGACATATTAAAATATTACTGTGGAATTTGACTGGTAACAGACACGACAGTGTAGTTATGATAGAACTTCCTCATTTAATCATGTTGTGACAAAAATAGCATTATCAGATTCATTTTTTTAAAACATCATACCAGTACATTTACAATTTTAATTTATTACTATATTCTAGAATTACTGATTACATAACTTGCATAAGTTAAATTAGTGATTTGGAAACTCTATTGTTTAGTTTTCTCTTTTTTTTCTGTCTGTGTTCTTAGGTCAGCAGAAATTATCTATGTCACAAACTAGAACAGACTAAAGTCAAGACAAGGCTCCAAAGAATACTGTGACAACAAGATGGTATTGTCTTTTTTAACGAAAGACCTCATTTGATAAAACATTGAATTATTGGAATTTCAAATCAGAATATTTCCAATAAGAAGAGATTTAAAAAATGATAAATATTTTGTGTTTATTTGTAGCTTGTTGTTTCACCCAGCAGCCATTTTGCCCCTGTGACTTCAAGGGAGATACATGTGATACCTAGACAATGGACAATTGTCTTACTGTCTTCTTTTTTAGTTACCGTGTGTCATAATAATGGCAAATTTTCTTTTAAAGACTACTGTAATAAAAGTAGTTATTCACTGAAAAAGATGGAACAGAAACAGAAAATTAAAGTGTGTGGATATTGTTCTTTTTATTTTTTATTAAATTAAGTATTCAGCCTTTTAATACGTTGGTGTGTATGGTCTGTAAATCAGTAAGGATGAGTGTAGTCTTTGTTACTAACTGATCTTCAAAATGGCATTAATTAATGGTAAAGACGGAAGCCTAACACTAACACTGTTGGGAATGGCCAGTAAACCCGGGGTTTAACAAACCAGTGATGATGAAAGAGACCAATTAGAGGCCTAATTGAGTGGTTGTAATCGCCCAATTACTTAGTGTTATCAGTTTCAGACAACTCAATCTTACTAACACATGTTATTAGTGACTATTTATCTACTAAAATATGTTAATTATCCATCTGGTCATGTGTAATCAAAGTTAAAGCTTGGTAAAGAGTATTATTACAAGGGCACTATATTATGAAATATAGCTCAAGGGCAGCAGTATTATCTTAACGATACATTTCAAGTAGCTTATCTTACATGACTTCTTATTTGCTAAATGAATTGGACCTTTTCCGTTAATTCACTACCACTACATTGGTTAGGTTAAGTTAGGTGTTTTAGGTTATGATAGGTTTAGTTTAGTTAGGTTATGTTAGGTTTAGTTATGTTAAGTTAGGTTTGGTTTGGTTATGTTAAGGTTAACCTAAATTATGGTAGTGAATTAACGGAAAAGATCCAATAAATTCTATAGCTTTAAGACTTGATGGCATACATTATACTTGTAATAATATTTTTGAAATTCTAGGTAGCTTAGTGGTAAACTTTTCCAACTTTAAGGTTTTAGTCTGAAGATAAACAAACAGTTTATCTGAAATTTTATAGATTGTAAGGACAATCATTAGGTTTTATTTAGAGCCGTTGAGTGCCATAGTGGGTCTCTCAGACACTTGTAAAACAGGCCCCTTGGTTAGACCGCAACTCGGGCCCCCACATATTTATCCTCTAATATATTTATTTTCAATGTTAATCTGTCCATAATTCTTTATATAATCCCATTATACTACCAACGTACGTGTATGGGTGGGTGGTAGGGTCACCAATAGTGTACCTACTTGAGTGGATGGAGTCATCACTAACGTACATCTATCGGTGGGTGGGAGCTATGGACATGTCATTTACAGTTTTCTGATTTCTAACAAACAATAACTACATGTTTTTTGTTGTTTCTGCTAAGGTCTCCAGAATTAAAATTATCTGCCATAACCTCTCCATTGGCCTGGTTTTACAAGAGACTTTTAAATAACCCCAGGATGCTATTTGTTAAAGTCTTTTCATGATCTAAGGGCTCCTAGTTTGATACTTATCAGAACCAACAAAATAGGAAAAATAGTAGTAGATGACCCCTGGCTGTTATTTCTCACTTTTAAAGAAGTTCGTTTTATTTTACAACACAAATGAAAACAAAAAAATATTTACATTCATTCCCAGTCCATATTTGTTCAATTTTGATAACAGGCATGCCGATAAATAAAGGGGAAGGTATTAACAGTAACGGTCAAACCATACCGACGCTACCAGAAGAAATATTTCATCATGATTCTGACTCTTCTACCCCAACTTCATTGGACATATACAAGTCAGCAAATAAATTAAAATTGTCTATTTTTTTCATTATCATATCAAATCCCTGAACATTTGGATCCTATTGTTTCAACCATTTTCATTTATATACTTTTCAAGTTAAGCTCATTATGAAGGGAGATTTGTTTATAGAATCTAAAAAAAAATATATCAATATGATCTGAGCTGATGAGTTTTATTACAGTTTCTCACAACTTGGAGGATTATATAACAAAACTAACTAAAAAAATCAGACTCAGCTAGTTTAACCCCATTTTTTTAGTGTTGCATGGTTTTTCTAGGAGATATTTTGGACACCAAAATTCAACTAGCTGGCTAACCAGTGAAGGGTCAATGGAATATTATATTCTATTCTTAACATTTATAGAAATATAACTGTACATGAGACGTTCATTTTATTCATTACACCATCCCACATTCCAGAAGGTCTACAGCCTCTTGGAAGTTTGCCATGCCAAGACATTTCCCCTCTATAAGTGTCCTTGGCCTGAATCTGTCATTTAACTCATCTTAAACTACTCCCTAAATATCAACTACTATCATGGAAACCTTCAGTTCATGGTATGGTTTGCCATGTTTACAACCTCCCATAAAATAAATAGCAGTCTCAATGACATTTAAAGAATAAAATCCATGTCAGTACCAGTGCAGCAAAGATGCTTATTATGCACTTTTTGAAAGGTCAACGAATTTGAGGTAACTCACTAGCAAGGAACCTGTAGTGTACCCTAATTAATAAGAAGAAAGCTGTCAGAGCATTGCAGAACCTTACAGTAGAGGCAGCTGTAAACAGAAATGTTGATAGTTGAAGAATTTAACAATGGTTTTGTAATTTTAATTTGAAAGTTCCAATCAACTTTATCAAAGTGCTTTGTTAAACAGTTTTGTTGAACCAGTAATGGATTAGCTTATACTTCTTAGAGGTGGCCAATTGTTTGAGCACTCAACACATACAAAGAGGAGCAGACAGACACATCACAGCAGGTTTTGAACTTCTAACTACCAGCTCATAGCTTGGACCAAGTTCCTCAACCTGCTACCAGAGGTAGACAAAGGCGAAGGCGCACACATCATACCTCCCTGCATTAATCCTGAAAGGAAAGACCATTTCACGCCATGGATAAGTTTCTAACTTGTTGAACATCCCCTATGGACCTCTAACAAGAATTAGATAGCTTAAATGAACTTGAATACTTGCACTTTCAAAATTGTGTCCATAAACATTTGACAAAAATTCTGTACTCTATGTTCATGAATACAGCTTCCCGATTCTGATTTTCATAAGCAGCCTCCTTTCAATTTGAAAGTTCCAATCAACTTTATCAAACTGCTTCGTTAAAATATTTTTTGAACCAGTAATGCAATAGCTTTTTCATCTGATGTGTTTTCTTCTGTAACATTTTACGACACTAGAATCTAACAATCAGTTTTATGCTCAGTGCACCTTTTGATGTGCAATGAAAGAAATTAATTTACTTCTTCCGATTGTGATAATCTAGCCTATCTACTGTATTTAACACCATGGATCTTGGACCCTGACTGGACATTTCTTTAATAAAATAAAATACACTTCCACTTGTCCCTAGTTCATTTTCATTACGACACCGTCGTCACATCATGGATGAACATGGATTATGAATCAGTCAGATGATTAAAGTTACAAATTAATCTGACTATTTATTAAAAAACATTTGATTGATAGTCCAATAAAAATTGAATATTTGTGGTAATGAGCTGAGATACCTTAGAAAACTGAGTTTACATTGATTAATGTTAAACAGAATAACTCAAGAGTAAAAAGCCTTATAATGTGGATTTTAACAAATTATGATTACAAGCCAATGACAGACATAACTAAATGTTCTATTTCAAATGATTTTAAATTGACATTCAAAAATTCAGTATACCTGCCGACGTGGTGGCTCAGTGGCCAAGGATTCGGACTGAGGAGGGCAAGGACCATAGTTCGAGTCCCCACTGAGCCAACGGTCAGTACTTCACTCGTTGAATACAGTTCATGCACAGGCCTGCAGGCCCATGTGAACTAGCAAGTGAAGTTAAAAAAAGAAAAGTCTATATGAGTCTTCATAGATGATTTGATTTATTACCTGTAAGTTTCCAATAATAATAATAATCTTTATCTGCCTTTTATATGATTAACATTATTAAAAAAGTCATAATTGCAGCTTATTATTACAGCTGTTAAATTATTATAACTAACAATAATTAAAACAAATTCAATAATTGAATAAAGGATGATCAAAATTAAATGCACCAATATTAAAAATCTATATTTTTCTTGTTACGAAATTTGTTCAAATTATAAAATGGATATTCTATAGCCAGGAATAGAATTTATTTTTAAATATACAGTGTGTTTTGGAACTCTTTAGCCAAACCTTGGGATTTAGTTCTGGACGTGAAAAAAATTTTGTTCATGTACCTGTATGGTATATCTCGTTTCATTAACCGTCTGTCGGTATGTTTGTGACTTTTATAAAAAAATAATAGCTCAGGAACCATAAATGACAGAGATTTCAAATTTGGCGTATTTAGTGAGACTAACAGCAACTAAATGTACAATTATTTTGTATATTTTCCATTCAACCAATCGGAAATAGCGTAGGATAGGAAAATTAATGGTTTTTTTCTCCGTCAATCTTTAATACGTAAGCTATTTCCAAACCGTTGAAAAAAAATGTCAAATATATCTACACTTTTAGGCGTGATCAGCTTTACTAAGAATGAAAAATTAAAACTGAGGCATTTTTGGTTCCTGAGATATTAAATTTTTTATAAAAATCACAAACGTACGGACAGAGGGTTAATGAAGCTAGATAGACCATATTGTTATATGAAAATTTTTGTTTGTTATCATATCCAGAACTAAATTCCAAAGTTTGGCTAAAGTGTTCCCAAACACTGTATAAATGAGGTATGACCTAATAATCTTTTCAATTATGTTATACACTTTTAAAAACAGATATATAATAGACGTTGCTGAATTGTGAAACTTAGTAAAATACAAACGAAAAACCAGTCCTAAACATCATATTAACAGTATTTAATTTGTTTGATATTGAACAGTTGAAAAGAGGAGAGCTGCTGCCCTTAGGGTCATTTGATGTGGCGAAACAACACGCTGCCTGTGGTCTGGTACTGAAATATTGAGCCAAACCACGGCTGTACAGATAAATATGGCAGCTCGTTGGTTTATGCATGGAATAAATCATACTGCTAAATAATGGTTGTGGATTTCATGTGGTCAGTCTGACTCAATTGCATCAAGACAAAGGTTTGTTTGAAATCAAAATAGTTTAGCCACTCCATGTCTGAATTTATCATTTGAAACTCGTCAAAGATATGTATATGATATGTGGGAAACTTAGCACAGTTTTATATGTCTTAAGGCGTTTAAAACAAGTTGCTAGCCCAGAAATAGTAAAATGTGCATACTATGCTCTCCTAGAGAGTCACCTGAGGTACGCAATAACTATCTGGGGCAACTCCTCTAAATATGCATACTATGCTCTCCTAGAGAGTCACCTGAGGTACGCAATAACTGTCTGGGGCAACTCCTCTAAATATGCATACTATGCTCTCCTAGAGAGTCACTTGAGGTACGCAATAACTGTCTGGGGCAACTCCTCTAAATATGCATACTATGCTCTCCTAGAGAGTCACTTGAGGGACGCAATAACTGTCTGGGGCAACTCCTCTAAATATGCATACTATGCTCTCCTAGAGAGTCACCTGAGGTACGCAATAACTGTCTGGGGCAACTCCTCTAAATATGCATACTATGCTCTCCTAGAGAGTCACTTGAGGTACGCAATACCTGTCTGGGGCAACTCCTCTAAATATGCATAATATGCTCTTCTAGAGAGTCACCTGAGGTACGCAATAACTGTCTGGGGTAACTCCTCTAAATGTGCATACTATGCTCTCCTAGAGAGTCACCTGAGGTACGCAATAACTGTCTGGGGCAACTCCTCTAAATATGCATACTATGCTCTCCTAGAGAGTCACTTGAGGTACGCAATAACTGTCTGGGGCAACTCCTCTAAATATGCATACTATGCTCTCCTAGAGAGTCACTTGAGGTACGCAATAACTGTCTGGGGCAACTCCTCTAAATATGCATACTATGCTCTCCTAGAGAGTCACTTAAGGGACGCAATAACTGTCTGGGGCAAGTCCTCTAAATATGCATACTATGCTCTCCTAGAGAGTCACCTGAGGTACGCAATAACTGTCTGGGGCAACTCCTCTAAATATGCATACTATGCTCTCCTAGAGAGTCACTTGAGGTACGCAATACCTGTCTGGGGCAACTCCTCTAAATATGCATACTATGCTCTCCTAGAGAGTCACCTGAGGTACGCATTAACTGTCTGGGGTAACTCCTCTAAATATGCATACTATGCTCTCCTAGAGAGTCACTTGAGGTACGCAATAACTGTCTGGGGCAACTCCTCTAAATATGCATACTAAGCTCTCCTAGAGAGTCACTTGAGGGACGCAATAACTGTCTGGGGCAAGTACTCTAAATATGCATACTATGCTCTCCTAGAGAGTCACCTGAGGTACGCAATAACTGTCTGGGGCAACTCCTCTAAATATGCATACTATGCTCTCCTAGAGAGTCACTTGAGGTACGCAATAACTGTCTGGGGCAACTCCTCTAAATATGCATACTATGCTCTCCTAGAGAGTCACTTGAGGTACGCAATAACTGTCTGGGGCAACTCCTCTAAATATGCATACTATGCTCTCCTAGAGAGTCACTTGAGGTACGCAATAACTGTCTGGGGCAACTCCTCTAAATATGCATACTATGCTCTCCTAGAGAGTCACTTGAGGTACGCAATAACTGTCTGGGGCAACTCCTCTAAATATGCATACTATGCTCTCCTAGAGAGTCACTTGAGGTACGCAATAACTGTCTGGGGTAACTCTTCTAAATGTGCATACTATGCTCTCCTAGAGAGTCACTTGAGGTACGCAATAACTGTCTGGGGCAACTCCTCTAAATCTAACACTCAAAGGGTACTAGTGCTTCAAAAAAAAAGCAATCCGTATACTGACGGGATCAGGACCTCTAGAATCTTGAAGAGGTGCTTTTAAACAGCTAAGAATACTAACCTCAGTAGCCCTGTACATCTTAGAAGTGGTTTCATATGCAAGTCAACAACATCTCACAAGAGGAAACGACGTTCACAAGAGCTGCACACGACTACTTACTTCCCACCCATCGTCTGACTCTCTACGAAAAACAACCCACTTATGCTGGTGCAAAATTTCTAAACATCCTGCCACAAGAGATCAAAAACACCACAGGACAGCAACAACTCCAACGAAAACTGATCAACTGGCTTCTTGACCGGCCTTTTTATACAATAGAGGAATTCCTGAACTGGAGGACTAACTACCCGACCACATCTCTCGAACCATTGTGATTTATCAAAATTATATTTTGTTTAATGACACCATTCTTGTCTCCAATGATAATGAATAAAGTATATTGTCTATTGTCTATACTCTCTTTGCCGATCAATGCCAACCTAATGAAACCTAAAAAATTGACTTCAATAAATTTTCATAAATAAAAATGTCACATGCACAAAAGTTTATACAGTGTAGTTAATGAGATAGTTCAACTGATCTAATAACACTTTATCAAAATAGTCAAACAAAAAATGCATCGTTCAATTCAGAAACAGGTAGCCTAGTTAAAATATTATCAATTAATTTACTGTGCATTTAAATGAAAACCCAAAGCTACATATGTTAACAGGATCGTTCATCTTGGCAGTGGCATTGTGCAACTATCTGAACGACTGTCATGTATCTAGATATAAAAGTGGCTCTTATATTTTTCATGAATATGTAACGATTGTTCAATTAGGATTAATTTTTTCGTAATTTTTAACATGGGTTCTAAAAAGTTTTCAAGGACACACCTCCTAGCAAATGTTAGTTGAATTCCTAAAATTCAAACTGGCGGCCTACATCAAAGTCAGCCATGCTAACCACCAAGCTAGTAAGAATTGTATTACGTTTATCAGTTAGATATGCAAAAAGAAAGATAATTGAAAGTGGCCAACCTGAAAGCTTGATTAAGGGTGATCGATCGAAAATTATTTTTGACATTCTTTTTGAATAAAATTGTTAGTGTCTATGTAAGTAATAAATATATTACGGGAAAACATTCTTAAAACATTCTTTATGGAATATGGCTGCCCAAAGTGATTGATTTAGCATTTTTGTTGCATAGCTCATGAACAAACAGTGTGATATATTTTATTAACATATTGAGAATATAGTGGATAATAGATACTAACCAACCTAGTAGATAAATCTAAAAAAGTTGTTTTTTTAAGTGTTACCAATTATTTTTCTATAAACGATATTTGTTAAATTTTGAGTTGAAATTTGTACAATCATCTTTGGTTAAAAAGTGGATAAATAATATATATAAAATGCATTGCTACAGTTTACTATAAATGAAGAAGTTACGTCCTTCTGTCGAATTTGCGGAGTGGGGTAGGTGGGGGCTATGAGGGGGAGAGGGGGGAGGGTAATACATTGCTTGTTCATTAGTGAGACAGGATCTTTATTACTCTTAACAGCATTTGGATAAAATCTAGAACTAAATTCCTTATAGCGCTAAACTGGCCGCCAGGACGAACATCCTAAATGAAAGTATATATGATCCAATCACAGGTGTGCAGAAATATAATCTATCAGTTTGAGCATAGGGATGGAGGTAAAGGTTATTGTAAAGCTTATTATTGCATAAAACATGCCAAAAGATTGGATCAAAAATTCAAATACTGGAACTTGTTTTGTGCAACTTTTAAGAGAAAATGAATGGTACATGAAGTGATTAGGGTAGATGTTCAGTTTGGTTTTGGACAAAATCAGTTATTTTTACTATAGTTGCATAGTAAAACAATTGCTTAACAAATTTTATTTTTATATCATGAGAAGTAGAATATTTTTTTGTCTTTTTAAAAAGTAACCATATTTTTATTTAGTTAAAAATAAATTGTTAGTTTTTAAACAAGTTAAACCTGGCACAATTAGCTGTAGCTTATTTAAGACTTTAAACTATTTGTTGTTATTTTTTACTTTAGCTGTTAGAAAAATAGAGGTTGACTGTTACTTGATTTTATCTTAAATAAAGCAACGTACAGTTGTTTTCACCAATAAAAATCTTCTGGCTATAGTAATAAACTTACATGATTATTTGGATTTAATATTCACAAAAATCAGGGTTAACTATTATCACTGAAACTGTTAGTTGAAACAAAACTCTATTTGGATTAATATTTAAAATATTTACAAAACAGAAAACATTAAAACGTATTTCATATTTTGTAAAAGAATAACACTAAGCAATTTTTTAGAATTTAATGACACAATTGATTTAGATTCAGTAAGATCACCATCAGTTGTACAGTGAATCAAGGTTTTAGAAAAACAGTACTTTAAAATAAAATATTTTTAAAATAGATATTTTAACAGCTCATTGCTTAAAAAACTTAAATAAATGAAATTACTTGGATAATGTTAAGATTTTGTTAAATTGTCTATTTGAGGTGGTTATAATTATATGTGTTTATATTTGTTAGTATAAAATGTCTGAAGAAATCCAAGCTAAAAATGTCGAACGATTAAAAAGAAGCTCAAATAACACTTACAATTTATGAACAATGAAAATATATTTCTTCAGAGAAAAGAAATGTTATTGTTTTGTGTGCTTGTAATTACATAATTACTTTCTAAAACTAAAATCATTTGTCATAATTTGTTTTCTTTTCGACTTTTATACAAGAGAAATGTAGACCTGTGGAAAATAAAAGAATTAACGAAGTAACTAAGAATTTTCTTTGACAATCACAGTCCTCACCCCATTTGTTCAGTGAAACACAATTGTTTCCGTTCTCCAAAAGAGGATTTTGCTTAAAGAACAATAAACAATAAAATGAAGTTTAGTGAAGTAGCCTTTACTTATCAAACTTTACATTTCTATTGTTGAATAAACAAATGTTCTCTTTATAACTTTAAAAACACAAAACAACTTATAAACGTATTGACATATTCAGTGTTATCCAATGTTTTATTATGTTCTTATATGAAAAACTTTAGATTCTTAATTTTGATAAATAATTGATTTGTTTTTTACAATATTTGAATTAAAATCAAATGGTAGTAAATATCATATTATTATTCCGATTGTATGCATGTTCTTGTTGTTTTTCTTGAAGGTAATAGCTTTTCAACTTTGATAGTACAGTATAACTAATGATTTTATTGAATGTATTATAATTAAGGATTTCTTTTTTCTCTCTGTGTTTTATTCATTACAAAAATGCTGGTATTGATGGAAATGAGAGAGCCGATGCATTGGCTAGGAGAGGGGCAAAGTACCCTCTGCTGGGACCAGAGCCCAGCACTTGGTATTCCTTTTCAAAAGGTAAGAAGAAGAATTGACAGGTGGACCTCTGAGGAACACGCTGGCAGATGGAGGACCGAGTCTGGGCTCAGGCAGTCTCGTGCACTTATCCAAGGACCGGACAGCAGAGATCTGCTGAGCTGTAACCGGGCCAAGGTGAGGGCGGTTACAAGAATGCTGACCGGACATAATCTTCTTCACATACATATGAAGATAATGGGCCTAACAGAGGACTCCACATGTAGGCTCTGTGAGGAGGATGAGGAGAGCTCCATACACATCTTCTGTCATTGTGGAACTCTCTCATCTCATAGGCATAGGACTCTGGGCGCCGCTTTTCTGGAACCATAGGACATTAGAAGGGCTACACTCGGGGAGATCGTGTCCTTCATAAGGGGGACTGGTCTCTTGTGACACTGTCGTCAGGCTTGGGGCGTAAAGGGCCATAGAGTCTAGGCGCGGTGGGTTTAGTGACAGAACCACAACCCGGTGTATCTAACTAACTAACTATTCATTACAAAATACCTGTTGATTTTCTAAATAGAGAGATGCATGGTAGGTAAAAAGGACTGAAAACATTAACACTTTCCATAATACAGGGTGTTTCTTTTAAAATTCAACCCTATTTACCTGTACAGAAAATGGAGGCTTAAGATAATTACAAGTTCATTGGTCGGTAGCCCTGGTTCTTCTTCTTGCTTGGCTATCACCTGATTTACATTGTTGCATTGTTGTTCACTTTATTTGGGTTTCGTGCAATGTCATTAAGTTGAGGTTAGAAACGTGGTTTTGAGCAAAGACCAGAGAGTGTTTACTGTGGAGGAATATTTCAAAACAAAAACACTACAAATAAAAATGTCTTTAAAATCATGTAAATAGTAGTAATAAATGTTAATAATAATAAAATGTGCTATATATATATATATATGTTTTGTTTGTAGTTTTTATTTAAAATCAAGGGTTGCGTTTTAAAAGAAACACCCTGTGCAAGAACATACTGTATTTCTATTGGTGATCAATTAATTATGAAATATTTAAGGGTCTTTTATCTTAGTAAAATGGGATAAAATATATTTAAATTTCTTCTTTGAGTTATACATTTAATATATTTATTGAAAACAAAAGTATGTTTTTACCCTTAAAATTACATAAATGACTAAACTTTTACTTGAACAAACATAAACAAGTGCTAGCTTTCATAAAAAAATTGTAATTTAAAATTTGAGAAAAACACTATTTAAAGATTTACTTCACTTAAACCTCTATCCCAAATATATAAGATTCCATATATGTGGAACCCAATGGAATCAAAGAAGTTACTTTTTCGTTTCAATAAAAATTTCACTTGCCAGCTCACATGATCCTGCATGCCTGTGCATGAACTATATTCAATAAGTGAAGTACTGGCTGTTCGCTCATTTAAGAGCTCAAACCTTGGAAATACAATTCATCTACTACCAAAACTTTAAATCAATTCAATAAAACCATTTTATTGTTCTTGGATATCATGGATATTGGAATGTCAAAATAAAAACTTCTGACTGATGCAAGATTAAATTATAACTTACGGTTGTTCTAAATAATTATATTCTGACTTAACATGGCAATATTTTTAATACAGTGTTAATAAAGGGGTGTATGATCTCTCCTCCTCGTAATTATAATAATAATTAAATAGAAAAGAATAGATATCAGTTATCTTAGACATTTTCTTATATCTACTTCTCTGTAGCATAGGTCAGGATATTCATGAAGTCTTTTACAATGCATTTTTTGTTTAGCTGTCTTATATTTCTAACTAGCCAACAGCCCTTCCTTCGCTACGGGGTTATTCTCTGTGCACCTTCTCCAGTGGTTCCCTCTAAACCATCACGTCAATATAAAAGCTCAACCTGCTGCCGTTCTTCTAGACAACAAAGTTGTATGGTCAAGAAAACCCAAATCTGCTTTAGGGGTATTTCAACACAGTTATCTCATTATTGTAAATTTCCCAAATATATTTTATACGTAACTAGCTGAACCCGGCGGACGTTGTCTCGCCTTTCATTTTTCATTGACATACCAAAATAAAGCAATAAAAAGAATTATAGAAAAAAACCATTATTTATTAAATGAGTGCAAGAGTGTAAACAATATTTTTGGTCTTCTTATTTGGTGTATAAATGTAAAGGTTTTTTGGTGAGCCTACTCTCGAGCAAGCGACGTAGAGCTGTCCATGTGAAAAACATGGATTACTTAAATTTATTGCGGCAACGCGCAATGACTGTCCTTGAGATTTATTAATAGTTATTGCGAAAGCAAGTCGCACAGGAAACTACAATAAATCAAAACATATACAGTACTGTTGTTGTGAGAACTTCAATCTGCTTATGGCATGTGAAACTACATTAAACCACACAGTCATATGTTTTTTGTAAACAATTCAGATTCTCCATTTGAATAACATGGGATCTTTAGGAGCCCGTGGGGCGGGACCCTGTGGACGGATCTGCATCAAACTTCACAGAAACTATCTCGGGAGTGTACAGGACAACATCCTAAAGTTTCATGGTGATCGGTTGGATGGTTTGGCAGCGCATAAACTTCAAACATATATATATATATATATATATATATATATATATATATATATATATACACACAAACATCCTCTTTTATAAATATAGATTGTATAGAGAACAAATATATAGAAAACATGTAATTAATTATAAACTGTAATTATTGCATCAATAGGATAAAATGTCAAACATACAATTATTTTTTTTACTTTTATTTAATTTAATTTAAAATGTTTATTTATTTACAAAACAGCTGTTATTAATTTACTAAAAACAACCTTAGGAGTATTTTATCAAGATGAAAATACTTTAGTTTTCCTATTAAGCCTACAACAAATATTTGTACCAAATTTCAGCTCTGTAGGATTGCGGGAAGTGGAAGAGTTAGTGATAAGTGAAAGATGGTTTTTAATTTTTATATAAAGAGACTATGATTTCAAATGTATTTTCTCTCCTACTTAATTGGATCAATGGATACGCTATCCATTAGTTGAATGCTGTCCTTGTTGACTATATAAAAAACCCTGACAAATATAAAAAGAAGTTGCTAGTGGCGCAGGGATGTAACCCAGCTACTTGCAGGCTACGTGCTGTGGATATTGTAGGTGACAGGTTCTGGGTCATCTTAATATTGACATGGCATCTACTCAATGGTTGCCATCAACGTGAACAACTACAGAAGTCTGGAGTGTCCATGCAGGTCTTGTGTATGCAAGAGAACTGAGTATCAGGCTCGCCAATTTTTCAAATTCAGACTAATATTGTGTGACTCAGATTCAATACCAAACAGTAAATTTCTTAGTTGCCTAGCTTAGGTTATTAATTAAGAATCCTTTTTAAGAAACCTCAGTTTGTGATAATGACGACTGAGATCATCATACCTATTCACCACCCTATTTGGCCATATTTTAACTATCAGCGTTCCATTAACAAAAATTAAAAAGAAAAAAAGTGAAGTCATCTGCTAAAATCGCATGCATACTTATGGCTAATAATGATTTCCAAATAAAACAGAAGCTATTTTTAACCAAACGAGTGATATTAAGCTTGAAAATCGTTTGTCAGAGTAACTCAATCCACTCAAACTAAATGGGATTATTTATCACGTAACGAGAATACCAGTTGAATATATCTATCACGGATTAATTAATATGAGCCAAATGGAAAATCTAAGCCTACATGTCAATTGAAAGGTTTACTCTGCCTCCATGCACTTCCCATTCTATGACATATATGGTATTTCAATAACCCTGAAGCTGAAGAGGTTTTAACTCAGGGTTTGCTTTACAAAGTCTCTGACAGATTTGCATGTTGAAACAGGAATATAATATAAAACTAACGCTAAAGCAAAAATTGTATTTTCATAGTTTATTTTTAAATACTCAACTTACAGGGGAATTTTCACTTTTTAATAGTATTAAATAATTATTTAAGATTCCTCTGTATCTACTGCCATAATGGATTTGATTCTCCATTAGGCCAACGTTTATTTCAAATAAAGATGAACGCTTTATTTATGAACATACAGTTTCTAATTTGACCTTTTTAAAGAGAATTTATAGAGCTTCCTGAGATCAGATTTTAATTTTCTCCCTTGATTTTTCTTTTAAGTAAAAATAGCTTAAGTTATAATTTTAATATTTTTTTTATATACACCAAAACCAGTGTAAAAAGTCTAATCACATGAGTCTCCTGTCCAATAAAGCATGTAAACATTTGAAGTGTAAAAAATGTATGCGTGAAACGTTTGCAAGTGAAGTAATTTTCATCCAAGAAATGCAGGTATCAGCTAACTATTGGGATAAATGCACCACCTATGGGCATGCAGGATGATAGAGTAAACTGCCACTATTGTTCAACTCACACAATGGTTTGGAGATCGAAGGACAAATAACAATTGGTCTACTAAAAATCAATGGAGTTGCATGTAGTTTCAGTGTCTTCACTGGAAGAGGGTCAGATGTTCAATTGAGATATAATTATTTACCGGAAAAGACTTTTAATACTAAAACAACTAAAATTGAGTGTATTTTATGGGAACAATGTTACAGAAAATATACTTAAGTATTTAATATTAAATCATTCATCTCGTACATTGTATACAAGACATTGTTATTGATTTAGGCATATGTTGTTGATGTTTCCAAACCACATGAAATCACACGAAATCACATATTTGGGTCTACTGAGCAATTAGAAGAAGCTTCAGACAGAGGTGCACAATCATGGACTTCACCGTAGTGTACCAAAGTATCCGTGGATTTCCATTTTAGTCCAATGAGATTTTTCCATCCTTGACAGATACCATGCCCAGGACTGTGGCTCTCAGAAACTTGGCTTTCATCCGACTATCTTTCAGCCTCTTTTTACTCCAGAAAAGATTACTTTTCATAGTTTTTAATTAATTTTTTTGAGCGTAGTGGCTCAGTGGCTAGGGCTTCTGACTGTGAAGAACAAGGTCCAAGGTTCGAATCTCCAACTAAGTCAACGGTCGGTACTCGTCGAATAAAGTTCACCCATAGGCGAGCAGGCCAATGTGTTCACGCACAGGTCTGCAGGCCCATTTGAGCTGGTGAGTGAACTTTTTTATTTAAAGAAAACAAATCTTACTGAACGAATGATATAAGAAAATCAGTTACGATCCAGTAATAGAAAATAAAGTTTGGCGTGGCATAAAATTGAATATGAATTTGATCACAATGCGAATATAAGGGAAGGAGTTCTGTAGTTAAATATTTGGGGCAAAGCAGTAGTTTTGAAACTGAGTTTGTACAGCCAGTATGATATTTAACAGAGAATGAAATATTTTACTGGAAACGTCTTTTTACAGTTCAGAATATAATCAAATAAATACCTTTGTGTATAGTTTTATCATCCTAACCAGTGAAAAAGTAAACAAGTGGAAAAAAGTGAATATTAATCAGGTAATAAGGGCGGGAGGCTGTCGTGAGAGGCCAGGCGATAAGGTTGGGCGCACACCTCATCCGTCATCCCGAGATTGTGTCGTTACTAAGGGCTGGAGGGTGTCGTGAGAGGCCAGGCGATAAGGTTGGGCGCACACCTCATCCGTCATCCCGAGATTGTGTCGTTACTAAGGGCTGGAGGGTGTCGTGAGAGGCCAGGCGATAAGGTTGGGCGCACACCTCATCCGTCATCCCAAGATTGTGTCGTTACTATCGAATCCCTCCCCCCAACAGACTGCAGACGAAAAGTTAATTTCACAAGTGAGCAAATCCACAGTTGTTATCGGGGTTATTTTCCTGAATACAACGATGTGTCGTTAAACAAACACGTTCGAGACTATGTACGTTCGTTAGGCACTACTCACTTTTCTATTCTTCTCAAATTACAATTCGCTGAATACGTTGCGAATGAACTTTCAGAGTTTCCGCACTTCGTTTTATCACAAATTAATCTAATTTCGGCCTGACGTTAATAATTAATTAGTTTATTTATTTCCGAACACGGTTGACTCAATCTAATCGCCTAGAAGTCCGTCTCAGCTGTGGCTTCTTCAACCAACCGTTGAAACTTTTGGGTGCGTGCGTCTTCGGGCTCACCTAAATTGAGCCAGTCTACCTGCTCCGCATTCCAAAAACACTCAAATTGAGCCAGTGATTTAAAGCTGACCCTCCAATTACACCTAATTCGAGCCAACTATTCAATCCTTGAAATTACTTAAAAGGAAATTAAGTATTCTACTATTTCAGTAAAACTTCAATATAACTAACTGTAGTTAGTTAATTAACCCAATATAACATTAAAGTTACCCTATATGCAACGCGGTGTGCTCGGGTTATTTAGCAAGTTACCCTATATGCAACGCGGTGTGCTCGTGTTATTTAGCAAGTTACCTTATATGCAATGCGGTGTGCTCCTGTTATTTAGCAAGTTACCCTATATGCAATGCGGTGTGCTCGTGTTAATTAGCAAGTTACCCTATATGCAATGCAGTGTTCTCATGTTATTTAGCAAGTTACCCTATATGCAATGCGGTGTGCTCATGTTATTTAGCAAGTTACCCTATATGCAATGCGGTGTGCTCGTGTTAATTAGCAAGTTACCCTATATGCAATGCAGTGTTCTGATGTTATTTAGCAAGTTACCCTATATGCAATGCGGTGTGCTCATGTTATTTAGCAAGTTACCCTATATGCAATGTGGTGTGCTCGTGTTATCAAGCAAGTTACCCTATAAGCAATGCAGCGTGCTCGTGTTACTAAGCAAGTTACCCTATATGCAATGCGGTGTGCTCGTGTTATTTAACAAGTTACCCTATATGCAACGTGGTGTGCTCGTGTTATTTAGCAAGTTACCCTATATGCAATGCGGTGTGCTCGTGTTAATTAGCAAGTTACCCTATATGCAATGCAGTGTTCTCATGTTATTTAGCAAGTTACCCTATATGCAACGCGGTGTGCTCGGGTTATTTAGCAAGTTACCCTATATGCAATGCGGTGTGCTCGTATTATTTAGCAAGTTACCCTATATGCAATGCGGTGTGCTCATGTTATTTAGCAAGTTACCCTATATGCAATGCGGTGTGCTCGTGTTACTTAGCAAGTTACCCTATATGCAATGCAGTGTTCTCATGTTATTTAGCAAGTTACCCTATATGCAATGCGGTGTGCTCATGTTATTTAGCAAGTTACCCTATATGCAATGCGGTGTGCTCGTGTTATCAAGCAAGTTACCCTATAAGCAATGCAGCGTGCTCGTGTTACTAAGCAAGTTACCCTTTATGCAATGCGGTGTGCTCGTGTTATTTTGATTAATTCATGTAATTATAACTACTATAACTAAATATATTTATTTCAGCCATACATTCATTTATATTTTTTAACCTATAAATTATTTTATATTTATGGTAAATGTTGCTATGCTGTTATATTAATAATATTAATAAAATCATGCAGTACTCTTTATTATTTTATTTGACACCCAGTGGATATGGAGTGGATTTATCCACTTCCATAGTTCGGAAGTCAAGTGAATCCATGATCCAACGAACTTAAAAAAACAAAAATGATTCATCCTGATGCAAAGGGTTCTATATCTTACTTGTGAATATTCTCTATGTACTAAAAGACATACATAAGTTACTTGCTGTTATTATTTTATTAAAATATGTTTCGGCTTTTAAGGCAGTTCTCGTTCTATTATACCATAATACAATAGCCTACATGGCAATAAAGGAAACTGTAACTTAGAGCTCAAATCCATTACTGTATTGTTACTGTATCTATACAGACATAATTTTACAAGATCAACTGTAAAATTTAATGGCTAAATATATACTTGGTTAACAAACGATATATTATAATAAATATATCTCTTAATACTAAAAACAATAAAAACCAAAACAAATAAAAATCAATAAGAGAATATTAAACATAATAGAATAATGTAGGAAAAAATTGAAAATAAAGCTAGAAATTACGCAAATTAAAGACTTAAAAATTGTTCAAATTATTTACATTTGAATTAAGTATGCATATATTGCTTACTTACAAACACGCTTAGAACGAAAAATAATACATAATTCATAACAAAATACTTACTTACGAAACATAGAACAATGTAGGAAAACATTTGAAGATAAAGTTAAAAACTAGGTAAAGTCACGATTACAAAACTGTTCAAATTATTTAAATTTGAATGAAGTATTTAAATCCCTTACTTAAAAAACACTTACGCCGATACTTTAAATCCGATGCACTTCACAAAAGTTAACTGATTTCTTTCGTTTTCATTTGCTCCAACTTTTTCAATAAACAACACATTTCACGAGTTTTTCTGTCACTAGTGTTGACTTGACCCTGTCGAGCACTGTTCATTCTCATATATATGTCAGTTTGTGTTTGAATCATAGTTGACAAAAAGACATATATATTTAGATGGTTGGAAGGGCAGGTACCGTTGAACGAGCGTGGAAGCTTTCGCACGCATTTATGGTCCTCTCCCTACAAGTCCGCTGCATCGCACGCCCAGATAGTAACTTGTGTTTAGTAACTTCCCGGTTGACGTCATGATTCAGGATTTATTATATATACATTTAATCATGCTACGTGAAAACATTAAACTGTCCTGTGCGTGTTTCCTATACAATTTTAGGTTATTTGGAGAACACACAATAAAAAATGTAAATTGGTGGCCTGTATTCAGGTAGAATTCAGTAATTTCTGCTTGATTACACAATTAGCACGCCTGACTGGAGCTGGCGCTAGTTGGGCATCTGGAAGAGGAACATTAAAAAAACCTGAAAATGACCTGAGGATTGGCTCGATTTAGGTTTGCCCCCCTTTAACTGACCTTTGTATTTGTCCGTATTGTTGCACTCGCTAATCACGGTACATCAGCTCTAAAACAGTTTCGATAGTTTGAATGGAAATTAATAGCAAATGTTTTGTCTTCATTGATGGCAATTGAGAATGATACTACTTAATTATTGCTACCAAAGTGGACTACTAGAGAAGATTGCCATGTCAATGTGGGATGGTTGTGGGCCGTTTGTTCAATGGAGAGAACTGACTTTACATGTTGATTTATTAATCAAATAAACTGTAAAGTATGTAGTGTTGCCTATTTAATGATATTTTGGATGATTAAATAGTATGCGATAACATAGTTTTAAATTATTCTACCTTTTTTTCAAAGAACTCTTAAAATAATATTGTATCAAGATTAGGGAATTATGAGAAATATAAAACATTTAACAAATCATACAGTATTCCGGCTAAAAAATAACTTTCGACCATTTCGTTATTTATAATCAAAGCACATCGTGTTTTATATCACTTTTTTTAGTTTTGTTAGTACTTTACAAATATTCAATTAAAATTGAGATATTATGAGAAAGTAAAAAAAGTTAATAATTCTATTAGAGGGGCTAGTTGGTGACTCATTATGGAAACAGCCGCGAGCGCCGGGGGGAGGAAAGGACAGACACAGGTAGCTGGTGGGTCCGTGCGCCACCCTACCGTATACAGACTTTAAGGTCCTAGCTATTTGACAATTATTTTTTATGGAGGAGCAAATCTCCTTTTTTGAATAATGTATTATTACATTGGTATACAAATTGGTCGGTAGCGTAGTTGGTTCAATCCCAGCTTCATGTGCTAAAGGTTGTCAGTTCGATCCCAATCCGAGTCAATACATTTTGAGAAGGATCAGCTGATAACCACCAGCTGTTCATTTGTCATTGGGCTATTAATTAATGACCCTTTCAAGGAATAGTCGGCCTTAGTTTGTAACAATGACTACATTCACTCATCTACACTCATCACACTCAATCGAAATCCATATTCGCCCATATCTTGACGATCGGCGTCTTATGAATAAATAAAAAATAAATAAATAAATAAATAAAAGGACAAGCAAAATATATAAATGCATCTCCACATATGGTCTATAAAAACAAACTCAATACTTTGACATAACCTAAGGAAAGTAACGTGTGTATTCTCGTAGAATGTGTATTGAAAGGTCCCCCAGAGATTTAAGTATTCGATACATGTATTCAACTCGAAATGGACATCCAAACTGTTAGGAACATTTAAGATAAGTTGAACGGTCTTCTATGATATATTTTCTCTGTCAGGCTAATCATGAATTTAGTATGAATTACTGTATCCTAGATTGTTCTTATAAAATCCATGCTATTAGACTAATTTATCAAGTAGAAAACGAGAGATATATATAGAAAATATTACATTATATATAGTGCTAAGAAGCCAGTATATTAAAAATAGCTTGTAGTTTACTTCCCGGAAGTGCCCAGGTGTAAGTTGTCCATCAACCGGATGTTCACGGGATAGCTCTACTTCCCCCACCCCCCTCCAGCCACAAGTACGGAATCCGTGATTAATTACACTGTCTTCCAGCAATCCTTTATGGGGATAAAACACCTTCATACTATTAGTCAAAGTCGTCAATTTGGCAAATCAAATTTGTCTCTGTACAGCAAGTTGAACGAGGTGGTTGTTTGCTACAGAACCAGGATTTTGGTCGCAGGAGTTTTTACAATAGTTCTTTTATTTAAAAGGAATTTCATTTATAAAAACAATACACAAAGAAAGGCATATAAAACATTGGAAACGAATAGGAAAAAAATAAAAAAAAACTTTTAAATCAACCAACCTAATAATTGTAAATTTTTAGGTTTTTTCCTATAGGTTTTATATTTTAAATTCAGTTTCAAATCAAATACAACAAAAAGAAGGTGGTAATACCATCAGGATGTCTTTTTTCCCAAGTGGTCCTTTCCCTGTTTTGTAGTTGCAGCATTAATTGTATGTCACTTGAAATTAGACCCTTACTGAAGCTTTAGGTGTTAAAATCGTTTTTCGGTGAGTAATAATTTCCCAATTTTTGAGTACATCAATATTCAAAATTAGTTAATGTACTGACCGTAGAGACAGAAAAATACAAAACTAAATTTTTTAACCACTACATTAGAACTTTTGGCCTTATGAAGTGGTGAATGTAGCCAATTTTAAAGACGAAACCGTTCTAAGTAAAAATTTACTTTTTTATAACTACGTTTTTTACACGTAACTGAAGGGGTTATGATGTTTTCATCAAAAAAATGTAAAGTATTTATAATTTAAAAAGTTAAAACATATTTTTACATTATTTTTAAATTAAATACATCTTAATCCCTTTAGTTATGTTTATGTGTAAAAATGTAGTTATACATTTTAAATCAGCTAAATTCCCCACTTCATAAGGCCAAAATGTCTAATGTAGTGGTTAGCAAAATTTTTAAAATACATTTTTCTGCCTCAAGGATAGGTAAATTAACTAATTTTGATTATAAAATTAGGAAATAATTAACTCATTTTCTATGGGACGTTTTGACCATAGAGTTAACAAACTATATACAGATTGCTCATGGTAGAGAGACCTATATCATCATCAACCCCACCCACCAAGACACGTGGGTGTGTGATTAATGTACGTTTAGGGCAGGCTTCCTCAGCTGACACTTGTATTTGTCCCACATCGTAGATTGTATACTTCTACCATAAACATACAAGATAATACACGTACATTGATGATGATCCACCCACCTACACATGTAAAGTGTTATTAGCTCACCCACCCATCCATAGAAGCACAGTGAAGATGACGAGGGGATCGTTGATTTCCTTCAAAGATTATTTATAGAGATGTGATCGAAGACTGTACAGTGTTTCCAGAATGAACAGGTAGTAAGAGAGTGAACACTATTTGCACACCGGTTTTGGTTCTTGAACAAGCGCGCCCTGATGATCATGATTGGTCCACAAACGTGCGACGCGCTCAACGTGGTCAGTCCACAAACTACAGAAAAAAACAATGTTTATCATGGTGAAAAGCAATCTGTGTATTGTTACCTTATATGTGACTTCATCCTCTGTTTTAATAATTACGGCAAGATCAGTATGGTACGGTACATAAGGGTCTACCAATAGCATTTACTACATGAGCCAGATGCTTAGAGACACATGTCCTCCCTCAAAAAATGTGTTTTTTTTTTTTTTTTGAACGTACTACCCGTCATTATATATACATACTACAGAGATCTCATCTCATTGCAATATTCGTGTCTGTAATTTTTTGTGAGGTCTGCTACTACAGCTGGTTTAAACTAATGTACATTGGACTACATAAGTGCTCCAAAAGTGCACCACAAAACAGTTGATAATTAGAGATACAAAGGTTAACAATGAATGAGAAATCTATGTGTGTGTATAAAATCTAAGGTACTTTACAAAAAGAAATCCTATATATTAAAACAATCGGGTCATTTAGTTCTCTCACATTCTGAACTTATTACTGGACAGATTTTGATGAAAAGTTTTTTTATTCAAAAGATAATTTTGATTTCTAAGTCGTAACGGAGGTAGATTTTTGAAATTCACATAGTTTTTTTGTCCTACATAGCGTCAAAGTTGCAATGTTATTTTTATGGAGATTAATTTTAATTGACCAGCTGGTGACATAAACAAAATGTTAAATGATCAAATAATTGGTTAGGTTAAACATAGAGAGCAGCTCAGTAAAATATCAAGAATATTTATAAAAGAGCTAAAACATGTCTGTCTGCGTGTATGTTATCATCAGCCGTTAAATAAAATGAAAACATTTGAAATAGGCTTAGTAATCACATTGGTTCTTTATAAATACTAGGCGCTGTGTAGGCAATTCACATACACGGGGGAGGAGTCCTGTACCCAGATTGCCTATCCAGCGCCGTCACATCTTGCAGGGGAGACGTGACTAAAAGAAAATTTTGATTTTGTTCTATCACAGTGGATTCGGATAACGTAGATGATTGCATTCCTGCACGATTTTTGTGTTTAAAAGTATTTAAATTTTGTATCCTTTTTAATGATAGGTTAGGGAACACCCATGCACGCTTCGCGTGCCAATCCCTTTACTCGCTGCGCTCGTGACACCTCAGCGTTCGGCCTTGGCATATAACTTTTGACTGTATATATTAGTAACTAAACTGTATTAAGTAAAATCAAATTATTTAAATTCATTTACAGTAGCTCACTCAATGAACTTGATTTGCACTCTATTTATAGTGTAATAATTATAAACAACCAATGTTATTACTAATGTTTTCATTTTATTTAACGGCTGATGATAACATACACACAGACATACATGTATTCGCTCTTTTATAACTAACAATATTTTACTCTGGTGCTCTCTATGTTTAACCTGACAACTTATTTGGACCATTTAACATGTTTATGCCACCAGCTTATCAATTAAAATTAATCTCTATAAGAATAACATTGCAGATTTGACGCAGTGTAGGACAAAAACCTATGGAAATTTCAAAAATCTAGCTCCGTTACGACTTAGAAAACAAAAATATGTTTAGAATTAAAAAAAAAAAATTAACCAAAATAGGTCAAGTAATAAGTTTAGAGAGTGAGTGAACTAAATGACAAGATTTCTTTAATATCTTGGGACTTGGGCAAAAGTCTGGAATATATTTATTAATTTCAAAACTATTGAAAGAAATGTAATCAAACTTTGTAGTTACGTACATGTTCCTATACCAAACATTTAGACACATTTTACTTGTTTTTCGCATAGCCAGGTGATGGTCCATGAAGGAAGTCTTAAACATTTTAAATGTAAGCCTCCCTCGAGTTATATCCCATTTTAAAGGTCTTTATTTGTAAAACACAAGAGTCCAAACCTGAGGTCAAAAGGACGACCCAGTCAGAAAATATAGCCTCTCAAAGAATTTAATGTCAGGGTTGGGCAAATGTCTGGAATGTATTTATTAATTTTAAAACTATTTAAAGAAAATTAAAGAAACTTTGTAGTTATTTATGAACATGTCTCTATAAAAAACACATGGACATAATTTACTTGTTTTTTGCATATCCTGGGGATGGCTCGAGAAGGAAGTCATAAAAATTGTAAATGTAAGCTTACCTTGAGTTATACCTCATTTTAAAGGTCATTGTTTGTACAATAAAAAAAATGCAAAACTGAGGTCAAAAGGTTGACCCATTTACAAAATACAGCGATTCAAAGAATTTAATGTCATATAACTAACACTGCTGAAGACTAAGGCAAGATAGTTATCATCTGTTGCTGCGAAGAGCTATAATTTATCTAACTGTTTATGAGAAATTAAATTTCACAAAAAATAATATAACAAAAAATGTTATAGTAATATTCTTAAACTATTTTTAGGTAGACCTACTGTAAAAAATGTTTGTAATAAATTTTTCTTATTTATATCTTAATTAATTAGCATATCTATTTTTTATAACGCAAGTCATTTGTTACGATAGTTAACAATCAACAACATACTCAGCAACATGGACCTGAAACTTAAATAAATAGCCGTATAAGTAAGAAGAATTAGTAATATGACACTAAATTCTTTGAATCACTATATTTTGTGAATGGGTCATCTTCCGAGGTAAATGCCTCGGCCTTCGGCCTCGGCGTCACGAGCGCAGCGAGTGACAGGGTTGGAACGCGAAGCGTGCAGGGGTCTCCCCTATTATTATATTAACTATGTATAGTGTTGTGGCCGAACTATATTGTTTTCATATGTTTGTATTTATTTTTATTCTACCATTCTATCTCTCTCATAAAAATCTGCCGCTGAAATTCGATTCTCGCCCAATACATTAACAATTAAAGCACCATTTTGACCAATCCATCATCCAGAGGTGACACTGGGCAGTTTTATTTTCTGTCGTCCATCATTACAGATACCATGTCTTTTTTACTACACAAATAGTAAACATTTTTTTACTAATTTAATTTGTATTTTCAATAACTTAGTATCGTTTACCGTGATTTAGACACAATCAATAAATAATAATCACGATTCGTTACATTAAACAAATTACTTTAATAAAATTACATTTTAATAGTAAAATACATAAAGTAGATACAATATGAGCAATAATATATGTATTGTGAAACTACTTAAAAAGTAAACAAATTAAATAAGCGTTTTCAAGCTAATCAAAATTAGTTTACATAAGGACTCAGTGGGATGCAAGTTTTATGAGCAAGGGGCCTCTCGTAGTTATCCCTTAAGAAGTGGTTTGCTCATTATACGCCCTCAGAGAGACTATTATTCCTTCTGATGTCAAAAGACAGATCCCGCCTGGTAAAACCCACCAAGCACCGTAGTTTGACGTGTTAAAGGCACTCATTATGTGCAGTAATTACTGCATCATGTGTAGTCTTGGGTTTAAACTGAGGAAGATGGATTTTATTGTTTTATAAATATTTAAAGGAGAGGCGAATCTCCTCTTTAACTAGACCGAAGGGTTCCGACGTTATCGCAAGATAACGGAATCAAGCAACATCGAGCGTGGCTGTTCCTTGGATGGGTGACCGGCTCCAGTCTTTGCATGCAGTCCGCTTGCCCGGTCACTGGTGGTGGTTCGGAAATAACCCTTAAGCCGGTAGTCTCCAGGTTAACTGTTAGAGAGGGCTTCTTAGCCCTAACTTCGCCTGGTTAAATATGACCATCTTTAACTTTAATCTTAGTCTACCCATTCTTCATATACGATTGACATGCGGGGGAACTTTTCAGAAAGAATAAGGGGGAGGACCAGAACAGAACAAGGTGAATTTCACTGTTAAAAATTAAGAATCAAAAACAGGATTTCAACCAACGCTATCTCTAACTCAGGTACAAAATATTGATCCCTTAGACCGCTCAGCCACTGGTTCTTCTACTTGTAATCCCAGTGATAACAAGATTTCAGTAACAACAAATTGGCACAAGAATTATTGCCCTCAAACAGATGTTTTATTTTACAAAGAAACTTCTAATTTAAGAAAAAAGCGAGTATTACATGGTAAACATTTCACGTTTTAATTGCATTGTAGTACATATTCTATATTTTAATAGGTATAGTATTAAAGTGGATATTTCATGATGAAGCAGTTGAGTTATTAAAATTCACTTAGTAATAAAAACATTTAGGTATTAAAATTACATTGTAGTTTAAATGTTTTGATTTTTTGAAAGATTGTCATTATTGGAACTGAATTTTTTTACACACCTGTAGATTCTAAAGTTTAGTTTTAACCTTTAATCATTTACTTCTGAATAATGAACTGGTTTTTAAAACAGTTATATGGTTAATTTGACAATTTATTAAACAATATTAAAAAATAAAATTGAAAAACGTATAAAAAGGTAACTGACGTTTTTATTATACATATGAACCGGTAGGAAAATAATAAAATTCACACGCTGTATAAATGGAAGAAGAATTGATTAGGGCACTAGCTTAGTATAAACCCTTATAATATTAATTTTACCCACTTAAGTTTTTGCCTAGTAAAAGTAATAAGCTGCATGGCAAGCCACCCTTAGCTGTGTATTAGTATGAATAAATGTACTAGTGGTTCGGATTCCACGTAAAGCTGTAGGTCCCTCAGTTGGCCTGGCTATTGGGCTATTAATAAATAACTTATTATGAGGAACAGTAGACCTTAGTAACAATGACTACACTCGTTTATCTACTCTCATCATACTCGACCACCCCTCATATTCGCCCATATCTTGACGATCGGCGTCTTACTAATGAATAATAATAATAGTAATTTAATAATAACAATTATAAATAATAAAATATTACTTTGGTGTGTTGTTTTGGAGATTAAATCAATACGTTGCTATATTTATTTTTTCCACTTTTCCTTCTTTACATAAGTTTTAAAAACATTCTAACGTAATAAAAATATTGAAATATGGCGTTAGTTTTTATTGCAAGATTGCGCACCCCGGGAAGATGTAAAATATTGCAAATTAGTGATTTACAAGTTCTACAAAACTAAATTTGTGTAAACACGAAATAAATAGATCTACCTCTTTTTGGTTTTAATATTACTACAAGCATACATATCAATAATATTAAAATACATAGTTAAAAAGCATTTGTGTTATGAAATTGTCTCACTCGTTATGCTTGGAAGGAACAAGTATTGTCCCAAGTCCAGAGGAAGAGAAGTAAGCTAGACTGGGTTGCTACCGTAGAACTGAGAGCTCATATCTGATTCAAAAGGCCAACCCGATTCGGGGCGGCTTTTGTAAGGCCGGTGAATATTGTAGATTAACTCATGACCTTCAGGCACGGATGTCAAGGTCGTGCAGTCTCAACAATCCCAATATACTGTATATTCATTGAACTTAAAAAGTACTACTTTATTTGAGCAATCTTTTTCTTTTAATTCATAGGAAAACATCGTTTGACTGTTCAATGATATTAAAACTATCATATGTTCCCTAAGTTGTAACGTGAGTATGTTTATTCTAACGATATATACTAAAAATACAACATTTTAACATTTCACAGAAATTAACATTAAAATTAAAAGCCAACATATTTCAATTAAGTATAGGACCAATTACTTTGAGCTTGAATATTTATTGCATCTGAAATGCATCTACTCGGAAACAAGGGTAGAATGAAATTGTTCTCCCCAAACAAAATTTAGAATAAATTAAAAATTAAACATAATTTATGTGTGTATTAATAGCTTACCAGACTGCTTAAAAGAAGATATGAACAGTAAAACTTTCAAAATAAAGCTTAAAAACTACCTAGGCAAATTGTTATTTTCTTTATATGTATTTTGTATTCATTAGTCACTTAT
This sequence comes from Stictocephala bisonia, assembly GCA_035578905.1. Taxonomy (NCBI): domain Eukaryota; kingdom Metazoa; phylum Arthropoda; class Insecta; order Hemiptera; family Membracidae; genus Stictocephala; species Stictocephala bisonia. Next base: position 833,194 of record JAQJVL010000021.1, read on the forward strand.
GTCAATCTAATGCTAAATTGTATTAATTTAACGCTATTTACTATACATATTGTCCTTAATACAAATAAAGATATTTGAATTGAATTGAATAGGTATCTGATACTGAATTCTAATTGAATATTGCGTGAAAAATAGTCATCTCATTGGGAATGATGATACATGGAAAAAAACATTCAATGAGTTGTTGAATCAAGACGAGAGACTTGAGGCTAACCTTAACTAATATGATAATCATTGTGGTTTCACTTATAATGAACGTGCAAATCGGTAAGTTTTACCGTCTCTGTCTCATCTTGAAACCAAAGTTTTGTTTCGAGCAAATTTTAAAGATTTATACAAGAATTTAAGTAATGTAAGATTTACAAAAAAAAAAGACAGGTCTCCAAAAATCAAGAAAAACCATTGATCAAAAGCTACGTTCCATTATGAAAATGAAGAACAACATATTTAATGGAGGAAAAAATGGTAAAATATACATACGAGTGTCTAGTCTGTTTAAAAACACTTTTATAACAGAGGTCATTTTAATGTTTAAAAGTACGTGGAATTTTATATTGTGATACAAAGCTTATTTCAACTTTGAAATATCGCGAAAATTATACTGAATAAAGTTATTTTGAATGTTTTAGGTATGATAAATAAAAAGTCTTAAGACATTAACTAAAAAAATTAAGTCAATTTAGCGATATTATCATCCTACTTAGTAAGGCAATAGCGTACGTTTGAATATCACGTAGGTAAACGGTTAGAGTTACTAAACAGTCATATAACTGGTTATTCAAGGAATGTAAAGTGGTACTTAACCCGACTACCCCACTAATTGTTGTACACTTAGCTTCCATACTAACTTGTATATCTGTTAAATACATGTGTATTACAGAGTGTATGTAGATGCAAGATACGCTGAGCGTAGTATAAGGATATTAGGAGTGGTTTAAGAGTCAGCACCACTGTACGTGTACGGGTGGGTGGGTGAATACCACTGTACGTGTACGGGTGGGCGGGTGAGTTAATACTAATGTACGTGTACGGGTGGGCGGATGGGTCAACACCACTGTACGTGTACGGGTGGGCGGGTGGGTCAACACCACTGTAAACGTGTTATATTATACATGTTGGGTTTAATCACATAAGAACAATGTTATTTTAGAAGCGGACATACGATCACGCGTATCCCAACTAAACGGTTATTTTTCAATTAATATTTTCCAAAAAAATTGTATTTGATCAAGAATGAAATTGTACGTTGGAAGAAAAATATAAAATATAAAAAACGATAGACAAAAATATAAAAAATATTTAGTTAGAAGTTTTTACTGTCACCTATTTTTTTTAAAACTATACGTATGTATTCAAAATACCAAAATCAAACCCAATACGCAATATAATGACTTTTAAAATGACACCTCATACACAACTTTTGGTCAATAAATAAAAAAATATGGACTCGTAAATAACATTGTTCTTATAGGATTAAAACCAACATGGCCGACAGACAGCCTCTGCAGACTCTTAGGTGGTTTTTCTCAACATGAGTTATTTAAAGCCATAGCCATTGGTATAATATAGTAGTAGGGTAAGTACAGAGGCTAGGTAGCTATTCACAGTTGGATACATGCGTTCGACAGGACGGAGAAATGAGTTAACGCAGGAATGAGTAAAGAGTTACAGAGGCTTGTGAGGCATTGGAGAGACATGGCTCTGTCTAGTTGGCACCACTGTATGCTACTATTATAGTAGTAGGGTAAGTACAGAGGCTAGGTAGCTATCCACAGTTGGATACATGCGTTCAACAGGACGGAGAAATGAGTTAACGCGGGAATGAGTGAAGAGTTACAGAGGCTTGTGAGGTATTGGAGATATATGGCTCTGTCTAGTTGGCACCACTGTATGCTACTATTATAGTAGTAGGGTAAGTACAGAGGCTAGGTAGCTATCCACACTTGGATACATGCGTTCGACAGGACGGAGAAATGAGTTAACGCAGGAATGAGTAAAGAGTTACAGAGGCTTGTGAGGTATTGGAGAGATATGGCTCTGTCTAGTTGGCACCACTGTATGCTACTATTCCGACTGTAATTTTACAGCTTATAAATTGTTCACTTAAAACACCGTATTCTGAACTAATATATTTAGCTCAGTAGATACTTGACGCGATAAGGAACTATATCCTATTGTGAATATCACTGTATGTGTATGGGTGGGCAGGTGAGTCAATACCACTATACATGTGTGAGTGGGCAGGTGGGTCAATTTCACTGTATGAAAACCATTGTACGTGTATGGGCAGGTGAGTGGGTGAATACCAATGTATTGTAGTATCACTGTACGTGAATGGGAGGGTGGGTGGGCCAGTACCACTATACGTGTATGGGAGGGCTGTAGGGCGAGTACCACTGTACATATATGGGAGGGCGGGAGGGCCAGTACCAATGAACATGTATGTGAGAGCGTGTGGACCAGTACCACTGTATGTGAATGGGATGGTTAACACTGTACATATATGGGTGGGAGGGTGGGTCAGTAACGCTGTACGTATATGGGTGGGCGAGTGGGTCAATACCAACGTACGTGTATGGTTGGGCAGGTGGTCAGTTGCAAGAACATCAGTTTTAATTGTGGCCATGAGTCTGAATATATCAAAATTCAATAAAAGTCTGAAATATATCAAAATTATTTTATATACAATGTGTTTAATTGAATTTCCATACATGAAATGTGTTGCATGTTATTTTGTGCACAATAAATATCCCAATAGGATATAGTTCCTTATCGCGTCAAGTACCACTGTACGTGTATGGGTGGGCGGTTGGGTTAGTACCACTGTACGTGTATGGTTGGGCGGTTGGGTTAGTACCACTGTACGTGTATGGGTAGGCGGGTGGGTCAGTACCATTGTACGTGTATGGTTGGGCGGTTGGGTTAGTACCACTGTACGTGTATGGGTGAACGACCCATACCATTGATTTTATACACAAATAGATTTCCCATCCAATGTTAAATTTTGAGTCTCAAAATATCAGCTGTTTTTGTGGTCCATTGTGGAGCGCTAGTGTAGTCCCATGTAAATGTAATGCTGTTTAAACCAACTGTGGTTGCGAGCCTCACTAACTAACAAAATTACAGGCATAAATATTCCTATTGGATGGTTTATCTATTGTATGTTTATATAATCAATGCCCATACTCACTGCGTTCCATTTGTCATTGGGGGAGATGATCAAGAAGTGTTATTTAAAACAACTCATTCACATTTTAAATTTGAGACTCCAAATTTTAATAAATCTAGGTTACATCTAACTATGAAAACACAGCTTATAAATTAAAACTTTCTTATCAATAACAAAGATACAAAATATGATTGGAAGTATAATTTATAGTATTATTCATTGTGAATACTCATAGCTTGTGATTACATTACGTTCAAACAGATATATCATGTATTAGGAATATTTGTACCAATAGTTTGGTTAGTTAGTGAGATATGCCACTACAGCTGGTTTAAACTGTATTACAATTTCATGGGACTACACTAGCGCTCCACAATGAATCACAAAACAGCTGATAATTTGAGACATAAAATTTAGCATTTTATGATAAATCTATCTCTGTGTACATCACACTGCAGGGTCTTAGAATAGCATGTTAAATATTTGTAATTTCAATTGACCAATAAATATTAGAAACTAATTCAATTTCCTTATCGACCCAGTTTTGTTTACAGCCTCAACATTTTATTTTTTCCTAAACCAAAACCAAACAAATCAGATTCCTTAGATACATTTAGTACTCACATTTAGTTAAATTAAGGCGTATTTCTAATGTTTCTTTATTTTTTTTTATGGACGTTAAATTATAAAGACGTGTTGCAAATGCTGAAAAAACAACTAAATAAAACACAACTCTGTTTTACAAACTAAGTGAGATCAGCTGAGTACTCCATTAATTAATCACAAAGAATGCGGTCATTAATCATGTTCACAATGGATCTTACGTCTACTTTCCATCTGGAAACAACCACTTTGTTTAGAATAATATTTGCGTAAGTAATTAATGAATACGGAAATTATAAAATAAAAATAAATTATACATTTTAATTAACCCGTTATCGGCAGTTAAATTGACTAGTATTTGACATTTTACAATTGAATGTTTAATTAACTTAACGTCTAAGAAAAGATGTCATTGTTAGTTGAATATATATGTGATAAAGAGAGAGAAGAAGAACATAACCTCAAAAGATTACAGTTTTGAGGTTATGTTTTAAGTTTTACCTATCAACCAAATACGAGTATCTTTTTTACAATAAAAAAAACTTCTATCTGAAAAACTTTTATGTTGTAACTTTTGGTATTCTTCAATTTTACAAAGTGATTGATGGACCTTCTAAATTAAAAATTACATCTGCTAAGAATTTAAATGACAAATACTATGTTAAATTACAACTTCATAATTATTTATGCTTTTAGTACGTTCTAAATCAAGAAATATGTACGAATGAGGTCAGTACAATATAATACAAGTTTTAAATAAATTTAAGGCTATAATAGTAGTTTTTATCACTCGTAAATCTTGAAGTTTTGGTGAGAAATTGTGTTTTACGAGCTAGGCAAAGAAACTCCGCTTTTGCTCAATATGTCATACGGAATGTTTTTATCATAAGGAATTCAGAACTAAAACGTATTATAAGTTAAATTTATTGTAACTACGAAGACAATTCAACATAACCATATTATATACGTTATATGACATAAAAATTCCCTACTGTAGTCATCATCAGTGCTTACATTTATGTATTTCTCCAACTTTAAATACTTTTCATATTCTACATTACAAAAACCTCGAGTTTTTGTAATAGTTCACCTTATTTCTTGCTTGATTAAAAATATCGTCACGAATTTTCATTTTAAACCCTTCCACCAAGTTGCTCCGTCAAAAGTAACAAAAAACCACTTGTTTTGAGACGAACATACAATTTTAGGTTAGCGTACAAAAATATACTTAAACCAAAGTATAAATATAAACACAATAGCGAAGCTTGCTCTTGAGAAAATGTCCAAGTGGTCAACGCTAGCGATCCTAGTGGAAATATTGCAGAGCTAATGTATCTATCTGTCCGCTAGATAGCATAGCAGTTTATTTATGTTACAACATAATTAATTCAGTGTAAATATTCAATTTTAATCGTTTGTTTGCTATACAAGCGCTAGGGTCGCTAGCATCGCTTGGTTGGCAAGTAAAACTGCTGAACTTTGCTATATTATACTGTGCTTAAACTGTAAACCTGCTGATTGTCACACCCTATTAATTATAAGTTAAGAAAAGTAATCACAGCCTGGATAAAATTCGTATGTCATATGATTGACTTTGAATATATTGTAAATAAAAGTTTCCAAACAAAATCTATAAAAAAAGCAGACAGCAGTTAACACAGTATGATAAAACATGGTTTATTTTATGTTCAAGATTCAAATCATAAAATAAACAGTAATGTTGGGACAAACAGGTGACAAGAGTGACATTTTGGACTGTATCTCACATATCGACTGACAGCTACACCAGGGATTTTATTTGTTTCTCTAGAGAGTTTACACAACTGTTTTATCGATTTGTGTACCAAATGTCTCACACTTTTACAGATATAATATTGTGTATTAATGGTTTTTACACATTTTTTTTTACTGCCTAGGTTTCATTTCCTTTATATTTAGAATTTACTTATCTTAATTTATAAAATCCAAAATCGACGTACTTACTCGTTCATGACGTGTATAATCATATACTTCTTTATAAGTATAAATAATAAAATACGTACATATAGTATGAACAAACTATGTCGAACTGTTTTATGATGACAACACAACTTTCCTATCAATAGGCACTCGGAGAGCCACCGACCTGTTCCATTTACAAACTACACAACAGTCAGACGTTCTTAATTATTAAAACGCATGAGCGGTGAAACGTTAGGCTCTTGCTAGCCTAGTGGTTAGCACGTCTGCTTCATGTGCACGTATTGACGGGTTCTAATCCCGGGATGTCCACTTACCGTTGTCCCTCAACAACGAATGAATATCATGTTCAAAATGCCATTGGCGAAGACACAAAAAAATAAATAAAAAAATAATAAAATTAAAAAAATATATATACAAATATTGATTTTTCCAATAAATTATACCTTGTAGCAACATTAAATTACTACATTTCGGTTTTTAATAAAATGCAAAGTATAATTTTAATATTTAGAATGAATTGAGATACATAATTTTTAAAAGGTGTAGTTTTTAATTCACATAAATATTGTATTTTTCTCTAATATTTTACCTAAATTTAAGAAGAAACATTTTAACAAAGTTTTAACAAATAACAAAGTACAATCTAATGTAAGTAAAATCAAATAAATTTTTATATGAAGCAAAACAATGGTGTCCAAGACTACTTATGTCATAAGAAAATTGTTTAGTTAAGAGTATTATTTACATGTTTTTCAATGTAATTTTTTTATTTTTTACTTATTGCTAATGAAACATGACTATTGATATATAAAAAGTTTCTATGACAGTATATGATTCTATTAAATTTGATGGAATGCGTAAATATTAAACATTATGATTACCAAATAAGTATAGCAATCATTTCCAAAATGTATCATAATAATATCTGAATCCCGCCACGCTTCGTTATGGCTTTTAGTTTGTTTTATGTTTTACTTTAGTTCTTAGAAAAAAATAGCCATTTACTTGATTTTATGTGAAATAAATAAACTTACAGTGGTTTTCATAAATTAACAATTTCATCTGGTACAGTAGTAAAACTACTGGATACAATTTGAATATACACATAATTCATTTGATCACAGAACTGATATTTATTTATTTTTATATTTATATGTATTTATCACTTGTGAAATGTATGTAGATCGGGAATTACTTGAAATCTCCTGTTTACAATTTTAGGATCAAAATATATTAAAATACTGAAGTATATAAATTTAATATGTAAAATTTCAAGTAAATCCAATCAATAATTTTCGAGTTTTGTGTGCACAAACATTGATTTATATATATACTAGGGGACATCCCTGCACGCTTCGCGTGCCGACCCCGATTTTTGCTGCGCTCGATACACCTCGGCCTTCGGCCTTAGCGCGTGACTTTGACTAAAAATAATAGCAGATCATCTGTAAACGTAATATCACAATAATTAATTTATTTACAGTACTTCACTCACACTACTTGCATTGCTACCTATTTATGCTAAATAAATAGGTAGCCTACCTAGTGTATGCTACCTATTTATTACTTAGCCTATTTAAAATACGTTTCATTTCACATGTTTTTGTGTAACAGTTGAAGATTAAACTCTTAATGCATCGATTTGATAATGTAAAATAAACAAAATAAAAATGCTTATTTATTTAAAAAAAAACAGCTGTTATTAATGTAATAAAATCAACTAATGTTATTCTTAGGGAAAAAAGGACATTTTGAGGGGCTGTCTGTACCCCTTAGGAATGGAACTTCGAAAAATCCTTTCTTAGTGGGTCCCTTAAAAATTAAAGCTAACTTCCTTTAACATTTCTTGCAAATCCGTTCAGTGGTTTTTGAGATTTCATGATGAGTGAGTGAGTGAGTCAGTCAGTGGTATTTGGCTTATATATGTATAGATTTATTTTAAAAAAATTACAGCTGCATAAAATTGTGTGACGAAGTTTGAGTTTACTGCAAGGTAACCGAGTGAATGTTGACTGTTGAGGCCAGTTGAAATGTTGAAATACCCAATTGAATCACCCTTCAGGGAACACCTGATTAATAAGGTCATCCCATTTATGGCAGGATTAAGCCTGGATGTGGATTATTGAGTCCCTCGACAGTCGGTATATATTGTAATGCCTCTAGTAGATGTCCACTGGGATCACCATCCCTGTAACTCTGACAAGCTTGCATTATTGCATAGCTCCAGCTGTGACATCCGTGTAAATTGCTCTGGTGAGATTGTCATCTGTCAATACTACACGATGGTTTTGGGCGTCTACTATAGTCCAGCCGTTCTAATTTTACCTCTGAGGGGAGCACAACATGGCAAAATTGTATATCTTGAGGGCTTGGCTCCTTCCTATACCACGGCTAGTTTTTTTCTTATCTAGATAACTCACAACTAGGGCCTGATAGTTTTTATAAGTTAAAATTGTCCGATTGACTTCGTTTTTGATATTTGTAAACGGTAAAAAAGTACTTCCCTGTAAAACACTAAAAGAGTTTAATTCCCACTAAAATAAAAAAATACAAAATAAAAGAAATTTGTACCCTCTTGCATTCTTCCCAATTGTGAGTTACTGAATGTAAAATTTAGAGGAGGGGTGATGTGGTTTGGCTTGTGACGTTGCCTTTGTCGATTTTCCAGTTTAGCCCGCAAACCTCAGAGGTAAAGTTAGAACGGCTGGATTATAGTACAGTTATTACACCAAAGTTAACTCCATATTGAGATAAATTAGCATGTTTTAAACTCACCCACAAGTTGACTGCGAATTTTTGCATACTCCTACAATTACCCCCCCCCCCTCTTAAACCAATATAAACTAACGTCGTACGCGTTTACAATATATGCACCATTTTACACACCTGACATATAAGTCTTTATTACAATAATAATATAAGTATTTTTTTTTAAGCACACACCCGAATTCATCGTACACGACGTATATGTTAAAACGTATTATTTGGTGAAGAATACGTTTTAACACCACAACTATATTAAACATTTGAAAAGTTGAACAATAAAGAGAGACGTATACTCTTTTCGCACCTACGTCTTTTTTTGTAAACCACATATTTCTTTTGTTAATAATTAAGATGACGTCAAAACGAATATAAGCAGACTAGAATCATTCGTTTCTCTTAACGTTCCACAAATAATAGCATAAGAAACCCAATAAAATTTCAACGTGGTTAAATTTTACTCGTTAACATGTCAAATCTTGTTGTTGAATGACTAAACAGAAACTTTATTAAAGTTTCATTGTGATTTGACCTATTACTGTCATTGTTAGAAAGTTACAAATATCGTTAAAATTTGTCGAGCGTGTCAGCGTCCATAGAGAAAATAGTTAAATAATACATATCCATAAACCTTTGTATATTTCAACAATAATTCTTGGACAGTAATTAAATGCATTTTATAACAAAAAGAACAGACAAGCGTGTCATAAACAAAACAAATGGTGCCTCCACACGATTTGGTATGATTTTAGATTTTATGAAGTTTAGAAAAAAGGAAAGTGATTGAAAAGAGATTTTTTTAACTGAACGTGATCATTTTCATCCAAGAAAAAGACATAATGGAAGTGTAATTTTTATACAAAAAATGTCCGGATTGTTCAGATACGCCCATAGAAATAATGAAGACAACTGAAAATGTAACCTTATCCTTTGCTCTTGATCACTGAATGGGAAATGATCGAATAAGAGTTGTTTACTTAGGCATCGTTTAAAAAAATAATGAGCAAGGAAAACAGGATTCCACCTGACGTAAAGACAACATCTTACGTAAGTGAAACTTTTTTTTTGTTTGAGCCTCGTTCTATGTACGACTTTATTATATCAGTATATTTCAAAAGATACATATTGATCGTCTTTTACTTTCCGTTACAGCTTTTTTTTTGTTCATATTTTGGCACACAATAACGTTTATTACTTAATATGTATTTAAAAATTAAATTATAACAAAATAATAAGTGTTAAGTAGCAAAGAAATTAACGAAATCTATGGTCAAATATACTAAGATTACAAAAGCGAAGTATATCGTGAAATGTTCCTCTCGGTTTTGGGTTTAGTTATAACATATTATAACACCTTAAAAACTGCAAAACTCGTAAAAACTTTGAATGAACTATTATATCGTTAATTTTCACTGACTTTAGTTATTACAAATACGATCAATAGAATCACTTTTATGCACAAGACGCTTTACATGAATTTTTATCTTGAATTATTTAGACTTATACAAAATATGGTAAACTCTAAACATTTTCCAGCATCATGGCCCTTAGCTCGGCCGTGTAAACGTATAATTTCATACGTAACCTAACTTAATCTGACGTAACGTGATCTAACATAACTTAATCTGATGTAACGAGACCTAACATAACTTAATCTTACGTAATGTGATCTAACATACTTAATCTTACGTAACCTGACCTAACCTAACTTAATCTTACGTAACATGACCTAAGCTAACTTAATCTGTGGTAACATGACCTAACCTAATTTAATCTGACGTAACGTGACCTAAGCTAACTTAATCTGTGGTAACGTGACCTAACCTAATTTAATCTGACGTAACGTGACCTAAGCTAACTTAATCTGTGGTAACGTGACCTAACCTAATTTAATCTGACGTAACGTGACCTAAGCTAACTTAATCTGTGGTAACATGACCTAACCTAATTTAATCTGACGTAACGTGACCTAAGCTAACTTAATCTGTGGTAACATGACCTAACCTAATTTAATCTGACGTAACGTGACCTAAGCTAACTTAATCTGTGGTAACGTGACCTAACCTAATTTAATCTGACGTAACGTGACCTAAGCTAACTTAATCTGTGGTAACATGACCTAACCTAATTTAATCTGACGTAACGTGACCTAAGCTAACTTAATCTGTGGTAACGTGACCTAACCTAATTTAATCTGACGTAACGTGACCTAAGCTAACTTAATCTGTGGTAACGTGACCTAACCTAATTTAATCTGACGTAACGTGACCTAAACTAACTTAATCTATGCTAATTTTCCCTACGTGCTATTAGCGGGGCTTCCAATTAATGTACTGTACAAAACAATTCTAAAGTATTGGTTCTCTTGTAAAAAATCCAAAGCATAGAATATCAAACTAATAGCAAAAATAATTTCTAGATATCATCTTTTTGTCCATGAAATATGACTTGTATTATTTTGGTATATGGCATTTAAGTTAATTTTGTGGTGATTTAACTTATATTGATAATGTAATTGAATACAAAATACTACTCAATATCTCGGTTGTGAAATCTAAATGCTGGGGGAAGGGGGGGGGGGTTGTGTCGGTGTTGATGGTGAAACAACCCGCATTAAGCCAGCAAACTTCCGTAAATCTGACACAGTTACCGGAAGTGGCTGACGTCTCCCTCACCAAGTAGCCCCCTCGCCAAGTTACCCCCTCTGATCCCCAGTCGCCGTCTTGAAGGGTACAGATGAGTCACCGTCCCGTATGACTAATACAGCATTAGGTTAACATTTTCCGCAGCTTTGGTCAGGCTAAAGCAATTCAAAACACATTATCCTTCATAAATCACAACCACTTCAGGTTTTTACTAAAACATGGGACTAAAACATTGTTTAATACTATCATTATAATAGGCTACATAACGATTTATTTATAGGGTGTATTTTTTAAATGGTCCACCATTGTAATCTTAAAAACCATAAGTCTGACAAAAAATTTTTAAATGAGTAACCTTACCTTGTTTTTAGAGACAATTAAAAATACATATTACAAATTTAGAATTTTTAATTTTTTCAGTATAAAGTAAAAATATACTTTTTATACTTTATAATGTTCAAATATACTTTATACTGTTTAAGTAAACTTCCAATATAAATCGATAGCTGTATCGACATAAGTTTACTTAAACAGCTGATAATAGTAACAGTGCTGCCAAAATCAATTTATCTGTAACAAAATAGTAACATAGGCCTATTTGTTTCAATTTCTGTATGCTAAGTTTAATACACTATGTTGTTAAACCATTAAAAAGAATAGCTAAGGATATATTTTCCAAATGTATGTTGTAATGTTTGCAAATTAGATAATGTTTATAAATGCATATTAAAAATGATTGTTATCTAATAATAAGCTCTATAAGGAATCTCACAACGTTGAGCTCCTCATATCTACGTTATTAAGTAAAATATTGATAAGCTGCCAAGAATAAAAAAGTTTTAAAATTACTATTTATATCTAAAACAGTCATAAAATACAGGGTGTTCCATAAGAACAAACAAAGTTAGCAGCCATATTGGGAAATGGTGGACGTTTTTCAAAATAAGAAATATGTATTTTTAATTATTTCTAAAAACGAGATGAGGTTCCTCATCTAAAGTTTTTTGTCAGACTTATGGTTTCCAAGATCACAATTGTGGCCCATTTAGAAAAGACATCCTGTATAGGAATTAGTTTTAGAGATTAATAAAATAATATTTCAATTAGATTTTACTGTAGTGTAAAAATAATGATTTTAGAATAGTAATTATAGTTTTAACAGTTATTTAACTTTTACTGTTTAGGTTTAGTTTTTTTGAAGAGCTACCCCAGTAAGTTTTGAAAAGCCAAATACCATTAACACACTGATCAGAGTTAAAAAAAAAAACTGTAAGACTTTGGACCATGAAACGTGGCACTAATATTCTTTATAGGTTCTAGAAGCCTATTGAAGGCCTATAAACAAATGGATACAATATGCACATGTCTACACTTAAAGAGACGAGAACCTAAGTATGGGTGCTTCCATAACAGTGAATAGTGGATTTGTACAAGGTTAGATTCATTGCCTCGATCGTCCCAGCACATAGAACAAGGACACAAAAATATGAGTTAACATTAATGGACGACTCGTTTTTCTCGATATGGTGAAACTTGTCTAGTAAAAATAGATCAGAAATTGAATATTTTGTCAAAGCATAGCAATTTTATTGTTTTCAAATCTGATGCTAAACTTTAGAAAAGATGTTCACAAATTTCTTAGAATTTTTTTGCCAAGAATAGAATGACAAGTAATTGTTCATTAATGTTTAGTGGTGAGTAATTCATTATTGTGTTCTGAAGTTTGGTTTAGTGTTTTCCAAGAAAATCAGTACCTTATGCTATTGGATGACCGAGAAAACGTGCCCAAACTTCGACCAAGTAGTAAACTCACCCTCCATTGAAAGAGGACAAACCTGGGCTTCAATCTATTCAACTATTGGCCTTAGTATATTTCTCTGGTGTTCGAACTAGGGATAGCAAATATTTTCAACATATTGAACTATCGATACATCACAAACAAAATATCGATATAAAGATAATATCGGAAGAAAAATATCGATATATTGGATAACCGATGTATCGAACTGTAAATGATTGATCTGTTTAAAGTTATGCACTAACTCTTATGTCATTACCAAAAATACAACCATGTTTTGTTGTCACTATCTATAATAGTCTACTGAATCTAAAAATTAAATACATTTTTCTACACGAAACAAGTGGTCTATGGGGTTGAATGAAAAAAAATCAAAGTAAGAATAATTATACCTTTAATTATTATGTAAATTATAAAATAATAATGTAATAACATTGTTATTTTTGTTTTTAACATTTACAACTGCCTTATAAACAACAAACTTCCACCAATTGGTGCTCTACAATAAACTACATTTTAGTGCGTTAACCTCACGCAAAAAACTAAACAAAGTTTCTTTATTATTTAATGCATGTTTTGTACATATAATTTAAATGAGTTTTTTCGGAATAGTAATGATTTTGTGGAGACATATCGTCAATATTTAGTGATATGATGTATCGGACCAAAATATCGATATGCCGGATATAATCGAAAGAAAATATGGATACTAAAATATCCATATATCGAAACATATTTATCTATATTTCTGATATATCGTTTCCATCCCTAGTTTGAACACAGGCATGTTTATCTGTTGTTATTGAGATTTTATCTCATCCGACGTATGATCGTAGTAATAAGAATATTTATATAAATAATAGGATTAGTTGGCTGGAATCACGTTTTTTGTCAGTGGGTCAGACCTGTTCTCATCTTATTGAGAGAGACTTCGATTGATTTGACGTCTTCAGTAATTAATTATTCTTGCCATATCGAGGCTTCACACGTAATTATTGTTCATATTATGTAAACGATCAGTGATAGCTTTGAGGATAGTACTGAATTTCATTTTTAAAATTAGAAACTCTCAATTATAACCTTGACATTTGAAAAAAAAAAACTCTTATTCGTAATATGATTGTTTTTTCTATTTAAAGACAAGGAGTTCTTTGTACGTAGAAGTAAGGTGACTTGGCAATAGTTTTTTGGTTCAAACAATAAATTCAATTCCGGAGACCTTATGATTCAGCGTAATCTTCAAAAGTACGCTGAAAATAATTTATACAAAAAAGTAAAATAATAAACCGAGTGAAAAAAACAATCCTCCTTCCTACGTATAATTAGGGTGAACCAATTTGAGAAAACACCCTTTGTACACGATACATGTACAAAGAGTACATGCAACGTTAGCAAAGCAGTTCAGCCGATATACATGTACTTGTTCTAGTTGTTTTAACAGCTCTCAACCAAAACCACGATGATCACATCAACAGTTTCATTAGCCTAATTATTCTCTCAGATCAACAAGTTCTGTTTTACTTGTTGTTTTGTGAATCATTCATTAGTAGTTTGAGTCAACTACCGAGTTGAAAAAGATCAATAAACTTTATGAATTGATTATTTTTAACAATTTTATGTTATAGTTTATTTAATAAATTTCCAAATTTGACATGAGCACGCTTATTGGCATTTTAGTTAAGCTCTGGAGCGTAGTTTGCCTGGAGTACTGCGTTTGACATACACCTGACAATAATAACTTGGTGAGGTAGACATCTGATTGAATAGGCACTTTTGATTTGTTCATACAATAAACAATGTGAAAAGAACATTCTATAAATAATAGGAAACACATATGTAAAACACAATATTAATAAGAAAATCCACGATCATTTACTCAACTCAAATTCACAATATCAAACAAAAAGGTTATAGAAAAGGTGTATTTAAAAAAAGTAATACGTAAGGATGTTGTTATGGTTGTGGCTGACTTACATCGTCTCGCCATTGGTCATAGCATTCCCAAACTCCTCTTAGTTCTGAAGTCAAGTCAGAAAATTGAATAATCATACAAAATATGTTAGTTTTTTAAAGCCAATAATTAGTTTTATAGAAATAACAAACCAGTATAAATGTCAAACAAATTTTGCAAGGGGTCAACAAGGTAACAATGACGATAAAGTTATGATTGGACTGTGAACTAATGATCATTTTTAGAGAAAGTTTGCAATAATTTGTAACGAAGACTACATTTACTCATCCCAGTCATCCCAACTCTTCAGAACTACTTATATTCTATATTAGATCATATCTTGGCGCATTAACGCTTTACAGAAAATAATGTTAATCGTTTAAAAAAATGGCTAATCGTTGTAAACAACACAAAATCAAATAAGATAAATAGATTTGTATTAATTACTTAAAGTGGCTGACTTAAGTAACTTGAACGTAAGTAATTGGAATACACGTCCGGTGGTAAACGGTACCACCGGTGGTAAAAAGAGGTAAACGGAAAAATAATTTTCTTTGTAAATAGTTGAAGGTACTTAATCTCGGCGGAACCTTTGCCTGATTTCGAATATGTGAAGGGGTTTGCAATGAAATCATTACTGATATGATGTATCGGTTTTGTGTTTTATTTGGATATGATTGTAACCTTGTCATATTTGTAACGAGGACAAAATTCCGCTCAATTTAAGTACGGTAATCGCAACGATATATTTTAAGAAAACTTTTTCGGTTTTCCGCTGAAAATCATATTCATGTATCTTCATTATTTATCTATAATGAACGAAAGACTAAAGCTAAAAAAGATAAGGCCTCTGATGGTATATAAATATCGTTTCTAGAATGAACTAAGTTTTTTAACAATAGATGGTAAAATAGTTGCCTCTGTTTTTTTCCGCCACCAATCTTGTGTTAAAGCACTACCGATTTCGAAGGATGTCCTTCATCTTTAGAGGCACTTCTTGAGCTTCACTTAACACATTGCAGTTCAAATTCTTTCTCTTGACAGTTTGAACCACCAACGGTAGATTTAAAGGGGGTTGGTGATTCATGGAGAGGGTGGTGTTGCCGATTTTAATGTACTGAAATGTTTAGTTTTCTATTGTGTTTTCTAAGTTGTATTATTGTATAAAAAATGTCATTAATTTTAAAATCGGTTTGTTTATTTAATATTTGTAGAGGAATTTGTTTTATTGATTTATAAATTTAAAACTATTCAAAAACGTTAATTCTAATTCCTTTTCTGCAAATTTTAAAAATTTTGAAATTTTCTTCTATTCATGTGATTTTTGGTTCTATTCTGCAAATTTCGATTTATAGTTCTTATTGGAAATACATTCTTTAAATCTGGTTTTGAAAAATCTGCCTGTTTGGTCTATGTAATGTTTTTGACAATTGTTTCGTTCAATTTTGTAAATTCCTGTTTTCATGAATGTATTGTTGCCTTGTGGTTTAACTCAGCGTTTGCTCCAGGCTTCCTGTTGTTCTAAAGGCTATTTTACTTTGATTTACTTTCTCCCATATGCGTTAGCATAGAGAAAGTATCGTGATCGTCAAAAACAAAATTTTGTATGAGTTGGTCTAAAAATCCATTTTAGGGTTCCCTAAATAAAAAAGTAGTTTTTTCCAAAAAAAGTCTTGCTATCTGTTCGTATGTGTGTCTGTCTGTATGTGCAGTTCGCTGGAGACCAAACAGGTAATAAATTTTTATGCAATTTAGTATGTAAGTGTATTTAGTCAATCTCCATACAATTTTTTAACTTTTGAAAAATCTTTTGGAAAAAAAACTTTTTCGTTTTTCTCTTTTTTTTGGAATGAAATTTTCTCAAAAACCACTCAAACGATTTTGATATAACTTGTAATAACTCTGCGAATTACAATTTAAAATATTTTAGTAAAAACCACATGTATCTAATTTGATTAGTTTTTTATTTATGGCAAAAAACCATATTTGGGAATCAAACTGGTAATTTTCAAAATTTTTATTTTTAAGTGTTTAATATGGAGAAACCAATTCTTTGGAACCATTTATTTTACTTTAATATTTTAGATATTTTCTTAATAAATAGATAAGTAGTTTTTTAAGTTGACAAAAAATGTAACTTTTTATTCATTACTACTCAATTAAATATTGCCAGCACTTCTAGACTGTTAAATATTTGTTACATTAATATTTAAAAATAACTTTTTCAAACAAATAGGGGTTTAAAACCCTTTGAGTACCGAGAAAAAGTGATAACTCATTTTCTTCCTCACTTTTTAAGTGCGATATATAAAATATTTAGGCTGAAAATTTGGAGTTACAGGAGTCTTTATAAATGTATCTATAAAATATGTTCTAATAAAGATACAAGGGTAGTTCTTTGACCAGAATATTTGTAATTAAGTACTTTATCAGAATAAAAGTCATGTCATAATTTTTAAATATTTATATATGGCCAATAAAAAAATTTGGTTTGTTTTAAACATTTACTTATTTTGTAGGCTTACAGCTAAAAAAAATGTAACGTAAGGATGTATTGAAGTCTAAACTTAAAAACTTACAAATACAGAAAAAAATTAAAACAATCGGATTGAAAATAAAAAAATTATACCATGAAATATTTTGTTAATACTGTAAGATTCGTCTGTTAAAATTAACTCATAGTTAAGAACTGTTAGTTCTTTTCACTGTTGTTATATTCTAACAGCTGGCTCCAGACTTAAAAAAAAAACATTTTTGAACGTCTGCGTATCATCGCAAAGACGTAAAAGTTATAGTAAGGGTAATTTGGATGTTATATGTAACAAACTTCGAATGACGGGATATCGTCATTGGGTCCTCAATGTGAAATTTAGTTATGACCATATTTCGTCATTCGGTCCTCAAGGGGAAAAAACGTAAATGACGAAATATATTTATTCAGTCCCGAAAGGGTTTAAGTTTAAAAGAGAAAAATGGGGCTAGCTTTTTATTTCTTGCTGTCTACGTACAGCCGAAACTCCTGGCATGTTATAGCATGCTTGCTTTCGTCACGTTATGTTGCGGAATTCTGTTGTACCGATGAAAAGTGCCACGGTCCAGGTCGTCCATCAACCTGATGTACGAGAGTCGGCCTGTGGCCTCTCCCCTCCCCTTTCCCAGTCATTGATTAATTACCCTGTCTTCCAACCTTAATCCGTCCCTAGGGATAAAGCACATACATGTTAGTCTAAGTCATCAATTTGTGAAATTAAACTTGCAAAAAAAGGTGGTGAAGGATTTTTAAAAACCATACTCAATTTATGACCGATTTTCTTGTCGATAATGTCCGTTTCGAAGTTGATTTCTTTTAAACGTTATTTTAATTGTAGTTTGGAGTTAATAATTCAATAAATCTAGGCAACACTTGTTTTTTTTCGTATATCTGTTAACTTATCGAGTTTTTAGATATATTTTTAAAAATCTTTTGAGTTTACAATTAAAGTATGTCTTATCTTACGAATTAAGCATCTCAAATGTATTTGGCTTGTACATATAAGTATATTGGAATACCTACCTATCTAACACATTAAGTAGTTTCTATCAACTGAATTTACCATAACTACTTAAGTTAGTTCAACGTGAAATCCCTTTGATGTAAACCGTTGAGAGGTCTGGTACTGACAGGTGGCTTACAAGGCAAGTTCTACAAACTGATTACACTTGATTGTCACTTGTGCCAAGTTTCCTCTATGTCTTTAAGGCTCGCGGTGTTTCACGAGGAAATCGCTAATTACAGGTGGATTACAAGGTAAGTTCCACAAACTGATTACACTTGATTGTCACTTGTGCCAAGTGTCCTCTATGTCTTTACAGGCTCGCGGTGTTTCACGAGGAAATCGCTAATTACAGGTAATAACTAATAGAACGGAAACTCAAAATCGTACATTAGAGCTTAGTATAGTAATATTCTTTCGTTCGTTTGTTTTTATATGAAAACACGACAGAAAAACTATCAATTCAAGTACACAAATTTAATATAAACAGCTGTACTGAAACTTAATAAGGAAAACGAAATAAAGTAATAAATATTTTACTTTGTTAAATTAGGAAAAACACAAAATCTAGTTTAAAAACAATGTAAGCGTAAATATGTCTCTTAATATTGTAGTATGCGAAATTTTTATTCCCAACATCTATCGTATTTTTTAAAAAAATACGTAGGACAGTTAAAACACTAAAAAAATGTAGAACATGTAAGTTTTTATTAGTTTTGAAATGACATGTTCAGAACTAACAATTATAGCGTACACAGGTTACTGTACAGGTCTGAAAATATTTACACATTTAGAGGTGTAACTGTTTCAAAATCGACCAAAATCTCACGAATGTGACTTTGACAATCCCAATACGTTTTAATAAATTGTTGAGGAAATTTTAAAAATACATTAGTATAGAAAATTATGAAAGTTTGGACAACATTTCTTCTTGGGAAAGTACAAATATTTTTAAATGTAATTTACAAATAATAGAAATTTATGTAAAAACTGAGCCAATAAGGTGGGCCAGTCTAATATAAAATTGAAATAACCATGAACAACTTAATAGCAATAAGTTTTTTTAATATTAACCTGTAGTTTAGGATTTTGTTTTTGTATCTTTAAACAAGACGAGACAAATATTTGTATGATTTATTTTATATTTAATTATTTCATGAACTTACTCATTTTTTAGTATAATTGTATTTGTAAATTTTAGGATTAAAAATTTGTTTCTTGTTGTTTTGTTTTTTTGTTGATTCTAGAGATTTTATTGAGCTATTTTATTGTATATATAAGAGTCTAATGTTATATTTATCCCACTGTTTGATATGTTATTTATTTAAAATTGTTATAATTATTGTTATCTGATTTATTGTTATATTGTTTTTGATTTAAGGACGTTCCCAAAAAGTCTACTATAATATATTTGTATAAATATATGTTTCACATATAATTGTAACACTCACAATTGTAAAGAAAATATTAGTTTTTCTCTCAATCTCTGTATTAGCCTTGAGCTAGAGAGACAAATATAAACTGTACGTATAAATTGTATTTTTTTGCAAGTAATAAATATATTTGAATTGAATTTCAATACTAAAATGAAAACATCATGCGACAAAATGAAAGTTATTAACAAATTAATTAAATTAACAAACAAAATTATTTTTTTAGTGTATAAAATAATTGAATTGTTGCTACGAAAATGTTAAATGTGTTTTCTTAAATTACAATTGCATATTTTTTACTGGGTTGATACTGTGTTCAGTTGACCACAGAATACAACCATATGAAGATATTATTGAAAGTCACACCATAGTGTTGCAATGGGAAATAGATCGTTTGGATGCAAGAAATAAAAAAAAGAAGAACAATATTCAACTAAAACAGTGTAGAGCCTACTTCAAGCACAGGTGCAGTGAGGCTAAATCGTCATGTCTCCTGCTATCACACTGTTAGCCAGAGAATCCATTGATAATAGGCAGTGTGACATAACTCCGCTCATTTAATACTGACCAAAACAGATAGTTATTTCTCTATTTCTCTTTTAAGTAGTGTAAAGAACATTTTCTAAAATCTCAGGATACGGAAATGGGTCCGAGCATTTAGATAGTGGATTATATTATTATGCCTTTTAGGTGGCAACAGAGTTTTCCTTTAGGTGGCAGGCGGTCTTATTATACATGCGGCCACATAGGAACTCAGTTATTCTTTCTGATGTCAAAAGATAGTTCTTTTGTGCGAGAAGAATAGTTGATGTTGATGACTGACTAAGTTAAAACGTGAGAGAATACGAAGTCATAGAAGCTATGTAATTAACCAACTCATTATTTTATGAACTTTGTTGACTTGGACAACGATTTACTTGTAAAAAGTAGTGTATTCATCTCAAATATATGGTTATGAAAAATGTAGCCTACGTTGGGGGGGGGGGGGGCTCCAGAAAGGTTAGAAATGGTTATGGGGCAGTGATCAGGGAGTTGAAATTTGAAGTATCTTATAGTTTAACATTTGCTTTTTAATCTGACTCGAGCCGAAAGTTTTGCATGTTTTGTATACTTCTTTGTACATGTAAAGAAAGTGCAATAAACAAAATACTGCAGGGGTAGGGTATAGTGCTGTACACCAACCAGCTGAAGTTGAGAATGGCTGATAAGAGGAAATGAGTTTATGGATTCTCAGAAGAATGGGCGTCCAATCAGTAGTTATCCCTGTATTGGTAAAACCGGATATTTCCGGGAGGGAGTATTGGTTAGTGATTGGTTCTCTGCTTGAGGGAGAGCTCAGACTCAATCTTGCCAATCTAGCCATCAAAGACATACACTAATACTTTACGTGGTTCTGATTCCATGGTAAACTGAATATTCCTACATTGACACTGTCACTATATGTATTAATAAATAATATTTGCTGGCGTGGTGGCTCAGTGGCTAACGCTTCCACTGAGCCTACTTCACTCCACTCATTGAATAAAGGTGACGCACAGGCCTGTGTAGGCACATGACAATTCGTGAGTGAAGTTAGAAAAAAAAAAAAAAATAAATAAAAACATATTTTAGTGTTAAGTTCATCTGAACTATAATTTTGCGATTGGTAATATTATGTCGTAATGGAAATCATAAACAATTAAAACACTAAACAACGCAACTAAAATACAATAATTATTACGATATTATAATACAATAATAGTATAACAAAATAATTTGATGTTAATTTATTTCAGTAAACGACGTTAACATCCTCAGACGAAGGAGATTCTGAAAGGAATGAATGTTGAACTCTCTGACCAATGTTTACCAATATTGATTACACGATAATTACCAATATTGATTACACGATAATTACCAATATTGATTACACGATAATTACCAATATTGATTACATGATAATTCAATTTATTAAAATAGTAGCCCTAACGTAAACTAGTTTATACATTTTGATTACACGAATATTTAATCGTAACTTCCTGTATGAGTGTAGGAAAACTAAATTACAGTTTAAATAATTTACTATTGTACGCTTTAGTGACCTGTTAATAAGTTATTAAGTAACAAACTATGAAGTCCAAACTATGTAATTCCTTATTATTGTCTTTAAAAAAACTGATGTGTAAGCATCTCATTAATTTTTTACTTTCTCCCCTATGCGTTAGCTTAGAGAAAATAGGTATTGTAATCGTAAACGAATTTTTTTACAAAAAAGGAAATTTCTAAAAACGAATAACCATTTTTATTAAATTATCAGGAAATATGTGAATTACAAATTAAAATATTTTAGTAAAAACTGCATGTCTCTAACTTGATAAGTTTTTGAGTATGGCAAAAAAACATATTTGGGAATCAAACTGGTAGTTTTCAAAGTGTTTTCTGTGGGACAAATTTTGTGCCACTTCTTTGGAATCCGTTATTTATGATAAATTAAAAACATGCCAACATGAGAGCGGATGATGAATGGTTTGAATACGCATTTATTTATATAAATACTATAAATAACTGGTATTAGAACTAAGCTTGGACTTAAGGTCATAGCAGAGAGAAAGCAAGATGGGCTACACTGGGCTACATCGTAAAACTGAGAGCTCATCTCTAATTCACAAGGCCAGCCTACTTCTGGGATACATTAGCCAGGTCCGGAACATTGTAGCTCGACCTTTCTGGAAAAGGCAGGTCATAATCTGTAGAGTGCCAAAGATAATTAGAAAACCCCCATTTCAAGAAACAGTTTTCTATCCTAAACGTATGTTCAAAATCAACGAGCTTATTTATATACAAGATATAGAAATGTTACTTATTTTCAGCCTTACAATAGCACTGGGGTAAACAATTAACTGCTTCTTAAATGAGTAATGTTGCCATCTTAATAATACGTAAGTTGAGTGGGTGGGAGGGCACGTGTGCTGGTGATACAATTCTCACCAGTAAAGGTTATCCAGACTTCAATTTAAAGAATAGTCTTGATCCTCTGATGTCAAAACATGTATTTGCTATTCACATTAAATAATTTACTATCGAACATTTTCTGATACTAAAATTAGTAAGTATATAGATTTAATTTAAATAATAGTTTAAAAAATAATATTTCATAAATAATTGAACATTTCAACCATCTAAACGTTCCAATCAAGCACTAATTTATAAACTATCTGTCTCTGTTATAATCCAAAACCACATAATTATAAACACACCCAAATGACTGGCGAATAAGAAAAATAGATGAAAGATTTTATTTCTTCTCTAAGATGAAAACTACATTTCTAAGACTAATGACAGAATGAAAGGACAGCTTGACAACGTGAAGGGAATGCCCAACAAATTGCTGATTCAAATTAAAGTACGGGCTTTTTAGACTTCAGAACTCTTTTAACGGCGTGCTTATCTTAAGAGCTTTTCATTAAGTTCATGAATATTTCTGTGAATCGTTCTGGTCCATTAAAATGTTCAAGTGTGGTTTGTGTTTCTACTAAACTTAGGTTTGCTGCTAGCTTTACCTTATTACGTGGTCAAATCTGGGAATTCATCTATAAACTGAAATTAAAATAATTGGTAATATTATATTAGACTAGTGTGATACTGAAGTGATAACGGCTTTGTCAATACTTCATTGTTGAAAGACAATAAATAATATAGTTTTTTTATATTATAAAGGGTAGTTTTTTATTTTTACTGTGTCAACATTAGGATGTTGACGACTATAAAGCTGACAGCAAAATTTAAATGGAGAACATTCTCTTGTTTTTGGAGAGGTTTAAAAATATGTAGTTAAGATTTTTCCAAATGGCGGCCATACAACCCCAATATTTAATACATCACAAGTGTATTATACCTATCCGATATAAGTGGCCTGGTACACGGTACCTAAAAATTAAGACAGTAAGTATCACGCGCATCTCCCGTGACGTTACATATGCGAAATGGCAACTGGCTTGAAATTAATAACAAATAAATACAGAAATACCGTCCTAATATGTGTTTACAATTCATTATGATTAGTGATAAATAGTCGATTTACTCTCTCCTAAAAGCTTCCACGTGATTGGTAGATTTAGTTACCGATATTTAGTACAGTAATCAAACAGCTGATTTCACTCATGTGACGTCACAGTCTACTCGCAGCTCGCCGTGATTCTAAGCCGTCTGCTCTAGTTACCGTGGGTTACTAAACCACTATTACCTTTGCCAGCTGTTAATTAGAATCATGCTATTGTTGAAAAATAAACATTTACTAACCTATAAACTTTCAGTATGTCAACAATTATTATTCACAGAGCCATTTATTCTGTATTAACTAATGTAATATCTTTTTACCGTTTTCCAAATACCACATTTTGTGCAAGTCTATTATGATACCTATCTTGATATAAGATACTTGTTGCTCAACAGGTTACGTTTCTTAGAAAATACACTTTAAAAAAAACTGAAAACACGTAAAAACAATGAAATCATAAACACTTATTACATTTGATAACGCAGAACAATTGTCAGCGTGAACAGCAACAGTTGACAGACTGAATGTTTATAGGCTAGAATAGTAAGCCTTATACAATGAAATCATACAAGATCCCAATGGTGGCACGGTTATCAATAACAACCTGTATAAATATAATAATTATCTCTATCATTATATTTAATAATTATATATAATAATTATCTCTGTCTACTGACAGAACTGCAGAATTGATAACTTAGTCAATTAGAGGAATGCAAATTTTAAAATAAAATAACAATAGATACAATTCAGATAGTGTGGTCCGTAAAGAACTACTCTGTGACGTCACAAACTGTAGTCTTAGTTACTTATCATCACCGAAATCGTCTTAATTGTGGGGGAAGGGGATGTGTAATATTCGTTATGTTTTTACCACTCGATTTACTTATTTTCAAGTTTACACTTAAATCCAACACTTCACATTTAGCGGGAATAAAAACTACACATATAACTGTTTTTGGAGAATAATCGTGTGAATACGTCGTTCTAAAAATTAACGTTATAATACGTCGACCAGGTTTATATTTAAAATGTTCTTACCCAATAAAAAGAAAAAGGAACATGTGAATTTTAATTTCTCAGCCTCTAAGACTAAAAATATAAACGACCTGTGATCCTTTCCGCACATTATGTAGGTTAATTACACATTCCTTCACGAAACCTAAATAAACTTTAGAGCTTTTGCCATCTATTCCACAATCTCTAAACACTCAATTTTTAATTTAAAATTGTAATTTCAGGACGTGAGAGAGTGTAGTAAATAATGTATTTATTTGGAGTTATAGTTATAATTAGAGAAATTTAACTTTAAAAAATTAATAACTAAAAATACACTTATCTTGAATACACCTACAGACAAATGTGGATTTTCTTACTAATGCATAAATAAACAGAGCATTTATTTCATAACAGAATAATTCAAACAAATTATAGCTAATGATATAATAATTTTATAAAACTTACAAATGAAACTGTACACAAATTAGATTAATATTCTGGCCAATATTTCCATTGTCAAGTAATTACTGAAAAATGTGTCCTCATCGACGTAAGTTACAACATATCTGAGGAATATACCAGGCGAAAGGAAACTTCTTTACCGACGTCTTTATCGATAAGGCGAAGTTTGTATACTTGCGATTTATTTGAGATAAGTCATGTCGCCTGGGGTAGATGGGGGAGGGGGCGTGGGTGGGACAGTAAGTCAATATCACGTGATTCCAAGAACCCGACCAAGATACCTCAATTGTTCGCCTTACCATTTTGGCCAACTTTCAAGTTGCGGAACAGATCGCTAACATGTCACACAGCTTTACATCTTCCCATCTGACAAATAGTAATATCACTAAATGTCAACTTATCGTAATTTAATCAATTTTTTTACAAATATACATAAAGGCCATATATATGTTTTGTAAAAAATATTCAAAAAATCAAATATAAAAGGAGGACGAATGAAAATTTAAAAAATGAGATATTAAATACTATCTAGATAAAACAGCATCTAAAGTACAGAGTGCTTGTGTCTTGAATATTGATCTCACATCACAGAGCTGAATTCAGGTTTTGTAACCATTCAACACCTGCTTCACTGTTTGAATGAAGGCAAGCTAATTCCACCAGAAAAGAACGCAATTGGCAATTATTAACTATGTGATCTACAGTTTGAATTTGTTTTTTGTACTATATGTTTGTGTCTGGTTTATTCCACCGCTGAATATTGTGCTCCTTACGGCTTCATTATTCATTTCTAAGACACCGATAGTAGAGATATGGGCGAATATGAGGGGTGAATGAGTGATGTATTCATTCATATATATCGTATGGTTTGTTGTCAGCTACCATTTGTTAACTATAAAGCTGCAATGTATATTTGGATACATATCCAAAAGTCATTATTATATATTCATTGATTATAAAACGTAAAGTGATCTCCTATTACAAATCTAAGTCCAATCAATCGAGTCACCTAACACCTGCCTCACTGATTCTGTCTACGCTGACCAATCCCTCCATAAAAGAGCGCAGAGGGCACTCTGTAACTATGGTATCCATTGTTTGGGTAGACTCCCCGCAATCACATGACTGATATACTGTCAATCCCCATTTATACTTCCAGTAATTGCATCTGCCAACGCCAGTTCCGAACCGATTTAACAGTTTCCACTCCCTACAAGGTAGGTTCATCCCACCTACAGGTATTGACGGATCATTAATAAGGAACTTATTACGTCCATCAAAACTGTTCCACGCTACGGCCCAGCTGGTATTAGGCAAGAAGTTTGATTTGATGAAATGGAAAGCAGTACGTAGAGGTGGGTTTCGAGATTTCAAGCGACCGTTCTGACGTGAGAGATCCTATATAATGGGAAGGTGCGGGGCATTCCAGATCTTATTGAATTCTTTGAGTAGTGCCTCCTGACGTCTTCTCTGGAGGAACTGTATTGCACAGCACTGGGAGGCAAGGAAGTGGAGTTGACATGAGCGTGCCACTAATAGCTCTCATAGCTCTATTAAGTTGGACATCGACCGCTTAAGTATGAACACTATTTAGACCACTTAAGTATGAACACTATTTAGCCAAACGAAAGCACTATTGAATAGACCAGTAATAAAGCAGTCATGCGTAACGTGTGCGTTGGCTCCCCAAGTTGTTCCAGCAATATGATGTAGTACATTTGTCCTGGTTATAATTTTAGCTGTTGTTTTTTTAAGATGGCTTTTATAGGTCAGCGGTCGATCTAACGTTACTCCCAGGTACTGAGGATGCTCATTATGATGGAGGTTTACACCATTTTGGAAGATGTTCATTTTTCGATTAGCCAGTCTATTACTTAAGTGGAAGCAGGCTACTTCAGTTTTTGATGGGTTAGGATTCAGCTTTCAGGTTCTAAAATATTCTTCGAGGGCTGCAAGGTCATCAGTAAGTGTTTCTTCAGTAGTTGTGAAGTTATTATGTTGGTAAGCTAAAGCTATATCATCCGCATACATAAATTGTCTAGACTTTGTGATTGGGATGTCAGCAGTATACACGTTAAATAAAATTGGAGCAAGTACAGACCCCTGTGGCCGCCCATCCTTCAGCTGTCTAAATGAGTGTGATGAGTGTATATGAAAGAAGTAGTCATTGTTACTATCAGAGTTCAACTTAGCTCAGAAAGGACTATTTATTAATAGCTCAATAGCCATGGGAACTATGGGACTTACAGCTTTACGTAGTGGTAATGGGAATCCAAACCACGTAGTGTTGGTCTGTTTTCAGCTGACTGTCAAGTCTGACACTCAGTTATCTTCCCTGCACAACATCTGAACCTTGCCTACTATCCAACATGGGCACCCCAGGCTTCTCTAGTAGTGTCTACGTCGATGGCAACCATTGAGCGGACGCCGTGTGTGATATACAACTAAATAGAGCGATGAGGGAGGTCTCATTACGACCCCTCTACAATGGCTTCCAGCACAACGTAGCTCTTCCGGACAAAGATGCACTTCTCAGAGAGTTCAGAGGGATACTGTCTACCCCGAATCTCCCATTTTGCAAGATATCTCAAAATTTGCGACTTTAATCTAGAAAACTACCTCTTCGAATAGCTTTCCACAAAATCTCCATTGAATTTTCGCCGAAAACAAACTTGGAATATGTTTGACAGTCGAAACAAGTCTCCCGTGTCAGACCCTATGACCTATACAATGAGCTTTCCTTGTAAGGAATGGACTCTTTGAACTCCTTTCTTACAGGTGTGGGAAGATGCAATCTCTAGAAATATAAGTGAGAAATTTGCAAAATGATCATTTATGCGATTGCGCAACTGAAATTAAAAAAAAGTGTAAAGATGAAATTAACATTATAATAAATATTTTAATGTTATTAAATTTTTGGCTCTAGTACAATTAGAAGAACGAACGCTGCAGTTTGTCCCCTATAGCTACCAAGCTGGTGGTTTTTATTTATATTCGGTCAAGCACTCAATTATATGTACCTTGTCCAATTAAATATTACGACACTCACTTTTGATGAACTGCGGCCATTGCTTTTTCTGAACAATGGTTATTTTCCGTTGACTGTTTGTATTTTTAATGCATAAATAATAGTTACCCATTCGTATTTATTTTAGTATATGAAATATTTCTCTAGAATACAAACTTGCATTTTAACTGTACTTATTTCAAAAATAAATTATAATAGTCTCGATGATCTTGATTAAAATATAATGATAATGAAACAAACTTGACACATACCACAGAGATAAAATAAACAGAGGTTACTTCTTATGGCTGCTGTTAACGCCTAAGTGGTAGTTATACATACATTAAAACTAATATACTCGTACATTAAAAAAAATCTGTTATAATATTAACTACGTTTGTACTCGAAGATTTCAGGAATAAAGGAGGGACTGACAACGTGCTGGTTCTGCTATTCTCACGGCGAACTGAAGATATAATGATATAACGCACATTCAGAACACTATTGGATGCGACATCTGTTTCTCTTCTTCTCCGTGTACATATAAGTTTTTTATCGACTTTGTACAATTACTTTCATATATTAAACTGATACCATCAAGACATGAAAGTATCAGAACATTTTATAAAACAAAAAGCATTTTACCAAGCAGATGACAATGGCCAAGAAAACGTAACTGAAGACGTTAGTTGTCAAATTCATCTTCAAGAAAATTTTACAGTTCTAAATGTTAAGTAAGTTTATTTGTGATGACTTTATAAGTTTCAGACGAAAACAATCATTAGAAGTAGTTTGTAGTTATAAAAATCATTAGGAACTGACAAACCTTTGAAGAAATGACAGTAGACATAAAGTTACAAACAAACTTTACTATTTAATTGCTTGTAACTCAAGTTCTAGATTTCACGCAACTGTCGCTAGGAGTAGCAAAGAGCCTGCCTCACTAACACATACGATGTGTTTACCTCGTAAACAGTACAACAGTTCATAACTCCCCCATTTATAGTAAACTCTAGCAATGCGGTTTGCATTATTCATCTACTCTTTCAGCTGAAAGATAAGCTAACTCAAAATTTGTATGGATGTCATCTGTAAAAAAATGCAAGTAAACGGTTTCTTAAAGAGTTATGTACCTACAATTATTTTTTTATTTTTCTAACGTGTTATAAGAATACTTTTTTTTAAAAGTATTCTTATAAGTAAAAAAGAATACAATTTTACTTTTAAAAAATCAAAAAATAACCATAAACACTCACATTACCGACTGCGCCATCAGGAAATTAAATACAGATTTGTTCATATGAAAATTATATAATCATCAATTTAAAAAATATATTCAGAAAGAAGGAAATTTATATGTGAAATACAGCTTTGTGCGACATGCATGGGCAATTATCGGTGCAGTCAGTTGAGAGAAGCGTCGGTCTATACGATTGTATTGTGTTCTACCGGATAGCTTTTGTTCGTGCAGTGGACAATAAAATACAAACACCTCACATTGAGTGTTCATCGGGCATACAACTTGTGGTATTGGGTGATCGACGTTTGTCAACATTGAAACTTGTATGTGAAATACAGCTTTGTACGACATGCATGAGCAATTATCGGTGCAGTCAGTTGAGGGAAGCGTCGGTCTATAGTATTGTATTGTGTTCAACCACAGAGCTTTGATTCGTGCAGTGGACGGTAAAATACAAACACCTCACATTGAGTGTTCATCGGGCATACAACTTGTGGTATTGGGCGATCGACGTTTGTCAACATTGAAACTTATATGATTTTCACAAATATTGTCAATAAAATTACTTATTCTGAATAAAATCCTTATTAACAGGGTGTTAGTGAACTCTCTTTAAATAAATTGTAGGCATGTTCCTTTGGTCAAGACTAAAAAAGAAAAAAAAAAAAAAAAAAAACACCGTACAACCATATATCTAAAATGTCTAGATGTCTGTATGTTAAAAAAAATGTTTTTATAACTCAACATCTATTTGAGTTAGGAACTTCAAATTTGGGCTTTATGTGTATCATAGTAGGTAAAATTAATCTTTTAAATCTTTACAATTTTATTGCTGTAACTAAAGCCGTTTCAAGATGACCGTCCTTTTAAAATGTTTAATGCCAAATTTCATGAATATAAAAAATATTCATAATAATTATGGCACCATAATTATTAATGTTTACAAAATTGATCTCTCATCTATTTATCATTCGATTTTATCAAACAATATATCGTTGGATTTGTCTTTAAATTCTACATAATTTACCTTTCGACAGATATTTCTCGACCTGGCCAAGGCATTCGATAAGGTTGATCATCAGATACTTTTAAAAAAGTTACATTTTTATGGAATGTCAAGTAAATTATTGCATTTATTCACCTCATATTTAGTAGATAGAAAGCAGTATGTATTTTTTAAGGGACACTCCTCCGCTGTGTTTAATGTACAATCTGGTGTCCCTCAAGGTTCTAACCTAGGCCCAACTTTGTTCATGATTCTAATTAATGATTTAGTTAAGTATATACAGTCAGCAAAAGCTCTCCTTTTTGCTGACGATTTGAAAATATTCTTGCACATATATAGTATATATGATGCACATAAGTTACAGGAAGATATAGACAACGTATTTAAATGGAGCCTTGACAATAAAATGCATTTCAATACTTCTAAATGTTTCATGGTTTCATTTTGTAGGTCAGAATATGCTGATTACAATTATTTTATAAATGGAGCAAGTATTTCAAGAGTTAATCAAATAAAGGATCTAGGGGTATTTTTAGACTCAAAATTGTCTTTCAGTTTACATATAGAAAAATGTGTGTCGTCTGCAAATAAGATCTTGGGCTTTATTTTTAGACAGGGAGCAAATTTTAAAAATTTAAAAACTTTGGTAACATTGTATAAGTCCTTGGTTAGGTCGAGATTGGAGAGTTCAGTACTTATATGGAACCCAATCCATATAACTTATGAAGAAAGTTTGGAGAAAATACAAAAAAGATTTTTACGATATTTATTTTTTAAGAAATTTAATATTTATACCTTTTTAGTTCCATATGATGAGTTATTGCGTCTGTTTGGGTTTGAGAGTCTCAGACTGAGGAGAAGGGTACTAGAACTCATGTTCTTGTATAAATTGGTCCGGGGAAAAATAGACGACGCAGGAAGTCTGGGTGCTGTTTGTATCAGAGTACAAAATTTTAACAGTAGAAATAAATTAATTTTCAATATACCTTATTGCCGAACAGTCATGCATTCCTCCTCGCCGCTGTTGCGGATGATGAGATCATATAACTCAATAATGGGCAATAATATCGATATTTTCAATGATACTATCACAAGTTATAGGAAAAACTGCAGGAGTTATTTATTGTGATTCTGGAATAATTGAATTATTTATTATATTTGATTCTGATCTATCTTTTATTTATATTATTAATTTTATTGTGATTTTGTTATATTTAAATTATTGTTGTATTTGCTTTATATCTATTCGTTGTTTATATTATTAATGTTATTGTTATTCTGGTATAATTGAATTATTTTTTGTATTGGCTTTTTATCTATTCAATTTGTCTATATTGTTATTTTAGATGCATATATATATATATTTTTGCTTGAGGCATGAATTTGTTAACAAGTAGCTTAGTTTAATTTCCTGAATTAATTTATTTGATTGTTGTGTTTGCTGTTACTTTATTTATTTCATAGTGTTAATTTGATTTATAGTTTATTGTTTTTGTATTTTTCATGAAGACCCACAATGGACACTTTATTTAGTAGTACTGCTTTCATTGTAATTGGGTTCAACCTGTAATGAAGCAAGTAAATAAAATAAAATAAAAATATGTGTTGTATTTATAACTGTTTTCATAAAATTTGACATTAAATATTTTAAATGGATTCCATCTTTAGCAATGCAATTTTAAATATTCATTTCACCTACTACGACACATATAAAGCCTAAATTGATCTAATTCAAATAGATCTTGAGTTACAAAAACATTTGTAAAAAATATATGAAAACCGACAGACAAAAATCGAGACATTTTAGACATATGGTAGTACGGTGTTATTTGTTTGTCTTAACCCAAGGAGCATACTTACAATTTATTTAAAGAGAGTTCAATAACACCCTGTATAATACGTGAAGCCGTTTTTGTCAACGCAACTCCTCCCTTATTTATTTATCAATTTTAACTATTGTGGTGCCAAAAGCGTTGCCCAATTTGTAGTTGTGCAATAAGGTTTCAATTGTTCAATATTTTTACCCTGAAGCGCACATGAACCCTTAAAATGCGTTTTTTGACCATAACAATAACATAGAGAGAGATTTAAATTAGTCTAGAAGAAACAGCTGTTCATATGCAAATAATGATGTTTAGATAATTTTAACAGCTGTTAGAATGTAGACAATGATGTTTATAATATTGATAAGGTTAATGGATTCTAATCTTAGTAATAACATTGGGTGTTTGTATTTAAACTGTAAAAAGATTGAAAGTCAAGTGCAATGTGTGAGTTATTAGAAATAAATGTACATATTATGATTTTACTTAATACAGTTTAAGCAATATATATTTTGTTGTTAAAAGTCGCATGCCGAGGCCGAAGACCGAGGTGTCACGATCGCAGCAAAGAACGGCCTTGGCTCGCAATAATAATAATACAAGCTTTTATATTTAAGGTATGCTCTCAAACAATCACAGTCAACAACGTATGTAGGTGCGTTTATTTTTAGTTATATTTTATTTAGTAGTTAGCTTAACAAAAAAATCCTGTTTAACAATATTGTATATTTTACTATTATTGTTTGACTACACTCTTTTTTGTTTTTAAAGTCGCGATGCTTGTATGTTCTATGTTTTTTTTAAATTTTAACTTATATAACATGCAATTAATGTTCAATTTCACGCCTAATTGGGAATATTTAAAAATATTAATGCCCTTTAAATATTTCTCCATTGTCTTATCTTTATATGAAGTCACAAAATTAAAAAAAACCTTGGTGTAAGTTACTAAAAGAAAAGGTAACCTCACTTTTACAGCGAGGAAAACGTAAACAACACAATGTAACACCGGAACCGGAACACGGGCTGTCCAGCTTACATGCGTTGTGTGTCCAAGTGCGGGATTCCCCTACGGTGACGAAAGGGATTTTTGCCTATACGCTCGTATCAGTGCGGAGTTTTAATTAGTTGGGAACTCAGTGATATTTCGTTTCATACAATAATATTAATAAATATTAATAAATAATAAAAAACAATAATATTGGTCGGTAGCGTAGTTGGTTCAATCCCAGCTTCATGTGCTAAAGGTTGTCAGTTCGATCCCAATCAGAGTCAATACATTTTGAGAAGGATCAGCTGATAATCACCGGCTGTTCATTTGTCATTGGGCTATTAATTAATGACACTTTCTAAGGAATAGTCGGCCTTAGTTTGTAACAATGACTACATTCGCTCATCTACACTCATCACACTAATTCGAAATCCATATTCGCCCATATCTTGACGATCGGCGTCTTACAAATAAATAAATAAACACGCTAAAGTACTGAATTGTAAGTAACACCCGGTTATAAAACCATCATAGTTGGATTGTAATGTTAGTATTGTTTGAAATGAAAGGCAGAGACTTTAAAATATTTTAGTTCATGTCATTACCCTACTTAAAAAAAGTTCTAAGTACTACTACTTTGGTTAGGTTATGTTAGGTTTGGTTAGGTTATGTTAGGTTTGTTTAGGTTATGTTAGGTTTGGTTAGGTTATGTTTGGTTAGGTTATGTTAGGTTTGTTTAGGTTATGTTAGGTTTTTTTAGGTTATGTTAGGTTTGTTTAGGTTATGTTAGGTTTGTTTAGGTTATGTTAGGTTTGTTTAGGTTATGTTAGGTTTGGTTAGGTTATGTTAGGTTTTGTTATGATACGGTAGGTCAACCTAAGTTATTTTTATGGTAGAGAATTAACGGAAAGGATCCTAATTTTTTTATTTCTTAGAGACCCTTTTATATTTGTGTTACATATTTGATTTTTCTTGTTTTCAGAATATGCCTCAAAATACAGAAACCAATTTACCTTTTAGTTTATAATAAGGTGGTAAAGAGTAATGGCATTTAATAAAACCCTCCTTTAATTGCATTTGTAAAAAATAAGGTCAATAGCTTATGAATGTTAAAAACATCTGCTACTAAATCGATAGATAAAACTGATCAACCCCCTCCCCACCTTTCCCCTGAAAGTGTTGACTGCCACATCTGACATAGACACCCCTTACTCTTATAGTTTTATTTGCTTCACATCTCATGGATATATATTAAACAGAGAAATGAGACATAGCTCATATTAACTTTTAAAATATATTTAAGTCTATGTGAATGTTACTAGCAAATTCTGAGTGTTTGCTACATTTGCAAGTTAAAACTAATAATACTCTATTTTATAACATTACTAAACAGTTTCAATTGATATATTATACAAAATAAGCCAGAAGAATTAATGAATGTTGTGTTGTATTAGTTAATTTGTCTTTTTTTTATTGAGTAGCTAGTTGATTTTAAAGTAATCATAACAGTCATAGTTAGATGGAGCAAATGACAAAAGAGCTTAAAATGTAGAAGTCAAATTCTACATTTTTTTATGTGATAATTAACATAAACACCCTGGCTGATGAACAACACTATATAGTCCCTACAGCACCCGACTGTACTTAGTACCATTTGTAAGAACGTAAAATAATTTAATAACAAACTTATGACAGTATATGAAATGTTTTTGGATATGGTTCATAAGCTATGAAAAAAACCTACGAAACATGTCACCATTTACCATAGATTAAATATTAGTCGGTAGCCTAATTGGTTGAAACTCAGATTCATGGACTACAGGTTGTCAGTTAGATCTTAATCAGAATCATATAAATTTTGAAATGGATCAGCTGATAACCACCGGCTTTTTATTTGACATTGGACTATTAATTAATGGCACTTTATAAAGAATAGTCGGCCTTAGTTGGTAACAATGTCTGTATTCGCCCATATTCTGATAATCGCCATTTTAAGAATGAATAAATAAAACTCACGTTGATGAATTAAGTATATAAGTTGATGAATGTAACTTTTTTATAAAAATAATAACAAAATTATAATAGTAAACATTAACGTAACTAAACAACTGTCACTTTATCAAATTGCTTTGAGAGTTTAAAATATATTCTATTTTCTATTTTAAATGAACGAA
The DNA here is from genome assembly GCA_035578905.1 of Stictocephala bisonia. Taxonomy (NCBI): domain Eukaryota; kingdom Metazoa; phylum Arthropoda; class Insecta; order Hemiptera; family Membracidae; genus Stictocephala; species Stictocephala bisonia. Next base: position 868,789 of record JAQJVL010000021.1, read on the forward strand.
ATATGGAAGTAGAATCCTAAACTTAATATTTTAAGGCACTATTGATATTAAGTACCTATTTTATAAGTGTCACCATATATTCAATTGTCATTCATATTTCCTTGAAACCACAGCTGTAGAAATACAGTTAATAATATAATAACGGTTTAGTTACTAAATATATACGTTTGGATTCCTTGGAAGAAGAATGAATTCATCAAAATGTTGCCACTGCTCAAGGATCTTTAGAGTGGGTTGAAATAAAATGTAAAATACTTATTTTTCAAAACAGATTCCACTATTATTGATTTGGTAGCTCCTTAGCCGGTAGATCACAAATTCGTCACGGTCCAGCTACCAGGTGTGTTGCTCGTTTAAAACCACCAAGGGGATAAGTACAGCTTTAAAGATTTGATGTGGACGCGAGTACAATCACCTCCTGTGGGTAGTAGATGTAACTACTGGAAGTATAAATGGGAATTGATACTAGATCAGTCATGTGATTGCGGGGAATCCATCCAAACAATGGATCACACAGTTACAGAGTCCCCCCTGTGCTGTTTTCCAAAGGAATTAGTTTTCATAAATAAAATCAGTCATGTAGGTCTTAAATGGCTTGATGGATTATATTTAGCTTTGTGACAGGAGATCACTTTATTATTTCTATTAATAAACAACATGACTTATTACTGATCCTTATCCAAATTTACGTATATTAATGATTTTATTTTTAAACGAATATATTAAAACTGACAACAAACCATAAGCTATATATATGTTGTTATAGATATATAAGTTGGATATCTCTTATAGCTAATTCCATCCATACACAATCCCTTGAGTTGATAATGTATTGTCTTTTCATGTTTCTAGACCAAATAAAACATGTTTTGCATGCTAACAGGTGTCAGTGATGTTTAACCTATGTTCTATTAATGTCTTCTTACCGAGTAGTCATTAGCAACATTCCTTAAGATGGAATCTGTTTAGTAGTGTCGTTGAAAAATAAGAAACTATTCTATTCCTAAGGAAAATATCTTCATAGTTACTAAATCGCATGGTTTTTATGTCGTTAACTTTCCGAGAGCCAATAACAACTTTTGCAAAAAGTAACAGTTTGTAAGCTCCAACAAGGTAATATTTTCTATTTTATTTGTTTTACCAACATTTATAATAATTCAAATTTACGTACATTATAATATATTATACTAAAACAAAAATCATAAGAAAATTAGCAATTAAAAAAGATTGCAAGCCAATAAAAATGTGTACAGGTAAAACATTATATATATAAATAAAATAATTTCTGTAACATATTAATCTCGTAGTACAGCAACTGGCCTAGTTTTAATATAGTTAAATTTCAATAGAATAGTTCGTGTGAGTTGATACTGAGCAATGTTTAGTTGAAAGCGCTGTGGCATTAGATAATTGCTCTGTGGTCTGTTAGTGTGTAAATTCCATTGAACAATTTTTCAGAAGCAGTTATCACACTGATCATTCACTTTTCTAGTAAAAATTTATTGAAACTATAACAAAAAATGGAAGAAACTACGTAATAATAAATATAATGATAGCAGATACGATTAGCCATTTCATAATCTTAGCAATAAGTGGAATATGGCCTACATAATGTTTTTGAACATCAATGGTTGGCGATTTTAAGAAACAAATCATTCACCGATTTGTATTTATTGGCAGATTTATTAAACTATTAAGCTATAAATTAACATTATGATGAACTTAGATCCAAATCTCAACATAAAGGGTGCGAACTGTGGTGTGTAATTTTTGTTCAACTTTTTTGAGACAAAATTAAAAGCCAACAACTGTTGTCAGAAAGGCTCAGTTTCATTTTTGTTTTGATACACGCGAAGAGGATATGACTAATCAACCCACCCATATATGTACAGCGGCGATGGTTTGTATGACGATGTACCACTTTACGTACGTGGGTGGGTGGTGTTTCCATTACCACCGTGCGTGTTGGAGCCGATGGGTGGGCCAATACCATCAGACGTGTATGGTTTTGAACCCCAACTAAGGATCGGTACTTCAACTGTTGAATGACGTTCACGCACAGGCCTGCAGGCTCATGTTCACTGGCGAATGAAATTTTAAAAACAAGTAAACAAAAAAGCGTATTAAAAAATGCTTACCATGAAGGTTATTTTGAAAATGTTAGTAAAATACCAAACAACTTTAACATTATGATTTTTTTTGTAATTCGGTTGGAACATAGTATTTAGGAAGCAAAATTTACTAAAAAAACAAAAGGCCTTATTAAAATAATTGTTATTTGTGACTAATTATTTATTCAAATAAGTCATTTTACAATGTAGAGAAACAAAACCGACGGTAAAAAAAGTTATATCTTTCTTGTAGTACTATACAGAAAAATACAAGGTTTGTGAATTTTAATAAATACCTAATTATTAATTTTGCAAGTTCGCTGTTTTCTGATAACTAGTTGATAAACCTTGACCTTGTTCTCACGGAGCCTGTGGGTGTTTCTGGTAGAGGAGATATCGGATTTTAGATATTTTAAAACGGTTTTACCTCGAGAACGGTATCAAGACAAACCACTAGGTTTGATATTTTAAGTACTAGCTTCCTTGAATCAAAATTATGTTTATCCTTTTAGATTAATGTAAGATTTCCTTCTAAATTAATCACCGTTAAATTAATAAGGACTAAAAATAAATGGCTAATTTGTAAAAACAAAAAAAATAACTATACAAATCTAAGAATGAATAGATTACAATATTAAGTTATTGATGATAATAAATTCAACTATTTCATTTGCATAGGTTAAATTTAAAAAGGAGTAAAACTCATACATCTAATTACAATTAATTAATCGTTAATATTAAGTTGAAAGCGTAATAAACACGGGGATCCCATTCTAAGCAGACTTGGGACCGTGATTAATACATACGAATAACACGGGGCTCCTATTCTAAGGATAAATACGGACTTTAAGAAAAATATTTACAAATACATCATCATTACATAATATGAGATGTAATTGAAGTAATTCATTAAAATACGTTAACATCTCTATACTCATTATGAAATGATACGAAAAATGTCTGTATTTATGTAGCAACGTTAGAACTGTTTAATCTTATCTACCTCTTAACTAAAAAAAATATGACGTCATACAACACTAATATATTACAATATAAGCACACAATGCACAAATATACAACAATAAAAGTAGAAAATGTACAAATATTATGCTGATCGATAGTGTGTGCTATCAATCACCTTAATATTTGTGCATTTTGTACTTATATTACAAATATTTATACATTTTGTGCTTATATTGTGCTATATTTGTGCAATTTGTATTTCTTCATGTTGTACTTGTATTGAAATATATTTGTGCATTTTGTGCTTACATTGTAATATATTAGTGTTGTGTGACGTTCACTTGTACTGTATATGTACCAACATGTATTATGATAACTAATCAAATATTTAGAAAATATGATTAAATTTAGATGATACACAGTAAAAAATAAAATAAAATAAAAATAAAAAATTAATCAATTGTGAACAAAAACAAACAAGACCATAACAACTTAAATAGAGTTATTTTACATAGGGCAGGCTATGAATATATCTTAGAATACTCATTCACAACTATCACTCATACATGGTTTGCTGACACGCACGGCGCACGCCCCTCAGCGCCGCCAACCCCTCCCCACTACTGCAGATCACGCAGCATCTCCCTGGCCTCTGCCCCATAGCGATTATAAGGAGAAACATAATTTTACTATCATTCATAGAACCTCCCACTTCTAATTAAGCGATAGAAAACCCATTCTATAGTTCTAAGAACAAAATCAAATATCAAAGTACCACAAACAATTCTTTAACAAGTCTTCCTCAAGGTCATCCAGGACTGATTTAATGGGGAATTCCAAGGGGAATCACATAAACTCTTATGATGGGTCATCGTTAATATTTGAATAATCTAACCGATCATCTCTTCGTTCTTAAACATCAACCGATGATTAAATAGAACATGATAAATCACTGCCATATGAATGAAATTGTTAATACGTCCATAAATCTGCCTTACTTTTGTGTATTTATTTACTTCACCTCTAATGATATATATATATATATATATATATATATATATACATATATATATTGTATTGTTACTTGAAATAACAGCAATTCATGAAGAGAAATACAAACTATTGTGTTAAAAAAGAACCTAAGTTGGCAAAAGCTACGATGTCAAGATTATAATAATTAACAAAATAAATATCAAAACAAATAATAATCAATATATTATATATTTTGAATCTATCCAGATGAACCCAATTTATCGAGATGAACATTAAACTATGTATAGAATCACAAAAAGTAAAAAGATACTGAATTAGTTTGTACTTGTGTAGCGAATACGCTCCTACTGTTTCTAACGGGGAATATATACAAATAATTTATATTATAAAACTATATATTCCAAACACTTTGGTAAACAACTAATACAACAATATTAATAATGCAGTAAATATTGAAACACAAAATGAGAGCTAATGTTATCGTAATACTGCCTAAGACGGAAAACCGTTAAAAATATTTTGTATTTGGATAGTAGCGTTGACTCGTGTAACGTGAACAGTACAACGACTTGAGTTCCAACTAAACTGTGAACAAGCAGTAGACATGGCAAAGCACATGACGATTGTGCACACACGATTTACCGATATTTCACACACATTTACTTTTACGGCCTACAAAGATGATGACAGTCTGGGACAATCAACATGGACAATACAATGCCTCCAGTTCCAACTAAACTGGCAACGAGCAGTAGACATTGCAAAGCATAATTAAATTTGTGCACCACCCAAACAATATAAATAATAATATACGTGTTTGGGTGGGATGGTGGGTCAGTAATAGTATGTGTTTTGGTGGGAGGGTGGGTCAGTAATGGTATACGTGTTTGGGTGGGAGGTAGGGTAAGTAATAGTGTACGTGTTTGGGTGGGAGGGTGGGTCAGTAATAGTATACGTGTTTGGGTGGGAGGGTGGGACAATAATAATATACGTGTTTGGGTGGGAGGGTGGGTCAGTAATAGTATATGTGTTTTGGTGGGAGGGTGGGTCAGTAATGGTATACATGTTTGGGTGGAGGTTGGGTCAGTAATAGTATACGTGTTTGGGTGGGAGGGTGGGTCAGTAATAGTATACGTGTTTGGGTGTGAGGGTGACAAGTATGTGTTATTAGTCTCTCGGTGGACACTTACTCACTGATGAATTTGGTAGCCATTATTGTTTCAAATACATCACAAAGAAATAAAATAAGCTTTTAATTTGGATTTGACTTGAGTTAGTTAAAGATCCTAAACTAACTGGTAGAGAATGAATTAATTAATCTAGGTATTTTATACTCTAAAACGAATCTACAACATAAGTTATTGAATCTAGGAGTCACATACTTTCTACGTCTCATGTTATATTCTATGTTTGATTCTTTCTATTCAATAATCTTCATTAAAATAATGTCTTCCAATATTTTACATGAATTGGTCAGTACCAATGTACATGTAGGGGTGGGTGGGTCAGTGCCAATGTACGTGTAGGGGTGGGTCAGTACCACTGTACGTGTCGGGGCGGGTGAGTGGGTCAGTACCACTGTACATGTCGGGGCGGGTGGGTGGGTTAGTACCACTGTACGTGTCGGGGCCGGTGGGTGGGTCAGTACCAATGTACGTGTAGGGGTGGGTCAGTACCACTGTACGTGTAGGGGTGTGTGGGTCAGTACCCCTGTACGTGTAGGGGTGAGTGGGTGGGTCAGTGCCACTGTACGTGTAGGGGTGGGTCAGTACCACTGTACGTGTCGGGGCGGGTGAGTGGGTCAGTACCACTGTACATGTCGGGGTGGGTGGGTGGGTCAGTACCACTGTACGTGTTGGGGTGGGTGGGTGGGTCAGTACCAATGTACGTGTAGGGGTGGGTGGGTGGGTCAGTACCACTGTACGTGTAGGGGTGGGTGGGTGGTTCAGTACCACTGTACGTGTATGGGCGTCTTTTAAATTAACCTAACATTAACATTAGTGCATAATGTTGACTTAAGTATGCACTAACTTGCAATAAATCGAAAAAATGCAATAAACTTCCTTTATCCTTTATGTTTACAAACATTTGCAATATTTTACGCACATTTACTTTTACGGCCCACAAAGATGATGACAGTCTGGGATAATCAACATGAACAATACAACGCTTTCAGTTCCAACTAAACTGTGAACGAGCAGTAGATATGGCAAAGCAAATTACATTAATTGTGCACACACCATTTCCGATATTTTACGCACATTTACTTTTACGGCCCACAAAGATGATGACAGTCTGGGATAATCAACATGAACAATACAACGCTTTCAGTTCCAACTAAACTGTGAACGAGGAGTAGATATGGCAAAGCACATTACATTTGTGCACACACCATTCCCGATATTTCACGCTCATATAATTTTACGGCGTACAAGAACGACAACAGTCTGGGACAATTGACATGAAAAATACAACGCCTTGAGTTCTAACTAAACTGTGAACGAGCAGTAGACATGGCAAAGCACATTACATTTGTGCACACACGATTTACCGATATTTCACGCACATTTTACTTTTACGGCTTACAAGGATGACGAAAGTCTGGAACAATCAACTTGAAGGCTCTACAGAGAAAGTTGGGAGAAAACACGTCCATCAATACTGGCGGTCTTGGTTGTTAATCTTGATAATGAATCTTCATGACTGACACATAAGTTTTGTGTACATTAACGTGTGATGGCGTTACAAACTTTAACTGGCTGACAGTGAGTTGTGATTTAGAGTTTCGTTTACGAGTCAATTTAACGACATACTCACAAGATGATCAATCAATCAATTAGAAATTGTTAGTTGGTCAGTTTAAACTTTTTAGTGAACTAAAATTGGTTTTATATTTGTAATTAAAACACCAATTGTTAATGTAGACTTTGAATCACGTAGAAATTGGTCTAACTATCGGCCAAGTGACAAGCGTGATAATAATTTTTCTCTCTTCGACAACAAATAAAATCTGGCAACCACTCCGTACTGAGTGTGACGTTTTTGTTCGTATTAATAGTGAAAACAGACATTACCTTCTAAGATAACCCCAAAAGTAGCTAAGTAACCCCAGTGCCATGCGGCTAGTTAACATATTACATAAATTATCAAAATGCTATAAACAATCCATTGGCCTATAATTTGTAATTATATGTTTCCCTACAGCGTTGATTCCAATGGTTTGTATGAATTTGTATGGATTGTATGTAACCAAGTACAGCAGAACTAGGTTGCCATTCAATCACAGATTATACTCTCTGAAAGATATGGGATGTATTTTGTTTTTAGGTGTGACGATATTTTTGTTATACTGTATTTTTCGGCTCTGTTGTGAAGTAGTGTAAATCCAGGTACACGGGGGCACAGTGTTGTGGAGATCGTAGGCCATAAGTTCTGTTCTAGGTTCTCCTAACGTAGGCCATAATACCGTCACGGTGTACGCTAAATGGTTGCCATCGACGTGGACACTACTAGACAAACCTTGGGTGTTCTTGTAGGATAGTGGTCAGTGTTCGGATGCTGTTTAGAGAGTACATATCTAAATTTCTACGTATACTTGCTTTATCGAGAATATTCCTAATAGTGGTTTTATAAAGATTCTTTTTAAGGATGACTAAGAATTTGTGTATTGTAGTTATTGTCTTTTCAATCATTTGATTTAGTGATTTGATTTAATGTAAACCCATTGTAAGTGAGTTGTTCTGCAACACAACCCCCTTGCACACTTTAATAACTATGTAACAAATAGTTGCTATGTTTAAAACATCCTCCAAATTTCTTTTTAAATTTGTTAAAAAGAGAAAACTCATTACCAGATTCATACGATGCATTATGTGGAATCGTTGAACTATAGACGTACGTTTAGATATACAAGGTATCTCTGAACTCTCTGATAAGCTCTCTTGGTTGTTGTTATTGGTTCATTTAGAATCAAAAATATCATATTTAAAGTGTCCAAAACACCTGGGTTATCCTTCCAGCCACCATTTTGTTTTTTTCACTTTTAAATTTATATCTCGACAACCAAAAAAGTGTATTAAGCTGTAATTTTGCATGGATTTTATAACATTGACATAAGTTTGGAGAAAATTATTGGTTTTTTGCAGTATAAAAATTTTCGAAATGGCGGCCATTTAAAATTTAAAATCCTAAATAACTCCTAAACGAATAATTATGTTAACAATACAAAGAATACTGCGAGTCCTGACTTCCCCGAAGTATTATATTTCCATTAGAACTGTCCCAGACCAGGATTTCCTCTTTGATGTGGGCAGCGTAACAAAAGTTCAGGTTACATTTCTAGAAGGCTGATGAATAGGAATTTTTAACTTAATTTAATTAAATACTATTTCATTGAATAGTGACTTTCAGAATTAGCAAAACCTAAAAATAATGTGTTTTATGTGATTTATAGAATATAAATTTAAGTAATGTATAATAAGATGAAATTAAATATACTGAGAATTTTTTCTCATTCGAATAAACAAAAATATTTTGAGTTGAACGGAATGAATATTAAAAATTTTATCTCAACACTTTCATTTAAATCAAAATGTAATGTGTTCATTTATCAAATAAACGTAAATAGGCTGACTTCCTAAAAAAATATTATGTATTTGTAGTTTTTATTATGTATTTGTAGTTTTTAGTTTGTCATATTACTACATTTTATTCATTTTTTAAAACCAATGCAATGTTATATACTTCAATAGTTGATTGAAAGATTAAAAAATGTTATCAATGCAACCTACTTTTTACAAGTACAAATTATAAATCGAACCACTTTGGAACTGAAAAATACCGTTGATTACAAAAAGTAAGTATCTGACATCAATGTAATAAAACTATTATACAGATATGATACTAGTGTTAAAGTTAATATACACAACGTTTTTGAACTAATGACAAGAGTGAACTAATCGAAAACGATGTATTACGTTTAAGTTCAATTTTGAAATTAAATGCTACTCACTGATGTAAAAAAAATAAAGAATGAATAAGGAAACAAATATCTACCAGCTGTTGTTTCATTACAGACATTTTTTAAGGAACAAAACTGAGAGCGAACTAATAGAAACATGATGCTATTCTGAGTTCAGAAAATTTGTAATTGAATAGAAGAAAAAAATATTTAGGATTGTTCATCAAAGATCAAAGGTGATATCAGTTGATGTACAATTCAAGGAATGTATTCATAATCACCACTGTACGTGTATGGGCGGGCGGGTGGGTCATCACCAGTGTACGTGTATGGGTTTAGCGGGTAGGTTATCACTTATATACGTGTATGGGTGGGTGGATGGGGTCATTACTAATGTACGTGTATGGGTTTAGCATGACATAGCTAAAGTCGATTTTATTGATTTTCAAACTTAAACATGTATAATTTACTTGAACTCCCCTGTATATAAAGTTGCAAGTTTGAGTAATTGAAAAACCTTCTCAGGAATGATATATTTTTCTTGGTGAATTATGACAGCGGATGTATGTTCAACTTGTCCTAATAAATTACACAAGTTCATAAAATTATATTGTGACAATTTTTCACTATCTAATTTATGTATTTAATCATTAAAATACAGCAAATATATCAGCACGTTACATTTATAAGAGAGACAAAACTAGATAGTTGAAACATGTTGGATTACTCAGTATTGCAAATAAAAAGAGTATAATAATGTAGTAAAGGGGATCCACCATTTCACCAACATTTTTAATCTGTGCATTTTTCTTCCTGTCCCTCATTTTAATTCGTATAAATATCTAAATATAACAAATATAGCAATAACGAAAATTAAAAAAAGTTTTTTACAATTTAATAATTTTTTCTTGTAGAGGAGTGAAACTAAAAGCTTAAAACTCTTTTAAAAGTATTTTCACTATTTATAAAATAATTTGGAAAACATTTGAAATCTTACCATTTTTTATTTAAAACTAATTAATAAAATATTTGTTTAGTGCTTGACAAGATTAAAAATACCATTAAAATTTATTATTGGTATGATGTTGATATGGTACAAATTTCAAGAATTTACCTCAAGATCTTTTGAAGTTGTTTAACTAAATGTCTACAAAAACTTGATTTTGAAAAAATCACGCCGAAAGTCTGAAAATACACAAATATATACTTTTTATCACAAACACCCTCCTGCTCTATAATTAGCAACTTCTTCTGCTTTCTTCTACTACAATTTATTTGCTATTTAGACTCTTTTTATATAAATAGAAGTATTACGAAGCATAACGGTTTTCTGCTTTATAATAAGATGAAAATGTATGGATTGTTGAAAAATCCTGAAATGTACAGTTTATGTTTTTATGTTTTTTTTATGAGTAAACATGGTCAAATAAGCATAACATTTCTCAAAAACTTTCGAAATAGAATAAGTAATAAGAATATACAACAATACAGAAAAAATTAATATTTTTGAAAAAATATTATACTGTATAAATGGAGGCTGATCACTTTAAAAGAAAATTCTATATTGTATAGACATAAACAACAAAGAAACATCACCTCATAAATAAAAATAAAAATACATTCGCCCAACAAAATTAATATATCGAGATAAAACCATTAATCCCTTGTCTAATCAATTCCAGTTTCAGCACACATGAAACTTTCTACAAAGCGCGACGTTCATTAGCTTGACATTTATAAATGTGTCAGTTAACAGATTAATCAGCACTCAGTACCTTTTAGAGGTTAGCTCTAATGAATAATAATGAACCGAGGATTACTTCCGTTTCCCGTGTCGTGCGAATCTGCGAGAATTGTTGTCAGAAGGTCAACAACGTGGCGCATGCGTAATGGCGGTGTTTCACGTACATTGTCCCTGTACTCGGTGGAACTACATGTATAAAAATACTTTTTGTTGTAGCTACTCTGGTTGAATTAGTTGCAAGTACTTATTAAAATAAAAGTAAAATAGAAAAGAGAATTAATAAATTAAACACTACTAAAAAATTTACACATTTGTAATGAGTTATATATTTTAATTTTACTGATCAAGTGTCAATTTTCTAAATTAATGAGCAAAATACCATTTATCTGCATACGATGTAGTATGAATGGCAAACGTGTGTGATGAGTGTAGGTAAGTGCATGTAGTCTCTGTTACTAAATCAGAACCTTCTTGTGTAGAAAGTACAGTATCATCAATTAATAGTCCCAAGACAGTTTAGGAGCTGAGTGGTCATAACTAGCTGATAATGTTCGGTTTTGTTTAATTTGTCATAAACCCGAATCTAAAATATATAGATGAGATTTGACTAATTATCGTATAGGTATACTAAATCTCCTAAAATACCACTATGTACCTTAAAATAGATTTTCATACACTTGAAGTCCTCCCCAATCACAGGAGACCGTCACCTTCAATTTTACAAATATTTTGTGTCCGTCAATGAAAACAGAAAACTAATGAAAAACATTATTAATAATCTAGCATGTCGGTAATATACTAAATATAACAAAACAAAACTTAAACTGTCAGTGTTTGTATCATTGTGACAGTCCAGTAAACTGATAAAAAATAACTAGATGTTTGTCAACACCAAACTAGCAAACTATTGGATAGATTGTGTTAGATTAGCAAAATAAATGAAGACACCTGCAAAATAATAAAATTAAAAAAAATACCAAAACTATTTGTCAAAAAGGGACGTTCAATATTCGTGAATTTGATGGCAGGAAAGTATAAAATAATACATATAATGAGATAGTCAGAAATATACTGATATATAAGTAGTTTTTATATTTTAATCACAGTAAAAATATGTCCGAATTGGTTGTTAATTTTTGATTAAAACTTTATGGTTTGATTACTTACGAAAACCCAAAAAAATATTGGGCAATCCGTTGGCCGAGTGGTTTAAGGCATCAGGAGCCAACGCTGGTTCTAATCCGACCTGTTTTGAAGTATTTATCAGCAATTCACTCTGTTCAGAACTGGTTTGCCTCCATTCTCAGTCTGAATACATTTTCCCATAGACAACTAGTCTGTGTAGAATGGTCAGAATGGTCAGAGTTAGGTTGAATAGGAGACCAGGTTGGATTAGACTGAGCAATATTATATTTTTGATATTATTTCTTACATATTTTTCTTAAATATCGATCGTAAAAGGAAAATAAGAATGACTATCCACATTTATAAATATATTTTTATAGCCAAATTTGTTTTCGAATCACCCTATTGGTTACCCTAACAACTGTGTAACTAAACAATATTATTTATACAAACAGGAATGTGCGAATATTACAAACGCAGGCATTCTAGGAAACAGTTATAAATCACAGTGACAAGTTAGTAACTGTTACAAACCACATTGTGTCATCTCAGGAACAATGCCTCGTATCTGTAGCTCAACAATACAAAGTGGGGTAGTTAGTAGCTTATCAGCCGTGTTGTATGGTAAACCGTGTTTGACAAATGATTTGTTCAAATAAAAATAGAACACGACACTTAATCCAAGCCTGCAAATTTTATATAAATTGCAGTGTTATATTATATTGGTTCCAAAATATTTCAAAACTAGTTGTAAATGTTGTTACAAAAATATTATATAGTTAGTAAACAAAGTCATATTTTTTCATTGTGATAGAATACCGTTAGTTTATTACTATACAGTTAGGCATTAGGTTAATGCTTTTTTTAGAACATTTTTGGGGGTAAAATTCCTTGATTTCGAAAGATAATACCTTTTTCTACTCGTATGTAATCATATAATAATTTCCATTGTTATCTACATATAATAAAATTTGATGCTAACTTGTCTTTCGTATTTGATGCTAAAATACTGTCGTCTTCTATGTTTGGAGGACAGGAAATGTCAATGTTTTGGAACGGAAAAAGGTTTTATGATAAGATTTAAGTGAGTATAAATAAAATATTAGTTAATATGGTGATAAACACAGTGGTATTGCCTTATTATTATGGATCTTGTGGACCTTAGCAATACAATAAGGCTTAGGAGAGCCAGAGGCCGAGTGATCTAAAACGTCAGGACTTGGAGCCTGAGTTTGAGAGTGCGCAGGTTCGAATCCTGGTCTGGACTGAAGCTTCATAGTTGAAGTTCTTGTTACTGTACTCAATCTCTCCCAAGTATATCGCACAAATAGTATACAAGGAACGGGCGAAACAAAATTAAAGAAACAAAAGAAATGAAGTAAATTGTTTCGGATTCAATGATAAATCAACATATATTTTTTCCTGATTTGTTTGTTGGTAAAAATAAGTCGATATTAACAACTCTTCGTTTCATATTTTAGACTTCATTCAGGGGCGGCGGCCAAGTGGTCTAAGGCGTCAGGGCTTTGAGCTTGGGTTAGAGATAGGGCTGGTTCAAATCCGGCCTAAACTGGAAGATTTATCAGTAACATTCACCTTCTACTGTACTTGTTCACCCCCTTACTCTGTCTGAATAAGTACTTCTCGTAGATCAATAGTCTATGAGGAATGGGCAGAGTAAGGTTAAGAAGGAGATCGAGCTCTCCTTTTATAAAAGTGAGAAAAACAGAAAAAAATAAGTAGCATGACTTTATTTAATATTAATTATCCAACCACAGTAAGTAATTTCAATTTGTAGAGGATAAATTCAAACGTTCTCAAAATCTTACGTAACTTATTTTGAGGTTGGTATTGATTAGAAACAAACTTCGTCAGGACAAAAAAAGCACTTCCTTGGTTCTAAGGCTCTTTCTATTTAAAAGCTGAATTTAAGTGAGGATCGTGGAATGAGATAAGTAAGCCGACGCTGACCTTGTTCTGAATCAAGGTCAGTCAGTCTGCACTGCTGCATCTGGGTGAGGGTCGGGAGATAAGTCATCGCTTGTGACGGCCAAGGTCACCTCAGCTTGGCGTCCAGGGACAAGGACCTCCCTTGCCGGAAACAATAACTTTATAGAGATAAAGCGGTGGCGGAGTTCCTGAGAGAAACAGGAACTCTAAGCTATTGCGAAATTAAATCAGTAATATAGGCTTTCCTCTCTCAAGAAACCTTTTAGATATTGACTAGTCCATAGTTCTGGGCGTGTGGTTCGAGCATGCACATCAATGGATTTCCCTCTCCAACGACAGTTGTACATTCTTGTTAAAAAATAAACATCTCGGACAAGAAGCCCAGAAAATACTTTCATGTGATTTGCAGATTTAGTTATCAGTATTTAATAGAATAATGAACCAGCTGATTTCGTCCATATGACTTTACAGTATACTGCACAGCCTCGTTGTGCTACCTCCCGTATTTTCTAATTACCGTGTTCTCGGATGGACCAAAATGAGTTGTTTTTTCTTTTTCTTCTAAAAATATGTTTGTCATTATTTAATGATAGTTAACATTTTTCTCGTGGCACGTAATCAAATAAGTTATTGCAAAATCTCAATGTTGTAGAAGAAGCACAATTATTTTAATTATTATTGTTATTACTATCTAAATATGTATTCCAGCGTTTTATTTTTTAACTATGTTAATCATGTTGACATATTTACATGGTTATCATAGTTACAAAGATGTTAACCATGTAAATAAACTATATAAGCAAGCACCATCCAGCAAACTATAAAATCAGTCAACTAAATCATATCTAAGGCTAGATTTTTAACAGACTGTACACAATAGACGTAGGAAAAGTATGGTGGGAGATATTCACTGTCTGGTTTGCACTACTTCTCCTACACGCCAAGACCCATGACCCGGTATGTACTTAAATTAAATATGTGCTAACCACTTAATGGTTACCATCGGCATGTCCACAACCAGATACGTCTGAGGTATCAGTGTTGGTCGATGGCACAGTTCGGATGTTGTCTAGGAAATAGAACCAGTCTATCAGACCAATTCTACGTCGCTAGGATTCCACGTAAAACTGTAGGGCACTTAGTTGTCCTGCTATGGACTGGCCCTTGCTGAGCATACGTCAAACAGTTAGTAACCAGGCTACTTCACGTGATTCACGTTAACCTTAATAAGTGCACTAGCCATGCCATCATTTCAGATCTGAATGTGTATTTGGGATGATGACATTTTTGTTTACTAATACGACATGCAGAATAGTAAAACAATTCAAGACTAACACTTTGGTGTTGGACGAATTAATAAATATTGTTTTGACATGTTAATAGGCTTAAAATTTCTTTGTTTTTCATTCTACTAATATGTTTGTGTTAATCAAAATTTTAAAAACAAGTTTATATTTTTAAAATAATAAAATACATATTACACATTATTAACATTTATTGATATTTTCTTTAATAAATTTGGATTATTTAATTCCAGGTTAACTAACAAAAGCTGGATCAAATCTCTAGTTTTGTTATAGTTGTAATTGTTAAATTAAACTATAATTGAGTTAAATTGTTGGGTAATTAATTGTTAATTATTTGCATATTCGTTTCAGTCTTGTTCCTGTTATGTTGTTATTTGTTTTACACTGTATATTACTTTTACGTATTTACAATCATAATATTGCACATTGGGAACGATTTATATTTAACCTTCTTATCATTATCAGTAATTATATTTTTCGTACAACTCACTATTTAGTTTTCTAAAATGTTATATTTTAATATTTATTTATGTGTATTCTAAAGTGAAGTGGATGTGAAAATATAATTAAAAAATACCTCGAGATGAACTTTATACACATTTTGAACTACTTCAATTTAACTACTTCGACACTGAATTGAGACATGTAATAAAATCAAATAACAATTAAATATAACGGTAATAGTGTTAAATCTGTTGTAAACTAAGCGACAAGTGTCCTAAAATATCTGTAGACAAATAGCTGTTTTTTATGTCAATTTAAAAGTAATTTTTATTATTACACAATCCATAATTACATGAAGATAGTAAACTACGAACAACCGTTTACTAATGTTCATAATTACATCTGTAATAATACATAATTACACCAATAAAGCTCTGAGGTCGTAATGCTTTAGGCGAGGACGTACTCTCACGTTAATTCATGATTCTGTAACGATTCTCATCAACGCAGACCCTTCAGGGTTAGTATAACCTTTCCTATTTGAATTATTTATCCTGTTTCATGCATTTAATGTCAATTAATCTTGACTAATATACAATTACTGAAGCCTTTACCAAGTGGTTCAGACTCCAATTTGAAATTTCAGTTCATCAGTTACCAAGAACTTGAATTAACAGTGCTTACTACAAACTATGTTGTCTTTGACACACTAGCAGGCTCCAAATACAGAGTTCAAACAAAGCAATTTAACTAACCTAAAAACTAACCACTCTATGACATTGTAGACAAATGCAAATACTAAATCTTCCGTAGTAACTACCTTCTTGAAATGTACACACGATGTTAGACAGACCTCCCCACTGATGAAGTTTGATGAATAGATAATAGATAGTGTCACGGTGTTTTCTGTAGTTTGTGGACTGTCCGCTTTGCAGCGCTTCGAGCGTGTGTGGACTGTCTGGTTGTTAGACGGTGTCAGTCCACAGTCTACTCTTCAGCAGCATTGTTGTTCTAATAGTGCTCTCTCAGTCACTACTACCAGTTCAATATGACCACGCTACACGCACAGACTTACGATATAGTACCGGTAGCCAAGTAGACATTGTTTATTTTCCCTATATTAGGAGCTTTTTTGGTATAGTTAGGACACTTTCCCAATAACATGAGCTTGATTTGTTTAGATAGGACACTTTCCCTATACCACGAGCTTTCTGTATATAGTTAGGAAACTTTCCCTATACCAAGAGATTTCTGTGTGTAGTTGGCAAACTTTCCCAATTACACGAGCTTTCTGTTTATCGTTAATTATCTCTCCCATCGGTATGTGTAATCAGTATTGGACTTGGGTTCCAATGACGATCATGTATGAGTAGCTGGTCCTTTAATAACCGCAGAATACTTTTGGCATCTTGCAGTTAATGACGTGAGCTATTTTGGGACTAAGTAGGGATATTGGATGTGCCATAAATAATAGTGAGAATATAGTAGGAGGATGAGACTTCTAGAATACATTTTATATGTCAACCAATAGGCTATATTACCCATCCTTACTTTATGTGTAGTTGTTTGTCATATTATGTTGACAATTGCATGACATTTTTAAATTTGTAATAACGCAATAAAAAGAGATAAATGGCACCAAGGAATTTGCACAAACTTTCACCCATATTAAACACTAAAAGTTCAAAACTTTGATAATTACCAGTTTGATTCCCAACTATGGTTTTTTGCCGTAATTAAAAAACTAGTCAATTTATAGACATGCGGTTTTTACTAAAACATTTTAAATTGTAATTTACATCTTTTTTTGAAAATTTAATAACAATTGTTACAGCCGTTCTTAAAAAATTTCATTTTGTATGTTTTTGCCCATAAAAATTAAAAAAAAGCGAAAAAACAGTCAGTCTGAAGATCTTGACGAAATACAAAATTTCATAAAAATGTGTCCATTCGTTTAGTCTCCAGATTTTATTTTTCGCATATACAGACACCAAATTTAGTTTTTCGGAAAAAACATTTTTGGGTTCAAGGAACTCTAAAATCGATATTTAAACCAACTTGTAAAAAAAATTGTGTTTGGACGATTCATCGTTACTTTTCAACTGTGAAATATTTTCTTAAAATAAATAATACAGTACTTGAGGATATCGCTTTAGGAAAAACTGCGTTAACCAGCTGATAACCATCAGCCGTTCGTTTAACATTGACTGTTAATTAATGACACTTTCTAAGACCTTAGCCTAATTTAACCTTAATTTGTAACAAAAACCATATTTAATTCGCCAATATCAAATAAATGAACTCAAATAGTAAAACCCATTTACAGTGATCACAATAAAGTTTAATTCTACAATATTAAACTAAAAACAAATCGAATTTGCCGTTGAAACACTGATCATAATTTTATACGTAGGTGGATTAACTCACCTGTACACTACATTGCGCAATCACACTCACAACAATTAATCACCCAGCCTATAACTGTGTAACACTCATTTGAATATTAAATAGGTTAGTTTTTCCAGTCATCGTCAAAACGAGATATAGGTTACTTTCTCTCTGTGTTTACAGACACTGCATTGTGTCAAGTTCGCTAGTTTCGAATTAATTCCGACCTAACTTTTTATAAACAAATGTAAGCATTTTTCCCTTCATTAAATTTTTAAAGTGTATAGGTTTTATTTCTTTAAAAATAATTTATACGTCCAAAATGGATACATTTGTTTGATATGTGTATTTAAAACAAAATCTCTGTACAGTACTAAAAATTCTAAATTATTGGATATGTTGCATTTTCGTAGGAGGTAACTACATAAAAGTAGATTATAACGATCGGCTACACGTTAGGATGTAATCGTGTTACGAAACCAGAAGCAATGCCGAATAATAACATTCATACAGAACTCCTGGCCATTAAACTTGACATATTATTAACATCCATTTTCAATCCAACTCAATTATCTTTATAAACTTCCCATCCTTTATAAACATTTAAATAAAATAATCGACAGCCAATCGTTTTCAACAGTACAATACAAATGAAATATATAAAAATGAAATAATAATCATCATCGCCATGGGCGTTCTGCCCTCAGGCACGTCCTGCTGCAGCTGTCCACACTATTCACCATCTGATTGATACCTTCTTCTTCCCTTGCCTCTAACTTTTTTCTACAGCTGTGTTCAACAGGTTCTCTCCTCTCATCACATGTCCTAGGCAAATCATTTTTCTTCCTTTAATAGAGTCCTGTATTTCTTTCTCTTCACCCACTATCCTCAGTACTTATTCATTTCGCACTCTATCTTCGCATTCTATTTCCTAAAATTCCACAAACCCACATCTCCATCGATCCCAATCTCTTCTGGTCTTCTTTCCTGATAGTCATTGCTTCCGTTCCATACAATAATAATAAAATACACAAAATAAAACATTCCACCGTTAAATCTTTAACATATTATTTAACGGTTCGAAAAGTAAACTTCTATTTTTATTAAATCTTTCTTTTATTTCCTTTTAAACTCATATCTCCTTCAATGATTATTCCTAAACATTATAATATTGCTTGCTCTGTTTGTTTTTCCTTTTAGTTTAATATTCCCTCGTCCCTCCTCTCTTCCATTACCAAAATCTATGTTTTATTTTTGTTATTTTGATCCCGTAACCTTCATTTATTTAGCGTTACGACTAGTACAATTATCTGTACAAACATTATCATGTTGTTATGGTTAGTGCAATGCCTGACGACTGATGATAGCATTGGACAAACAAATAAAACGGCTATTGTACTGCAATAGGCTATTGTACTGCACACATTGCAGGTAACATTTATAGTTCTGCTAGTAAATAGAGCAAAATTATCGCTTACAACACAGTTTTACTGCTTTATTACAGTATTAATTATTTATATACGATTTTATCAATCTTCTTACATTTATACTTACTAAGAACTTTGCTGTGATATTTTTATGTAGAGCATTGTATATCTATATACATATATCGATTATTCAATAAATGTTTCTATGTTCTCAAAACATTTTTTTATACCTATAAATAAACGTATTATGATCCAAAAATGATCTAAATTTATGACAAACTAAACTTCTGGAATAAAAATGGAGTGAAATTTGGCATTTAATCTCCTTTTTTCACATTAAGATTTAATGTAAACTAACAAATAAAATTTAAAGGAAGCATCTTTTATGGAGATTACTAAATTACTATACACTTTAATTACACCTTTATATTTCATTTATAAATTTATTATCATTTTACATCTATATTTTATAAAGTATTATTGTTACAAAAAGGTGGGGTTTCAGCGTGCTTAATCGAAACACTACAAAATAAATTTAAAAAACCTATTTAATAAATGATAATACCAATGATTTACTGTTTTTTTATTTTATTTTTTTTTTTTTTTAATATTATTCGGAACGTGAACAAACTCGTTTACGAATAATATAATTTGTTTTACAAACTTCTCAGATATATTTCTCATCCAATGTTAAATTTTGCACCTGTAACATAAGCTGTTTTGGGATTCAAAAAATGGTCGAGCACAAATTACTTCCCAGTTTAAATTAATATTAGTGGTGGACTATTGCAATAACGGGCAAAAACGTTACTAAATTAAATATATTTTTGTAAGCTAAAATTTAATAAGGATTAATAACTTTTTAGTATCAAATTTGCGATAAAACAGGTTAGCAGGTTCCTCAAGCTCTTTACTTCTTCGTGGCATTTTATTAGATATTTTAATAACATCAAAGTGTTTTCGGACTTTTACTAAAATACATTTTACCAACTTTAAGTCCGTAAAGAAACATTTACCAAGTGTAATCGCTTGAACATTTGGTATTATGTTCAGTGACAATGAATTGGAAACGGTCGGCTCGAACACTATTGTAGACAATAAAAACACTCCGACAGATTAAACCAATAATTATGTGGAAGATTTACTTACGGATGTTATTTGGATTAATTACGTCAGTCAATTCATTATTACCTGAAACAGAACCATAGGAATGTAATAAAAATATAACAACAACATATTACAAGATGTAAGAAGACTAAGATTAGATTACAATCTAACATATTTAACATCTAGCAGTCGTTCTGAAGGGATTCCTTCTGTTGTATAACTAAAATCTATAATTGTGTATCTTTTTTTAGAAAATAATCACAAATGTACCTTTTACAACAAGAATAGTAAATTGAAATACTAATGTGGGGTTAACTGGTTAACTGAACAAAACACTAATAAAAAAATAAGACAAAAACAAAAATATACGATTTTGATTTACATTGGTTTTCTTAGATGCATCAACATCTACCTTAATGATATTATATTTTCTATAAGTGTTCAGAAAAGACATGTTGTATTTTGATAACTTCTGTGCAGCTTCGGCGTTTATCATAATGCTATATAATCAATCAGAGGTTTCAAGAATCGTACGGTTTTTTTTGTTGTCTTTGGTAAATTCTTATTCGCCAAAATATAGCCGATTAAGGATTTAAAGAATCATACAGGGGTTTTGAATTGTTTTCGTTATATTATCAGCAAAATCCAATAGCATATCTTTATCTTACACGTGCAGTGGTAGTGTACCCCTACCAACTCCTACCAACCATACACGTACAGTGGTGCTGACCCACCCACCAACCCATACAGTTTTAGGTAGTAACCCACACTACCAACCATACATGTACAGTAGTCATAACCTACCCGCTCACCCATACACGTACAGTGGTGAAAACCCACCCACTCATCCATACACGTACAGTGGTGATGACCCATCTACACGTACATAAATGATGATCCACCTCCCTCCCTCACACGTACAATGTAACACACCCAACCAACTATTCACGTTCAGTGGTAGTAACTCACCTACCCACTCATACACGTACAGTGGTGCATACTAAATTAAAGAAAAATGTCTTTTTCACCGTTTATACAATAAAATAAATATATAGCCGATTCATTAATTTTTGTAAGTGTAAAGAATATTTCATTTAAAAATTGGTAGACGGGAACACTTGATTCTGTAATCCAACAAAGACGTCATAATATTACCTTTTAGATATTAAAAAAAATATAAATATAAAATATTTTTATTAGGTAGCACTTAAGTACTTCCAATTACCATCTGAAAAAAGTTTTTTTTCTATTTTCAAATAAAAGTGTTGGGTTTCTAGATAATGTTCTCATTTCGTTTTGTACTAACAAATTGTAGTCAGTAACTTATTGTAGATATATTGTAAAAAGTACTTCAAGATACTTATTTGTTTTAAATTTTTATTTGTATGAAAGTAATCCTTATTTTATATTTTGCAATCCTATCTGAGTGAAGAACAACATGCCCCAGGACGCCACAAACATATAGGAACATAGTTTTTAAGAACACGACTGGGCTCAAATAGCTACCATGTTTTAGTAATCTCATCACACCGATATATTGGATTTATATTTAAGTTTTCCAAGATACTTTGTTCTTGTACTATCTTAAAAGGGATTAAAGTTCATTATTTCATTTGGAGGGTTAATTTTTCAGTGATTTATTTATTTATTCATTATTAAGACACCGATTGTCAAGATATGGGCGAATATGAGGGGCGAATGAGTGTGATGAGTGAAGATGAACGAGTTTAGTCGTTGTTATTAACTAAGATCGACTTTTCCTAAAAAAGAGCTATTTATTAAGAGCCCAGTGGCCAGGTGACTAAGGGATATTTAGCTTTACGTGGAATCTGAACTTCATAGTGTTGGTCTGATTTTCAGCTAACTAACAAGCCTGACACTTAGTTTTCTTTCCTACACAGCATCCGAACCTTGAACACTATCCAACACGGACTCCCCAGACTTCTCTATGATTCCATATTACGAGTCGTACTGTACTTTTAAAAAATAGTTGTCAAATTCTTATCCACCACCATATTGATATGAGGTCTATCAGAAAGTGACAATATATGGTGTTTCTGGAGTGTCTTTGATACATTTTCATACACATTGAAACAGCATGGTTACAACATTTTATGGTGATTGGAAAATGAAAGATGAAGATGATCTTAATATATTTTCTTTAAGACGACAAATATAGTTATAATAAAAAATAAAAGATGTAATGTAAATATTTTAAACAGGTGCATTATTGCAGTTTGTTAATCGTATATTGGGGTTTCTTCATTATATTTTTTAATCGTATATTGGGGTTTCTTCATTATATTTGTTAATCGTTATCGAGGTTTCTTCATTATATTTGTTAATCGTATATTGGGGTTTCTTCATTATATTTGTTAATCGTTATTGGGGTTTCTTCATTATATTTTTTAATCGTATATTGGGGTTTCTTCATTATATTTGTTAATCGTTATCGAGGTTTCTTCATTATATTTGTTAATCGTATATTGGGGTTTCTTCATTATATTTGTTAATCGTTATTGGGGTTTCTTCATTATATTTGTTAATCGTATATTGGGGTTTCTTCATTATATTTGTTAATCGTATATTGGGGTTTCTTCATTATATTTGTTAATCGTATATTGGGGTTTCTTCATTATATTCGTGACGGATTTTGTATTCTTATAAAATTAAATAGTTTTGTAACAATTAAAAAAGTTGAAATTAAAAACTAAAGAACAAATTGTCTTCGATTTCTTGTTAAATATTATTCCATCCATTTGAATTCTCGTTGCAATATCTGTATACATAGACACACTTATGTGCATTTTTGAAAATGTATCCTTAAGAAATCGATAAAATATCATGACATAATCTTTCTGATGGATACGCTCGCACACACACACAAGAACTCTACGAATAAAATTCACTTACAAAAAACAATTTTATTATTTTAACTTTCTAGACAGTGTCATATTTCGATCCTATTGGTTGGGTTGTTATAATTTAACAGACATATTTTGATTAAGTTCAATAATACGTGAAGAATTTGCAATTACTTCGCCAAGTAAATTTGTTTTACCTCGAAACATTAAAAGCACTGGATCATTATTCCATTCCTGTATAACGCTGTTCCCTGTTTTGTGTAAGACCTGGACCTTAATAAGAGCGCGCTCCGGGCTCACCTTTTGTCTCTGTTGTGAGCCCTTCTCTTGAAAAATTACCGGGCTGCCACAGTGGGGCGCAGTGGAAACAAGTTAGTTTTGTAATGGCTGCCTTTCACAAAGTTTACTGAGTATTATTTCCATTTACACGCTACTTTCATTTTCCTCACAGGCAATTTATTAAGTACCTCTCAGTATAATGGATTTAACGATACAAGAGTTTTAATAGTATCCCTAACAAGCGTGAAGTTTTCTTTAGTTAAGGGACTGTTAAAAACTCAAACTTGCAGTCAAAGCAACTTTTCTTTATTATATATAACAACGTATTTACAGTATAAATTATATATTTTTTATGTATGGGATTCAGATACTCATATACACTAAAACGTGTAACATATAATGTATTAAGTTTTGAAAATCTTGCAACTACACAATTTTTAAACTGGTTTGTGTATTTTATTAAAATATTTCCAAACATTATATATAAGCCAAATATCACTGACTGACTCACTCACTCATTCATCACGAAATCTCAATTACCACCTAACGGATTTACTCGAAATTTTAGTGGAAGTTAGCTTTAGTATCGAAAGGTCCCACTAAGAAAGGATTATTGGAAATTCCATTCCTAAGGGGTACAAACAGCCCCTAAAAATTTCCTTGTTTCCATAAAACATTGTATGTAACATTGGATTGATTTTAGTAAATTAGTAACAGATGTTTTGTAAATAAATAAACCTGTTTATTTTGTAAATACGACATTACCCTATTGATGCATTAGCAGTTTAATCTTCAGCTGTTAAACAAACAAACAAAAAATAAATAAAATAAACACATTTGAAATATACTAAGTAATACCCTATACTAATAAATAGATAGCAACGCAAGTAGTGTGAGTGAAATACTATAAATAAATTTAATATTGTGATTTTACGTTATACAGATAATATACTATTATTTGTAGTCAAAGTCACATGCCGAGGCCTAAGGCCGAGATGTATCGAGCGCAGCGAGAGTCGGGGTTGTCACGCGAAGCGTGCCGGGGTGTCCGCTTGTATTAAATAAATTAAGAATAAGTTAAATTTTCGATTTTGGTTTTGCTGTTATGACATTTGAGTATAGTATTAACTTTTAATATCACTTGTTTCACAAATTTTTTCTACAGCTGAGACTTATTAGAACGAAAATATTTTTATTCAAATATAGTTATAATAATAACTTTAGAGCCTATTAAGATGATTTTGATAAAGTAAATCATAAATTTTTACTTAATATTGTTTGAACTTAAATTTAAATGTTACCCATTGTTAAATCTAACAAACTATTAAAGTAAACTGTATTATAAGTTTAAGAAACTATATCATCGTAGTTTGTAAACCACACTGGAGTTGTACAATAAGTTCATTGTTAGATGATTCTGGTAATTTGTCGTTTATGCACGTAACGTTCACTGAATCTAACAATTTCCAATTTTACTGTCGTATGTTAAGGTCCCGGTGAAGATTTTTATTTGATAAATACCAAGGTGCTCTAACAACATTCCTTATCAGTTTAGACTGGAATATAAGATTGATGTTTTAATAATCGAATGTGTGATTGTTGAATTTTAAACCCTAGACACACTTAGAGGTAGGACAAGTGTAGCCCTGTCACCGGGAAGTTACTACATGCGAAGTGGAGTATTGAGAAAATAATTCACTGACGAAGATTAAACGAATGCGAAGTTGACATTATGTGTGACAGGAGCTTTCTATCGTAACAGGTAGAAAATAATCTAAGTGAAACCACATAGTATAGAAAAACATAGAGTAACAACATAATGTCGTTATATAGCAACTCCATGAGTGAAACAAACTGAATTTACCTTTGAGATATTATGCATCAAACTTAGAACTAAAATATGGACCAAGGAAAAGAATTCAACTGATTTTATTTGTACTTGCTGTAAAACAATTCATATTAATTTAGCAGCATAAGGTAGGGATCGCTATTTATTTATGCACCAATAAATAGTGAATAAAGAATTAAACTATTAGTATTGTATTTTAAACTAGGGAAACCCCCGCACGCTCGCTACCCTCGGCCTTCAGCATGTGACTTTTCACCCCAAATAAATAGATTAATTGTATAACTTAAAATGCAATATTAAATTTATTTACAGTATCTCACTCACACTACTTGCGTTGCTACCTATTTATTAGTATAAATAACCAATGGTATTACTTAGCCTATTTCAAACGTGTTCATCTCATTTGTTTAACAGCTGAAGATTAAACTTATTATATAATATTAAAAATACATCAATCACAGAACAGCTTTGTTGTGTGGGATCAAATAGTACAATGTCAAACATACAAAATAAACATGTTTATTTATTTACAAAACAGCTGTTATTAATTTACTAATATCAACCCAATGTTAACCTTATGGAACAATATTTTAAGGTTGGTTTCTTCCCCTTAGGAGTACTTTAACAAGATGAAAATACTTTAGTCGTCATATTTATGACCTAAAGAAATAGTGTACAAAATGTCTGCTCTCTACCTACGTGGGAAGTTGGAGAATTAATTAGTGATGAGTGAGTGAGCCAGGGCTTTGTCTTTTATATACATAGATAACAACAAACAATCTTATCTTGTAACAAACAATAAAAGTCAATTAAAATCGCAAATAATAATAACTCGACTTGTAATTGTAAGATATCTATTTGTGTTCATGCGCTCATAACGCTATTTGATTTCATGACCTATTTTACAAGTAAATATACAAAACAGACAAAGCTTCAGGTAAGTGACAAAACTCGAAGCAAGGTCAAGGGTTGCTGTGGCGAGAAGACAAAGGGAAGCTCTTCAACAAGGGAGGTTGAGTGACGTGTTCAGGACAGGTACTAAATAAAGGTTTAAGGAAGAAGGGTGAGCAATATTGACAACATTCTATTAAATATGACCGAGAACAGTTATTGTTTTAGGTTGAAAAAGTTAAAGTATTCATAAAAATAACTAATTGGTTCCACATAAGTTCAAACATATGGGTGCACGTACAATGTTTATTTAAAGAATAAAAACTGATGATAGGCCTATTTATTCAAAAAATCTACATACATTTTAAAATATATGTACAGTATACACAAGTACATAAAGTATTATATACGTAAACAATAAAACTATATTTATACACAAACAATATTTTAAAATCCAGTAACTTGAAATATTTAATTTAATTTTGTTTACTCATATGTTGTCCGTGCAACACATTTGACTTAATTTGATTTTAGCTTAACAGGAGACAATGAGTAAATTAGAAAAGTACTTATCCACTGATAACATTTAAGTTTATGTTCTATTTAAACTGGAAATATTAAAATAGAAAAATATACTTAGATTGTTTGAATCCATATTATATGGGACTGATCGGTCAATGAAATTTATTATATAACAAAAAAGTTAACATTTTTTGAATTATTTGGTAGTTAACATTTTTGGAAACCGAGAGTTAAGTTTTAAGAACAATACGTTACCATTCATGAAGTTAAATTTTGTTCACGACAGTAAGACCAAAGATATTTATTGTGTTTTATTACAATTTAAACGCTAAACGGGATGAAAGTTACGAGTTCAGTAAACATTATCAAATTTAACGATCTTAAATTATGATCATATTTAGATTTTGTTAGTCGAATGCTAATAGTTTTGAGCAGTGAAAAGATTTTTTATCAGCTCGGAATAAAAACTGTATAGAAGTATTTGTTTCCATGTTAACATCGTTGAA
Source organism: Stictocephala bisonia (assembly GCA_035578905.1). NCBI lineage: Eukaryota > Metazoa > Arthropoda > Insecta > Hemiptera > Membracidae > Stictocephala > Stictocephala bisonia. The sequence goes on from JAQJVL010000021.1 coordinate 896,219, forward strand.
AACCCCCAACTTCATATTTAGTCACTTATCACATTCTTTTAATGTTACTGTATATTACAAGGTAGGGCCGATGAGATGTAATGTATCTATTGAAATTTTACAATGTAACTGCATGAAATTGTTGCTATATGTAGGTATGTATCGATAAAGAAACGAAATAACACTATGTAACCATTAAATCGGCACTAGTGGCGCAGTGCTGTAATCCAGCCACTTGGAGACAAGCGTTGTGGTGATTGTAGACGATAGGTTCTATGCTCGGTTGTCACACTACTGACATGGTGTCCGCTCAATGGTCGCCAGTGGACACTAGTAGAGAAGTCTGGGGCGTCCGTGTTGCGTGGTTGCCAGTGGTGGTGTGTAGGGTAGAGAACTGAGTATCAGGTTTGTCATAAAAATCAGATACATAACACGTGGTTCAGATTCCTCGTAAAGATATAGGTCCCTTAGTTGTCCTGGCAATTGGGCAATTTATGAATGTCTCTTTCAAAGGAACAGTCGACTTTAGTTAGTAACAATGACTTATTTCACCCCTCATATTCGCACATATATCTATGATCATCGTCTTAAATTATGCATAATAAGCGATTTAAATGGTGCGGCTTTTAAGTTTACGCACAGGCTTGTAAGCCCAGTAAACTGGCGAGTTATGTTTTTTATTTTTAACAAGAAAAAGAATGAAATAATAAATAATCAATTTAATTAACAATTGAGTGTCTTTTATATGTATCATTTAAAATTACATTTGTTATAGATGAAGTATTAGAACTTCAGTTGTTTGACATTTCATTGTAGATATTTACAGTCCCTAAATTCAAAATTTAGATACACGAGCAAGATTTAATATATACAATTATAGGCCTTATACAATACAAGTACAACTTTTCACACATACCAAACAAACATTTCATGTTCTTGTCATTCCTACCAGTACACAAAAAAACAATGTAAGCAGGTACTGTTCACACTGTTTTGATTAACCTTGTATACATAAGCTCTTTACTGCAAACTGTTGTATGGTAGCTTGGATTGATTTATAGGTGACCTTGGCTGTCTGGAATAGAGGTCATGGGTTGCACTGTTGGCATCCCAGAAGTCTGTTGGCCTTTTGAATTAGAGATGAGCATCCAGTTTACCGGGTTGGTCGGTCTCCACCAATTCACTTCCCTGATATGACCTCATACCCAGACTGCGACTGAATTTTTATTAATTTTAAAATAACAGCAACCTCTAGAAAATGTAATCCACTTAAATACACTCAAGTTAAAATTTGTTAAATTGCTAAATATTTATGATTGAAATATGTGAGCAATGTCAAAATCTTCAGTTAGGGATATGGGGTGTTGGACCTTTTCCGTTATTTCTGTACCACTACTTTTTACGTTACTTACTAACCGTACTTTTTTTATCGCAAAAAAAGTATGGGCAGAGTAAGGTTAAGAAGGAGATCAGATTAGGTTAGGTCAGGTCAGGTTAGGTTAGGTCAGATTAGGTTAGGTTAGGTAGCTACTAAAGTTGATCACAAACTCGTAAATCCAATGATTGACTTACCGCCTAATGAGCTCTCAGCTGTTGGAAATCGATAAGATAAGGCCAGCGAAATCGGATTCCTAGTGGATGAGGAATTGTGGACGTAAAAATGATTGGAAGAGTTTTTATAACAAATTTTTACTATGTAGAGCAATATAATATTTATGAGGTGGTAGTGAATTAACGGAAAAGATCCGGGGTGTTTACCCCATGTACCAAACGTAATATTATACCTTGCAAATTTACTTTTTATAATTAGATTTTATGTAGGCCTACTGATTGAAAACCATTTTATAATTTTAATTACTATATTAAAAGTACAGTTATATTTATATTTATTTGGCATAACTTGGTTGGTTTTGTTCAATAATTTTCACCTTCAAACCATTCAGTTATTTTTGAATGCCAATTGAAGCAGAGATGTATTTTATAAAAATGGCTGGATAAACTTCTACATATACAAATACTATAAATGTTCACGGCATAAACAAGTTCCATATCTTTCATTTTAACCTTTCATAACTTATTAAATATACATTTAAATTTAGTATATTGAAAGTCTATTACGTAAAACAAAGGGTAGGCATTTTAATATATCTGACGTATAAAAATGTACTTTAGGAAAAATGGGAAATAGATTATTCAAAGAAGTCAAGTCTGCTAAGTGAGATTAGACGAGAGTACATTCACTTTTTTGGAGCCATTTGTATGAACCTCGGCTCCATTTCAATGTTAAATACCTTCCTAGCATTCCCTTACCCTGTTGCTTGTCGATCGAACCACGCGAGACTGTCTCTTATACAAAACATTTATAGAATATTTATTTATACACGTGGTTTGTATTCACATAAGTAAGCCTGTCTTTTAATCAGTAATCATCAGGTACTATTCACCGAACAATTTCTTTCTGTCCCTAAAATCGATCTCAAAATCTAAACCTTTTAAAAAAACTGTAGGAAAAGTACTTTTTGGCCTCTAGCTTAATCTTTTAACTTAGTAAAATACTTTTTAGTATAAAAAACTCTTTTGAAAAACTTAAAATAATTCTTTGGGTTACGGAGTTTTAAATTAAACCAACAGGATGAAAACAAAGTGCAAAATTTATGAGCTAAAAATTAATTGTAACAACTATAAATACGACATAATTATAAAACCAGTTAACCAATTATTTATTTGTATGTAGATATCGGTCAAACTTTTGGAATATAAGTGTATTTAGGAACGAGTGACTCTGAACATAACTCGAATACCGGATATGGTATATTAACAAGTACAACAAAAACAAATAAATAAAACTAAAAAAAATGTCATGTTAATTTTACTTCTGTACACAGTACATATATTTTTAGAATGTGAAATGTTACGTTTGAAAATCAGACCAATACTACGTGGGTCGGATTCCACGTAAAGCTGCCTATTCCTTTGCTGCCGTTTCTATTGGGATATTATATACAGCTCATTATGAGGAACAGTTAGTTAGTAACAATGACTACACCGTTTATCAACACTCATGCGATCTCATATTCGACCAAATATCTTCGATTAGCGTCTTACCACTTAATAATAAATAATAATTTACTGTACATTATAATTTAATCCATGTTGCAATGAAAAATCAAATAAAAATATAAATGTACTTAAAGATCTACGGACGGACTCTGGTGTTAAATTCAACTATTAAATATTTTATTTTACGAGTATAATAATACGAGTAATTTTATAATACGAGTAAAAAAAAATAATAATATTTTATTTTTTTAAAATATTAATATAATATTAAATAAATTATTTTATTTTATCGTATTAGTAGTAGTAGTAGCAGTCTTAATAAAGATAAATTAAGGGTAGTTAAAAAAATAATAAAAACTGAAATGTTCACTGTCTTGAAAGGCCGATAAATTGACAGCTTAATAAAAGTTAAGGTAAAGAAAAGTGACAATCTGATAAGAACGTGTCAACATCTTTTATTACCATTTTATTACTATTGGCAGTTTCAACGGCTCGTTCGTCCTCAGCCTGTAATCCAGTTATGATTGTCACTCTTAGCTATATTTATTCTAGACGACTCTCACAAAGACATAGAGTTGATTTAGCAATTTACATGCGCTAACGAGTTTCGCAAACTTCAATTACCTGGGTATCATGAAGTTAGTAAACCGTTACACAGCCACAGATGGTTCACTCTCACTGCATCAGGCTCCTATGTGCATAACTAACCAGGTTTACCATGAACTGAACTATATAGTGACTATACAGCTCTTATATACAATTTACATGCGCTAACGAGTTTCGCAAACTTCAATTACCTGGGTATCATGAAGTTAGCAAACCGTTACACAGCCACAGATGGTTCACTCTCACTGCATCAGGCTCCTATGTGCATAACTAGCCAGGTTTACCATGTACTGATCTATATAGTGACTATACAGCTCTTATATACAATTTACATGCGCTAACGAGTTTCGCAAACTTCAATTACCTGGGTATCATGAAGTTAGCAAACCGTTACACAGCCACAGATGGTTCACTCTCACTGCATCAGGCTCCTATGTGCATAACTAACCAGGTTTACCATGTACTGATCTATATAGTGACTATACAGCTCTTATATACTAATATAAACACTTCAGAGTTTGTTATTTTTCAACTTAGTAAAGTATGTATTTCATTCTTTACTGAGAGGATAAAACGTACTATGTACTAAAGTGACAAACCGATTAATTTCTGATTTGATAAATAATATTTTGATTAATTTTCATGTAAATTAAACTTTTATTTCGGTCACTCGTATAAAACGTGGGAAAACCTAGCTCCATTACTAAGAGAAACATATTTCAATCCCAACGAATTTCGAAACTTTTCTAATGAATAGCCACTCATCACTTTTATTTGTACTACTCAATTATAAATAGTATAGGAAGCGTTAGTCATTGTCGTTTATCATTTCAATTTATGGGCATATATTTGAATATACGTACATTGGACTTTGACAATCGATTGAAAAAAAATAAGAAGAAAAAGAAAACAAAAATTTTTTGTATGATTTATTATTAGAAACTTTAATGACATAAAACACTGTTATGTTTGTAAAAATATTTTCCTGATTTTAAAACCTCTCATGATAATCTAAAATTGTTCTTTCAGTTTGAATTAAGATGACAAATTGGTCAAAATTACGCTAAGTATTATGAATTAGACGTTTATAACAGGAAGGAGCATAAAGTGCTACGATGAGTTAGAGAAATGGATAAGAAAACACCTGATGGAAGCACACTGCTAATATAACTTCTGAACATTTTTTATCAACTAAGTAATTTTGTGGTCTGCAATGTGTTAGAAAATAAACTGATTATTTTTTTTGTTTATATAGGAAACAGTAGCATGATCAATCATAAGAGACAAACATTGGAATGACTGAGCTCTTCTAGACTGCAGTGACTGATGAAGTTTGCGCAGACTTCTTAACTGCGCATCCAGCTGGTATTACTTAACTGATATGCCTACTGTAAACTCCAAACTAAGTTTTCTTTAAAACCGTAAATATTTACTTTAGTTTACCATATTTATTTTTTAAGTTTGGGTTCAGTACTTCTTTAGTAGTTTGTCACAATAAATAAATTTACTTATTACTAATAACTAAACATTTCAGAAACTTTTAAAAACTATGTACTTTTAATTACATACATCAAAAATTATTTCTAGTACTTCCTAATATGTAGTCAAGAAGTAAACGAGAGGCCTTCTACCAAACACGTCTTCTTATACTCTACAAATTATTTTGGTAACAACAAATAATTAACAAAGTATAAATAAGATTTGTTTGGTTATTAAACAGTTCTGTTGTTAACCTTCGATCAGTTTGGCTATATATTAATAAATAGAAACACATAAAAAATTAAGGAAACACATTCCTACTAATGTTTTACTGAGCGGTTTAGGCTTTAAAAATTAAAAAAGGAGAACTCTTTGAAAACTAAAAATAATTTGAAGTTTTGTAGGCCCGTGGAAGGTGGACGATCGACTAAAATCCATCAGCGTTATGTCTATTTACTATACTAACATATTATATACTATCTACCAGGGAACACCCCTGTAAACTTCGCGTGCCAACCCCGAATCTCGCTGCGCTCAATACACCTTGGCCTTCGGCCTCGGCATGTGACTTTGACAAAAAATAATAGTAGATTACTGTATAACATCACAATATTAAATTTATTTACAGTATTTCACTTACTTTACTTGCGTTGTTACCTATTTATTAGTATAGGGTATTACTTAGCATATTTCATTTGTTTTTGTTTAACACCTGAAGATTAAACTCTTAATGCATCAATAGAGTAATATCAAATATACAAAATAAATATATTTATTTATTTACAAAACAGTTGTTCATTTTCTAAAATCAACCCAATGTTATTCAAAGGAAATTTTAAGAGGCTGTTTGTGCCCCGTAGGAATTGAATTTCGAAAAATCCTTTCTTAGTGGGTCCCTTCAATACTAAAGCTAAGGAAGACGAGTAAAATAATATAGTCAAATAAAAATGATGTTTTTTATATGTTTTAAATTTTAATATTATAATATTCTAAAATGTTATTATGTTGCTTACAGGATATCAAAGTAAATATATATAAAAAAAACTTCATATATATATATATTTAGTTCCTATTACAAAAGATCTTAGATCATCAACACCGAAATATTTGAATAAAGCACTTGCTTTTAAGAATAAACGAAATGTGTTTGTAATGTAGTCAGTGTTTGTGTGCTCTTGAGTTAAGGAGACGCCCCGGGCAAAACATCCATCACAAGTACCGCTCCATAATGACACTCTCGTGTTCGCTTACTTCAGAGAAACTCCTACATTTTACCACACGTTGTTCCAGGATGATCCCTGAATATGTCTGGAACAGGAGAACGCTAGAGGTCTATGAGGTAGGAATAAATGCCTGCATCAAGTGAAGGAATGTCTTTGTAATGACACTCTCACGTTAGCTTACTTTAGAGAATTTTTGCATTTAATATTTGCCACTCGTTGTAACTGGAAAACTCTGTAGTAAATTTATAAAGAGGATTGTAAGATATTTGAAGGATGTCTCATTCTACCAAGTGAAGTTAAGGCTAAGAAGCTCTCTCTAACACTTAATCTGGGGACCAACAGCTTAAGGGTGACTTCCGACCCACCAACAGTGACCGGGCAAGCGGGCTGCGAAGAAAGACGGGATCTCTCATCACCCATCTATGGAACAGACACGATCAACGTTGTTTGACAACGTTACCTTCCGATAACGTCGGGACCCTACGGTTAAGACCACTGACATAATCCTACAGGACCGATATGAAAACGTTGCTTTTTTCAATGCTTTCCTGTTAAAAGAGGAGTTTTCTAAATTCAAATCAACCAGTAAAGGAGCAATTTAACACGTTTATCAATTCTCTAAGCTGTTATATCAATAACTGCTGCCCTACAAAAATTGTAAATATAGGAATAAAACAAGAAAAATATAATTGAATCACGAAGGCCATTCGGATCTAGAGAGATAGAAACTTGAGTTCCTCTTCAAAATCAAAAAAAAAAAAAAAAAATCAACAAATGAAGAATTAAAATGTTATTTTAGAATTTATTAAAGAACCTATATAAAGGTGGTACGAACAATTAAGGCTTGTTATGTCTCAAAATGAATTCTTCTTTTCTAATACATTTCATAAACTGTCCGGGGCATCATTAACAATAAAACTAGAGATCACAGACAAATAAAAATAAAAATTGCGAATACCCTTGTCAGTGATGTTTCAGAACCTTCTCGTCTGTTGCTTGTGGGTAAAGACCTCGTGCAGCACTACAACAAGGAAATCACATGCGTCTAATGTTATTGCCAGTATACTCAATGGCACTTTAGGTCGGAGTAGGCTTTAGGTCGGACGAATTATTATACAATTTCCTGATAAAGAATCAAACGATATTAACTTGGTATCTATGAGGCTTATAAAAAATGCCACAAAGTGTATTGTGAGACCACTAACCTATTTAGTCAATTACCGTAGTCTTTCCAAACAGGAGTTTATCACTCTCTCCTGAAAACTGCTAACGTTTCTCCAATATTAAAAAAGATCATCCTTATTCAATGAATAATTATAGGCCTGTTTCAATTGAGCCACCTCTGACCAAAATATTTGAAAACCTGTTTCCTATAGCTTATAAGGAGATATTTGTGACTATATTAAAACACCATACTACTTAGATAACTGCAGCACAGTAATTAAATAAAAGCCATGGTTATTTAGAGACACATTTTTATTTCACCTTGTGAACTGTTGAAAGCCATACAATCCTGGAAACCCCCTCACAGATGTTATAGCTGTCTCCTACGACCACTTCTTGTCCACAATCCACACCACAATACAATAAAAACCTTGTAGTCTACAAGTATCAGCTGTACTGGTCTATAAAAGTAGTTTCTTTGTCTGTAGAAACCATTCCACCATTTCCCGTTACATTCAGAGAGGAACTGGTGCTGTAACAGTTCCATTCCCGTGCTCTTTGTCAATGCAGTTTAGTCTCTTTTTGGATTCTCCTGATACAATATTTTAAAAGACTCCTTTCTGTTAAGTTGTGTGTTCGTTGAGAGAAAGAGAAGGTGGCGTGAGGGAGTGTTCATAGTACATTATGTAACTCCACTTAACTTGTGGAGGTTCTCGGTTGTAGTTAATATACGCACACTCTCACGTACTCATTACTTTCAAAGGTATATTTTAAATAATATTTACGGTAATAAAGCTGAAAATGGTCTCATAAAAGTGGAAAAGTTGTTGATAGTTTGCAGTTGGAAAAACGTATTATAAGTGGAATTAGATATATCGGTACATTTCAAAAATATCAAAACAAAATGAAATATATCAATTTAATTTGAATTGATAAGGTGACAAAAATATAAATATTGAGAATACTTTAAGGAAAAGGAAGCAGTCTGACGATGAGAAATTGAATAAACCTGAATAGGAAGGAGAGGAGGAAATGGAGTTTGATGACAGAAGCTTTGTAACACTGAATATTAAACAAATGTATTCAAAACAAAGAAGACAGTACTCAACTTTATTAATATTGACAATGACTTTTGGAAATAAAACCTGTTTATCGCATAATTTCCTTATTTAATACATATTTTATGTTCCACTTACACAGAAAAGGTACTTATATTACGCACAATCTATATAACATACGTAGTTATACAGGGTGGAAAAAATATGGAAACGCTTTAACAACAACGTTATTTTTTTCATAGATGTTTTGATAGTTAACATTTGTTTAACAATTATTTTCCATAAAGTATACTTTTTATTAGAATAATTATTTACCTTAAACCGTTAAATATCGGTGAAATAATATAGTTCAAATTAATTACTTTGAAATTCAAATGACCGCAACTCTAGAATGGACACACCTTTCGAAGTCCGGTTTGTGGCAATTAATTTCTCTTAAATATATATTTCATTTGATACCAAACTAGACCTAGGCTTACGTTCAACTCCTCGTGGGCCGTCCTCCGGAAAAGATGATATGTCACTAATGGCGCTAACATATCATCTTTTTGTCAACATGATATATATGATATCAACATTTTGTCATGTAGGCTATATGAAGCTTTCGTACTTATATACACACATTTTACATACGGTACTTATATTTTGTCAGGTAGGCTATATACAACTTACGTACTTATACTTCAACAAATCTTCACACCAAGGATCTTTTTCGTTAATTCACTACCTTAGTCATGACTTAGGTTAACCTAACATAAACAAACCAAATCTTACATAACATAACTAAATCTAACATAACCTAACCAAACCTAACATAACCTAAACAAAGTAGTGGTAGTGAATTAACGGAAAATGTCCCACACCTTAAATAGATATATTGTTTTACATCAACAAACTTCACATACTCATACTACGTCATATCTACACACCTTACGTACTAATAATCACATATATACACCCTAAATACTTAAATTGCTGAAATTATATTTTAGAATGTTTAAGACTTTTTAAACAGCATTTATACGAAATATTTTGTCTTGAGTTGTTTTGAAACAGCTGTTAAACAGAAGAGGGTCGATGAACGCGCACGACACATTACCCTGCCGTGATGGTCGTTTCTCGCAGCTGAGTTCATTCAAATACGTTTGCAAACTTCATTAACTGTCATGTTCTTCTCAACAGCCATAAATGACAATCCAGAACCGCTCCCGCTAAGATTAGATCTTGTCATTTATTAGTAAAACAACCTCTTTAATGAAACCAAAACATTAATTTTCAGCTGTGTACCAATACTAATTTACTTGTAGATAAATATCGACGTTTTTAAACTACTGTCGGCGAAGAAATTATGTGCATCCAAGTTTGAAGGTTGTTTTCTGAGGAACTAAGAGACCTACGATAAATATAATCACATAATTGTTTTTACCGTTTAATTTTACGTTATGACATAAGGTTTTTTTTAAATTTCATTACAAGTTTTAATAATTTTATCCTAGTTGGAATGATGGTTAAATCCATTAAAAAAAGTTTATGTATCACATTTATACTTTAATACCTGGTTTGACAGGAAGGTTTTCTGTAAGTTTTATTAATTTAAGAATTTTAACTTTTCTAGAAAAAATGTCTTATCAATTATTTGAAACATTATTTCCATGGTTTCTAGAGATCGCATGATTAATTACTTGGTCTTGGTGTATGTGTAAGTAATTGCAGTGATTTTAAAACGGTTTAGATCAATTAAAAATAACTTTAATTTGATAAATTTAAATTAGTTTAAATCAATATAATATCATTTAATTTATTTACACATATGAAAGTAATGTATCATAACTTTACATGTCACAAGGGTTACAACAAACCCAAATAATTAATTATACGACCTCTAGAAGCTGATAAAACAATATTTCAGGGAATTGATAAGAACTCTATTTTTCTAAAAAAGTTAAAATTCTAAAATTGATAAAAATTATGTAAAACCTTCCTATCAACCAACCTTTTTGAGTAATAACTGTGTAAATGTGATTACTAGCTCACGTTCTGGCACTTTTTTTGTTATAACTAGAAAAAAATGATTAAAAATTGTAATAAAATTTGAAAAATCTTATGTCAAAACGTACAATTATAGAAAAAAAATTATGTGATTAGAGTTACCCTAGGCCTCCTAGTTCCTAAGAAAACAACCTTCAAACTCTGGTGCACATAATATCAGCACCGACAGTAACTATAAGTGTTTAATATATTATTTAGAATGAATAGAAATAAGAAAATTAACAACACATAGATGCATGCTATTTTAGACACCATTAATATTTATTATTTTAAAAACTATTATAAAAATATTTTTTTTTATATTAACAGTAATCTACTTACGAATAAAATAATTTTTATAGAAATTAATTTATTTGTACGACATGTAAAAGCGTATAAGAGAATTGCTGGGTGTGATCCTCTCTTATTTAATAATTTGTAGCTATGTAGAATACTTCAAACGAAACAAAATAAAATGTCTGTTACATGAATATCCTAATGGATTCCATAATTTATTTATTTGTCATATTTAGAATTATTTTATAAACAGGTTAACAAAACATATTTGTAGTCTAAAACTATTATCTGTTAGAATGATATTCTACTTTTGGATAAAACATTTTAGAATTATATGTTGTGTTGTTGAAATAGTACAATGCGAGTTTAGTTGTATTAAGCATTTATAAAAAAAATATACCGTAATATAATATCCTCGGGAATTTTAAAGGGAAAATAGTCTATCTTTGTCAAATCTAAAATAAAATTACATGTGATGTTGGACATGTTGTATGTTGAGGAATCATAAAAAGGCATACGAAATCACATTCATTTATGGTATCTTTAGTAACATTGGTGAAATCGATTCTAATTTTTGCGTTTTTTAATGAGTGCAAATTTTGACGAAGACATCAAAACACGGAAAATTTCGTTTTAATCTGACATGCTGTTATAAGCTGTATAGTAGAGTATCACATTTATCTTTATTGTTTAACCATCCGATATTGAACGAAATCCGTTTGATAGAGAATAGACTAAATTATATGCCAAAAGCAATTAAAAGAACAACACGTCCTAAAAACTTACACCTAATTTCTTTTGTCACCTCTGATCCCAAACATATGCGTCTTCAAATATACTTAGTGGTATAGGAAAGTCCATATAAATTTGTCATTTTACTTAATAATAACTGATGTAAAACATGTTATAGTTAAATAATAGCTGGAAATATAATTTTTTATGTAATTATTTTGAAAATTTAAGTTGCTCCAATTTTATAAAAAACTACGTAGAAACCTATAGTTTAGTGGTTATTAAATAAATAACCGGTCATAAGTTATTAAAGAAATAACATTAATACGACGGGCTCTCATTTGAGATTATTTATTATTAAAGCAACACCTCATATTTAGTTTGTAGGAGAATTTCTCAATTACATTATTTCCCAATCATGTCAATTTATTGTATACAGCAGGGGGTGTGTGGGTCATTCAATATTCAATGTACTCGTATGTATGGTGTTATTTCATGTGTTGGCAAATGTTTAAATTTTGTCACAATTCAATTAAATTGTCGTATTATTAAATTTTAGAAAATTGGCATGATAATAATAAAAAATGTTTAAAACAAAAACTAAATAAAATATAATTAAATTTGTAGCAACTTTCTGTGTTCTAGGCTGTACAGAGTGGAAAAATAATTTTAGTTATTTGATCTATTACACAGTAGCTTACATACTGGTTTGAAAACATATATGGAAACGCTTTCAAAACTTTTGTATGGCTTCACTTGTAAAAGTGAAATATTGTACATGAACATGGTTACAAAGAACATACCTTTTGACGCCATTAGCGACATTTCATCTTTTCAGAGGGACGACTCACGAGGAGTTGAACGAAAATCTTCAACGTAAGTCTAGGTCGAATTTGGCATCAAATGAAAGGTCAAGAGAAATTTATTTCCGCAAGTCGGACTTCAAAAGGTTTGTCATTATCAGAGTAGCGGTCATTTGAATTTAAATTAACTGAATTGAACAATATTATTTCTCCGTTATTTAACACTTTTAAGTAAATTATTATAATAAAAAAGTATACTTTATGGAACACAATAAAATAAAAAAAAATTAATAAAAAAACTATCAAAACATCTATGGAAAAAATAACGTTGTTGTGAAAACATTTTCATATTTTTCCACCCTGTATAAGTACGTATGTTATATAGATTATGCGTAATATAAGTACTTTTTCTGTGCAAGTGGAACATAAATATGTATTAAATAAGGAAACTATGCAATAAACAGGTTTTATTTCCAAAAGTCATTGTCAATATTAATAAAGTTGAGTACTGTCTTCTTTGTTTTGAATAAATTTGTTTAATATTCAGTGTTACAAAGCTTCTATCATCAAACTCCATTTCCTCCTCTCCTTCCTATTCAGGTTTATTCAATTTCTCATCGTCAGACTGCTTCCTTTTCCTTGAAGTATTTTCAATATTTATATTTTTGTCACCTTATCAACATTGGTATATTGAATTTTGTTTTGATATTTTTGAAATGTACCGATATATCTAATTCCACTTAAAATAAGTTATTCGAAACTGCAAATATCAACAACTTTTCCACTTTTATGAAATCACTTTCAACTTTATAACCGTAAATATTAATTAAAATATACATTTGAAAATAATGAGTATTATTTCTCTGTTATTTAACGGTTTTAAGTATATTATTATGATTAAAAAATTATATTTTATGGAATAAAATTATTAACAACAATTAAACTATCAAATTATTTATTTTGAAAAAATAACGATGTTGTTAAAGCGTTGCCATATTGTTTTTCCACCTTGTATATCTTGTTAATGCTTGGTTGTAGAAGCGGGAAAATTCAGTTGTTGACTTTTATACAAAAGTAAATCTGTAACTAATTAAGGAGTTATAGCTAACTACACTAACTACACAGTTAGTTATCTGTAGTGAATGTGAGCCTAGTGCTGTTTCCACTGTATGGAAGTACTCCCACTTATAAATAGATGAAGCACCATTGTGCTCTCTTAACTCTTGACTTCAACCTGGATAAAAAAGCGATCGTATAACAGAGCATACTCCATACCCACTGACAGTTTCATACTTTGGTTGTGTGAGGATTAAATGGAGGTGTGAGTGTCCTTCATTTTATTCTTCGTAGGATTTTAAAATAGAGTACGCAAATGTTGCTAAGGGAGAACGGTCCAAGGCCTTTAGAACAATTATCAAGTGTACCTCCCAGGGAATTGAACTCGTCACACTCCGCATATGAAGCAGAAGTGTTAACAACTAGGCTAGCCATATTAACTAAGTATTCAAAGAATATATCTTTAGAATTTACACTAAGTTTGAAAATGATAAGAAGTTAGGGATGCAAGTTAAAATAATATCAACTTACAAAGTCAAAACAAACTTTAAATTAAAAAAAATTATATCTATACATTTTTAATTGCTTGTGTTACGTTCACTTGTACCGTATATGTACCAACACGTATTATGCTAATTGAAAAATTAATTTTTAATTGTAAACATTTGATAGAATGCTGATTAGAAGCACTTAATAATCTATAGAAAATAAAAAAATATATTATGTAAAGTATGGAACGGATTATTGATAAAATAAAATACAATCTTAGCATAATACAAAATGCGAAGTCTAAACGAATACTTCTAAATAATATTGATAAAAAAGGGAATTAAAATGTATAGGTCTAACAATAAAATGGGCATCAACATTAAATTATTCATTTACATTGAGTTGTTTATTGAAATAAATTTCCAATGATATTTCACATGTTAGAGGTGGCCGTTTATACTTAGTCTTATTGGTTTTATATTGGTGAGTTTATTATTTGTTATTTTTAAATTTTGTTGGTCTAATATTATGCTAACTTGTTGTTTTCATAGTTATTACTGTGATTGTATACTTAAAGATTAACTGGTGTTATGTTGGTTATTGTTATTTTTTGTTAATCTGATATTTTCAATATGCTAGGTATTCAAGATATACCTCAATATATTTTTATTAGAGAAAACAATTTTTCTTTTGCATACAACGTTCCTTTACATCTAGGATTTATGTTTTAGACGAGACATTCTATTCTAATAATGGGCTATTAATTGAGATAACTTTCTCATTGTAAGTAACTAATTAATCATGTAGGTACAAACATAAGAGAGTTAATAGCCTTTTAAAAGCGTATAACATAAAGGACAATCACTGAGAAAGTGTAATTACTAGGAAATGAAAGCTGTTTGAGCCTATCCTAGGAACGCGCAACAAGTGATGCGAATATGAGTCGTTCTCTCATCTTCTTTCTACACTTCTGCCCATTGTCACAACAATCAGACGAACACGTACACTGCTAACAATATCGTGTATCTGCCAACGTTGTGGACACTGGAAGGAAGTACTGTACCTACCACCAATCGTATAAAACGTGACGCACGATTCTGCAAGGCTCACTATCCATCAGACGTGCACATGCACTGCTAACCCCTGTACAATATCGTGTATCTGCCAAAATTGTGGACAGTGGAAGGAAGTTCCTACAACCAACCGTAAAAAACGTGACGCACGATTCTGCAAGGCTCACTATCCATCAGACGAACACATGCACTGCTAACCCCTGTAAAATATCGTGTATCTGCCAAAATTGTGGACAGTGGAAGGAAGTTCCTACAACCAACCGTAAAAAACGTGACGCACGATTCTGCAAGGCTCACCATCCATCAGACGAACACATGCACTGCTAACCCCTGTACAATATCGTGTATCTGCCAACGTTGTGGACACTGGAAGGAAGTACCTACCACCAATCGTATAAAACGTGACACACGATTCTGCAAGGCTCACCATCCATCACACGAATACATGCACTGCTAACCCCTGTACAATATCGTGTATCTGTCAACGTTGTGGACACTGGAAGGAAGTACTGTACCTATCACTAATCGTATAAAACGTGACGCACGATTCTGCAAGGCTCACCATCCATCAGACGAATACATGCACTGCTAACCCCTGTAAAATATCGAGTATCTGTCAACGTTGTGGACAGTGGAAGGAAGTTCCTACAACCAATCGTATAATACGTTACGCACGATTCTGCAAAGCTCACCATCCATCAGACGAATACATGCACTACTAACCCCTGTACGATATCGTGTATCTGCCAACGTTGTGGACAGTGGAAGGAAGTTCCTACAACCAATCGTATAATACGTTACGCACGATTCTGCAAGGCTCACCATCCATCAGACGAATACATGCACTACTAACCCCTGTACGATATCGTGTATCTGCCAACGTTGTGGACAGTGGAAGGAAGTTCCTACAACCAATCGTATAATACGTTACGCACGATTCTGCAAAGCTCACCATCCATCAGACGAATACATGCACTACTAACCCCTGTACGATATCGTGTATCTGCCAACGTTGTGGACAGTGGAAGGAAGTTCCTACAACCAATCGTATAATATGTTACGCACGATTTTGCAAGGCTCACCATCCATCAGACGAATACATGCACTACTAACCCCATTACAATATCGTGTATCTGCCAACGTTGTGGACACTGAAAGGAAGTACTGTACCTACCACCAATCGTATAAAACGTGACGCACGATTCTGCAAGGCTCACCATCCATCAGACGAACACATGCACTGCTAACCCCTGTAAAATATCGTGTATCTGCCAACGTTGTGGACAGTGGAAGGAAGTACTGTACCTACCACCAATCGTATAAAACGTGACGCACGATTCTGGAAAGCTCACCATCCATCAGACGTGCACCTGACTTGGTTTTTTCTACTAGACTTAACACACATACGCAGCCCCTGAACAACCCTTTCCAGAATAGCCCCTAAACACCTTAAAAACCTCTATGTATTCATGAATTTGTGATATCGAACCAGGCCTACACACAAAATAATTTTCAAAGATACCCTCTCAAAAACAGCTGCTAGAAAAGCCTTTAAAACCATAAGTACATGTCCTTGACTTAGTGTTATCCCACCAGACCTAACACAAACATGCAGCCCCTAAAGAATATTCTCAAGAACAGCCCCTAGGAAACCTTCTAAAAATCCATCGTATCCCTGACTTGGTTTTATACGTCTAGTCTACATTTTAGTTAGAGTTTGGTTATACAACACCATTCTTGTTATATACGTTCTATATAAACACTGCCCTTAAAGAACCATTTCAAGAACAATATATAGTAAACCCTCTAAAATGCATATGTACTTGGAATTCGTGTTATCCCACCAGTTTTAAACACGCAGTTCAAAAGGAACCCTCTCAAAACCAGTTACTTAAAAAAACGATTGTAACAATATTGTAAAAAAACGTAACAAAATCAAAAATCTTTACGTGCTCATGCTATGGTACAACAGTAAACCACAAACGGATTTTGGAATAGGAGTGTTTTTACTTTTTCCTATATGCGTTAGAATAGAGAAAGTACTGTGATCACCAAAAACATTTTTTTACAAGTTGATCTAAAAATACATTTTAGAGTTCCTTGCACGCAGAAGTATTTTTTCAAAAACATTTTGGACGTCTGTCCGTATGTGCGTCTGTCTGTGTGTATGTGCATTTTGCTGGAGACCAAGAGGATGGATACATTTTTATGAACTTTGGTCTTCCAGTTTGGTCCAGACTGTTTTTTTTTACTTTTATAAAATGTTATTTATTTTTTTGTTTTATGGGTAAACATATACAAAAATGTAAGTTTCTCAAAAACGGCTCAAACGAATTTAATTAAATTTTCAGTAAATATGACAACTAAAATTCCAAAATTTTATGTAAAAACTGCATGTCTCTAGCTTGACTAGTTTTTGAGTTATTACAAAAAAACATATTTGGGAATCAAACTGGTAATTTTCAACGTTTAGATTTTTAGTGTTTAATATGAGGGAAAGTGTGTGCCAATTCTTTAGAACCATTTATATTTTTATGCAATAACGAAGTATATTTATGTATTGTGTAAAATAATACATGAAGCTACAAACTATAAACGAATAACAATTTTGAAAAATCACTAGGGTAGCATCCCTTGGGATGGTGGTCGGGAATGTACAGGAATTTAATTACCTACACCTGCCTCTGATGATACAGGTTTGTAACGGGACGAGTGTTGGTTAACTTTTATCACGATCCAGTGTTTATTTGTTTGACAAACGTCCAACTTGGAGTGACGTGGGGTGGGTAGGTGGGTGGGGCTGGAGAAGGGAAGAGCAGGAGACATTGAAATGTCACGGGTTGGACACGAAATTTAATTTGCCTCGGTTTCCCGAGTTTGCTCTCTGCCACAACCTGGCTAGAGTTTGTTAATTGAAAGAGCCAGTGCTCTCAATTCCATGTATGTACATGTAACTTTACATGCGCTTGTAAGCAGTGTATCCAATAACATTCAAAATCAGTACTACATTTGAATAGATTTTATTAGATTGCATTTGTAACATTATTCAAACTATATGGAATGTAATGAAAGGTGTAAATACATTTGTATCAAAAATAATTAAAACTATTGTTTTGTGTAATATTGATCAACCTAGGGGTTTCTAATAAATTTGGAGTAAAACATGCTGAATGCTCGCCATTTTAAATTAGCTGAAAGAAACTCAATGGTTTTTTTCGAAAATTTTAGGAGTCAATGAAAGTAAAACATTGATATGTAAGATTTATATCTAGTAGTAGGTAAAATGAATTAATTATAACATTACAGATTAAACTATGTTTACTTAAAATTTAATACTACAACAATTAGAATGACCTAATATAAAACTGTAGAGCTAATGTAGTTTTGTAATATTAGATAATAGGTTTATATTTTTCTATAATAACAATAATATATGCAAAATTACATGGAATCAGGGTAGGAAAACAATCTCTGATTTACCGATTTCGTAACAAAATAAATGTTCAGAGGTGAAAAAACAAATTATAGGTAAGATTAAAAATAACAGTTTCTTTCCTTAACCTTGAAATGCGATGGTAGTACAGATATCTGGGGCTTAGAACGACGGGCTGATTTCCATTAAGATACAGTAATTCGTTCAAGTTCTGTAATCTTTACGGGATAGAAACACAACTGTAGTATTCTTATTAATTTTATTAAATTTTAGTCAGCTATAAAACCACGTAGTGCATACAGTTTTTATTTAAAATAATATATTTTTAACAGGGCACCGTTGGGACCTTAATAAACTCAAAACGAAAAAAAAAATAATGTATGTTCTTACGTTATTTTTACAAGTAGTAAAATGTTCTTTAATTGTAAGTAATAAGTCAGTGTTATTATTATTATTATTTTATAGCTAAAAATATTATTTTATAATAGTTATAAAAATATTAATCTTCAACTTACAATATTTATACTGACGATAGGAGCCCTTAAATTATCAATTAATTTCAACACTAATATTTTATTTCAGGTTCGATGAGTCACTAAGCTATTCTTCTTGGACAAAATGACAACAATGAAACCTACAATTCCTCTACAATTGAAGGATTATATATGTTCTAAAATTTCAATATATCTGCAACTTTCATCCAATCATGTTAAATTTTAATTTATAAATACAGTTCTACACCGATTTACAAAACTATTCAATATGGTTACCATGTATGGATGTTTTGATTTTTAAGGTATTTATTTGTCAAAGTATACAGTATAAGAGCACGTACATAAAAACAATAATCTGGTTTTATGTATCATAAGTTATGTTAGTTTAAGGGTAAAAAAATGTTTTAACAATTGTTGTTCAAACAAATGTTTAGCACTACTTAATCATACTATTGGGCTGCAATGAATTTGCATAGATTGCATGATCGAATATTAATTAAAATGTATATGATATTTATTTTCAAACATCTAAACTATGTAAATGTTTAAATAAATGTCTTCTATTGAGGTTATTCTAAATAATTTTTCATTTAACAGAGTATTCGAAGGAATATTTTAAGAGAACCTTAAGTTAGTATTCAGGATGATTTGTATTTTAAACTCGTAAAGAATTAAGGACGCAATCTTGTTACGTTTCCAGCACTGGAGAACACGTGTGGTGATTATTGTTCAATATAACCAACAGTGAATTGTAGAGGTAAACCGCTGCAATTACTCTCTGCAGTAATTTCGTTATTATTTCAACAATTGTAGCAGTAATGACACAAAGCTAAGCTGTTTATTTCATCACTTGATTTATATTTAAGGCTTTATATACTTACTTCATCCACAAGTAAATTTTCATATTAAAGTTGTTTTAAATGTTGTCAAATATATGTTTGCATATCGTCAAATAATACAGTAAAAATAATAAATTTTAAATATTACCTTCAACCTCTTATTAAAAATGATATACCTGTGTCTAATTTTTATGATTCCAAAAACATTTTAAATACCTTTGTTTACTTCTTAATCGATTGCAGCTGTACAAAAGTTTATCGCGGCTAATTGATGGTGGTCAGTAAGTAGTCGTTATCAAGTTGTGGAGGTTTTATTATAGTTGTGGATGTGATTAAATATGTTAGCCACAATTGCAATATGTTCGCTTGAATGAAAAATATGGGAACGTTTTATTCTCAACTTGGTTTTGGTATTTTATAAGAAATCCAATTAATTAAATTAGTGAATTATAATTTTACTCTTAATTCATGATATTGTACAGAAATAAAAAATAAATTGTAAACATTGAATTACATTTTTAAGTTGAAATAAAGTTGAAAATATTAATGTTGCTAGCTGACGTATTGTACATGTTGTTATGAGATAAAATACGAGTATTAGTGTCGGTTTAAAGAAAATTGGATTATTAAGGCTGAGTAAATAAATAGTAAAACGTGGGTTTAGAGAGGAACGTAATTTCAACCCAGACCCTCTAATGCATACAGAATGTGGCCTAGAACACGGAAGTCGGGAACTACTTTTGTTGCGAGCTGAAAATCTCATGGCTTGTGGTTTCCGAGGACTATGTGCTCGACAACTCTTGGATAATGAACTATATGTTAGTTTTACAAGTAATACATTATTGTCGGCACTAGTGGCGCAGTGCTGTAACCCGGCTACTTGAGGACAAAGTGTTGAGGAGATTGTAAGGCTTTAGGTTCTATACTCTGTCCTAATCATACCGACATGGCGTCCACTCAAATTACCATCGACGTGGACACTACTAGAGAAGTCTGAGGTGTCCATGTTGGGTGGTAGTCCATGTCCGGATGTTGTGTAGGATAGGTAACTGAGTATCAGACTTGTCAATTAGCTGAAAAGCAGACCTATACTAAGTGGCTCGGATTCCACGTAAAGCTGTAGGTTCCTTAGTTTCTCTGGCTATTGGGCAATTAATAAATGACAGTTTCTGAGGAACAATCGAACTCAATTAGTAACCATACTACAGAGATCATCCACACTCATCCTACACTCATGTACTAATCATCCATATACGCCTTAAAATACGCACAAAGTTGTGTCGGCGTGTCATATGTAAGAATTGTAAGAATTACGTTATAGAATATTTCATTTCATAGCATTGAATCAATCATCAAAGTCATACACTATACTAACGCACCTTGATCAAATAAGCAATACCACGGCATAAATATACTACAGGTATCTTTATACATAGTTGTCCTATGATTTCCTTTCCGTGTCCGCCACTTTGAATTGGAAATATATTAAATGACATATAAGTAACTTAAAAAAAAATAAGTTGGCCTAACTACATTCAGAATTCCATAGTGATTGTTCTGCACATTTGGCTGTAATCTAAGTACAAAGTTACCACTGAATAGTGAACAACCAATATGAAAACAGACTTGTTAAGATTAGTCTAAACATTCTGCCCAATTAAATACGTGCATTCAAATTTAAAGCATAATATTAAATTTATGAAGTTAAAAAATGGAGAATTTGTTTCCGATTGGGGTGTATCATAGGTTATTTTAATTAATAAATTTGTCCTTTTTTTATTACATAAATCCACGTAACAATATGTTTCATGAAAGTTAAAACATGTCCTATTTTACCAGGTGAAGTTAGGACTAAGAAGCCCTCTGTAACACTTAACCTGAGGACCGACGGCTTAAAGGTGACTTCCGAACCACCACTAGTGACCAGGTGGGCTGCGTGCAAGGACCGGATCGTTCATCGGTCACCCGTCCAAGGAACAGCCATGCTCGTTGGTACTCGATGTCGTTATCTTGAAATAACGTCGGGACCCTCTGGTCAAAGCCACAGGAACGTTTTTTACCATTATTTATATTTTATTACTTGATAAAAATTCAAAATGTTCGTATCGTAAGTCTGCTTAAACGCCAAAATTAAAAATCTGAAGGATAACGTTTAAAACGCGTTAAATTATTTTCATTAGAATCAAAGACCATGTTTGAAAATGTTTTCGTTGGTTAAAATATTTGTGAGGAAATTAAATAATAATACAATCCCTATGAAACTCTACTCACAATTCTTAACATTGCAATGAACAGATATAAATCTAAATTGCGCTACCTATTCGATTAAAATTAAAACTTTCACTTGAGAAACACATTTTTTTTAAATGTTTCAGAATTGCTATTAATTCGGCCATTTCAGTCCTTCCAATTTCAATGTATGGTTTTAGACTTGTGGAGGAGGTGGCCGCTCCGAAAAAGACTTCTCAATCCTCTGCCATTTGCCAAATTACAAAATTGAATATATTTGACAACATTTAAAACAAATTTAATATGAAAATGTACTTGCGGATGTACCTGTTTACTCAAAGCATTAAATATAAATCATAATGAAATTAAACAGCTTAGCTTTGTGTCATTACTGCTACAATTGTTGAAATATTAACGAAATTACTGCAGAGAGCAATTGCACCGTTTAACCTCTACAATTCACTGTTGGTTATATTGCAACAATAATCACCACACGTGATCTCCAGTGCTGGAAACGTAACAAGATTGGGTCCTTAATTCCTTACGAGTTTGAAACTCAAATCATATTGAATACTAACTTAAGGTTCTCTTAAAATATTTTTCGAATACTCTGTCACATGAAATATTATTTAGAATCACCCCAATATGAATACATTTATTTAAACATTTACATAATTTAGATGTTTGAAAATAAATATCATATACATTTAAATTCATGTTCGATCATGCAATCTATGCAAATGCATTGCAGCCCAATAGTATGATTAAGTAGTGCTAACAATTTGTTTGAAATTATAAAAACAGTAATCAATCACACAATAATCACCACACGTGTTCTCCAGTGCTGGAAACGTAACAAAATTGCGTCCTTAATTCTTTACGAGTTTGAAACTCAAATCATCCTGAATACTAACTAAGTTTGTCTTCAAACAGTCCATTTGTTAAAGAGTATTTTAAACATAAAACGAGTGAGATCACTACGTTTGTACAGCACGGTGTGTTTTTAAGATTACACGATTGAAAGCAGTTGGTTATATAGCAATACAAATAAGGTGAAAATAAATTTTTTTGTAGAACAATTGATGAGGTTAGGACTAAACATTCCTCTTTTACACCTAAAAAGTAAATTATTACACCTAATCTCCCTTACACGTTGAGTAGTATTGTCTCACCCATCCTCCCTTACACGTACAGTGATATCGACCCACCCACCCTCCCCTACACGTAAAGTGGTATTGAAGCAAGGTTACGTAAAGTAGTGTAGAACATTACACTTTATTAATTATGTTATTGAATTATTATTTTCTCAGATGTATATTGTCTTAACTCTATATTTTTGGTTCAATGTATCTACATAATGTATAAGTTTGAAAATTAATGTCGAATACATTTTACAATAAATTACTGTTTGACCTCGTAACTCCAGTATATTTATTTAATTAACTGGCGTAAGGTATATAAAAGAATGTATAAAAGTGTTTTTTAAAGTATTATATTTTTTTACCCTTAAAAAATATAACTCACGCTAAAACATAAACAAAAGTACGAGTATTAATCAGTTTATATAAGTCAACAGATTAATAGAAGAGTGTTGAAAAATAATAAATATTTATTGAAAAATAAATATCTTAAAACTCAATTCACCAATACATGGTAACCTCAATATTTTTGATAATTAATTTAGTACCTTATGTATAAAATAAAATTAATCACAAGTGGGTAAAGCTTGTAGATATATTAACATTTTACCTATAAGTTTGAAAATAGTAAACTACAACTTAACAAGAGTATATACACGCCCTCAGGCAATACAAATGCATACAAAATACGGCCTTTGTCCCCAAGGAATACGCCTTGTCTTGAGACGGGAATAGATATATACAAGAAAATCCAGCTGTCAGAGATTTCTATATGTCCAGAGAGAGTTTTGGATATGTTTTTCGGTTGAAAACAAATGTTAGGCCTACATAAAAAAGCATGTATATTATAGAAATATAGACATATATTGCCAGATATTGCCAAATTTTTTAAATTAGCAAGGAAAAAGTCGTGCTTTAGTTTTCAATGATATAAACTTATTACAGAAACACTTGGAGAGAAATGTAGAACATACAAAAGATGTTTAATTTATTTAGATTTTTAATATTTGTAATTATGGTAAAACAAATCATTATGTAATTTTATTTACCTAATGGAATTATAATAAAGAGTTCTGTATCTACATATGTACTAATATTGAACAGTGTTTATTTAAATGTATGATGCCAATTTGTAACAAAGGTGATCAGAAAACAACTATTGAAAGAACTTATCGTCTAATTTGGTATTCACTTAATGTAGGAATGGTGGCTCAGTAGTCAGTCTAAGGTTGGAGTTCCAAACAGAGCTAAGGGTCGGTACTTCAATTATTGAATTAGGTTCACACATAGGCCTGCAGGCCATGTAAAATTGTGAATAAAGTTTGAATAATCAGAAAGTCTAATACGTACTGAGATAGAGGCAGGGCCAATGGTATTTTCACTTATGGGGTAAGTGAAAACATACATATAGAGAGAGAGAGAGCTGTGTACGTGTAGCGTGGATGGAAAGTACTCAGAAGTCAGACGCGTTCATCCTTGTACGAGAGTACTTAGCAAAAGTCTTCGGTACGTACAAGTAGTTGAGGACAGACCGTGAGTTGCATGTTCTTACGTCTAATGTGGATTTTTTAAATATTAAAATATTAAAAATCAGACAAACGTTATCAGATTTATTACAGGAAAGATTAAACAACATATCTAGGATCCAAAAAATCTACAAAAACCTCAGGATAGGCAGGCATAAATTCACTTTAATATTATAACTCATTCATATACGATTTTAAAGCCTTTGAAACTCTTAAGAACTTTCTTTGTCCAAGGTGATTTAGGCTACTAGGACATATGTTTTACGTGTAGGGCCTGTGTCACAGTTAACGAACTATACAGAGATAGCTCATAGTATAGGAAAACTGTAGCATGTTGTTCGTCTGGAATGATAACACAATCTGCAGGCTCGAACGCGCAACATTGCCGTAATGAATATTTGGCGCTCTGTTGATTGAACTATGGACTCGCTCGATCTGACAACCGTGCTCAGTCCACATACGTTTAAAGCGCTGCGGAGCGAACAGTCCACAAACTACAGAAAAATGTGTTACACTGTTAGCATGGAGACGAGCAAACTGTGTATATAGTTATTTTATTCTGTTCTTATATAATGTATTTTGGTCTGTATGATAAATCCAATATATGGTGGTTATTTATGTAATAAAAAGCCTTAACAGGTAAATTAAAAATATTGTTAAGGAGTAGTTTTATATGTGTAAGCCATTTTCACTTGGTAAAATTTTTTATTGTAACTATTATCATTCAAACTGTGGTAAGTAATATATCTTTAAAAATGCTGAAAAAAAAAAAAAAACTACAAAATTACAGAATAGATTGACATAAGTGTACATAATCTTAATATTCCCACTCTAAAATGTGTAATAGTTACTAATATATATACTTTCAAATCGTAAACGTTTTTCCTGTATCATTAGGGATGGTTATAAAAAATCAATATACAGTTGTCGTGCGGTCAATGGTCATGCCTGGGGGTGGATGCTGAGGGGAAAGTCAGAGGTCACACACATGGCCTCCCTTCATATTTGTTGTTTATGTACTTTTTTCAGTTACGGACTTGTTTAGAGTTGAAGAACCAATTTGAATAGCTATTTAGTATTTTATCATTGTATGATTTGTGTGATTACTTGTTTTGTTTTTCTTGTATTTTTATACATCTTCTAATATTTTTATTATTAAGTTCCTTTACTAAATAAATCAACCTTTGATATTTCAGCAGCCAAGCGAGTATTTTATTCACGCCCAAGTTAACGATCCCGGACGTGCGCACATTACCCCCAATTTTTGTAGGGTCTAGAAAAGGGGGGGGGGGTTGTGTCACCACCCATACACGTACAGTGGTATTGGAATGTGGAAAAGTAATGTCTGTGTAGAGTGGGTAGTAATGCCATCGAAAGTGGCACGTGTGTACGTCGAGTACCTTAAAGACCAGCCCACCTCGATGACGGCAGTCAACGTTTTCATCAGTAACATTGACATAGGGTTACATTTAGGGTGGGTAGGAATGCCATCAACAGTGGCACGCGTGTACGTCGAGTAGGTGCAGCCCACCAGGAATACTCTGATTGACAGCTGCATTATGGTGATTGAGCCTCGTTTGTCCCGGCAGGATACCGCCTTTGTTTGGGGGCGTACTCTCCAGCCATCTTGAGCAATTGTACAATAATGGGGTGACCAGCGCTCCTGTTCCTTCGCCGTCGAGTCATTACTCTAAACTGTACTTCCCGTGACAATTGTTACTCTTTTTACGATGAGACTTTTACAAGTCTGCAATCCATTTTGTGTAATTTACTACATAAGTATATTCCAAACCATTTGATTTATCTATGAGGAATAATAACTCATTATCAATTGTTTATTTTACAGTAAATAATAATTAAATTACCAAATAATATTGTACCAACTGTTGAATATTGCTGTCTTATTATTATAACGTTATTTGTTTCCTGGTTAAGTTGCTATAGATCAAACGCGTAGTTCTACTGTTTACTGCAATGTTTTTCAACTTGATGTGTTAAAGAATGCCAGACATTCCTCTCGTTAAGATTTATTGTGGTTATATTCTTCAGCTTTTGCACATTAAAAAAAATTCTGTTTCAATGTTTTCTAAACTGAACTTTACATTGACAACATTCCACAACAATAAATGTTTGTGATTTATTCTTATTGCACCATTATTGAACGAAGTAAGTAACCCTCATTGAGTCCACATGTTATGTCTTATATTAATACCTCTACATATATTGATAAATATTATATTGCTCTAAAAACTGTTCCCCAATCATTTTTACGTTAACTGTCGTATTCCTTATCCGCTAGGAATCTGATATCGCTGGCCATATCTTATCACTTTCCAAGAACTTACACACGCAGAGCGCAATCGGCGGTAAGGGAATCATTGGATTTACCAGTTTGTGATGACCTTTAGTAGGGATCTAACCTGTTATCGCGATAAAAAAGTATAGTGATAGTGAAGTTGCGGAAAAGGTAGTGCTAGTGAATTAATGGAATAGGTCCGAAACAATATTTGTACCTTATATTTTCATGTTACACTAACCAATGCAAATGTATGTATAATAAAATGTAAAAAAAATTATTTTGTTCGAACTCTGTTTCATTCTTCTCTGTGATATTACCTTAAACAATTTCACTGAGTCGTAATCTGATCTTTTACACCTTTTATTGTGAGTACTTTTAAGACACCTATCTGTTTGACAAAAGAACTGTTGTCTAAAATATAAAACATGCAATAAAATTCAATGCTGTAAATGTTATTTCACTGTTACTTTTTAATATCTTAAGGATTGCAAGAACAATAAAAGGTATAAAACGCCTCTTTTATTCACAAATACATTAATTGACAATTCCTTATTTAGCAAGTATAATTAATTTCCGCACTTAGTAATCACTTTTATATTATCAATGTGGGTTAAAAGTTTATTTCTTTGTGAAGTTTTCCATACCAAGCACAGTAATTCCCAGGCTACAGAACATTTCAACCACTTTTAGAGTAAAAGAAATCAGTACTATCAAATTATTGCTGAATTCGGAATCAATTCCGATAACTCCCTTTAGAACACGAACATTTTATTATGTTTGTCAAGCTATTTTATTAAATTAGGATTTACAAACTAAACACAAATTCTAGATGTGTATTATAAATGTTGCCACTTCGACTATTTCTCCTTTTACTATATTATTTATCCCTTTTCTAGATATATTTTATACTATAAGGGAATTTTCTCGGGATAACAATTGTTAAAGGATTTTGTAGTGAAATTTGAAAACACGATAAATATTTTTGCTAGTACATTTCATTAAATTTTATTTATAAAACTCTTAAGAAGCATTAAAGAGGTGATAAAATACAGGCTCAGTAGTATTGGCCCACCCAGCCAGCCATACAGACTCAGTGGTACTGGCCCACCCATTCATGCACGATATTACTGACCCACCCGCTCACTTATACAGTATCAGTAGTAATGGCCCACCCGCCCACCTACCACCCATACAGGCTCAGTAGCACTGGCCCACCCATTCATTCACTGTGTTACTGACCCACCCGCTCACTTATACAGGCTCAGTGGTACTGGCCCAACCGCCCACCCCCCACCCATACAGGCTCAGTGGTACTGGCTCACCCACCCACCCATTCATACAAGGTGTTACTGACCCACCCACTCACTTATACAGGCTCAGTGGTACTGGCCCACCCACCCACCCATTCATGCATGGTGTTACTGACCCACCCGCTCACTTATACAGGCTCAGTGGTACTGGCCCAACCGCCCACCCCCCCTTCCATACAGGCTCAGTGGTACTGGCCCACCCACACACCCATTCATGTATGGTGTTACTGACCCACCCGCTTACTTATACAGGCTCAGTGGTACTGGCCCACCCACTCACTTATACAAGCTCAGTGGTACTGGCCCACCCGCCCACCCATTCATGCATGGTGTTACTGACCCACCCGCTTACTTATACAGGCTCAGTGGTACTGACCCACCCACTCACTTATACAAGCTCAGTGGTACTGGCCCACCCACCCACCCATTCATGCATGGTGTTACTGACCCACCCGCTCACTTATACAAGCTCAGTGGTACTGGCCCACCCGCCCACCCATTCATGCACGGTGTTACTGACCCACCCACTCACTTATGCAGGCTCAGTGGTATTGGCCCAACCCTCACCCATACAGGTTCAGTGGTACTTCGTATGATAACATCAAGGACGAATCTTAAAATCACTTACATATTTAATCATATGAGATCGTGAAGGCTTATCATAGTTTACATTTGAATGTCCAATCCTCTCTTTTGTCATCACCGCTTCAATTGTGCTTGTGTTTAACTTATTTATATATATTTGATCAGTTTCAATTGAATGAATACTCTTCACGCAGAATCATTTGAAATTTGAAACACAATCGAAAGTAGCTATTCGAGTTTTTTAAACACCATCAGGCCAGCCGCATTTTCAAGCCAAACACTTTTTAAGACTGTATGAATAAATCACAGGACACTGAAGAATTACAAAAATTATATTAAAAATATTAGCATCAGATATACTACAAAATTATACCAACAAACATGACCTGACACCTCGTCCTGACACTGATACACTGTACTTGACAGACAGACAGGCTCCGAGTTTTATATCATTGATACCAACTGTATAACCCACAATTTATCGTGGAAACAAAATATTGGTTTTAGCAGTAAGAAAATTTATTAGTATCCAGTAAATGTTACAGAATATTTCTTTTGTTCTCATTATATTATCGAACAAACTTGAAATAATTGATTAAGGGATTGTCCTAGGGTATTTTTGAATTATTTAGGGATTTCTAGGGATACAATGATTAGATTTTAGGGTATTTTGTAGTAATGGCGGTGGCTTTCAAAGCATGTCTACAACAGAACGAGATGCATTTCGTAATTGGCTGGTATTCAAGAACAATTTTGAACAATGCAACAATGTAGGAGAGCCGGTGGTCGAAGCTTAAGTTAACTATAGTGCAGGTTCGAATCCTGGAATTGAAATCGATCCCTAAAAATTTGTATCAACAATGTTCATTTTTTAATACAACTACTCCTCCTTTATTTTGTCAGGATAAGTTCTCTACAAGGAGCAATAGTCTATTGGGAATAGACAGAGTAATATAAAAAAAGTATATTGTCCTCTTTTTTAAAATTTATTTGAACAAATAGTAAATCATCCTATGTCCTAATACTTTAAAAATAATAGAACATAAAGGTTGACAATAGTACTATATTGTTATATATGTAAACTGGTAACTACTATTCTCACTATTAACAACGATGAGACATTCTAGGATTTCAATTATATAAACTAATGAATGTATACAATTAACGAGCTATTATATTATTTACGATATACGACCTAATGGTTGATGTGTAATCTATCTATTGTTAGCTGACTTGTTTCTACATACAAATGTTGTACAATGGTTCAGTAAGTTATATATTGTTGTATCAGCCATAACACAGACATTCCTTTCATATTGCCTTCACTTAGAGACGATTTTAAACAGCCTACTTACATAAGCATCCAGAAAACTGTCCTCTAATCAATGAATTGAAAAATGATTTGAAAATTTACGTTGTAGAAGAAGGACACCAAGCATAATAATTATTTATTTGATTTTACAACAATTTTTGTCAGTATATTTTGTCAATTATAATAAATAATTTAGCAATAAGATGCTAAGCATGCAAATAAAAAATATTACAGCTCAACTTTTCTTCATTAAGTTCTTTACTTAAATTTACCTAATTCACACACAATTACGATTAATTAGTAAAACACCTATACAAACAATGTTTAAATAACAGGTAGAAAACGATACAACAGTTACCAAAGAACAACAAAAAAATTACTCTGAATTAATCAACAATTCTTCGACCATAACAATGCAATATAAAACTACGAACAAGTAAACAAAATTTTAAAACGTCATTATTTATCATATAGATAAATAAAAAGGAAAAAATATAAAATCAATAACAATCAAAATAAAACAATAAATTTAGAAACTATACGGTTATACTAAAATTCAATCATTTGCGATGTTGTGTATTAAACGCTTGTATTGAGTAAAGAACACGATTTGTAGAATCACAATCCTTCGTGGAGAAATGTAATGCACGTTACACATTGAGACTTCGTAATACTGAGGGATTCAAATCACAAATATTTTGAGCAGTATTAAACCGACAAATTCCAACCACAAAAGAAGATCTAATCCACTTTTATTACTAATTCATAATAGTCAGTTGTAACTTCGTAAGATCTTGGGAGCAGGGGAAAGTTCCCCTTTCAGTGTCCCCAAAGTCTCCCAGTCAAGTGGCCGAGTGGTCTAAGGGGTCAGGGCTTTGTAGCTAACTCAGATACAGAGAGATAGTGGAGGTTGTAACTTCGTAAGATCTTAGGAGCAGGTTAAAGTTCCCCTTTCAGTCTCCCAGTCAAGTGGCCGAGCGGTCTAAGGGGTCGGGGCTTTGTAGCTAACTCAGATAGAGAGATAATGTCGGTTGCAACTTCGTAAGATCTTAGGAGCAGGGTAAAGTTCCCCTTTCAGTCTCCCCAGAGTCTCCCAGTTAAGTGGCCGAGCGGACTATGGGGCCAGGGCTTTGTAGATAACTCAGATACAGAGAGATAATGTCGGTTGTAACTTCGTAAGATCTTAGGAGCAGGGTAAAGTTCCTCTTTCAATCTCCCCAGAGTCTCCCTGTCAAGTGGCCGAGCGGTATATGGGGCCAGGGCTTTGTAGATAACTCAGATACATAGAGATAATGTCGGTTGTAACCTCGTAAGATCTTAGGAGCAGGGTAAAGTTCCCCTTTCAGTCTCCCCAGAGTCTCCCAGTCAAGTGGCCGAGTGGTCTATGGGACCAGGGCTTTGTAGATAACTCAGATACAGAGAGATAGTGGAGGTCAAATCCTGGCCTTGACTGTTGGTTTTTATCAGTAATATTGAATTTGTACTGGTTCTCCCCCGAACTCTGTCTGATAATTTCCTCGTACAGATCAATAGTCTACGAGGAATGGGAAGAGTAAGAATGATGAAAAGAACTCGTCCTCTCTTTTTATATAAAAATAGTTTCCTTCTCCTTATTCTATAGAACTATTAACAGGATAGCTACCACAGAAGGAATCAGGACAACTATTGTTACTTATTATCAAATTTGTTACATTTTTGAAGAGTTTTAACAAACGATTACCAATTCTCACTCAAGTATTTTAATGACCTTAAGACTAGGCAGAAGGTAAGACATATAAGAATTTAGGGAAACTCAGACATAATAGACGGTAGGGAACCAAGTTAAAGGAGTAGGTAGGGAAAAAAGACACGGGAATAATAGGTTAATTGTTTCATGAATTGGCTAATGGAATGTCAGCTTTTGTGGTATCACTAACTAGTGAGATTGACAGTGACTCTGACTATAAAATAACAGTTGGGTTCCTACACCTGTTACAACTGGAGCAAGATTTTTGCATTTTTCGTGACAGTTAATAAATTGACAAACGATTAATTAACAAAGAACCGTTATTCTATAGGAACAATAGAGTAACGTTAAGCTCATAGTATTAACAAACACTCATTTACTTAACAAAATATGTGTAAGTAAGTAACAGGCTAACGTTGCATCTTTAGGGAGCAATAAATCTCACCATACTGAGAAATAAAAGACAATACACGTTATACGTTGATGATGGCCTGGCCTAGTAACAGTTTTGATGCAAACAGTGACACTACAGAAACACTATTATATACACTGTTTATGTCATTGCCGAATACACTGAAGGCAACTCGTCATTGCACAGACGGCTATTGTGTGAAGCCAGCGACTTATGAGACAATAGAATACAAAGCCTACAGTGAACATGTTCTGAATATATACTTTGTTACTTTTGTAGTATTGGATTTGCCAAGACTCACGTACGTTTAGGTAAGGTGCCGTCACATATCCCGTCTTCGTGGAACTGCTTGTGTCTCATCAAGTCTCGTATGTACATATGTTGGCCTCAAGAACTACAGTCGTAAAGTAAGTAATCTCTATCAAGAATCTTGTGTCCTCATAGTGGACTTGTCAAGTATACAGTGTTCCTTGATCTGTTGATTATCAGACGTGATTTTCGATGATGATTATCGAGTGTTTATAGAGTGGTTGAGGTCACATTAAGGATTATCTGTTTATTGACTGGATCAGTATCGAGTGTTTATAGAGTAAGTGGGGTCCCACCAAGAATTATATGTTTACAGAGGGGTCGAGTATCGCGTGTTTATATAGTGGGTGAGTATCGCATTTTTATATAGTGGGTAAGTATCGAGTGTTTAAAGAATAAGTGAGGTTCCATTAAGAATCATCTGTGTATTTAGTGGGTGATTATCGAGTGTTTATAGAGTAAGTGGGGTCCCACCAAGAATTATATGTTTACAGAGGGGTCGAGTATCGCGTGTTTATATAGTGGGTGAGTATCGCGTTTTCATATAGTGGGTAAGTATCGAGTGTTTAAAGAATAAGTGAGGTTCCATTAAGAATCATCTGTGTATTTAGTGGGTGATTATCGAGTGTTTATATAGTGGGTAAATATCGAGTGTTTATAGAGTAGATGAGATCCCATTAAAAATCATTTGTTTATATAGTGGGTGATTATTGAGTGTTTATAGAGTAAGTGAGGTCCATTAAAAATAATTTGTTCATACAATTGGTGAGTAAAGATTATTTATAGAGTAAGTGAGGTTCCATTAAGAATCATTTATTTATAGTATGGACGAGTATTGAGTGTTTATATAGTGGGTGAAATCCCATTAAGAATCGTTTGTTTATAGAGTAAGTGATGTCCCATTAAGAATCATTTGTTAGAGTGGGTGATTATAGAGTGTTTATATGGTGGGCGAGTATCGAGTGTTTATAAAGAAGGAGAGTCCACTTGATAGTATGTGTCCTTATTAAGGAAAATGCCCCTCCTTCATCACAGGAACACGTACAACTAATTGTTTATATAATTACACAGTTGCACTGTGATGTCACGGCAGTTGTTATTATCTGTTAGATCACAGTGATATGAGGTGGGTCTGTCCATCCGGCGCAACTTAATAATGGCCACTTAGAACGTACCTGGTCAAAATCCTTGACAGTGCCATTGGAATTGGTTCCAACCAGATTTAAAATAACTGGCTCTAGCTTACAAGAAAGTTTCATTATGTTGCTTTTAATTAAATATAACATAAAATTAAATTAAGATTTAAAAAATTACTAATTAGCGCTTATAAATGAGTCGCTGTTAGAAATGTTGAGTTTAAATTCATGAAGTATAAAGAAGTGAGTTTTACGAGAATGACAGTAAATAAATCAATGGAACAATTACGGACACTAAAGATTTTATCCGTTTAAATTTGGAAGAGATATAGAGGAGTTAAAAGTACAAACCGATAAGATTGATAAATTGAAAAATAAAAATGTGAAATACCATTGGTTTGTAATGGTATTAAAAAATAATGCTAGTAAAACTAAGAACTTCAAAAACACAAATGTGGGATTTAAAACAAATTAAAGCTTGACTGTAAATGCACTAGTTTTATGGAACAAAATATAAATTCAATCTCGTACTATAAAGGAGTATTGGGTATTAAAAAGGACTAAAGCAACTGACGGAATGATCCAATATTGCGAAAAAGGGGAAATCGTAATATTACCGGTTAAATTGCTTGAGTAGAGTTGATGAATATTCATTGAGTTAGTGAAATGAATTCAAAATTTTTAGTAGACTTTCAAGTCGTAATAAATCATATAAATTCCTAATCTATTGAAGAAATATTATATAAATTATGTTATCCATTTAAACTAGACTCGTTGACTGTACTTTTCTTCTCTTATCAAAAAAAATCCCTTCAACATCGCCAGAATTAAAATGATTTAATAAAGGGTTTTATATTTCAGGGTAAATTAGTTCATCAATTCAACAGCTTGAAACATTCTACAACAATACTTGTATGTTTCTGCTCTTATATTTTATGTGTAGCTCTTACAAAAACGTTAGAAAGACAAGTAATACCAACTACTTATTATAAATAACTACCATCTGTGGTTGTTGATACTAATTTATCTCTAAAAGGGTTATACTGATTTCATGAAGCATGTCAACAGAATGTCCAATTGGTGAATGCAAAGAAAACAGAGTTGAGCCTATCAAACTGATCACACTGAATATTGTGAGTTGATGTGGCACAATGATTGCCGGCAATGGGAAACCCAACACAAAGACCTCTGAATAAACAGCGTGGCTGCTGTTCAATTAGTTCCACTTCAATATTACGGGTTATAAGCTTGCGACGCAATTAGCGTGATATACGAACATTCGTTTGTCTTTACACTTTAACAGAGAAATATTTAATGCTTTCGTACATTTTACTGTAAGTATACTGTTATGGTAATATACACTATTTACTAATATTAAATCACTAAATTCTTAACAATGTTTTACTTTTATAATATTATTCTTTGGATTGTCATTTTATGTTCTATTTTAATTTTGACCAATCTACCATTAACGTTGTTACTCACTCTCTGAGCTTTAGCACAGTATAATATAAACACACAGTAGCTAAGCTTACTCTTGAGAAAAATGTCAACTACTCGACGATAGCGATCCTAGTGGTCGTACGGCAGAGCTTCGGCATGTCTCCGCTTACCGCACTAGGATCGCTATACCACCGCTAGGATCACTAGCATTGCTTGGTTGGCAAGTAAAACGGCTGAGATTCACTTACTGTGTGTTTATATCATACTGTGGTTATAGCTTTATTGATGTTATTAATAAACTTGTTGCTCCATTTTTCTTAAATAAATTACAATTTATTAATGTCATAAATTATTATTTTGGTAGACAATTATCTTAATGCAGAGCCATTTTTGTCATTGTACGTTTTCTTAATTCGTATAATGGTCTGTTCAAATTCTTGTGATAATTCACCTGTTATTTTATACAATCAAGAAATACTCATATTTTATATAATTATCATTGTTATAGTATATTTATTCTTATTATTAAGTTACTATTATTAGCCCTTTGTTGTAACATTGCGTAAATAAATTGTATACTATACATGCCAGTTTAGGATGAGTAGTGTAGTAGGGTGGTTGGGTGGATTCTATAATTGAGTGTTCGTCCCCAATGAGACAAGCTAAAACAGGCCCGTCATGACCTAATGAAATATATTAGGAGTTGACAATGAACTTGCATTTACAGTTTGTAATAATATGGAGTGGCATGTTCCTGAATATATAGTTTTTATTTAAATACAATGATAATATAATTAGCACATAATAAATAACTGGTAAAAACAAAAAAAGGAAAAAACAAAACATTTCATGTTATGTCTTTTTATAATTTTTCTAATATTGAATTGAAATAATACAATGTTATTTCTCCAGAATATTGGGATGTACAATTTAGCCATGCAACTACCCTTGTTAAATTACTACCTAGTACAAAGAGAAAAAATAATGAAATAAAAGTATTAATATTTTTTTCTGTCCACGCCTGGACGCAGTGAAACGATATTGTATCTAACAAAAAACGTGCTTGCAGCTCTTCTGGCATGATCATCTGTTTAACATGCCAAACATTGGTATGACGAGCCCAGCGCTGCGATGCAATTAGTTATTGGTTATACATCCTAAATACATCATTTAATTACGAAAATTATGACCTAGTTATTGTATGGTGCATAACACTCTACTAATAGTGGTGCAAAATAAGCCAAACTGCTGAGTGGCAACAACTAGAATAAAGGAAGCCTTTCTATTAATTCAAACATTTAGACTTCCACTTAAATGAAAATACAAAATAAAATATTAAACAAATGATTTACAGTTTTAAACTATTTACACATATTTCATCACAGATTTGATGAGTTTTACATTTTTAATATAATGAGTCTGCAGAACCATAAACTATCCACAAAAACGGTTTACCAACCGACCAAAAATGAGAAAACTTTTAATTAGGCATAAAATCTATTTTTTCAATCTCCCGATTTGACTTTGGAGCGCTCCTGCAGCAAATGTTGGAACTACGATGAGGTTCTCAAACGTTATGGCCAATAATGTGACGATATTAATCAGCCGTAACCATATCAACACCTTGTACGGTTATCACCTTTTAGTATTTTATAAGCACCCTTCTGATGACTTTTCCGTTTAAATATGTGGATTTGTGTGCAAATAAACATTTTCGAGCTCATGTCATTTCAGAAGATTTATATAAAAGACAATTTTACCTATCCAACACATATCAAATATCGTCTAGTGATTATTAATGTTTTCATTGACAGTTGCGAACGTATTGTCTAAATAACGTTAGTAACTATGAAAATACTATAAAAAGAATACTACCTTAATCTTACTCTTGGCCGTTTAACCCAGAGTTGTGAAGGTTTTTGAATAGTCACGAAATTCAGATTCTCTCCCAGACTGTTTCATAACAAGACTCTAAAAAAAGGATCT
Source organism: Stictocephala bisonia (assembly GCA_035578905.1). Lineage (NCBI taxonomy): Eukaryota > Metazoa > Arthropoda > Insecta > Hemiptera > Membracidae > Stictocephala > Stictocephala bisonia. The sequence goes on from JAQJVL010000021.1 coordinate 933,444, forward strand.
TCTGAGACAAAACCATTAGGGTTAGTTAATATGTATACAATGATAAGTTAAATTATTAAGAGACATCATTAAATGTCATTAAATCATTAAAATAAATGTCTCCAAAGAATTGGCACAAACTTTCCCCCATATTGAACACTAAAAAATTCAAAACTTTGAAAATTACCAATTTTATTCACAAAAATGTTTTTTTGCCATAACTAAAAAACTAGTCAAGTTATAGACATAAGGTTTGTACTACATTATATAAAATTATTATTCACGTCTTTTATGAAAATGTAATCAAAAACGTTAGAGCCCTTTTTGAGAAAATTCCATTTTTGTATGTTTATTGCCCACATAAATAAAAATTCAAAAAAGGAAACAAAGTCTTAAGATATTGGCTAAATACACCTACATACCGAATTTCATAACAGTTTATCCATCCGTTTGGTCTCTATCGAACTGCACATACACAAAGATACTTATACGGACAGACATAAAATTTTTTTTTCTCGAAAAAACTATTTTTTCAGGTCTAGGGGACTCTAAATGGATTTTTAGACCAACTTGTAAAAAAGATTTTTTTTGGACGATCACAATACTTTCTATATGCTAACGCATATAGGAGAAAGTAATAAAGTAAACTAAACAAAAACTAATGCTGGTAAATATTCTGAAATGATGACCAACCCATTGTTAATTATAACAATATAATTAAGTATCATAATTTCTCATGACACCTGACAAAGCACTCCCTCCCTACTACGTAGACGCTGCAATTGTCCTGAGGGATTGTACTAATTGATTACTTACAGTGGATTGGACTTCATTACAACCCAACATATTGTACGTGGGCATGTTACATTTCTCATGACCCCTGACAAAGCACTCCTTCCCCACTACGTAGACGCTGCAATTGTCCTGAGGGATTGTGCTAATTGATTATTTACAGTGGATTGGACTTCATTACAACCCAACATATTGTACGTGGACATGTTACATTTCTCATGACCCCTGACAAAGCACTCCTTCCCCACTACGTAGACGCTGCAATTGTCCTGAGGGATTGTGCTAATTGATTACTTACAGTGGATTGGACTTCATTACAACCCAACATATTGTACGTGGACATGTTACATTTCTCATGACCCCTGACAAAGCACTCCTTCCCTACTACGTAGACGCTGCAACTGTCCTGAGGGATTGTTTTAATTGATTACTTACAGTCAATTGGACTTCATTACAACCCAACATATTGTACGTGGACATGTTACATTTCTCATGACCCCTGACAAAGCACTCCTTCCCTACTACGTAGACGCTGCAACTGTCCTGAGGGATTGTTTTAATTGATTACTTACAGTCAATTGGACTTCATTACAACCCAACATATTGTACGTGGACATGTTACATTTCTCATGACCCCTGACAAAGCACTCCTTCCCCACTACGTAGACGCTGCAATTGTCCTGAGGGATTGTGCTAATTGATTATTTACAGTGGATTGGACTTCATTACAACCCAACATATTGTACGTGGACATGTTACATTTCTCATGACCCCTGACAAAGCACTCCTTCCCCACTACGTAGACGCTGCAATTGTCCTGAGGGATTGTGCTAATTGATTTCTTACAGTGGATTGGACTTCATTACAACCCAACATATTGTACGTGGACATGTTACACTGCTCATGACACCTGACAAAGCAAGAACCGTCTCAAGAAATGTTTGGCCAAACTGGCATTTTAAAGCGTAGACGAGTTTTTTGCATATAATTGGGAAGCCACTGAATTTTAAAATTGACACTGGAGGACATTGTGGAGGTATAATTGGCGAATGAATGGGAATTTGGGTGCGTGAAAAAAATGTATGTTTGAAAGTGTTATTGTGATTGAATGGATGGCAAATTTTATTTAATTCATTAATGACTATTGCGATACAATTTTGTCAATTTTTAACAAGATGCAATAAAAAATATATTATATTATTATAGCACTCCTTCCCCACTACGTAGACGCTGCAATTGTCCTGAGGGATTGTGCTAATTGCTTACTTACAGTGAATTCGGCTTCATTACAACCCAACAAATTGTACGTGGACATATTAAATTTCTCATAATATTGAAAATGAATGCATTATTCGTAAATAAACTCAAAATATTGACAGTTTTTAGCTATTCAAACTAAACCATGTCTATTTATTTACAAAATAATTTTAATAACAATTTTTTCTAGATATATCTTAGTTGCCACAATAATGAGGTTAACATTTTTATAAATAATACATACATAAAGAAACAGGCTCTTTCTCATAACTTTTGTTTTAATTTGAGTGTTTTTGTATTTTTTATACTTTTGATATTATTTGAAATGTTGCATATTTTGATTCCATTCTATTTAAATCCTCTTTGTATAGACGAAAGATTACAAGATAAAATTTCATTTATGCGGTGGTTTCTTGTATGGTAAATATTGTATTGTATTGCATATTTTTTACTTACATTTATATTTATTTATATTAGTATATGTTGTACGTTCAATTTTATGGCCAGAACGGTATGTAATGATTTTAAAAATAATTTCAAAATGCTTTGGATTTCGGGAAAGAGCAAAATTCCCGCACATGTTCTAATTGCTCTTTTTTAGATTAGAGTATCTGTTTTGCTTAATCAATATTTCCCTAAAACAAAACTCCATTTATTCAATGCTTATTTACAGTATATATGAGTAATATATCAATTCTGTTTCATCCATATCATTTTTATGTTTTATTTAGCCGAAAAATGCACATTTTTGTTATATTTCATAGCTAACTTCAAATTTTGTTCCAATCAAATCACAAGCTACTAAATACTGGTAAACAAAGAAAGAGACACACTGTAACAATATGAACCTTATTTTCTGAATATACCCAAGATATACCCTATAACCCACCCACGCACGTACGTGGTGATGACCCTACCACGCTCCCATACACGTACAGTATTGATGACCCTTCCACCAATACACGCCCAACCTTCTGTTCTCACCATCACCAAAATAAAAATCGTATTAAATAAAAAATAACAATCAAATAAAAAATAACAATAGTATAAAAATTTCCCCCTAAGAAATAAAATATGCCTAACAGTTAATAAAAATATAAATACTGATTCATGGAAACTAAGTTCCTAAAAATAAAATTTTCTCATTGTTTAAAATTTATGTAATGGAATTGGACTAGATAAATGTAACGTAATAAAAAGTAGTTCAACGTATGGTAATAAAAATAATTTTATTGAATATAAATATAAATTGTATATTGTATCATTATTAATAGAGAAAATTATGCTAGTAACTTCTATAATGGCTCTCAAAACTTGTATTATCTTTTAAAAAGTTGTAGTTTTCAAATATTACAAATATATATAGAACTAGAGAATTGAGATTCTCGTTTACGTTAGTGATAGATTGCAACGATAATAATTAGTATTTAAAAAAAAATCTGTAAATACTTAAGACAGAGCCCAAAGAGGTCAAATTTAACAAAGGATCCAGTGGGGTGCTCTCATAGCGTCACTTACTAAATAATCTTTTTTTATTAATTCATTTCAAAATAGTTATATTGTGCCGTAGCAGAGAGTCGGGTAGTCTCTGGGATAGCCCGAATTACTCTTAGTTGGTATTCGTTTGTGTCTGTGTTTTTTTTCGTTGTTCCGTGTTTCCAGTTTAAGTTCGACTTGTAGTCAGCTATCACGACTGCTTTCATATCTCGTTAAATTTCTTTTGGTCTCCAGATACAAAGTTCGGGAGGGGAGATATATCATAAACTGCATTACTTTTCACTTTGATGTCGCCTGGGGACGCAGTGTAGGGCCTACGGGCTTGGGACGACCACTAGAACTTCCTTGCGGCCCAGAGGGAGCAGCCAACTATACCCCCCTTCATCACTGCGCTTTTTACTGTTTCCCTATGCAAATGTTTTCAGTACGCAGGTGACGATCCATCTTCTCTCCTGAAGCTGAAGACCAAAGGACCAAACATAGCCAGACATGAAAGCAGTCTTGATAGCTGGTGACAAGTCGAACTTGGAAACACGGAACAACGAAATGAAACACAGAGACAACGAAAACCAACAAAGAGCAATTTGGACTATCCCAGAGACTATCCGACTCTGTGCTACGGCACAATATGTCATTGATAACTCAACTTGCCAAAATAAACTTTATTTTATTTTAGAGAAATCTACAATCTCTTTTCTGAACTCGTTAAAAGGATTCAGTTAATTTTTAAAATAAGATATTAACGATGTACTTAATGTAGCCTCCCTATCCTAGCCCTATCCTTAAAACATGATTTTGGTAAACTAAAAGGTTAATTATTATTTAATTTGTACAATGTCAAACATCCAGGGAGATTGAATGATTAAAATTGATGCAATATTCCATAATACCAAATTTTTAGGATACAAAACGTTAAGTTTTTCGTTTTAGGGTTTCGTCGAAAGCCTTGACGTATTTACATTATATAAAACGTTAACATTAATTAACGATCAAACATTCATATCAGGTGTAAGGACTTCAATGAATGCACACTATTGTACATTGATACAACTACTGGAGAGCGGTATAATACAACCTTCTGTGTAGATGTTATGCCAGACCATTCCATTGTTCCCAACTTTGAAGTTCTCCCCAAGTTGTACTCTCGGCCAACTTGTAGCTAAGCGCCGAACAGGCCAAGCTCCATTGTTCGTGACTTATTTAAGCAAATCTCACCGAGTTCTCATACAACTGCACGGAGATCAGGCCGTAATAAAAATACATTAAATTACAGTGCCTAGTGATAAATTAAAAAGAGAAATGTTTCGTTGTCAAAATGAAAATGGTTTTAAACATTATCAGTATTCCAAACATTTAAACTTAATCCCGGGAGGTCCTGTTCAATTTAGTCTCGGATGGTCATTTAGGTTAAGACCCGGGAGTTCCAGTTAAATTTAATCCCTGGAGGTCCAATTAAATGTAGTCCCGGAAGGTCTAGTTAAATTTAATGCCAGGAGGTTCAGTTAAATTTAGTCCCGGGAGGTCAAGTAAAATTTAGCTCCGGGAGGTTCAGTTAAATTTAGTCCCCGGAGGTCCAGTTAAATTTAGTCCCAGGAGGTCCAGATAGATTTAGTCCCCGGAGGTCCAGTTAAATTTAGTCCTCGGAGGTCCAGTTAAATTTAGTCCCAGGAGGTCCAGTAAAATTTAGCTCCGGGAGGTCCAGTTAAATTTAATGCCTGGAGGTCCAGTTAAATAAAGTCCCGGGAGGTCTAGTTAAATTTAGTGCCGAGAGGTTCAGTTAAATTTAGTCCTAGGAGGTCCAGTAAAATTTAGATCTGGGAGGTCCAGTTAAATTTAATCCCCGGAGGTCCAGTTAAATTTAGTGCCGGGAGGTCCAGTAAAATTTAGCCCCGGGAGGTCCAGTTAAATTTATTCCCTGAAGATCCAGTTAAATTTAGTCCCGGTAGGTCCAGTTAAATTTATCTGGATGTATTGGGACCGGAGTGCCATGAAAAAAGCTAAAAATAAAATAAAAAGTGATACTGATTTAAAAAGAATAAAGTAGATTTATTTGTTAATATCGTCTAAATTGTAAAACTTTAATGTAGTATTCAGTAAAAATATATTATAATTACAGCAACATTATTTTGTGCAAGTAGTCATATGCTTAATAAACTGGCTAATATTTTAAAAGCAATTAGATCACCTCTATCTCAATCAGGAACTTTAAAATCTAACATGGTGAGTGCATTTACATTTTTAGTCCCATATTGCCCTAAACATTGTTATTTATTTTCTATACTAGTAATATATTATATTAATTTACTAAACTGTACAAGTTCTTGGATTATTTTTTTAATTCAGTAAAATTACTTAGCTTATTGAAATATCTTTACATAACATTTTCTCCTAAAGGAGGCCATTTTCCAAACTGCCCAGTCACCACCACTGGGAAGTCCACAGGTCCAGGCAGTCCTTTAGTAGCCATGCAATCTTACTGTCAACGGGATAAAACATACCGTTGTATTTACAACTGTACGGTTAGTGTTTATCATTATAATGAGTTGTATAATTGATTTTTATAATCAAGGGTTATAATGAACAATGTTTGATTACTAAAGTCCCAGTATGGTGAACCAAAAGTTGATTTTATGAACATTTTAATTGTTCCGAATGGTGTTTAGAGTTTCACATATTTAAATAAATATAAAAAACTAAAGTAAAAAAATATAAAATATTAATTTTTTTTCAAAAGGCTACTTAAGGTCAACTAGCACAGGTCTTAACCTATCAAATGACATTTCAAGTGTTGTGATATAATCAATATTACGAACCGAATCGTTGAAATAGAAAACTTTGTTTTTGGATTTTGTCTCGAATAGAAACGGCCTCCTTAATGTATATGTTTTGCCTGTAAATTTCCCTTGATAGTATTTTGATAGAAAATCCTTTATGAGTTATTGCAACTCATCCATGTGGATATTTTCCCACTCTAGATAAGTAGGTCACCATGCAACGTACGATCCACCAATTGGGTTTCTGTAAACTTAAAACTCCTCGGAAACTCCATAGTAACGTTAAAACTTTATTACCATTTACCGTTCGAAAGGATTACCCATTCTACACCTCTATATGGGTAATTCAGTAAAACAGTTAGGATAATCTCTTGAGACCATTTCAATTGATGATAATCTCAACAACAAAAAACTATGGTCTTTTGAAACGATCTATTCAGTTCCCAAACTTACTTAAGAAAGAACACTTCGCTGAACTAACATTATAGGAAGATACAGGGGTCTTTTTTACAAAAGAGTCACCATTTCAAAAAAAATTTTTTATCTATATAAATCAGACACTTCCACACTAAAATTTATATTCATAATATAACAGGCATTGAAAAACATAACCCTACACCCTAAATAACTTTAGTGCCAGTTGTCGGGGACTGCGCCCTGCTTCATGATGGTATCCTAACGAAGTTAATATAACCAAACTTAATTCAACGTAACATAACCTAACCTAACTTAATCTGACATATTCCATCATATCTTAATTTAACCTAAAATCGTTTATATTGTTTTCATAACTAAAACAAATATTGCATAACAATAGTTTTAGAGTAGTGGCATCCTTTATATAAAAATTCTATAACCAAACTCTACATTTACATTTTATGTTTCATAAAAGTGTTTATTGTTGTTATTATTAATAGCTGTGAAAAAAATACCAATCAATCTGATAACGCAAAGTTCACTATCTGGTCGTGTTTCTTCTTTCCCAGACATCCTTTAATTTTTCTGTCATCATGGCTCTTCAATCGTCTGTCTATTTGGCTCCTGTTTTCTTTTTTTTGGTTTCTCTTTGACTCCACTTCCCATTTGTATATTTTAGATCTATAAATGGATCTAGTGGTAATTTAATTTACTTTTATTTCAGCTTTTTCTAGGTATTTTCGAATTCCTGAAGTCCACGTATTTGTTCTAATTTTTTCTGTGGCTTTTAGTAAGATTTTCGTCTGTCTGTTTACTGGCAGGCGTTTGATGTGACGATAAAAATGTAAAAGTGTTTATATTTATTCAAAGCAGAAACGCGTTAAAGTAAAGCATTGTTTACAACAAATAACTAAGTTACTTAAGAGTTTATATGTTTATAACAAATAGATTCTTAAGTTCAGACTCGACAAAAAAACAGTCCTTTAAGATCGTCTTACCGCTATAAACCAAAGCTGCGGTAAAATTATCCAAGTTAATTCGTTAATTACGGAAGTGTATGTAGTTAATATTATGGTTTCCACCGTACCGCTATTGTAATTCACAATTAGTTCCGCGCTGGTCGTAAACGGTCCGTGCAGTCTCACTTGTCAACGTTACGATGTCGTAAACGAGAGACATGTTTGCCGACAGCCTTCAACGTTTATTATATAAACTTTATTATAAAAAAAGATGAAGTGTAAAGAATAAACTATTAATGAATGTATCCTTGAATAAGTTAAATATAATTTAGTTCAATTATACATTTATATTAATAAAATAAGGGTTGTATATGAGGATTGCTCATAACAGTGTAAATTTCGCATATCTTCAAGTGTCGCAAGCTAGAGAATAAGGAACGAGTATTATCTCAATTTCTGCCTTTACCGCTGTCAGCCTCAAGTGTTTCTGTTGCTTTTATTTTACAGGAAAACTTAATTCTATTCAGGACTAAACGTTTTTCTTTATACATGTGTGAGAAAGAAATTTGGATATAAAGATTACATTCCTGAAATTCATCTCAGGATTCCACACCATGTGCTGGAATATTACTAAATAATTCTTAAGAACAAAATTTTTTTAACTACGTAATTTATTTAATTATTTTATAACTCTAAATTCCAGCCATAACAGAACATTAATAAATTTTGATATTGACCGTTCCAATTCAAACATAATGAAATAAAATAAAACCACCAAACCACAAAATCAACTTAACTAAGTTTATTTAAATAATGTAAGGAAGCTTGTGCATACGATTCGTAATTAAGATTCAAGACTAATTTATTGGCACAATATGAACTATTATAATTTTCTATGTAAGTCATAATACAAAAATTACATAGTTGTTCAAGAACATAAAATAATGAACAAACAATTCAATTAATACAAATAATTAAATTAATACTAAGATAATTTTTGACTACGGCCGCACACGCTTCATGGCTGATGCTATTGCAGAAGATGTATCAAAGTTTGGTCTGAATCCAAACTGGCTATCGGATATTATGTAGTTGAGTTTAAAAAAAGAATTAATAAAAAAAATATTAATATAGCGTGAAACATACTTAGCAATCCTAATAAAAATATAAAACAGTTATTTACCAAAAATAATGATAGATAGTAAACAAATTTAGTTAATAAACAAAACAAAAAATATGTATACAATTCTATAATAATAATTTTTTATTGCATTAGTTCCCAAAACATTATCGCAATATTTAACTAAACAGAGGTCTGAAATGTGCCTCCTATTGTATTAAAATTAACACTTCGAAACATACATATGAACTTGAATTGGTATTAATTTGAAACTTCCACTTCTTATAATGCACCCGGTATACATTTTTCAAATTCAAAGGTTTAGTGCTAAAACTCGTCTAACTAAAAATTTATAGTTTATACAAACATTTTCGTTAGTCCATTTTAAAAATAGTTTGGTTTTATGGGATTATCAATCATATCAATTTTGTTTTTCTAAACGAACATCTTTCTGCATTCACAGACTTGCGTTACGAGTTGGTCAGTCCCGACCGCTGAAAGGTTTAAGGGACATCTCTGCCTCTTGTAAGAGCAGTCGTAAACATAATACAGTATGTTGCTGTCTCAAAGACGTAGAGGCAAAACAGGGTAAGATACAAATATTTAATGTGGGCTTGCACGACACTTGCAAAACATTCGATAAGCATCCCACAATTTGTTTACTCTGAAAAAGGGATTTTGTCGGGCTTGCGCCAGAGCATCTTCCCCCACAATGTTATTCAATTGGAGATACGAGGGTAAGCAATCATCAGTGAGTGACACTAACATTTTGGCTGAATTTTTAACAAAAAAATGCCTTATGATTGTTTTTTCATAGGCTTTCAATATGAAAACAAAAAGCCAACACTCGACTGAGTTGGATTCAAAAAAGTTTAGTTGAGTTTAACTCTGTAATTCTGCTTATCCTCTAAATTTCTATTCACTTCCGTATTCAATCATGTTACTTCCTTACACAAATAACAGAGTGGAATATTCTGCCTCTGTTTGTTATTTTCTGTTCACAGCTCAACAAGTTAGTGGTCGTACTTACATCACCTGTTGCTTCGATCGTCATAGAAATCCACGAATACATGTCTTGTGATCGTTGGCTTACGCCGGTCTATGTAATTCCCACACTAACCACTCATCCCAAGCTCAGTTTTTAAAATTTTCATTTATGAAAAATATAAATTTATTGCATTGAGACAGTTTAACATTGTATTTAAAACATCAAATGTAGTATATTATTCAATACAGCATTCATACATACAAATATATATGCATTCAGTCAATTACAACTTTGTTACGTTTGAATAAGTGTCAGTTCTAGTTTTAAAATGTTGTCTTCCTTATTCTCAGCGATGCGACAAGGACTTGTCAACAAAGTAAAATGCTTTTGGTACCAAAATGCGTTCTGGTTGAGCTTTAAATTGGGTTGGAATGACGGACTCTTTGGTGCTCTCAGGAAGCTGGTTGCCTAATCTGACTTTATCTTGAGATGCAAGTTATTGAAACACATTACTATGCAACTGTGTTCGATAGTTGTCCCTGCTTATAGTGCAGAATGAACGTAAATTACCACCATGAGTAAGTTCACAAATGAATCAGCAGTGCAAAATTACTTCAAGGATATAGAGACTGGGTGAAATCGGTGAAACAAGTACCCTAAAAACTTCGCAATCTCTATGATCAAATGTTTACAACATTCTTACATTTTTCTGAAATTTGAAGGTTCTTCCGAATTTGTATTTGACACACCCCTACCATAACCTTAATTGTATGTCAATGTTGGCTGAGTAGCTAATCTATTAAGTGAGCTCCGTTTATTATATTGTGTTGAAACAGGCACTAAAAATTACAGGCCACTCATATTCACTATATATCAATAGAATGTTAGTTCCCATCAAAATATTATGTAAAAGAATATAACATGTAACAACTCCTCCCTACTTATTTATTCTTTTAGTTTAACTTTTTGTAGTATACTAGTAATATTATAACAAACATTATTTTGATGGGTTCATGAATTTACCATTATTTTTATTGAGCTATTTACGTGTGGGATCCATAGTCAATTTGCTCACGTGGTTTATCAATTACTAGTGATGCAAACTCAAATCGTAATACATAATAAAAATAGTAGTTATTTTGTGCTGATATCATTGTCATTACGACCGGGACAAGTTCGGCCAACCAGTAAAAAGGTTACAGCCTGTAACTTAGTTTATGTGCGGCGCCGAACTCATTGTGTATGAGAATGGTAAAATGTACCTACCACATTCCTTCAGTGGATTCAAGCTCTAGAGAATTAAATTACTTTGATAATTAGTGAGGAAAAATACATGCCTATATTACACAGAAATTAACCAACTATCGGTATTCCCGAATCAACGAAAATCGTTTAAATTAGTTGACAAATCTAAATTATTAAATAACTGACAATTAATGTGGTGAGAGAAAATGTTATCCCTGGTTTGCATCAAATTTATAGATATAGTTAAAACTGTATCAATTCGTAAAGTGAAAAGTAACCCTTCATAATAAATTACCAATTGAGTATGGAACCCTTCAAGGTTCCACTCTGGGTCCAATTTTGTTTTTGCTTTCCACAAACAAAATCGAAAGATAACATTAAGTGGAAAGTTGGTTTTATTTGAAGAAAAAGCATTAATGTTCCTTCCTGGTAGGGATTGGAACTGTCCATAGTTATGCTTTGGAAGAATTTAAGCTATGTAAAGAAAAAATGAATGGTTTTACCAAAATATGTTAAGTTTAAATATTTAAAAAGCGAAAGATTTTCCAACTTTATGTAGTGTGTACCTAGATATTCAGATTACTATCTTAAAGATCTTAAAATTGATACGTGTGGGGGTTTCCATAATGAGAATAGTTCATGTAATAATATCGAGACAGTTGGTTGTTATAAATACGTAGTTTTTGGTTTCAGAATGAAACAGGATGAGCTTTTAATATAGCTGAAAAATAAAAGTTTTAGGAGTATAGTGTTGCTTTTGGATAGCTAAGAGATAGAAAGAATACAAAATTAAAAAAAAAAAAAAACAGTATATCAGTTAAATAAGTTAATAAATACAATCAACCTAGTTATGTTAATAGTATGATATATAATAATTTAATGAAACATTTTAATAATTTGACAGTGTTTGAGTTCAAGCTAACGTACTTTTAAGAAGAGGATTATAGACTTTATTTTGTAGCTCAGTTTGAACGAGGTCAAACCTCGTATCATAATTTGTTATCAGCAGACTTGACCCTTGTCCTTTCAGCATTCACCATTATTCTAAATTTCTTATTTTGCAACTGTCTTTCTGTTACTGTAATTACTCTTGTTCCTACAAAGTATTTATTTTTAATTCTTTAATATGTAACAACAATCCAATGTATCCTAATTATATTCACGAGAATCTATTATCTTTTCAACGCAAATATTGTATTATGTTCTAACCAATTGTTACTACAGTTCAATAAATCGTCCTACTACAAATTCTCCTTTGTTGGCTTCTTTATTTACTTAAATTTTACTTAGGTAATCATCATAAAAACAATACATTCTATATATTGAATGCTATCTAGCACTTTAAACACTCAGAACATTACATAAAATAATTTACTTTAACTAAAATAAATATTATTTTATTTACTTTACATTTTTTTTTTAAAGATCAAACTGTGAAAAGTAAGGAAAACTGTGTAAATATGCAAAAGAACCTGTTAAAAAATGTAAGTGAAAGATAGCCACAATGACGTGGGGAGGAAAGTGAATAGGTGAAATGAGGGTGTTACAATTATGATAGAATATGGTTTGATATTAGTCAGATAAATTTAGTGGATTGGAAAAAAGGAAAAAAACACTAACCGGCCAGAAGTAAATACAGGAATGAAGAATAAAGTTGAGGATCTATACTCAAGAGGAGACATTCAATGGAGTGGAGGACAATTCAGGAACAATAATTGACAATCAACCTGACGTATTGTGAGAATAGACAGACATAGTGAATGAATAAAATAGTAAAAGAACATTATTAAAAAGCCTACTCACCCTATTGATACACGTACAGTGGTATTGACACACCCATACACGTACAGTAGTAATACCCACACTCCCACCCATACACTCACAGTGTTATTGACCCACCGCCCACCCATACACGTACAATGGTATTGACCCACCCGCCCACCCATACACGTACAGTAGTAATACCCATCTGCCCAACCACACATGTACAGTGGTATTGACCCACCCACCCACCCATACACGTACAGTAGTAATACCCACTCGCCCACCCATACACGTACAGTGGTATTGACCCACCCATACACGTACTGTGGTACTGACCCACACGCCCACCCATACATGTACTGTGGTATTGACCCACCCGCCCACCCATACACGTACACTGGTATTGACCCACCCTTACACGTACAGTAGTAATCTCGGCCACCCATACACGTACAGTGGTATTGACCCACCCATACACGTACTGTGGTTCTGACCCACCCGCCCGCCCATACATATACTGTGGCATTGACCCACCCTCCCACCCATAGAAATACAGTGGCATTGACTATTCACTAAAATTCAAATAGAATTTCTGAGTAATGAAAATAATTTATGTATAAATGCGCGTGTATATTCCATACGTTTTTTAGTAAATTCATCAGTTATGAAGGTCTATGTAGATAAACGTGAAAGGTCAAACAGTAAGTTATAGCATGTTGTTTATTGTTATAGCAACATTATCTGACTGACCCAAGAGCCAGGGTGTATCAATATGTTAAAAATCTGTAAGGTAAGGTATAACATCAATAACAATGTTGTTAATATAATAGTGATTTGAGTTTGTTTAATTCATTAGTAAGACAACGATCGTAGATATATGAGCGAATATGAGGGGCGAATGGATGTGATGAGTGTATTAGAGAGTAGTCATTTTTACGGACCTTTTCCGTTAATTCACTACTACTAATTTTTAGGTTATGTTAAGTTTGGTTATGTTATGTTTGTTAAGGTTATGTTAGTTTTGGTTATGTTATGTTAGGTTTGGTTAGGATATTGTGATATCCGGAGTGGCCTTCTGCCTGGGAACCGGTGATGCGGAAGTAATGGATGGGTCGCTGACCATCTGCCCTGCTTGTTTACAACCTTTGGGGCACAATGGTTTACGCATGAACGCCTTTACCTCATCAATGGACTTCTAGATTCTTCTCGATTGACGAGCCAGCTCTGTCACGGAACTTCGGGGGCAGGGGAATTCAAGAAGCTTCTAGATGGAGACCTGCAGGTGATATATACGGCTCGGATACCAGCGCGAGTCAGTCAGTCAGTCAGTCAGTCAGTCAGTCAGTCAGTCAGTCAGTCAGTCAGTCAGTCTAGAGCCTACAGCCCGGGTGTTTGCAGCGACAGTGAGCGAGTTCTACAGTGCGAGTGAAGTGTCCGAGTATAGTGAAGTGGTCTACGGAGAAGTTACCGGTGAGTGGTTCGTTGTGGGGATCAACGAAGGAGCAGTGCGGTACTTGTGGACGACTTCTGAAGGGACACTGAAGAAACTGTGAGTGAACTGTTAGCGTTGGACTGTAGGTAGTAGGGAATCTAGTAAAGTCACTTCGTAGTCAGTAATTGTAAATAATAGTAGGGAATCTAGTAGAGTCACTTTATAGTTAGTAATTGTAAATAATAGCAGAGAATCTAGGAAAGCCACTTTATAGAGCTAGGAATTGTAATTAAAAGAAGGGAATTTAGTAAAGTCACTTTGCAATTAGTAGTTGTAATTATTGATGCCATCTAAGATTGTAAATATAAATTGTTTAACTGTAAAAGTAGGCCTAATAGTAAATTGTACTTTTCACAATAGTTTTAAAGTTAAGGAAATAATCCATTTAATTGTAATAAGTTAATTTTATAGATTTATTAATTTAGTAATTGTTTAGTATATCGTGTTGCTTATTTGTAAAACCCACATAGCGATTAATTATTTATAATTTAGGACAAATTAAAAAAACGTCACAATATGCTAGGTTTGATTATGTTATGTTAGGTTTGGTTAGGTTATGTTAGGTTTGTTTAGGTTACGTTAGGTTTAGTTATGCCATGTTACTTTTGGTTTGGTTACGTTAGGTTTATCTAAGTTATGATTACGTTAGTGAATTAACGGAAAAGATCCATGTTTACTAATTTAGGTTGACCCTCAGAAAGACCTATTTATAAAGAACCCAACAGTCAGGACAACTAAGTGTCTTAGTGCTTTACGTGGGATCAGAACCACGTAGTATTGGTGTGATTTTCGGCTAACTGACATGTGCGATACTCAAGTTTTAGGTATGAGCCTGTGCTGCTGCCTAAAGGTGAATATTGTCAGATATGTGTTTGGATGACTGTTTGGCTTACTGTTAGATCAGGCACTTCAGCGTATGCTAGAGAGAGACAGTGAGAGGGATGACTAGAAAAAGCGAGGGATACCATTGGCGCTACATGTGAAAACAGAACAAGAACTAATTTCGGACCTTTTCCGTTAATTCATTATCACTACTTTGGTTAGTTAATGTTAGGTTTGTTTAGGTTATGTTATCTTAGATTTGGTTAGGTTATGTTTGGTTTAGTTATGTTAAGTTTGTTTGGGCTATGTTAGGTTTATTTATGTTATGTTAAGTTTGGTTAACCTTAGTTATTGTTATGGTAGTGAGCTAACGCGCAAAAGATTTCTAATTTCCGGAAAACCGGCTTTACTGGACCCACGTAGGTGGACAGTCTTTTTTTTCTGTAATCAATGGTGTCAGTAATACAAAAATGAGGCGCGGTCGAAAGTCGATTTCTGAACTGCTTCAGTAGATAATTCAGTGGCCGGAGTTTCCTTATGACTCTCTTGCTTCTGCGCAGTGTGTTTGGAAATATAGTTCCTCTCTGGCATACGTTTTTCGAATGTTTGGATTTTTTGTATTATTCTTCTTTTGAATGGACGTTTTCAATATTTCTTTTAGTAGACTATATACTTAAGGGATGTATAAATCAGTGTGGACTGTAAAAAGCTGTGTGATCTGACTGTAAATAGTATTATGTACAGATTTCAAAATTTCCGTCCAATAGAATACTTAAATTTTTTTTAGTTTTAGCTAGGTCCAAGTTTGTTTTGGATGAAAATATGAATTTTTATTCATTCTCGTCACTCATGATCAGTGAAGCTTTCCCCCTTTATTTTTTCGTTCATCTGTCCAAGAACTGCAAATTCCTCAAGAGAAGAAGTAAGTTAGTGGACGACTGTAGTCAATATATTACATAGGAAATGCTACCAAATAAATAAATGTTCGCATAACAGTAAAACTTCTAGGCTCAGTAAATTTCTAGTATTACATTTAACCAATAATTGATTGCTATCAAATATATGAGATAGGGTAATTATTAATTCATAAAATAAATTTGGATGTTATAGCACACGGTATTACTAAACGAATGTTATAAATTATCTTACTATAATTTCTTTAGAAGATAAATATTACTGTACAGTATATTCTTTACTGTAACAATCTTGATACACATTCGATTAATTTAAACCATTTTGTATAATATAAGGATATCTGATAGGTTAAGTTCCGTAAAAAAATAATAATAATTAAAATAAAATAAACCTTATAACTAGTTGTTAAAACTTATTTCCAGCAAATAATAATAATAATCATAATGAAAAAAAAATCGGGAGTAAAATAGTGATACAAAACATTCGACCTACAAGTGATTTGGTTCATTGAAAATTATTTAAGCTACTTAACACTCAATAAAATATACTAATTTTAGTTACTACCTAAGCCCTACATATAGAAGCCGTGTGGAACTGTGTGTTACAACTATTATCTATGTATCACTCAGAATGGCTCACAAAAATGTCTACTGAAGTTTAAAATACACTAATTATATTTATTATTGAACTTAATATAAGGCTTTACTCACTAGAATCAAGCAAGGAGTATGGGCGAACAAATACCTGAAATCAAAAGAAGTATATTAGTCTACAGACATATACTGTGTTTTAATACGTTTTTACAGTGCTAGTTGGAGACCATCATTATGTCTATGTTTTTATGATAGACTAAATAAAAAAATATCAGAAGAGCAATGTGGTTTTAGGAAGGGATTAGAATCAAGGGATGCCATTGGACTATTGAGAGGCATTGGACAAAGGTACTTTGAAAAGAATAAAAAAGTAATTGAAGTGTTTATAGATCTGGAAAAAGTGTTCGATAGAGGGAATGGTTATTGATGATGGACATTTTAAATAAATAATGTGTGGAATGGAAAGTGTAAATATAATAAAGGGGTTATATTTTTAATCCAAAAACAAATGTGAAAATTAAAGATGAAACCTCTGTAGAAATAAGAGTAGCAAGAGGGGTTAAACAGGGAAGCTGTCTGTCACCGACACTTTTTAATATATATTTGAAAGAGATAATAGAATAGAGTTTTGCTGGAAATTGGGGGATTAGTGAGACGGAAAAACATTAGAGTTCGCAGATTATATGGTGGTGCTTTCAGAGAATGAAGCTAAGTTAATTAAAATTATGAAGGAGCTAAACAAACAATATGAAAAATATGGTATGAGGATGAACATGAAAAAGACAAGTGTATGACCCTGAGTGGAAGGGAAGAGATAACACAACTTAAACTGAAAGGAGAATTTATAGAAAATGATGAAAATTTCAAATACATGGGAAATTGGTTTACAGAAGACAGGAGGTGTAATAAAGAGATAAAAACAAGAATAGCATTAGCAAAAGTAGGATTTGGATGAAGAGAAGACTGTTGTATGGTCCATTAGAGAAATAACTAAGAAAGAGGCTAGTTAAATGCTATACATGGAGAATGTTGTTGTATGGTGCAGAAACGTGGACACTTAGAAAGGAAGATGTAAAAAGACTGGAAGCAACGGAAACTTTACTACGGAGGAGATTGTAAGAGATTAAGTGGGAGAACAGAGTAAAAAATGAAGAAGTATGGAGAAGAATTGTAGAAGAAAGACAAATAATTAAGGAAATAAAGAAAACGAAAGTGAATCGTTTGGGGCACATGAGAAAGGAATGTTTATTTAAGAATGCAATAGAAAGATTAGTAGATGAGAAGAGAAGGAGTGGGAAGAAAAGTTTTGAAATGATGGACGACCTGAGATGGAGAAGAAATATTGGGAAATAAAATGAAGCACAATTCAGAGAGGACTGGAGAATAAGAAATGTTTCATGAAGACCTGCCAACAGGCAGAAAGACTAATGATAATGATAAGTTGGAGAATAATAAATAATTTCCAGCATTTTAAGTAACTTATATCAATTGTTGAATTCATAACAAGATTGTCTACCAGCAATGTTACTTAGCTGCAATGTGTTTGGAAACATTACAATACTGCTCAAATTTGACCTTCTGTTACCATTTCAAACGGGAGCACCCCATTTAGTTCGGGTTCTAGCCGTTGATCGCGCTACCGTCAACCCTCGAATGCCCCTAACCAACGGTCACACTTCTTTGTTGACATAATCCGTAAAACTTACTATTTCAATATCCAACCTTTAGTTGCAAGGTCTAACACCAGGAAACATACCGTGAGAAAGTACTTTTAAAATGTTACCTTGTAAACTGTAATTACTTTAATTGCTGTAAGATTTATTAATATTTTAAAAAGGAACATTGTTTACTCATATACAATTTTCTGTTTATTTCCTTAAGCCATTTAAAAAATAAAGCATTTTATTGCTAGTATTTTGTATGTAATTAATCAATGAATACCCATTAAAGAAAGCCAACCCTATAGCTAAAATTCACCTTGATTCGATAGCTACTTGGATGATCGCAGGTGTTCCTGAACGTAAAGTATGAACCAGTGTTTGAGTGCTCAACTACCGTTGAAATGGGTAGATTTTTAACGTTGGCGTTAGACTTTTATTTAATTGTATCATTGTTGTTAGTTAAAGAGGGGCTCGTGTGGGAAAGTTCTCACTAAGATACCTCGTCTTTATTTTTTTATACTTTTTGGTCCTGGCTCTCCTTTATCACAATATGTATTCCTCTTTATGATTGTTTTAACTTCACTCACCTGTTTACATGGTCTAAAGGCCTATGCGTGAACTTTCTTCAACGAGTGAAGTACCAACCGTTAGCTCAGTTGGGGATTAGAACCTTGGACCATGCACTTTGTATTACTTAGCATTATCCACCGAGCTACTCGCTGGTAAAATCTGTATTTTTGTATTGTTTGATTACTTGTCCCATAAAGATCTTATCCACCCATGATCAACTTCGATAACCGCTGACCTACTTGGGCAGCCACTAGTAATCAATTTGGGTAGCAACCATTGAATAACATGAATAGACCCGTACTCAGATAATTAAAATTCCGTTAACTCTATACCATTTCCATTCAGTTAACAAAAAAGAGAAACGAACACTTCGGAAATACCTCTAAGAATTGTGGTAACTTCAAAACACTACGATACTAAATGCTTAAAAAATACATATTTTAAAATAATATTTTAAGAAAAATTCTTTGATAATTGAGACTTCTACGTGAGTTTGGTGATCAAAGCGCCCCCCCCCCTCCAAATGAGCGAAGCGAGTAAAATAAATAAGATTAAACTAATATTGAAAATAAAGAAAGTTTTCATATCATTCTTCAAGCTCGTTTCTTACTGGACGGATATATAATTTAATGTTATAATATGTAACAAACACTCCAGAAAATAATTATTTTTATTTGTTTATTTTTTTTTTTATTTTGTAAGGCCTTTCGGTAACAAAGTTACCATCTTCAGACAACCAAACTAAATTTTACATTGTTTACATTTGATTGATTTAAAAAAAAACACATGATAAAATAAAACATATGGAATAATTTAAATAAGAAAATATTAAAAATATATATAAAAATTGTATAAATTAAAAATAATAGTGGTGAATTTTCAAATATTCCTACAAAATAAAAAAATTATTTACTGGATTGTTTGTTACATCTTATAAGATTAAAGTTTTCATAGTTCAGTTTTCAGGATATTAATTGAAAAATAAAATGAGTAATCAATATACTTTATGTACCTTATGTATAAGCAGAAGGTACATGAAGTATACAATACAACAACAAAATATAGTTGGATGTCTTCCAAGATGAATAGAACACTTCTTCGACAAGACAGCTTACGTATCCAGAGAACATCTTGAATTTATCATAGTGATAAGCTTCAGAATCCAAACAGGAGTAGGGCCTGTAGCTTTCTTATTTTGGAGGAATTGGATGGCGCAAATCAGTTCATATCTACAGAAAAATTAAGGAGTTGGAGAAGTGATGGCCGAGCAGTCTTAAGTCATTCGGACTTTCTGCCTGAGTTAGAGATATTGCTGGTTCGAATCCAGCCTTGACTGGAAGATTTATCAGTAATATTCACCTTCTACTGTACTGGTTCACCCCCTTACTATGTCTGGTTACACGTTCTTCGCTATTGTCAATAGTCACTAGAGTGAGCAGTGGACAGTTAAAAAGAATATTGGGCTGTCCTTTTACTAAAAAAGCTATAATTTATTTTTCAATCTTTCAACACTGTCATAAAAAGAGTTTTTAAACATAATTTAATTTACATTATAAAAACGAGTTAGTTAAACTATTTCCACCACTAAATCGAGCGAAACGTTAATTAAATGTTTCAGTTTGACCCCTCAATCACTCGGGGGAGATAAAGAGATAAATCCAGTGTAACCCCATGTAATCACTGTCAATGTTGACACGAACCGTTCCATTACAAGTCTGCTTGTGTCTCTACGGAGACAACAGTGGGGGGCTGGGGGTGCGCGCTCTACCCAGACAAGATGATCCTCACCCTTCCACCCACTGCCCCGCTACTCTCCGGTGGATCGATGAGGTATTTCTAGATGACCTATATCTTTCTGTCTCTGTTTATTGCATTGTGTCGTGATATCTGTCCTACTTTGAGGATGACCTTGGTAAAATTTTCATAAATACATTTTAAAGTCAACAGTAATTGAAAAGTGTCTGGAAATTGCGTAGAAACGACCATTTTTATTAATAATTTGCATTTTAAACTATTGTTGAACCAAAGTTGCATCTAAGATATATTATGATGTATAAAACCCTATACATTTTAATATTTTCATAGGTCATGTGTGTTTATTGAAAAAATTGATGTATAACAGTTATTTTCTTTTTTTCAATAATATTATGATGATGTAGTGTTAGTAATTATGGAAATCACATTACGATGTGTAAACTGCCTATCGAATATTCATCCATTTACTTTATCAATATTAAGCCCACGCCCATAACAGTAATCCACACAACATACGAATACTTATTTCTCGCTTGACAGGTTCGCAAAACTTTCACTTCAAAACACATAAATTGTACTTAAACATCTTTCATATTTAAATTTTCTTTGGTAGTTAAATGTTTTTATGGTTTATTGGAAAAATCCTTGCTACCAATTCCAATGTTAATACTTCAGGAAAAAGAAAATTTGAAAGGGTGCTTTCTCCCTCCCTTGCAAACAAGTGGTCAGTCATTTCAATAATTCAATACTTTTACATATACACTGGGTGAAATATACACTGGGTGAAATATACATATACACTGGGTGGGTTCAAAGAGTCTGAAAACCCCTTTATATTTATTATACTAATAAACATAAAACAATGAAACTTTAGGATTACGTCGTTTCTGACTTTCGGTCTTTTTAACTGTCCTTTATCGTTTGGGGGGGGGGGGGGTCCTGTGGAGGAAATTAAAAAATACACATAAATTTACGCATAGGTCGAGTTATATCTCATTTTAACAGTCATTGTTAGAGGAATACATCGCTGCAACCTCGACTGAAAAAGGAATATCCGTTTGGAAATAGCAGCTTCTCAAAGTTTGGCCTCATTGTAACTTTGAGAGGCTGCTATTTCCAAACGGATAGTCCTTTTTCAGTCGAGGTTGTGGCAATGTATTCCTCTAACAATGACCTTTAAAATGATACATAACTTGGCCTATGCTTATATTTTAGATTTTTCAGACTTCATCCACAGGACGTCCCCTCCAACGCGAAAAGGGACGTATAAAATGGCCAAAAAGTCAGTGCCTGTAGTGAAGATGTAATCCTAGAGTTTCATTGTTCTGTGTTTAATATTATTACTTTATATATATTAAGGGTATTCCAGACTGTTTTAACACTCGGTATTTTAAGTTTCACTCTACACTAGGTTGCTTATCCACCTTCTCCATTATATTATACAATTTTAATAAATATATTACACGATTTTTAATGAGTTATGAACCTAATTCGGTCAAATTAGCCATACCTCCATGAAGAATATATATTGAGTGTTTACTTTAACACATTATTATAAATTACTTATAAGAAGAATACAAATTTTATTTTTATAATTAAAAAATAAATTTTGTTCGAGCACCTTTTTGCGCTAACTAAACCTTGTTCACTAGACTACGACTCAGTGTCAATCACATTGTTCACTAGACCACGACTCAGTATCAATCACAATGTTCACTAGACTACGACTCAGTGTCAATCACATTTTTCACTAGACTACGACTCAGTGTCAATCACATTGTTCACTAGACCACGACTCAGTATCAATCACAATGTTCACTAGACTACGACTCAGTGTCAATCACACTGTTCACTAGACTACAACTCAGTGTCAATCACATTATTCACTAGACTATGACTCAGTGTCAATCACATTATTCACTAGACTATGACTCAGTGTCAATCACATTGTTCACTAGACTACAACTCAGTGTCAATCACATTATTCACTAGACTATGACTCAGTGTCAATCACACTGTTCACTAGACTAGGACTCAGTGTCAATCACACTGTTCACTAGACTATGACTCAGTGTCAATCACACTGTTCACTAGACTATGACTCAGTGTCAATCACACTGTTCACTAGACACTAGACTATGACTCAGTGTCAATCACACTGTTCACTAGACTACAACTCAGTGTCAATCACACTGTTCACTAGACTATGACTCAGTGTCAATCACACTGTTCACTAGACTATGACTCAGTGTCAATCACACTGTTCACTAGAATATGACTCAGTGTCAATCACACTGTTCACTAGACTATGACTCAGTGTCAATCACACTGTTCACTAGACTATGGCTCAGTGTCAATCACACTGTTCACTAGACTATGACTCAGTGTCAATCACACTGTTCACTAGACTATGACACAGTGTCAATCACATTATTCACTAGACTATGACTCAGTGGCAATCACATTGTTCACTAGACTATGACTCAGTGGCAATCACATTGTTCACTAGACTATGACTCAGTGGCAATCACATTGTTCACTAGACTATGACTCAGTGTCAATCACACTGTTCACTAGACTATGACTCAGTGTCAATCACATTGTTAACTAGACTATGACTCAGTGTCAATCACACTGTTCACTAGACTATGACTCAGTGTCAATCACATTGTTCACTAGACTATGACACAGTGTCAATCACATTATTCACTAGACTACAACTCAGTGTCAATCACATTATTCACTAGACTATGACTCAGTGTCAATCACACTGTTCACTAGACTATGACTCAGTGTCAATCACACTGTTCACTAGACTATGACTCAGTGTCAATCACATTGTTCACTAGACTATGACACAGTGTCAATCACATTATTCACTAGACTCTGACTCAGTGTCAATCACATTGTTCACTAGACTACAACTCAGTGTCAATCACATTATTCACTAGACTACGACTCAGTGTCAATCACACTGTTCACTAGACTAGGACTCAGTGTCAATCACACTGTTCACTAGACTATGACTCAGTGTCAATCACACTGTTCACTAGACTATGACTCAGTGTCAATCACACTGTTCACTAGACTATGACTCAGTGTCAATCACACTGTTCACTAGACTATGACTCAGTGTCAATCACACTGTTCACTAGACTATGACTCAGTGTCAATCACACTGTTCACTAGACTATGACTCAGTGTCAATCACACTGTTCACTAGACTATGACTCAGTGTCAATCACACTGTTCACTAGACTATAACTCAGTGTCAATCACACTGTTCACTAGACTATGACTCAGTGTCAATCACACTGTTCACTAGACTATGACACAGTGTCAATCACATTATTCACTAGACTATGACTCAGTGTCAATCACATTGTTCACTAGACTATGACTCAGTGGCAATCACATTGTTCACTAGACTATGACTCAGTGGCAATCACATTGTTCACTAGACTATGACTCAGTGTCAATCACACTGTTCACTAGACTATGACTCAGTGTCAATCACATTGTTAACTAGACTATGACTCAGTGTCAATCACACTGTTCACTAGAATATGACTCAGTGTCAATCACATTGTTCACTAGACTATGACACAGTGTCAATCACATTATTCACTAGACTACAACTCAGTGTCAATCACATTATTCACTAGACTACAACTCAGTGTCAATCACATTATTCACTAGACTATGACTCAGTGTCAATCACACTGTTCACTAGACTATGACTCAGTGTCAATCACATTGTTCACTAGACTATGACACAGTGTCAATCACATTATTCACTAGACTATGACTCAGTGTCAATCACATTATTCACTAGACTATGACTCAGTGTCAATCACATTGTTCACTAGATTATGACTCAGTGTCAATCACATTGTTCACTAGACTATGACTCAGTGTCAATCACATTGTTCACTAGACTATGACACAGTGTCAATCACATTATTCACTAGACTATGACTCAGTGTCAATCACATTGTTCACTAGACTATGACACAGTGTCAATCACATTATTCACAAGACTACAACTCAGTGTCAATCACATTATTCACTAGACTATGACTCAGTGTCAATCACATTGTTCACTAGACTATGACTCAGTGTCAATCACACTGTTCACTAGACTACGACTCAGTGTCAATCACACTGTTCACTAGACTAAGACTCAGTGTCAATCACATTTTTCAATGAATGTTTTCACATTACAATACCGTGGATTGTATTAAAGTGCCTGTAGCAGTGGAGCATTTAAAGACGTGAAGGTACAAAGGGTTTATGACGTCAGTTGTTTCATATTCTGTTCTTTAATATCCAATAGTTTAGTTTCGAATCAAACGAAGGCTATTTAAATGTATGATAGAATTGAAAGTAAATAAATGAATATTATATAAAAGTTTTTTTTAATGAGAATTCTTCCATTCATAAGGGCTACAAAAGTGAAATTATAAATAAAATACTATAGTAAAATTGTTACGAAATGAAATTGTATAATGTGTCTTTTAAAACTAAACACATTGTGTTTAGTATTAAAAAGCTAAGAAAAACAAAGAAACTTGCGTGAAATGCTTGTTTTTTCTCAATTTTAAAATGTTTTTTATATCGTTTTGTGGTAAACACTTTAAAATGTAGGCCTCTTGCTAGTCCAGTGATTGGTACTTTAAGTTCAAGAGCAGAGGGTTAGGGTTACGGAAGGTCGACTTAAACTTCTAAAGAGGTTTGCACTACTGACCCTCAAGAACATTTGAACATATTAGAATTTCCACTAGCGAAGATAGGAAATAAGAAAGCTAATTTTTGTTAATTCATAGATCCCGGTGAGGTGATTGTATTTAATTCTCACTAGTCCCTATATATGATATAGAATGTATATACATAAGGCACGTGATAATAATTATTGTATTTTTATAACTTTTTAAAACTATATTTATGATAATTTTAGAAAAATTGAAAAATTAGTTAGTTGTGTGGTGACTATGATGTGAAATGAAACTTTATTACATGTTTTAAGTTGCACGTAAATTACACGTTTGTTACAAATATTATCTATTGTCAGTAACTTATACTAACTAAAGTCACTTTAAATAGTTTACATAACTTACATTCATTAAACTCCCTTTTAATTACGCTAATTATTGCTAAATTTTAAATATTACCTAATGGAACATGTTCTTTCAAGTTATATATATGTATTAGTTTGAACTTTTTATATGCATAACAGTGTTGGATGTTTTGTGGCAGATGGTTAAAATATCTCACCTCCACATAAAGACCTTCTTTTCAAATTTAACAGTTCTGTGAATGGGATAATGTTTTTGAACTTGTAAATTTTTTTGATTAGTTTGGCTTTTAAAAGTGATTAATATTTTATAAAGTAATCACAAGAACTGATTGGATAGATTGAAGGTACAGAGAGAATTTTACTTCAAAATACATACTCTCTACTCCATTCCAAAGAAAAAAATCTTCTAATCATTTTTTTTTACTTTAAATTTTGATCTAATAATGATGAACGCTCACCCTCCCCCCCCCCCAAATCTATCCAACTATACATTAAAAATATCCTCCATACACGTCCAGCAAAACTGCTAGTCTACAAGTGACTTTTAGGATGTTAATGGAGTAAAGCTGCATGTGATTGGTGCATATTTTGTACTGTTTTGGAAACACATCATTAATATAATTGTATGTTCACAAAAGATAATGATGTCAATACTACTGTACGTGTATGGGCGGGTGGGTGGGTCAATACCACTGTACGTGTATGGGTGGGTGGGTGGGTCAATACCACTGTACGTGTATGGGCGGGTGGGTGGGTCAATACTACTGTATGTGTATGGACAGGCGGGTGGGTCAATACTACTGTACGTGTATGGGCGGGTGGGTGGGTCAATACCACTGTACGTGTATGGGAGGGTGGGTGGGTCAATACCACTGTACGTGTATGGGCGGGTGGGTGGGTCAATACTACTGTATGTGTATGGACAGGCGGGTGGGTCAATACCGCTGTACGTATATGGGCGGGTGGGTCAATACACTGTACGTGTATGGGTGGTTGGGTGGGTCAATACCACTGTACGTTTATGGGCGGGTGGGTGGGTCAATACTACTGTATGTGTATGGGCAGGCGGGTGGGTCAATACCGCTGTACGTATATGGGTGGGTGGGTAGGTCGATACCACTGTAGTATTTTTTAAAGTTATTTTAAATTATCAATTTCATTAAAAACTTTTGAATGGGTACGTTCTACTTAATAATAACGTATAAGTAAAACATAATAATGTATATCGCGTCACCTAAAGTTAATGTTATGAGTTCAATAACTTCCAAGAAGGGTATGCATAAATATATGCACTTATGAAAAAGTTTAGGCCTATAGAATTATCTGTGGCTAATATTCATGTCATTTTATGACAGCAGAAGTCAAAATTAAAAAAAATAGGGTAGTGTGCAATCCTCGGTGTTTCATTATTGCAATAAAACGAAACAATGAATAGTGAAAGGTGGAATAAAACATCCAATCTTGTAAAATATGCAGTAAACAAAACAGAGGCAGGAAGATATGGGTCATCTGGAAATGCCTCATCGATCCACAGGGGGTAAAGGGTAGGATAGGTAGCAGGATAGGGAGGAATAACGTCCTGGGTACAGGATTCCTCCCGTAGCCAGCGATCCCTTCTTCCCTAAACGCCGTCTTGGCAGGAACGTACATGGAATACAAAGGTGAAATAGAGGGAAGACTCCGTTATATCGGTCTAAGCCATTTAACTTAGCTGATTTATAATTAAGGTGGTGCAATCAGTTTTCGGTGTGTTAATTATTTCGCAATTGTATAATCAAAATTAATTAATGTATCTTCCCTTGAAATACGTACATTTTTTGAAAACGATTTTTAACCACTACATTAGAACTTGTAACCTTTTAATGTGATGCATTTAATTGATTTCAAATCACTGCTAAAACAAAAACGTTCGAAGTACAAATTTATTTTTTTTTATAATACGTTTTTATACATAACTGAAAGGATTTTGATGTTTTCATTTTAAAATTTTAAAGGTAGAAAAAGTATTTTTACCTTTAAAAATTCTGAATATTTTTACACTTAAAAAATTAAAAACACCTTAATCCCTTCAGTTATGTATAAAAACGTAGTTATAAAAAATTAAATTTTTACTTTGAACGGTTTTGTCTTATTAGTCATTTAAAATCAGCTAAGTTCATCACTTCAAAGGGCCACAAGTTCTAATGTAGGTAGAGGTTAAAAAAAGTTTTAAAAATCATTTTCCCTGTCTCAAGGGAAGGTACATTAACTAATTTCGATTGTAAAATTGAAAAGAATTAAGCCATCGAAAACCGATTGCACCACCTTAATTATGCACATTAATGGTATGCTAGTTCTGAACTATCTAATTAGCACGATAATATAATTCTTATTTTCTATTAGCAATTTTGATTCGCTCAGTTGGTGTAATTTGCCATAGTAACCGATGATAATAATAATACTACTGTACAATATTAGTAGTACAAGTATATAATTTCCAATTATTAGTTTAAATTAACTTGTAAAATGTATGTTTAGTATTTTTTACGATCGTTATAGATTGTCATTTATAAACAAATTAATTCTTTTGCTGTCTATTATCCAATAATAATTGTTTAACCAATTAATTAGCTGCCAAATGAGTTTGAGACTTGAACTTAATCACGATTGGTATGCGAAGCTAGATTAAACCAAAACCTTGGTTTTTTTTTATATATCGTCTTATAGACGTTTACTTCATGACCCCGAAAAGTTACAGTGTATACTTATAAACTAAGCTAGGTTAGCAGTATTTGTGGTTTATTTTGATCATTATGTGTTAAACAGTCAAGTCATGTAATAAATACAGTTCAAAACAAAGTAGATCCACACGCGAATGTTACTCTGAAAAGAAATTATTACTAATATATATTCCTTGTTTGAAAAATGCCGATGTTTCTGTTCAATAATTGGAATACTTGTTTTAACCAAACTTATGGGACCAGAAAAACAGTTAAAAAAAAAACTATTTAAGTTTTAGTTAAAATTTACAATAACAATATATCACTAAACGATGATATATTAAGCTATCGTTTAGAATAAAGATAAAAATAAACAAAAATAAAATAAAACTGGGATATTCCTTCAGATTAAAGAACAGAACCACATTTTTAGAGTTTGTTCTTTACAATAATTACAGCTAATTAATATTCGGTTCTCTTCCCTACTCATCACCACTAACTACTACTCAACGTGGAAACTCCAGACTTCTCTAGTTGTGTCGAAGTCACTGGCAACCATTGAGCGGACGTATGAGGACCGAGCATGGAATCTATCGCCTACAATGTCCACAGCACTTTATCCCCAAGTAGCTGGATTACAGCACTGCGTTCAAGTGCTTTCATTATTATATATTGTAACTATTTTCTTCAATATCAATACTTGTGAAAACAACTTCAAATTCAAAAGAAGTGTTTTTAAAATAATTGATTTCCCAATTTACTGTTTTTTCTTGTTTTGTAAAATTGTGCCTTGAGGTTTTCTGAACATGTTTCTTCTTCTTGATTATTATTTGGCCATTCAATTTTGGTTGAATCCATTGGATTTTGACATTTAAAACCTATATTATTGTTATTATTTTTTAATTTCATTTATATATTTTATATATTAAATAGAGTGTTTATTTATATATGAATTACACTGTTGTAAATTTGTTTTTATCATAAATGAGAACAGAATAAGTCTTGTGAAATGAATCAGTCGTTTGTTAGTTTCCAGTATATGTCTAATTTATTGATTGATCATTTTACTTATTGGAATATTGAAGAACATTTATTTTCTAAGTAATAAAAACGAAATCACTTACTTAAATATACAAAATAAACACTTTAAGCCTATAATTACAAAATATACATCGCTCCTAAAGTTAAAAAAAAATATTTTTCATTGAAAAGGTTAAGACAAATGAAGTAGCATGATTTGGCGACTCCAAGTGGTCTCAAGAGGTTTCAGCAAGTGGTCTGAAGGTCGCCAGATTGGGTAATTGTGATTCCCCCTCGTCCTGACATCACTGTTTTGTGTGCCACACGTACAGTCAAGTGTGTAACCATACGGTTGGCTGCCAGTGAACCATGCAGCCTGTTTGTAAACATGTCACTGACCGACTCGCCCAGTACTGTCACCTGATTGCCTCTATTCAAGCTTTTCCGGCCTAAGCAAGTTATCAGAAGTGCATGTAAATGCAACTATCAAGGATTACGTATAACATTATTGGTTGGGGAAATTTTAAACTTGAACGAGGGAAATTTGCTTTTTGTACTCGTAGTCGGGTGGTGTAGAAAAAGGTCTTTAGCAGGGTAGAAGCGGTCGGTCGTCTTGGATCTATTCTTCATACTATCAATGTTATAATGTTTAACATTTCTCCTCAATAACATTACGTTTGATATGTCTTTTTGTAGGTATTTTAACCGCGAATAGTTATTACTTAGCGTATTCTTACTACATGTTTTGATGTTTGTAAACACTTAAAATAAATCGTTCTAATTGAAGCAATTACTTCACAATGTAAACCCTCACAATAAGCCAATGATTGAAAGGGTTTAACGCCTCAAAGAACGCACAGTGGAGCTATAGTTTTTCTTAATTTGAGAAAAGTTAACATTTTATGACTAGATTTATGCTGGCCGGAAGTCATAAGAATATCTTATAGCATCACCCCCCTCCCATTTACGTGTACTTGTTTGACCTTTTACCATGTCCCAATGTTTTCCAAAATTCAAGAATAATAATCTAGGTGCCTAAAGACCTTGTGAATGATTCTAAACCAGTGTATATTTTTAGCTCAATAAACAGTAGACTTCCTTCCCTTAAGAGAAACTTTAAGATATTTCTTAAGCACACCGTAAATGAAGCAAGCGCAAAACCACAACATTAATGTACTGGAGATACTAGGTGTATTTTTAAACTAGAAGTCAAAGAGGAATTCTGCTTACAAAATTATGAATAAATAAAAACAAGTAGACAGCTTTATCAGCCTTACACATGTTCACTTAAATACAAAATTTCATGATGATTGAGCAAAGGGTTGAACTATAATCGTTGTATAAACAAATTCTCTCTCTCTCTCTCTCTCTCTCTCTCTCTCTCTCTCTCTCTCTCTCTCTCTCTCTCTCTCTCTCTCTCTCTCTCTCTCTCTCTCTCTCTCTCTCTCTCTCTCTCTCTCTCTCTCTCTCTCTCTCTCTCTCTCTCTCTCTCTCTCTCAAGAAAAAAAACAAAAAAAACAAAGAGGAAACGTAACTCTCGGTTAACTTTGAGAATCAATCAGGGAAGACAAAAACGTGTATTTCTTCATATTATATCCGTGAGGTCAAAGCTCTTCTATGAGACGCTGACACAACGTTGTTGGTATTTTAAGGCGAATATGAATGGTTATATGAGTGTGGATGAGTGTAGTTTTGTTACTAACTGAGTTCAAATGTTCCTCAGAAAGGACAATTTATTAATAGCCCAACAGCCAGGGCAACTAAGGGACCTACAGCTTTACGTGGAATCCGAACCACGTAGTGCTGGTCTGATTTTCAGCTAATTGACAAGCCTGATACTCAGTTATCTCCCCCACACAATATCCGCACAATGATTAACACCCAACATGGACACCCCAGACTTCTCTAGTAGTGTCCATGCCGATAGCAACCATCAAGTGGATGCCATGTAGGTATTAAGAGGACCTAGCATCCAACCTATCGCCTACAATCTCCCAAACACTTTGTCCCCATGTAGCTGGGTTACAGCACTGCGCCACCAATAGAAAGTTTAGACAATGTATTTTAATGTAACAAGAATATTGTCTTTATTGTTGCATTTCCTAACAACAAATGGATGGCCAAAAGGTAATAACGGTTATTTTTCAGTATATCTTTAGACTAATTTCAATGCTACTACTATTGAAAAAAACGATCAGTTTCTGAGAGAATGCACTAAATAAATATGAAAAGTTTTCAATTTTATTAATGTTAAAGTTCTGTCAAGAACACTGTGAAAACAGCACTTCTTTTGATTACGCCAGTCTGCTAACAAGGCTTTTGGTGCAGCGTAATTGGAAGAGGAAGGTCAATTAATTGAAATGATATAAGATCGTGGACTTCTCAAAAATGGATTACAGCTTTTAAACATTTCTTGAAGAGAAACAACACGTGACATTTTTAGAAAAACCTTTAGAAACTCTAGTTTATAAAGACTACATTTATAAAATACAAAACAAATATACCTCCTAAAATAATTGTATAAAGTATAGTAGAAAAATATTTAATTGAACATTTTGCATTTATGAGAATAATTAAATTAATTAACAAATGCGTTTATTCATTATAAATGAGATTTTCTCAAAAAGAGTCTAAGAATTAACAGAACTGGTTTTTTCCCTTAAAATTATTCATCCATTGTTGAGAAGTCCACGATCTACGGCCATTTAATTCAGCGGCAGCAATAACACATGTTCACTAAAATATCCAAAAATAAGTGTACAAAAGAAAAAAAATCAAAACAAACATTTTGAACTGGTGACACTAATTAAGTAAAGCACGGTTTATTTTTTGAAGAAGTCATAAACTAATAGAATATTAATGATTAGAGACTTTCAACCTAAACGTAATTTAGTTGTTTTGTCAGTATTTTCTGTAATACACAACGTCTATCAGGAATACGTGTATCAATAGCAGTTTTCGTGTATGGGTGGGCGGGTGGGTCAATACCACCGTACGTGTATGGGTGGGTGGGTGGGTCAATACCACCGTACGTGTATGGGTGGTCGGGTGGGTCAATATCACCGTACGTGTATGAGTGGGCGGGTGGACGGCTTATTCGTACATGTCGGACAGTTTTAAATAGGAAAATTTTCGTGATAAAACTACGAATGGCAGAGTTCATAATTTTGGTTAAGTTGATAAAAAAAGAACAAACATGTGAACTATTGCTTTTAAAATTATATATACCAACTATAACTTTTAATGAATGATGACATGAATGCGTTGAGTGGAAATTGAGTGTAGCGGATTGAGGTGCCTAGAGCACTGCGTTTGACGTAAAACTGAGAATAATTAATTACTTGAGGTAGAAATCCACTTGAGGAGGCGGATTATTCAAATTCAAAAATCGTGTTAGTTTCTTGATAGTTACAATTGCATTGCAGCTATAATTAATGTCTTTAGCAGAGCTCCTATTTAAGAGTTCATCTAAATAAAACAACATAAATATCTAAATAATCAACAACAGAAAATAATAATAATTTTTTAAATACATTCTATAAATCAAATACTCTTCAAAATCAATAAATTATCATTACTAATAAATAAAGGGAAAACAAAGGACATTATAGTTAATTTATTAAATAATTAAAAAGAACGTTTAATCAGTTAAAGATGAAAAAACTATGGATTTTAAGTATTTTTACTCTTAAATTTACTATAAATTTAAAATTTTCAACATTTTGGGGATTTTTGGTATTTTAAC
Organism: Stictocephala bisonia; assembly: GCA_035578905.1. Classification (NCBI taxonomy): domain Eukaryota; kingdom Metazoa; phylum Arthropoda; class Insecta; order Hemiptera; family Membracidae; genus Stictocephala; species Stictocephala bisonia. Next base: position 966,585 of record JAQJVL010000021.1, read on the forward strand.
CTATTTTTGGGCTTTCTACTGGATTTTGAGTGGTATGTTGGAGTTCCAGTAATATACTCAATTATCTATAATACAATCAGTTCAAATACATTTCATTAAATATTTGTTTAAACTGTAGTATAAATAACAAATAACAAAATTATAATGATAAATATTTATGAAAAGCTATCTTATAATCAAGAAATAAATTATAATAAACATAACAACAATTAATTCAACAAATAATAACAATATATTTGAAATAATTTAAAACAATTAAAGTTAACTAAAGTAACTCAGCCAACAACTTAGCTAATATTATTTGTCACAGATATGCTGGAATAATTGTGGTGAGGAATTTCCTCCCATATCAGCGTTTAAACCATAGTACAATAGTACAATATATAAATAATGTAATAGTAACAGTCTATGAACAATAGGAAACTATAATGCACAATCCACGATCATAATTTGTTTACTCAAACTAATATTCACAATATTAAACAAGTAGGTTATAAAACAGGTACATTCATAGAACTGAAACGTGGCAACAATGGAAGACGTAAAGGCGTTGGTATGGTTGCGGCTGACTCACAACGTCACGCCATTAATTCCCAGCATTCTCAAACTCCTCGTGGTTACAACATTTGTTGTAAGAGTGCTCTGAAGTCAAGTCGGAACATTCACTAAACAAAGACAGGCCCCGAGAAAGGAACTACATGAGCTCTGAGAAACTAGAAAAGTTTTACTTTAATTTATAGAAATTTTATTTTTAGTTTTATTTTTAAATAAGAGCACATATTTACTCCAAAAAATAGTTAAATTTATACATAGGCATAATAGATAAGTAGACAATATGATACAAGACGTGATACTAAAACATAACAGAGAAATTATTTCTAACTTTTGTCTTTGAAGTTAAAAAGTTGAAGAATGTCTTATTTTGCCTGGTGAATTTAGAGCCAAGAAGCCCTCTTCACTAACACATATTCTGGGGGACCACCGACTTAACTCGACTGCCGAACTTTGGAACAAGAGTAAAAGCTGTAAACTCAGGTTCTAAAAACGGCGTATTATGGCTTGGTTTACCCTCATCTCACCTACGATGTGGTGTTATGGGGGAGCTTCAACAAACAATCAGTTCAGCAGAGCGTTTAGATTACAAAACACAAACGATACGTATAATCGCCAAGTTAAAGTTTATAGAATCTTGCAGAGAACGTTAAAAAACCTGCAACTATTGACACAGTTTTGCATGTGTAAAAGTGCCATGGTAAGTGGCCGGGATATACATGCGCACAAAACCAGACACAGGGATGCACTACCGAACTGAAAGCCACAGGACGGTAGTCTACGAACGCTTGCCCTCACACACGGGCGTTCGTTTTGTCAACAAATTATCGGACTCAATTAAAAATCCACCAACGCCCAAGGCGTTAAAAAACGCTTTTTAGGGTCTCATGCACTTTATAGTGCTGACGAGTATATGTCATGCAACTGGGAGACAACATAACCAGATGGACTGACAACCGACGCCTGAAGTGAATGAATGTATGACTGAAAATAATGTGTTTGAATGAGTATTCGATTTTTTTAAATTTATACACATATGACTATTTCTATAAATTAGTATGTATTTGCAAAATAAACTTGATTTGATTTTATGTTCAGGCCGGGAGTCGAACCCAGACCAACTGCGTGGCTGGTCACCGCCTTATTAGCCCGGTGGCACTCGAGGTGCGACATGGACTACCTGTGTTAATCCCAGCGACCCAAAGGGCCATAAAACTGGCACTCGAGGTGCGACATGCCACCTCAGGTAGCCCGGCGAAGGGTTGGGGGGTTGTAGACGCGCTCTCTCTCTCTGTGTCCATATATATATATATACAAAATAGGACCTACGTTACTAGGATTATCACACCATTTCAATAACTAGTGTAATTAAATACAGACTTTCACGCTTAAAAGGAATCAATATTTTCCGGAAATACAATTATTTTTATTTCAATAAAAAGTAGTAGAACTATAATTTTTTCTGGACAATCCGATCTGCTTTACATAGCTAAATAGATTATTATTAGCTAACCTAACCTAACCTAACCTAACCTTTGTTTTAACAACCTAACAACCAAATTTTTAAACTATTTGACGCCGTTAAACTTTTTTATTGTAATAAATTTCTTTCTTTAAGTTAAACTATAAATTGTCATTGAGCGATGATTAATTATTGAATCATCGTTAATCATGTGTCTCATTGTATGGCTGTAGTTTTCAAATAATTTTATCACTGTAAATATATCAACTATTAGCCGCCAGACCAACACGGCCACACTGCTAGCCGAAGTGCCATGTCGCACCTCGAGTGTTAGTTTTGGGTTCTCTTTCGCTGCATGTCGCACCTCGAGTGTCCAATTATGACCCTCAGGTAGTCCATGTCGCACCTCGGGTGCCCCCATTAGCCCCTTCCGGCCGCTCCAAGTCATATCTACCTGACTGGCACCATTGTTTACCCAGAAAATCCTTAAGCCTAGGATGTTATGCTTCTATAAGACGTTTCTAGTTTTAATTGGCAATCGTGATGAAAGAAAGAAATAATTAAGCTGAATTATATCGCTGAACTAAATAATTATATCGCATCGTTTAGTTAATTATTACATGTTCAAGACTTGTTTTTTTCTTAATCGACATATCATAATAACACGTTACATGTGATTTTATATTTACTGTCATTTCCTTGCAACTACTATATTCCAAACTTATTAATAGCAAAATTATTACATAACGTACCATTTTTATGTTACTTATAATATTTATCAATATTTCTGAAGGATCTGTTAGTACACCTTAGTTTCGTAGTCAAAACATATCATTCCCAAATTCATTTGGAATCGAAACGCAACACTCCGAAGTACAACCGTTGCTTAAGCGGCGTGTAGGATATGGAAAACCACTAACTTTGGATGGTTGGGGGAGGGGGGGGGGTTAGGAAGATAACAGTGAGACCAATATTTCCACATAAGTTAAGCAAACAGAATGTCAAAGTGTTTACAGTTCGGACGATAAAAAAGCTGGCCGACCTACCAAGGAGACCAGCCGCTGGCTTGATTTATTTCATCTTTCACTTACCCTTCTCCTGTTAGCGAAGAAACTTCGGCCACGCACAACAACATACATAAAAGACACTTCAAACTTCTAATAAGAATTTATGACAAAGCTACACTTAAGTTTGCACTTTTTTGAGAAAAATAACGTGTCGTGTTCCTTGTAACCTATTTCATAAGGTAAACAAAACACAGTAATAAGGCTTTGAAAAATCAGTTATAATTTTTTTAGGTATAAGACAACAAATCATTCAGAACAATTTATAGTTAAGTATCGGGAGACCAAGCTTCGCTCAGCTGAATTTTGCAAACTAAAGAGGTAGCATCCATATCTCCCAGAGGATCCTGAGGATTGTTTGTTGTTGCTCTGCCTTGTAAGCTATTAATAAATTTCGTTTCGGAGGTTTTCCGCGTTTAACTTCTTTGTGGAAATCGGTCTGCGGCCTCGAAAAGGCGCTCTGCTACAGGCGTCTTTGTGGAACGGCCTACGGCCTCGAGGGGGAGAGTTTGGCCAGCGGCTTATCCAAGGCACTCTGCTATAGTTCCATTTGTGGATCTCTGCATGTTGCCTCGTGAGGAAGATCGGGCTACAGCCTCGCCAGAATTCTTAAGCAGTATGACTATGATATTGGTTTTTGGGCAATTGAGTTTAACCATAGTCTTTTCTAAACTCTGATGGTAAATTAGTAATTAAGAGACGAATACCTTTAATTTGTTACCCCACTTGGGTATATTAGTTTAACATTACCCAATGTTGGGTTTTTGAGCATATTTTTTTTATTTGGGGAGGGGGCAGAGCCATTAAATGTTGTCTCTTCCATAATGTAATTTTATAATGTGATTTAGGAGATAAATACCTATAGTTTGATACCTCACTTTCTGCTAAAAGTCGATAATGGTTCCATATGGTTTTTTCGGCTAGAAGTCGATAACACAGGAGTCTAGGATCCTCTGGGGCAGAAATAAAAAAATTCCCAGAGTCGAGACCAGTGCCAATCGATTTATCGTAGTCGGAAACCCCCTAGACATTTTAAAATCCTTGAAGCCAAAAACAATTTCGTCCGGACGTGACTTGTTTCAGATAGTATAATATTATAAAGTATAAATAACTCTAAGAAATGTAACAATACAAAATAATTGATTAAATATGTTGCATTATTTAAATGGGAAAATTATTTCTATATTTTAATTTTATATATAATTCTAGCGCGTTTTAATTAACTACGATAGTTAAATGTAAAATCTCTACATTTTGTTGCATTATAGATGTATGTTTCATCGTGCCTAATGCTTTACATATTAAATTGCGTTTAATGCACATTTAGATTAGATTAAATATCACATTTGGAATTGTCAGGTATTTTGCATTGATCATAGATCTAGGTTTTATAACTTTGGCTAATTGATTTTACTACCACTGTTTCAAACTACTTTTTTATCAGTACAGAAAATCCTTAGACTGTAGCCTTTTCCATATCTCAAACGCTGTGGGTCAACGTTGACTCGTGGTGAACTGCTTGAATATTATGTAAATTTTGTTTAATTGTGTTGAAATTGTTTGGTAAATATTTATTTTATGTTACAGTTGTAAATAAGTTTGTGGAATATAGTAAATATTAAATGTCATAAAAATACAGATTTTAGTCCAGCCGTTCTAACTTTACATCTGATGTTTGTGGGCTAAACTAGAAAATCGACATAGGCAACGTCGCATCCAGACCGCCACAGCCCTCCTCTAAATTTTATATTCGGTGACTAACAATTGGGTATGATGTAGGAAGGTATAAATGTATGTTTTTTAATACGAATTAAAATCTGTTTAGTGTTTAACTGGGAACTACTTCATTTACTATTTACAAATATAAAAAAAAACCAAGTCAATCGGAAAATTTTTACTTATAAGAACTATCAAGCCTTAGTTATGATTTATCTAGACCGGAAACAAAACCGTGGGAAGGAAGGAGCCAAGCGCTCAAGACATACAATGTTGCCATGTTGTGCTCCCCTTAGAGGCAAAGTTAGATTGCCTGGAGTATAAAATTTTATCTATTTAGTGCCTTTGTATTGCGAGTTAATTCAATTTTGTTAAACCCTTTAACCCTTTTACAAGTTAAAGAAAATTAAATTTTATTTAATCCGTAAGTATTGTCAGCTATATCAAGTTTGTTAAAACCATATCTTGTCATGTACATCCATTTGTTAGGTCCGCATGCATTGGCAGCTGCATTCAGATTTACTATACCTTTCTTTAATGTCAGTTAAATTAGCATTGTAAAATCTGCCTTTATTGTCAGGTACATCCAATTTTTTTTTCGTACAATTTGTTTAATCCATCTGTATTGTCAACTTTATTTTACATTTCATAAATAATACTTTATTTACACCCCAATAGTTAAATCAGACGAAGCCATTGCAGCGCGTGGCCGGGTTAGCTAATTTGATTTATTTATTAAAGAACTGTTGAAAAGTGATACTATTAAAAAAAAGGAACATAAAATGTCTAAACCCGAAACAGGAGTTTTATTAAAGTTCATAAGCGAATAAACATTGGCTTTAACCAGGGCACTTGTTGTTTGATTAAAGTATGAACATCCGTTTGGTCAGTGTTTGTATAGTTTAAAGTTAAGGGTAACAAATTAGAATGATTCAGTAAATAAACGTTTGAGCCAATGAACTATGTACGAACGGGATATCATTTTGATTGATTTCTCTTAGTTTCAGTGAGTGATTTTATGCTATACTGTATACATTTTAATCAACGTAAAATCTTTTTATTTAAACAAATAAAATATTCTAAAATAGATTAATACACGGTAACTAGAACAGACGGTAGGTATTTCGACGAGGCTAACAGCTGAGTGTGACATTACATGGGTGAATCAGCTGTTTGTTTATAAACTATTAACTACTGGTAACTAAATCTACTTATCACATATATTTCAGCTAAATAGAAATCAAGCTATCTTCCATAAATCAACTTAGACTGTCGCCACTGGCACTAGAGCAAGTATTTTTTTTTTTTTTTTATTTGTTCTTTGTTGTTCCACCCAGATGTTACTTCACCTGTGTAAAGTCACAGAAGATGCGCATTATACCTACCGCTTTCTTTTCTAGTTGTCGTAAATGAGAGCAGATGAGAAAAACACAGGAAACGCCAGTAAAGTAGGCACATCACGTTTAACCTTAATATACACAATAAAAAGCGATGTACTCACTCATCAAGAAATTTCCGAAAACACTCAGCAGATTTTGATGACATTTGGATAAGTCATCTTTTGTATCATAGACACCCACTAAGAGAGGATTTCTCCAGGTGGAAATAGTCTTCAACTCTCCTTTTTCCAAAGAGTAAGATTAGCATTAAATATTTAATCTATATTTATAAAAGAGGATGTTTGTATATATATTTGAAGTTTATGCGCTGCCAAACCATCCAACCGATCACCATGAAACTTTAGGATGTTGTCCTGTATACTCCCGAGATGGTTTGTGTAAAGTTTGATGCAGATCCGTCCACAGGGTTCCGCCCCACAGGCTCCTAAAGATCCCATGTTATTCAAATGGAGAATCCGAATTGTTTACAAAAAACATATGACTGTGTGGTTTAATGTAGTTTCACATGCCATAAGCAGATTGAAGTTCTCACAACAACAGTACTGTAAATGTTTTGATTTATTGTAGTTCTACATTTCACCTTGAGAGTGTAGCACACACTACTTTTACTTGATCAGGTGATCTGTATTTGGTGTTAACCTTTTTTCCTCGGTAATTAAAACATTTGGTGAAACGTGAAAATAAAAAATAAATAATTATTTGTTTTGCAGTTTACTTTTTATGACATGCCTCCTAAAAATCTAATATTGGTAGAAGAAGCAAAAAAGCTCGAATTCTTTCACCTATTAGGTTCTAAATCAAACTCAATATTACCGGTGAAGCGGGCGGGTACAGCTAGTTTAGTAATATATTTCTGTTGCTGATACAATAAACAGCTGATGCAAAAAAACATAAACAAGACACAAAGGCTTGGCTATTTGGTTGTCATTATGAAATGTTTAAGGTCATTGCCAATAACTCTGACATGACTGCACTACTTTGCATCTTCATCATAAAATGGACTTCTAGGCTTTTATAGACTATAAAACGTGGTTATCTAGGAGAACGACGGTAGGTTGAACTTTTATTTTCATATGATTGTTTAGAGAGAACCACGGAGGGAAGTGTAAGCAAGCGTAGAGAACCACACCGTACCGAAGCTAGGGCTGTCGATAAGTTTAAAATTTTACGGTAACATTTTTTTAACGTTTTAATCTCTTTAGCACTATATTTTGCCAGTAGAATTGCCATTTTTCATTTGCAAATACGCTTCTATTTTAATCAAGTTAGTTATTATTGGATACAATTTAAAATCGCTTTGTAAACCATTTCCAGAAAATATCTCAATATTCACATAACTTAACTACTTTTTATCAGGCCTATTATTTATGAGATTTTTTAATTAAAATCCTATTTAGTCAAATACCTTTGTAGTTCTAGCCCAAACAGTTGTCAACAGCAATTACATAATTATAGGCCTATAAAATGAATAGTCAATTTCATTAAAACCACAACAAACTTTTTTTAGGTTCATTGAAACTAATCTATGATAGTCAGGTCATTAGCACACGCTGTTCAAGGTCTTAAACCCTTTATTGTAAAAGGTACTTAGAAAAATAGAAAGGCTTTTGAATAACAAAAGAGCCACTATAAGACTATATTTTGTTAGTACCAATAGACAATTGAGTTACATTTCCTTTAGGCTATACAAAGACAATTGTAATGAGAGAAAGTGAGGTCATGGTCTGATAATAATGAAAAATTACTAGTGGATTTATTTAAATATAATGTATCTATTAGAAAATATATGGTAAGAAAATCTACATAACTGAAGCAATTAATTAGAAAGTCAACTACTACACTACAATGTATCTAAAAGTCTGTTCGGTCTGTAATATTGATAATTGGAGATTAAATAGAATACCATCTAAAGACAGTCTGGTAACAACTAGCAGACTGGGGTTACAATTGGAAAAATAATTGAATGGCTAGAAGCGGTGTTCTGAAAGTAATCAAAGCGGACAACAGGCCCTGCGATTGTTTTCCGGTCGTCCCCACGAGCGGCTGGAGAACACAAACAAACATGGAGGATGGACAATTAATGCATAACTCTCCAGAGCTAATGGCTTTTCCCTGTAATTACAGGCGATTGGGAGAGACTGGAAAAAGTCAACGTCAATGGTCCTTCGAGCAGTAACCTCATCGGGAAACATGCTTCGTCATGTGTGTTTGCAAACACAGTTTACATTGTAAACAATTGTAATATTAAATTAATACTTTCCATCAATTATTTTTATATTCTTTAAGTTTTAAGAGGATAATCAGTTCGCTATTAACTTTTGGATAATTGGGGAGTAGTGGGACGATGATAAGCGAACGATTGACTGCCAAGGAAATGCTTAAATCATTTATGTGAGAGTGGCATGTTTATTGACTGGATATCTAAGTGTTATATTTTTTTACATTTTTAATAGACAAGTAAATGTCAAATTTATCGCCTGAAAGATTAGACAACTAACAAGTTGTCAATAAACAACTATACGTCATATTTATCGACAGGATGGCTGGAAAACTGAGAGTAATGGTTATCGACAGGATGGCTGGACAACTGAGAGTAATGTTTATCGACAGGATGGCTGGACAACTGAGTATCATGTTTTTTGACAGGGTTAATAAACAGCTAAATGTCATGCTTATCGACAGGATGGCTGGACAACTGAGTGTCATGTTTTTTGACAGGGTTAATAAACAGCTAAATGTCATGCTTATCGACAGGATGGCTGGACAACTGAGTGTTGTTTCTTGACAGAGTTAATAAACAGCTAAATGTCATGCTTATAGACAGGATGGCTGGACAACTGAGGGTCGTGTTTTTTGACAGGGTTAATAAACAGCTAAATGTCATGCTTATCGACAGGATTGCTGGACAACTGAGTGTCGTGTTTTTTGACAGGGTTTATAAACAGCTAAATGTCATGCTTATCGACAGGAGGGCTGGACAACTTGGTGTCATGTTTTGTTACAAGTTTAATAAACAGCTAAATTGTCCTGTTTATCGACTGGTGGCTGGAGAACTGAGTGTCATGTTTTTGACAGGGTTAATAAACAGCTAAATATCAAAGTTATCGACAGGATGACTAGACAATAAGTGTCATGTTTTTTGACAGAATGACTGAACAAATGAGGGTCATAGTTTTTGACAGGATGACTTGGCAACTGAGAGTAATGTTTTTTTTTCAGGATGACTGGACAACTGAGGGTCATAATTTTGGACAGGATGACAACAACTGAGGGTCATATTTTTTTACAGAATGACTGGACAACTGAGGGTAAATGTTTTTGACAGGATGACACAACAGTTAAGGGTTATGTTTATAGAGAGGTGAATGGACTTTTGATTGTCATATTATTGACACTTATTCGTATTTTCAGCATCATTAAGTTAATTATTGAACTAAGATATATATAACCGATATTCAGAAGTCGTCGCACTGAGAGCTTGCTTGTCTCGCCAGAACCTCTCCTCTTCCTCCCTTATCCCAATCTCAGCCATTTCCATTTCTCGTTACCGCTGTTACTTGATACTTACGACCCCCCGGGGAGCTTGCCACCACTGCTCCCGAACTGACTTCAGGGCTATTTCTTATAAAACTCTCGATCTTAGTATTAAATCTCCAGTATAAAATACGGATGCTCTTCGTTAAATGAGATCTTAATGATTGCCATATTTTGCTGATTGAATATATTAATATCAACGCAATAATAAGTCCCTTAATCATATTTATTATACAAAAATTGGGAATATTCTCTCGTATGCCCTTATTCATGTGTTTGCCATTGTAAATGAATTTTTATTAAATATACCGTTCTACATGAATAAAACATGTGGTACGGTATATTTAACTCAGTACCACTGTAAGTGTAAGGACGGGTGGTTGGTCAGTACCACTGTGCGTGTAAGGGCAAGTTGGTGGATCATTACCACCGTGCGTGTAAGAACGGGTGGGTGGGTCAGTACCACCGTGTGTGTAAGGGCGGGTGGGTGGTCACTGAAGTAAGTAGGATGATACGACAGTTGGGATCATCAATACCACTGTACGTGTGTAGGCGGGTGGGTTGGTCAATACCACCATACGAGTATGGGCGGGTGGGTGAGTCAATATCACCATACGTGTATGGGCGGGTGGGTGGGTTAATACCACTGTACGTCTGTAGGCGGGTGGGTGGGTCAATAGCACCATACGAGTATTCAATACTACTATACGTATATGGGTGGGTGGGTGGGTGGGTGGGTGGGTATTGAAAAAAGGTGTTTCCTGCCTTCCTGTCCTCTTTCATCATGAATCTTCCTAAGTGCTGGCTTAAACAATTCAAAAACACACGAACAGGTATTGAATATATCGAATAAAATAATTTATGATCTCTCACTTTAAATTTGTTTTCTCATTTGGTCCATTTAAACAAAAAGAACAATTTTAAATACAAAGGAATGTTATAAAATGCTTAGGAAGTTCTTTCTGTGCTTAGTAGTTTATTATTTTGTATGATACACATAAAAAAGGGTTATTTGAAAAATATTCCGTTCCATCCCCTTCTAACCCCTGTAGTTTAGTTACACCTACCAATGACCATAGCCAAGGAATTTATTATTTTGTAGCCCCATAAAAAACATACCTACTCGTATTGCGATTCCATTTGTACATTAAGAATTTCAACCATATTCTAAACTAAAACAAAGTAATACATATTTATAAATGTTACCCACAAATTTTCTACACTTCCCATCATATTTTCCTAATGACGAACTTAGTCAAAGCTTTAAATCACTTTATGTAACTATTTCATTTACATTTTCATATTTACAAAAGTACGTGTGTATGTGAACGTTCAAGCGCATCCATTACCTATGTATGTTAATCTTTGTCTGTCAATGAACTGAAAGTTCTAAAACTTTTTAGTTTGTTGGCCTTTCTAGAAAATGTACAACAAAGTTATGATTACCCCAAGAATGTATGGGCCTACATGTTGACGAAGCAGAACTTGGATACAAATTGTAAGACATTTCTACCATAGTAACTTTAATTTAACATTTAGACACTCCTTTGTTATTTCTTTAAGGACACTTTGGGGTTTTTATGCACTCCAAAAAGTACAATAGTCCTTACACAAAACCCAAATGTTGCGTAAGAGTCATACATGTATACACTTTTATTTCCTTGTTTAAAACTAAAAAAATACGAAGAAAAATACTTAAATAAGTTAGTTTAAATACTACAAATGATTAAAACTGTCAAAACACTCAATATAAATATCAAATTGAATAAATTTTTCTTACAAATCCCAATAAAATTCAGGTTGTGGAAGCGTCAAAATATAAGGGATTTATGCTCCATAAAACTAAGATGGGCAACTATTTTGGGAACCTCATTACATAAAGAGAAAGAATAACAGGTCCAAACAAATGAGCTACAAATCCTGTTGTTTTAGATTTGTGTTGACACTATCAAAAATAGGGAAAGGGGCCAAAACCTAGCATTAAAATAACTGTTTTAACAAGAAGTGCTTTTGTATTCATGTACGATAAAATGCATATACAGGGTGTCCCGTAAGTAACCAGCCAAACTTCTGGAGGTCATTCCTTGGGTTAAAACAAACAAAAAATTTCATGTGTACAAATCGTCTATTTTGCTCCATTATTCGGCTATCCGTCTGTATGTGTTTTTTACTAAAAACTTAATATCTCAAAGGTTATTTAAGATAAAACCATGAAAATTGGTATGAATGTTGATCTTTACAGTATCCATGTACTATTTAAATTTCATTTTTTTACAACAATCTTTTTCAAAATGGCGGCCATTTTAAATTGTTAAGGCCAAATATCTTAATAACCTTAAATTTTACTAAAAACTTGTAAGTTACAAAAAAGTTTAAAAATTTATTTCTATAGATAATTATATAAAAAGTTTTAAGATTGAACAACTATTAACTGAGAAATTACAATTTCAATCAAATAAAAATATGCTTGATATTAATAAAATTGAAAACTTTAGTTTTCAATTTTGATAAAAATTGTAATTTCTCAGTTAATAGTTGTTCAATCTTAAAACCTTTTATATAATTATTTATAAAAATAAATTTTTAAACGTTTTTGTAACTTACAAGTTTTTAGTAAAATGTAAGGTTATTAAGATATTTGGCTTTAAAAATTTAAAATGGCCGCCATTTTGAAAAAGATTGTTGTAAAAAAATGAAATTTAAATAGTACATGGATACTGTAAAGATTCATACCAATTTTCATGGTTTTATCTTAAATAACCTTTGAGATATTAAGTTTTTAGTAAAAAACACATACAGACAGATAGCCGGATAATGGAGCGAGATAGACGATTTGTACACATGAAATTTTTTGTTTGTTTTAACCCAAGGAATGACCTCCAGAAGTTTGGCTGGTTACTTACGGGACACCCTGTATATGAAGGCTGTTCAATTTAATCACTTTAGAACAAATTAAATAATTTAACAATAATTAAATGTTAATTTTGAAAACTAGTCTAAACGTCGGCACTCGCAGTGCTGTAACCCAGCTACAGTAGCGTCTGCTCAGTGGTTGCTATCGGCATGAACACTACTAGAGAAGTCTTGGGTGTCCATACTGGATGGTAGTCACTGTCCATATTTTGTGTCGGGGAGAGAAAAAAGTATCAGGTTTTTCAATTAGCTGAAAATCAGATCAATACTACGTGGTTTGAAATCCACGTAAACTTGTAGATAGATCGCTTAGTTGTCCTGGCTATTGGGCTATTAAAATATGTCCTTTCTGAGTATAAGACAAACTAAGATAGTAAACAGACTACACAGGCCATCAACACTCATCCTACTTCATTTAATCATTCATATTTGCCTTAAAATAACCTTAAAAATTGTTTCGGCGTCATATATTGGGGGATAATCAGTAGATCTATTTGTTTTCTTTTCATGAAGGTTAAAGGAATTTTAAAACTTAACTGAATAATGACAAAGGGATACAGATTATAGTAGAATTTGCATCACGTGGTATTGGGTTCCACGTTTTCCCAATAAATAGTCAAGTCCAAAAGTCAGTTGGCAACTCTTCGTACCCGTGAATATGGTGCAAGACTGAACTCTGAATTGCACGTGTGAATTTAAACTGTGCAATGACAGTTGCGTCGTTTAGCCTCGCCTAATGAACATTGAGACAGTCTCAACCTCTGAGTGTGAACACCTGGGCTCGACCACCTGAACACACTCATCACTCATCTTACATCATCCTCCAAACGGCGCAACGACGGCAACCCATGATAACGACACAACTAGCAGAAACAAGATAGTAAAATAACCACTGATTTGTATATCACATACTTATTTACTTAATTATTAATGGTACTACATTTTCAAGTATTACATTTTAATTTTGAAAACCAAACCTAATATTCGGAACTAGTGACGCATCTCTTAGCTCTGAATCTTTTAGCGAGCGTGTCATAGCTCCAAAATATTTCGGAGTTTTGCAACAACTTCATTTTCGGCGTTATGAGATTCGGTGATATAGGATTTGGAGCTATTACACCTCACCACGCAGTGCTGTAATACAGATTCTTGAGGACATTCTCCTCCAGGCAGGCATGGAGACACTGGTTGAGGAGATTGTAGGCAAAGAAGTTTTAAGTTTTTGTCATCGTATATTATATTTTTTCTTTCATCAATACGATTATTATTATTATATAGGTGCTGCAGAGAACATTATCTTAGAAAATAATAAAAATACGGGCTAAACTTGAGGTATTTTGAGTTTAAACATATTTCTTAAAAAATAAATGTATCGTATAATTGAAAAATTTATTTTGTAGCATAGCCACAAATATCGGTGTTGATTATTGAATATCGTATTTTGTATATAATTTATAATATATCGACAAAACTAAATTACTGCCATAATTATTATTTATGTATTTAAGTTGAATGACTCGTCAATTTTTAGTTTAAATTAATTTGTTATGTATAAGCTTAATAATTGTATTTTCAATTATGTGCTACTGTATAAATCCATTGTTCTGATTTTATCTATTTATTCCTGTTTGGTTTTAGGGAGACCATTTCGCTTCATTAAAACAATAAAATTTTTTTGTTATTTCAAAAGTTCAGTCCGTAATAATTACCGTATTGCAAAACGTGATGCGTTTTGACAGGCTATACATTTTGCTAAGTTGATTTTCGTTTTGAAAATATTTATAATTTTTTATGTTTAAAAATGTGAAACTTTAAATTTTATTCTCGACTATTTAAAAAAAAAACTAAAAAATTATTGTTTTATATTTGTTTATATTAAAAAAATGAAGCAACCGTACCTAAGACACTAAGGTGGTAGCTTGTAATGCGTTCAACGCGTGTTAATCAGTGTTTACTCCCGTGGTTTGGAAGCCACATTAAGCCACGTTCCAACGAGGTTACGAAACAAAAATGGGTTTTTATAAACAGACGAGGATAACTACTGTGTATAAATCGGACATATATCTCCAATGAAAGTGGTTAGTATATTCCAAAAGACATTGTAAAGGTTTATGGAATAAATTAATTACTATTCTTAGTCTATATAAAATTTTATTTTAACAAAAAACTCATGATCCATGATATTACACCTAAATCATCATGATTTCACTATGACTCATTAGGCCTATAATAACTAACACAACCCGTTCAGATGAAATAGAAAGCCATATGTTAGCTATCGGATTCACAGCGGTGGCTTAGCAGTTTGGTAAACTGCCAACTTAAGTCAAATTTGCAATTTGATTGGTATTGACAACTTGATATTTAAATTTTAGTAAATTATTTGCTTTGTTTATGGTATTATGGATATTTATATTTATCATTCCACTTCTTTGTTGGATGTTAATAGCATATAATAAGAATATAATTTGCGTGCCTAATAACTGTAATTTTCCAGTGGTATTGACCGGAAGGTTTCGACGTTATCGCAATATACATCGAGCGTGGCTGTCCCTTGGATGGGTGACCGTCTGGGCGATCTCGTCCTTGCAAGCAGCCCGCCTGCCCGATCACTGGTGGTGGTTCGGAAGTCACCCTTAAGTAGTTGGTTCCCAGGTTAAGTGTTAGAGAGAGATTCTTAGCCCTAAATTTACCTGGTAAAATAAGACGATCTTTAACTTTTTTTTAATAACTTATAAATTACTACAATATAACCACTTGTGTGCGTTTAGGTGCTTTTCTTTTAAAAAAATGTTAAACTAAATTGCTGGTGTGCGTGAGAATTAAAAATCATTTAAAACTATAAATTCTCTAAAAATAGGGATAAACAGAGATTGTTATCAGATGGCAAAACAAGATTAAGCATGCGTTCTTCTACTGTATAGTTTATATCATTAAACAAAGAGTTTTCCTTCGTATATTTCTTTATACTAAATATTAAGTCGCATTTAAGGCGCGGTTATTATCACGGACAGGAAAACACAGACAATGAAACTGCTACTGTGGGAACAAAATAACAAGCACCAGCTCCATTCTGGAAACATTGGTCATTGCTACTTGTTCCAGTGACCTTGGAACTGTTCCTGCGGAAAATAATAATTAAAACTTGTCGATAAATGTATTTAGGATTTTAGCTAGGTATCGTATCTTCTTTTCAAAATGAAGTACTGTGACGATTGTATACTTTATGACATTATCAGAAATATTGTTAACAAAATTGAAATTTTATTTTTCAATCCCAATATGACCTATTTATATTAAGCTCTATTCCACAAAGACAAAATAATAATAATAAAAATACGTCAATTGGTTAAAACTATAAAACAGGCTACTCTAAAATTTTGAGTAGCTAGAGAGGAAATCTGCGACTCTACAAATAGTTTTTTCTACAAAGAAAGGGATAAAACAAAATTAATATATAATCCTGCCGAAAATCAACAAGCTGAGAATTATTAATTGGAGTTTTTGGAAAATTGTCGTTTTTGAAAAAGAAAAATAGTTTCGTGGATGTGAAGGATCTCCTGAAAAAACTTAAATATGATGAAACAACTTTTTAGGTATGATGAAATGTGTTATTCAATGGACATTTTTTTTGTATACAGTCTAGTACTATATTTTGAAATATACTACATTTTATTTTGAAAAATACATACATTTATTTCGATCAAAACTCCAGATAGGTTTGAAATAATAGAGTTGAAGTAAATGGACATTTAGTGTGCCGAAAAGTTCTAGCCTATGCTGTAGAAAAATACGTGGTAAAATACATATAAACCCCTTCTGTGGTAATGGTGCTATGTGCCATTACAGTAGTGTATATTCGTGAAACCCAAGGTAAAATGCAAAGCAGGCCATTGAAATTTTCTCAAGAAAATGAATAATGATAATATAGCCTACCTTGTTCTTCGATTTCCTGAGTCCATGATTTCGATATTGGAAGGGCCCATCAAGGAAAGTATCCTTAGATTTCAGGACATAATAAGAACCATGTAATATATAGGGTAGGTGGGAGGGCAGTCCAAACATCGTGTCCACGTAGGTGGTTAGGGGTAATTGTGATAAATATCTCTACATATTGATTGGAATGAAGAAGAGCTATATTTGATTGAGTTTAACTATAAAAAGAACTAGCTACATTGAGCATTGCAAACTATATCATGATCACAGAAAAAAAAACAAATATTCTGTATCCAAATTATTTAATGTTATCATCTAAACATTTATTGACTTTATTTGTAAGAACAATTACAGTAATTAATCGGAATTCCACTGTCTCCGGTTCTGTTGTCGATTTATTGGTAAAACCTACTTAATTCCGGTTTGAAAATAATTTACGTATTAGCGAACTTTTTTAGACAATAAATAAGGTCAATAGTATATTTTACATCTTAGACTTAATCGACCTCTGCCATAACTAGAATTTACATTTTCTGGTGACAATATGTACATGAAAGTACATTATTTACAAGATAACCAGACGTTTCGCCTATACTGTGATGTGGCATCTTCAGTGGTAATACTGAGATCAGCGAATTACCTTCCATGGTAACAAAATGGCTAGTATATTGTTTTCAGTTTGTAAAAGGAAGGGCGATACTCAACAATTACAACTACACAAGTAATTATCACACGTATATGAATAAGGAACTATTTTGTATTCACTTTCAAAAACTTTAAGGCAACTACATAAATCCGAAATATTCTGCCAGTGAAAGATGTTACAGGCTAGTTAGATGAGAAAGCTGTTCCTCTATAAACAAGAAGTATAGACCATTTATGACCTGGCTAGTGGATCAAGGGAAGGCCACACTATGGAACATTTACGAGGTTGACGATAACCTTTAAGACATCGTAAATTGTTTACAACCACTGGCATGCATTATCATACTGGTTAATATGGCTGTAGAACAAGTTTGTTTACGAAAAGGTTGATTTGAGAAAATGAATGGACTGAATTTTATAAAACTAAATATAATTTTGTACACAAAATTATTATTTTCTTATCTTTGCATTTTATTTTACAAATACGTGATTTAATTATAAGTAAACAGCAAACTATTAAAAATGGTCCTGATAAATAAATGTTAATAAATGTATAAGGTAAACAAAATATAAAATTAATACAAGTGTTTTATTGAAAAAATTATAGGTAATAATTACATGAACGTGGTACAACATATTTACTTGTTTACGAATTTATTAGTATTCTTTCAAAAACACAAATATAGTGGTAAAAAATAAATATATAAACAAAATAAAGATAAAAAATAAAATATGAAACTCAGACATTTACATGAATGTAACATCACCCTTTGCAATTTGTGGCTTAATGTTTGTTGTTAATTTCGTGTCTACGCAACCTTATTCAGAATTTTTCATCAAATGTGACTATCTGTAAATTTGAATACATTTTTAGATCCTACAGACTTGTTTGGATTTTAGTCAACAATATTTTGATCTACTATTTTTTACGCCTCACCATACTCCTTACAAAAAATGACTGATATCAACATATGAAATATTGGTGTTAAACAACAGGCTCCTCTCTGTGTCAGGATAAAACCCATAGTTGGCTTTTAAGACTGGCATCAGCAATCTTTTACTATTCTTGATAAAACGTTATAGGACGTCTTGTTTTACCACGCGAAGTTAAGCTTAATACGTTCACTCTTAATAACGTGGGGACCAACGGCTAAAAGGTGGCTTCCGAACCACTGCCAATTAACGGACAGGAGGGCTGCATGAAGGACGGGATCGCTCAGACGGTCACTCATCCAAGGAACAGCCACAATCGATGTTGCCTGACGTCGTTATCTTGCATTCACTGGCACTGGGTAATACAAGGGAATTACATATTATTGTAACGGAAAATTCCCATGGTAATTTTATGAAAAATCTGATATTTACTAATGACCCCAATTAATTAAGACCATTTCAAATGCTAGGCCTAAGTTGCATGATTATTTTACGTCATCCAATAGATTTGAGTTATTTTTGAGGGATTTAATAGAAGGCTAGTTGACTTTGAGGCTATAAGATCGACACCTTCCTGAATCTGCCATGTACTGTTGATTTTCAAGTTGAAGATCTTATGTATTTCATGTTATGTTACATTCCAGAGTAAGCATACAGTCAGATTGTCTACCAAGCATAATGATCTGTCTTATGGAGGGAACTTGAAAAAACATATTTAAGGAGTGAATATTCTTAAAACAAGAATACAGGTACTATAGGGAATTCGAAAGAAGATGTTGTTCCAAGCAACTTACTAAAATATCATATTTTTAGTGGCTTTTCTAGACCAATTTTAGTTGGGTTATTTTACATGTAAATATTTGCGGTGTGAAACATCTTATTATTTTTTAATAATATTTTATAATTGAGATAATATAGGTGTGGGGATAAGGTGATAAAGGATAATAAGAGGGATGTTGAGTGAAGGGAACAGGAAAGGGAATGCTTACAGTTCAGTGGGCTGAAGTCCATCCATGATCACAGTTGATCACTTGAGACAGATATAGTTACGTTGTGGGACTAGACAATGGGGTTGGTTGGATAGGACTTTGTTTTATATTTCTTCACACGATAATTGTTTGCCAAGCTTTCATTTGTCGGCTCAATATCAATCCACACGAGTATAAAAAATATCAGTTGAATACCAAATGGTAATAGGTTTTTTTTATTATTACGAGTACTTTACTGAATGTTTCTAAAGATTTTGAAAGATTGTAGGCGATAGGTTCCATGCTCGGTCCTCTTAATACCGACATGGCGTCCTCTCAATGGTTGCCATTGACGTGGACACTGCTAGAGAAGTCTGAAATGTCCATGTTGGATAGTAGTCAATGTTCAGATGAGTAGGGAAGAGAACTGAGTGTCTGAATTGTCGGTTAGCTGAAAACCATACCAACCCGATATGGTTCGGATTCCACGTAAAGCTGTAGGTCCCATAGTTGCTCTGGCTATTGAGCTGTTCATAAATAGTCCTTACTGAGCTAAGTCGAACTCAGATAGTAACAATGACTACACTAATTCACTCCTCATATTCGCCAAATATATCTACGATCGGCGACTTAGAAATGAATAGTAATGAATGAATACAGAATAAAAGTGTATTCGAATATGAATTGTTTTATAGAGTGTGTTAATAAAAAAAATGTTTTATATACTAATCAGTATCAATTTCAATGAGTGATATGAAATAAAAACTTTTTTAAAACACATTTTAAATCAGCTTTTGAATTCATATAGTTTTAAATTACTGAACATTACTTTCTCTGAATCAACATCATTTGATAAGCTCTTACAAAACACTCTTCACGTGAGAAAAGTGTGTTTCTCTAAAGGTTCAGGATTACGCATTTATTTGTAACGTACATGATATGATCTAATTTTGTACTTCTTTCCTAAACCTACAAGGTGTTGAACCTAAGGAGTTTTCATTAGTGTTATCATTTTTTGAGAATTAATTAATAAAAGATCAAAGAAGGATAGAGTAGACTGAATAATAATCCATAAGGCTGAGAGGTAAAAACGAGGACGTGAAAAATTAATCCTTTCAAGAAAAAATACGCTTATTCTTGGCATTTTAAGAATATTGGATCTCCACAGAATATGTTCTAAAAAATACTAAGGTGTTTATAAAGAGAATATGAATAAAAATTGTGACTTAAAGAAGAGGTGAAATTCTGTCTAAAATAAATAGCACGTCCTTTATCTGAATATTTTCTGCACACGAAGCCTCCTTGAAATAAGCGCTTTACTTATGAAGAGAAATGGTTCTTTCCCCTCTCAACCTGACTTCTCCATTCCCCCACTCTTAACAAAGCAACGACCTAAGCACGACACTAGTATGACAAAGGAGATACGAAACTATTTCACCAAAACTTAGTTGAGACGTAACAAGTGTCCAGAAGATACGGAAGAAGGTGTTTTTACAAGACTACAGAAAAATGGTATTGGATAGTTGTTTAAAAAATCTCAACTGTTTCATTTAACAATAATTTTGTTAACTAGAATCTACATTTTCTGGTTACCACGTCAAGGTACTATCTAAATTATGTACAAGATAACCAGACGTTTCGCCCATACTGTGTTGGGGCATCCTCAGTGGTATCGCTGACACAAAATAAGTTTTCAGGGTTAAGACCAGGTTGTTAGTTGCGAAGTTTTGTTCCAGTTTAGGCAGACGCTATTTATATAAACGGTAGGTATGGGGAGAACCTCTAAGTACGATATGGCCCAGATACATAGTTGCAAGAGGTCGTAACGAAGGTCTTTTCACTTAGGGCGAGATCAGATAAACATTTCTGGCCATTTAAATGACTTTTGAATAATTCATACTCAAGCTGTTTCTAATCGGATGGAGGGTATTCGAGTAACTATAACAGATATTGTATCATTTAAAAATACCGATTTAAAATATCGCACTTGACATCGGTTTATAATCGAAAACAATAACACTCGCAATCGATTAAACTTAATGTACTTATAAAGCAATATAAATAATTTCAGACTCGTATCTTTATTGACGTAAAACACACAATAATCCGCAATGTATTTGAAGTGCTATGACGTCACACAAGTGGAACTCTCTCTGTCAGACTGTCAGTTATGAAGGAAAGTAAACGTGATTCAGCTGTTCGTATTCAAATACCACAAGTGTTTAGTTGACTGCTATCAAGGTCACTAGAATTACCTTGATGCCAATATTTGTCATTCTTAGAGTTAATTTTGGTCGCTCTAAGACTAAAAAATAAAAATACTTCTATCATCAAGTTCTGAATAACAAATGTAACGTTTCAAAAATATATCTTATGAAATATATATAATTTTTATGCAAACTTAGAAGCTTTTACTAGGGGGCATCCCTGCACGCTTTTCGTGCCAACCCCAACTGTCGCTGCGCTCGATACACCTCGTCCTTTGACCTCGGCATGTGACTTTTAACCACAAATAATAGTAGATAAATAGAATAATAAGTATAAATACAAATAAATAAGTATTTATTAGTATAAATACCCAATGGTATTACTTAGCCTATTTCAAACGTGTTCATTTCATTTGTTTTTGTTTAACCACTGAAGTGTAACTCAGCGACCGATCTAGTAGCGGAACAGAGAACACAATCTTGTGTACTTTTTAGTTCTACAAAATTTTACTTGTGCTCAGACTCTTTTTGAAAAATAATTTACTTCTGAAATTTTAGTTCTTCAACTAAACGTGAAACGCCTACAGTGGACGTATGCTTTATAGCTAATATAGGTCCGGTGGAGTATATACTGTGGCTTACTGATGTAACCCAGCTAATTAGGGGGCTAAGTGGCGTGGAGATTATAAGTGAATTGTCAATCTTCAGGTTATTTGGAAAGGAGATAGTTGAATATCAGCGTGGCCGTCTCTAGTGTCTCTGATTTAGCTTGCCGAACTCAGACCAAAACAACGTGGTTCAGATTCCACGATAAACTGTAGGTTTATTACTTGTCCTAGCTTTTTATTAGGCTATACGTAGCCCTTTCTAATGAAATTTCGACAGTAATTGGTCGGCAATTGTGGCTTAGAGGTTGGCAGGTGGATGAATAGACCAAAATACTTACCGACCCATGGCTATCTTGACTTGACTGACTATAGAACAGAGCTGGTTCCCGCTGGGTAGAACTAAATGTTTAAAAACCGTGTTCACAAGTACATCACGTTTCTTAATTAAATTGAAGGATGTTGGTTGTTAACATCCACAGAGGTCCTTCCGTACAAAGATTGTGGTAATATTAGACAGGGCAATAATTACTGAATGTTCTGAATAGGTTTCGCACGGTTTAACACTGTAACAATTGGTGTCCGACCTCGATCTTGGCCTGGGTCAATTTAGTTTCACTTCCGCTATGAGACCAAAACTACACCCATGATGTAAACAAAAGTAAGTTTGTTTGTAGTTCATTTGAGGGGTTTCTGATCATCCATGGAGGAAAATAATCTTTGATGGTGGTCGTTGGTTGATTTCGTTTACATTAAGTACTCCTTATGAAAACATACGGCTTACAAACAATTAGTTTATCAACTAAATTCGGTCAGTTTTCCTAGTGCCATTTATTTATTTAACTATCAGAAACACAGAAATTAACGTAAAAGTGAGGTGTACAGGGACCGTTTAGCTAACAAAAAAGAGGGAAAAAACGCCGAACACTTAAGTTTCGATTTCAATGATTCCCTTCGTAATAATGATCATATACCATCATTTGAAATGTCATTTTGATTGGAAAAAAAGTTGAAATGGACCATGAGTTGATTTTTGTGAAAAGTTGATTATTTAAACAAATTTGTTCACAGTTAAATATGTTAAACTTTAATTTCATTCTTGACGATATATAATAATAATATATCGATATATAATATAATATATAATAAAATAACGTTAATATCAACTTATGGTCCACTTAACTGGACTTCGAAAGTCGCACAAAGTTCATTATAACCCATAATTATTTAAAATAACGTTAATATCAACTTATGGTCCATGACTGGACTTCGAAAGTCGCACAAAGTTCATTATAACCCATAATTATTTAAAATAACGTTAATATCAACTTATGGTCCACGACTGGACTTCGAAAGTCGCACAAAGTTCATTATAACCCATAATTATTTAAAATAACGTTAATATCAACTTATGGTCCACGACTGGACTTCGAAAGTCGCACAAAGTTCATTATAACCCATAATTATTTAAAATAACGTTAATATCAACTTATGGTCCACGACTGGACTTCGAAAGTCGCACAAAGTTCATTATAACCCATAATTATTATAAACACGAACGTTACAGATGAAATAGAACAGCGTGTTTTTCCTGCTGTCGTATTTCCGGCAGTGGATTCACAGTTTGGGAAGCGGCCCCCTTAATGTGAGTAAATGGAGTCTCGATTCAAATGTTGACTTACTTCAGCAACGAATGTTTATGAATAAACAATCAATCTACAATAATGTTTTGCCATTCAGAAATATGCTACACAGACACCGTAATGAACCTGGACCTCTGATTCAAAGCAGAATTCAACTAATTCATATATATATACATTTCATATCGATAGTTTCAAAACGTTCAATACACATTGATTTGTACATAACTTGACTAAAACAGATTGACATGCACTTTGAGTAACAATACAAGACGTATTGTGACAATTCTAGATTTATAAATACTGAAATTTTAATACATCGATTGTTTTTCTTTATTAGCCTCTTGTTTGATCGCGGACAGTCCCTACTTACTGTCGCGGTTATATCACTGGTAACTCTCGTTCAGTCGGAGTAATAACAGTGATGTAAGTACACAAATTCTAAATTACAACTGTCAGTGAATTACAATCATACGTACGTGCCAACTGAACTTAATTTGTTAGTTATGTAAGGCTAATTGTTTTAAAAATACTAATTTAGTTTCAGTATGCAAACTGAAAGCAGAATGCTGTTTGTCCTTCGTGGCAGACCTTGATACTCATAAATACAGTGATTTAAACGGCCTCTGTAACCACAGGCCAAGCTATGTGCATTGCAGTTGTCATCACTAACACACCTTTATTATTTGCTCATTAAAATGCATTCATGGAATTAGGTATGTGGATACACCGTACGGCGGATGTGAAAACACAAGCAAATAAACATAAAATAAAATTTACCTTGACTAATATTGAGCATTAACAAAACTTGTTGCAATTTTATCTACTAGTAAATAATTGTTACAGTTATAAAAAACTTTTGTTGTACAAAATTTATCTTTGTTTTTTATGTATATATACTTTTAGGGCTCCAAAAGGTGTGTACAATCATGAAGGTTTATTATATTATATACATTGAATCCTAATATAATATATTAAGATTTGTTAACGATATATAAACCAAAAACGATGTACACATTCAACTCGAGATCTACTCCAGAACCGCTGAACGCATTTTGATGAAATTCGGAGTGATTTTAGCTTTCATATAGTAAAAACCCACCAAGAAGGGGTTTCTAAAAATGAAATTCTTAAGGTGAAGAAACTGCCCTTAAAGTTTTCTTTTCTCCAAAAAAGTGACATTGGCAGTAATTTAATGTAGAAATTTATTTCAAAACAGCTGATACAAAAACATATATACATATATATTACACATAAGCTCGGTTCTTTTGGTTTCATTTTTTAGGCATCATGTTTAGGACATTTCTACTAACTTTGACACAATTGCACTACTACGCATCTCCATAAAGTAAATATACGATTTTCTATATAGTACAACTTTGTTATCTGAAGTAACCTGCCAGGGTTACAATAGTAGGTTTAGATGGTTTAGAGAGAACCACCGAGAGAGGGATAAGCAAGCGTAGAGGACAACCCTGTAGCGAAGCAAGGGCTGTTTAAAAAAGTCCTATAAAAATCATCTGACATATTTCAGTGTAATTTCGGTGAGTTATTTCTTATCTTTTGTACCTTCTCCCTTTAAAAGGGCTCCGTTTTCGGACCTTTTTCGTTAATTCACTACCACTACTTTGGTTAGGTTATGTTAGGTTTGGTTATGTAATGCTAGGTTTGGTTATGTTATGTTAGGTTTAGTTATGTTATGTTTAGGTTTGGTTTTGTTATTTTAGGTTTACCTAAGTTATGGTTATGGTAGTGAATTAACGGAAAAGATCCCCGTTTTCAAACTAATTATCTTATACGTTAATTACCATACGATAAACTGTAGCAATATTGGTTAGTAACAAAGACTGCACGTAGTCATCTACACCCATTACATTCGTTCACAACAGACATTCCACATTGCTTTGACGATAAACACCAAGGGTTTATAAATGATGAATGTTAACTTCAAATTATTACTTATAAGTTATTCATATTCAATAAGTATGATATTGAAATATAATAGACAAAATATGATAACTTATAAATCGTCTGTGAGAATATGATGTGTACGTACGGTATTATCTATTTTCTACACACGAGGTGAGAAAGTGATGATATCACCCCAAACTACAACAACCACTACTAGTAGGCTCTTAAGATTTCCCAAACTGCCAAGTCAGCGGGGGGAAGTCGACAGTCTTATAGTGGACATACAATCTTACTGTCAGCGGGGGGAAGTCGACAGTCTTATAGTGGACATACAATCTTACTGTCAGCGGGGGGAAGTCGACAGTCTTATAGTGGACATACAATCTTACTGTCAGCGGGGGGAAGTCGACAGTCTTATAGTGGACATACAATCTTACTGTCAGCGGGGGGAAGTCGACAGTCTTATAGTGGACATACAATCTTACTGTCAGCGGGGGGAAGTCGACAGTCTTATAGTGGACATACAATCTTACTGTCAGTGGGGGGAAGTCGACAGTCTTATAGTGAACATACAATCTTACTGTCAGCGGGGGGAAGTCGACAGTCTTATACTGGACATACAATCTTACTGTCAGTGGGGGGAAGTCGACAGTCTTATAGTGGACATACAATCTTACTGTCAGCGGGGGGAAGTCGACAGTCTTTATAGTGGACATACAATCTTACTGTCAGCGGGGGGAAGTCGACAGTCTTATAGTGGACATACAATCTTACTGTCAGCGGGACAAAAGATGCCGTTATATTGCAACTGTACGGTTAGTGTTTATTATTATATTGAGTTGTAGTGAACACTTTTCGGTTATTAAAGATCCATTCTAGTTGATATTAATTTTTTTATTTCATTAAAATAGTCAAGAATTATATTTAAATATTCACATATTTAACTGTACAACAATTATAAAAATACTAAATGTTTTACAAAAATAAACTTATGTCCCACTAGATCAGTTCTTTACCTATCAAATTTCACTTCAAGTGCTGTGAAACGACCAATATTACGAAAAATGTTGGTCCTTCTCTACTTATTCTATTACGAACCCATGTTTTCTACTTCAAGGGTTTCGACGAACAAATCTTTGAAGTGGAAAGCCATGTTTTAGGAGCTTTTCGTGAAGCGGAATGGTCCCCTAAAGTTACGCTAGTTCCTACTAATATGTCTAGGAATGTTTTATGTTGGCTTCTTATTCTACTGCCAACCAATAGTATCTTTGCTATAAATATCCGGATTCCATATGGTCCTCTACTCCCATGAGTGTGACGAGGAATAAAAAGTGAACTAAAGACAACAAACTCGTTTCAAAACCCACTCACCTTGAAGATCACCGGAAGGCGTTTGTGGAAGTAATTTTTTGCAAAACTTCATTGTGCAAGACCTGTTGTTCAATTAAGTGTTGAACAAAAATAGCGATCGACAATAGCTGTGCGACAACTAGGTGAAGGTGTACAATTGAGCTTATTATGGGGCGCCCACCTCGAGCCTATGGCCTGTGTCATTGATGGAATCCAAGGTCATGTGGAATTACACCGCCCAGTGCAATCTACGACACCACGATAGTCCAAAGACAACACGTACGGGACATCTGGGAGAGGGTAGACATTTGACTAAGCTGCAGGCAAAACTGTATAGTGGGCATGTGGCAAGTTGCAAGAATGTTTAGAGGAACTTTGGAAAAATAGTCTACCAATACTTCCAAAAAATTGTCACCAAAAGAGAATAATGTAAAACATTCACCATGAGGAAATCATGAAAATGTCACAATTACAGACATCTGTTTAGGCAACATTACAAAACACTGCCATTAAACAAAATCAATACCAAACATTACTTTTGCTTAACTTGACACTTTGAGGGATTACATATTTATATCATAAAGGCACACAACGAAAGGTTTTTTTTTTAAATCTCTTCTTGAGTTCTGATATGAATAGTTCTGATATGAATCTTTCCTCGCACAAGAATAACATTTTAAACGTTACATTAATAAAAAACTGACAACAAATACTAAATATATGTTGTGATACTTTTAAATTGTACATAAGTCCACTTAGACAATTATCTTTAATTTTCTCACAGAGGCCGAAAGCCGAGGTGTCACAATCGCTGCGAGTGGCGGGGCAAAGGGTTCTCTTCGTTAAAAATAAATAAGAGACTATAGAATAAACAGGTACGTGTTAAGTGTTAGACCAGGCTTCATGGTCCTAACTTCACCTGGTAAAATAAAACTGTTTTTAACTTTTAAACAATGGCCCTTGTCACGCCTATCCCTGATGTATATAAAATCAATGATATTATCAAACAGACATTTATACACGAGGTGTTCACGTGTAAACTGTATCTACTTGGTTTCTGAAGCGTCAAGTGTATACCGATATTCAATTTCCGCTCTTTCTACACAGCCAATCTCAGCTGATCCCATTGCCACTTCAGTTGATTTCTTGATACCAACAGTGTTCTATCCTTTGTACTGGTACCTTTTTAGACTCCCAATATTACGTTAAGGGGATTAAAATAAATTATAATTATGTAAGAAGTGTACATTAATCCATACATACATTATAAACTAAGATATACTCCAGCACGCTTCACATTCCAGCCCTATCGCTCACATTATTTATAATTTTTTTTTCACATTGCACGCTTACCGGTACATTCTTAAAAAAAAAACTCTTAGGCTTAGCTACATCGTCCTAAGCTCTCTCCTTCGTGTGGTTAGTGGTAAAAAATGCTCTGATTGGCTGGTATCAGTATATTTATAAAGTTAGCTCTTTGAAAAAAAAAATATATACATATTGAAATTATTTTTTAGTACGAATTTAGAGCATATAAAGAATATAGTCCACAGCTATATAGTTGTCAAGAAACAGCGATCAGTCAATCAATGGAGTTTACCATCTATATTTACAGATTTAATTCAAAGAAATTTAGAATATTCATAAACAAACTAATATTAAATTTTGCATTTGATCACAATATAAATTGACTAGAGACCGAAAGTTGACAACATTTACTGCAACATGTATAAAATGTTATGGTATTCCAAAGAATCTATTCTCTTCATCTAAAAAGTTTTACGAAATATCGATAATAGGTCGGAGGTATGGATGTTATCAAAAAGGCTTAATGTTACGGCTTTGTAAAGTACCATAAACTTCATGCAGAAGTCTTAAAAAATATTTATTATAAAAGTATCTATAACAGAACAATACTATTGTACGTATAAGAGTTAATACCACAAAACGTACATTGATTATAATGGAGATAATACATTGCCTAACCACGTATCATAATGAAGCTGACAAGACACTTCTCAATATGACCAAAATTATGAAATGGAACGGTCAGCTACATACGACTAAAAAAACTCATCTAAAACAAAAACTTAACAAAAACCTCAAAAAAATTTGACTTAAAGACTTAACAATAATTGACACTTATGGTTTCATTTCTGTTCCACTGAGGTTTGTTCATATTTATTAAAACAATGCAGAAATACGTACATTTTTACCATTACCAACAAAATGGTTTATCGACTGGAAATGGACGATCTGAACCCGTCTAAATGCAGTTCAACTTAAGACTCACAAAGAGCACTTTGTCCTCAAGTGTTCGGAGTTGAAACACTCCATTCTTTTATGTAGACATGTAATCCTAAAACATTTGTGTACTTGTGTAGTACGTATTATGTTTTGGTCATTGCAAAATTCGAAGTGCAGACCATAAATCTTTACTATTTATAATAATAATTGTAATAAACCTATTATAGTTAATTACGTTTTCCTTTTCAACTTATCTGCAAATCTTGACTGTTGCTCTGATCGACTCACTATTAAGTACTGTTTTAACCATTATATAAAAAAACCTTCTTACCAAAATAATATGATTTTGAAAATATCGATTGGGCAATTTTATACTGTTTATTTCAAGACCTTTTAACATTACTTAATACTGCTCTTACTTAAAAAAAAAAAAAAACAAGTATTTTTCAAAGATAGAAAAGGGCAGGACACTCAATTAATCAAATAGTATATGAAAAGTATATGCCTATACATTTAATCTTAGGTATACAAGTAAGTTACTTTATTTCTAAAAAAATAATTCAGCATACATTTGGATAAAAAGTCTATTC
Source organism: Stictocephala bisonia (assembly GCA_035578905.1). Classification (NCBI taxonomy): domain Eukaryota; kingdom Metazoa; phylum Arthropoda; class Insecta; order Hemiptera; family Membracidae; genus Stictocephala; species Stictocephala bisonia. The sequence continues at coordinate 996,258 of JAQJVL010000021.1, forward strand.
CATTAAATTTCAATTTACATAAATAAGGACAAACAGGGTGTTTCAGACCAAGAAAAAAAATTTCCTAGAATTCTTTGGGGTAGAAAATATAAAATTCCAGTTGGAAGAAATGTTCCATATCAATTCGTTTGGTCTGAAACACATGTGTATATTTTCATTTCTACGCGCGTAACCATTTGTTTTTGTTCATTACTACGTAGATAATTATTGGACCCTTATCACACTCCTATCAGTCCCTAGACGTGCCTGTTCAACCGATCGTCCTTCTCCTGTTTAATAAAGTACTTAACAAAACCCGTATGATTTAAACTATATAAATTCCGTGCAAACCGTAACTAGACCCACGCCTTCCGAAGTCACTGAAATAGAAAAAAAATAAGGTAACTAAATTAAATTTAATACAGGATTCATGTAACGTTTATAAATACTTTATTAGACATGCCTGTACGATAAGTCAGTGATTCCAAACTATGTTTATACTGAAAGAAATGGAAATTAAAAACCCATAATAAAATATAAACCGTTACACTTACGCGAACATGTTCACAATAATTCTGATACGTCACATATCATCGAATGCCTAAAGTCTGAGGTCACACTACCTAATATGTCTTTACACACTGAAATATTTATATACACTCCTTTATCACTGCCTAGTCAGTGCTTGTACAATATGTGTGTGTGTCGTTAGTACGATGTAAAAAAAGAATAGGATTGACAAAAGTCAGAGTAAAAAATTATTTCGAAGCTTTCATCATAATAGAGTTTGTCTAATGGTTAGGCCTATAAAAGTTCACTTCCTGCATAATGTGCAGAGGAAAGTTCTTTTGTGGGCTAATGCATGAGAAACCCAGTTCATTTGTACTTTTGTTTGCTCATTAGTTCTGAGCTATATGTCAAGCGACACTCTATTGAATACGATTATCAACACTTTAAAATATCGGGCACACGAAAATCCACTGCCTACAAGAAAAGCTCTAAATGAGAAAAAAAAGATAATTTAATTATTTGTCAATTAATTATTTTTTGTTGATATATGGTTATCTATCGTCATTTATTCACCAAATAATAAATGTTCAGTTATTTAAATGCAATCATAGAAACGTTTTTATAATAACAATAAAAATGTTTACTAATGATTTTTTATTTAAACAATACATTATTTATGGCTAACCTAACATAAGGTAGCTTAACCTGCCTAACCCAACCTAACCTAAAGTGACCTGTATAACCTAACCTAACGTACAGTAACCCATCTAACGTAAAGTAACCAATCCAACTTAACCTAACGTAACCTAACCAATATAACCAAACGTACCGTAAAATACCTAACACAACGTAACCTTACCTGTCTAACCTAACCTAACGTAAAGTAACTTATCTAACCTAGCGTAACGTAACTTATGCAACCAAACCGAATGTAAGGTAACCAAATTTATCACACATAACACAAAATTACCTAACGTAACATAACTTACCTCATAAAATGAATTATTTGAAACAAGTTTGCAAAATATTCTCACCAACTCCTTTAAAAAAAAAGTTAGTTTATTTTATTTAATTGTCTTTTTCCTATAGATTATTTTATGAGACTGCTGACACGCATCCAAATTGTTAAAAAATATGTCTGGGTTAATTCGTATGTTTTATAGCACGCCATAAGTTAATGGTCACGTGACATTAAACTAAATATTAGAAAGGTAGGTAAACTAAATAAAGAAACATTGAAATTATATAATGCATATTTGTTAACAGTTAACAGGCATACGACAATTAACAGGCATATTAATTTTCAACAGTTAACAATTGTCAATACTACCCGCCCGCCCATACACGTACGGTGGTATTGACCCTTCCGCCCACCCATACAAGTACAGTGGTATTGCATAAGCAATAAAAATGCCATTGCAAAAGCTATCTTAATTCTTACATGCTATTATAAACTTAAGTGACAAGATTATTTAACTATATCTGTGAAGTTCCTTTTTCGTTTGTTATGAAATATTATGAGAGCAGTAAGGGCGGAGCAGCCAGGCACACAAGAAGGGATTTCATGACAGAGTCTGACGTGCTTCCATTTATAATGGACCAGTGACGTGCCTCGTATTGTGACAACTAAAAAAACACCCAATGTCCCAACATTATTTTTCTGTCATATGAAACTAAATTGCATTTTAGTTTTAAAATTGATTACGTTCCTATTTGTAGATAATCCTTAATGGAATTTCCGAGGCACAGTAAATATATCAATCAATTTTAGCAGATTGCTAGATATCACAGTTTATTAATTTCTTTTCTTTTAATAATGATTTCACATGAATAATTTTACTAAAATATTAAATAAAGGAAAATTACAATAGCATTGTATAGTTGTAATGAAGGAATCGGCATTGAATGCGTAATACTTAAAATAGTACTGAATATTATTATAGTATGAATATAGTAGAGGATGTACAGAAAATTATCGTAAAAAAATAAAGTAGGAAACAATAAAATACAACAAGAAAATAATGCATTATGAAAATCATACAATACTTGCAAAATTAAAAATTCTAGTATTAAAACAACTAAATTACAGAATATAATTAGTAGAATATAACAATTGCAGATTATGCTAATATCCAACGAAGGAAATAATTTTGTCAACAATAAGCAAGATAAAAAACAAACAAGGTAGAACAATGGAAAGGAACAAAACCATAAATATTGTCATGTTTGTCATTTACAATTCACTAACACGTTCTACCAGCCTACATACGTATTACTGCGTTCATTACTACATAAGTTACCATTTGTTTTTGTGCATTACTAGGTAGATAAGTATTGGACCCTTATCACACTCCTATCAGTCCCTAGACGTGCCTGCTCAACTGATCGTCATCTTCCTTTATCTTGACCTTGAGCCTGACCGATAACGTCATTTATCACTCGCGTGCTGCATGTTGGAGACATAAAACGATCTGGTTCTAGTTTTTGTGACACTTCCAGTGTTACGATAAAATTATTACTAACGACCTGATCCTTGAAATAGAACCCGTGTTTTTGACGTTTTTGTGAAGCGACCATAAACCAATGTACAACACGACCAAAAATAATATATCGAATTGAATATTAGATCGACAGCTATTATTATGTATGCTTATGAAGAAAATGTGAATCATGTGCTTATTTATTATAATTACTGAGTACTGATTTTTTCACATCAGTCATATCGTAATGAAGCCTGTAGAGAGGAAAATGAAAACAAATCAGGAACAATAGATCAATGTCTGTTAACCAACTATGAGGAGCATCGATCATTTTCAGGATCGGTTGTTATCTGCAGTTTGATAAAAATCAATGTCACATTCTAATCTACCGTTACGGAACATAAAATAATTAACATTGATACCATCATATAAAGCAAAAATTAATAGAAAATTACATCGCCAGACATATTTGTTTGACATTAACTGAAACTAAATAAAATAACTATGTGTCTCCGAAATGATAACTTTTGAAAATGTAGATGGCCTTACACTAGAACTAAGCCGGCCTTCAAGACCAAAAATATATCATTTCACATTACTGATGACCTATAACACAGTGATTGGCTTGGTAACCCACGTTTAATATAATCAATTAAGGCGATTGACAATGAAATTGTGTTATTACAAAGATTAATTATTGTAAGCTTAAAGTTGGTATCGAGTTGAGTCTAGTCAGAGGCACGTGTGGCGATGATGCAAGTCCGTGGGACCGCCCAACCCACTTGACCAGATGCAAGGAGGGCGATAAAGATGTCCAAGAACGCTGCCCAGTTGACATCCTATGATGAGCTGAATTGGTCTGGATGCCTACAGCTAATTACATTATGGCCTAATTATGTCCAGAAAAAACCGGTTCTAACTGACTTATCATCTCACTTTGTATGCGTCATTGTTTATTTTAGTTTTAATAGGGAATACAAATTACTATGCAACAACGTTGCCAAGAATGTGTTAGTTTTGAGTCATATGATGGTCAAAAGTGGTGTTTTCATGACATCAGAACAAATTACTTATGCAATTATATTAGAGAATGAATTTAGTAAAAGTAGCATTGATTGCTTTATAAGATAAAAAATGTATATGTCAAAATTGACGGTTGTATCAGTAGATCTCTAAATTAAATAAATCTGTATACAAAGTCTGTACGAAATGACAATTATTGATTTTCCCACCAAACTATCGCATAATATGAATAAATGAGGAAACACAGGAAATTCTCAAAAATTTGTTAATCCCTCTCATTTAAGTAAGGTAAACGAGGCTTATCGAAATCGATCACCATAATATGTTGTACTTATATCATAATAAATAATACATTTTTGATCTGTGACCTTCATTCACTTCTTTTGTGCTTACAACCAAATGTAATTTACTACCTAAGCAATTATACAGGAAAGTCATTATACCATGGGTTAAGTCGAACTTCATAGCCAAACGTTCTCAGTTCGATCACCCATATCTTGTCGATCGGCGTCTAAACAAGTTATTATTATTGAGTTGGTCTCTAAGTTTGATTATTTATCATATGCTTACAAGATATAAAAACACAACACATAAAGCATTTAATTATTAATGCGCTAAAAATGTGTTCAAGAGCATGCTCACAAGACGTATTATTACATGTTTAGATTGGATCAGTAAATTGACATCGAGAAAGTAGTTCTAGATAAGTGAGCAGGTTCTGGGCAGCAGTAAGAAGAAAGTCATTTCCTGTTGAATACATAATAAGATGAAAAGTTGCAGAAATACTTGTCAGTATAATGAATGCTGTTAACGGGCGTTAACCTTCAATTTTGTTAATTTGCAGTGAAATAATCGGGAACTTACTCGTTCTTTAGTAAAAATTTGTAATTTGCAATTCGGTAATATCTCAACGAAACATTCAATTTTTAAAAAGTGCCAAATAATTTTATTTGTAATGTGGATGACTGTAAACTTTCAGATTTCATACATTAAATTACTATATACGAGGGTAATATTATTTACTAGTATAAATTAATACCATTTATGTCTTAGTAAATAAAATAAAAAATATAAAAAAAAACTTTGTACTCACTCATCACACAGTCTCCTAAACAACTGGACAGATTGTTTTCTCTTTTTTTTTCTTACTGTCTACGACAATGGAATTTTTAACTTGTATACAAACGTTGTTATAGGACAACGGTCCAAACTCCTCAAGAAAATTTTAGAGGACCTCCCGTTATTATAACCCATCACCCTCTGCATATGAAGCAGAGTGCTAACTACTAGGCTAGCTAGAGGTCTATATATGAAAAATTTTTATGAAGTTTGTGTAGAATTTAGCTGTTGTATCATAAATACCAACTAAGATAGGATTTCTCGAAATTCAATTCCTAAGGGGTTGCTCATTAACGTTTCTTTTTTCCCGTAGAAGTAACGATGGGAACAACAAACTCAGACAGGGTTGCGCTACTTTGTAGCCCCATAAAGAAAACCTACAGAGTTTCTAGATTTTACAGTTTTGTTAACTAGGAGAACGGCAGCAAGCTGATATTTTATATTGATGTCATGGTTTAGAGAGAACCACGGAGGTGAGGGTAAGCAAGTGGAGAGAACCACACCCTAGTGAAGTTAGGTTTGTAATCTACCCGCAAATTGAAAATGTACTTTACTATGAGAAACTTATGAACCTCATCAGATCTGTAGTGTAAAGAAATGAGCTTATAATAAATAATTGATAAGTTTTAAATGTGACATTAAATATATGACTTGAGGCATGGATGTGCCACTCTAGTACATGATCAGAAACAGTTGACGTGGGTTTTCTTACTGTTATAAATAACAAAATAGTCGGCGAGCTAGTATTTTATAACAGCACGTATGCCTTTCAATGTATTATAGCTTTGTTAGTTGAAGGGATTCCTATTATAAAATAATAGAAATAATAAACAAAGCTGTTCAGAACTATTTCTTTGAAAGGTGTGAGGTATAAGTTCAGACTTGGCAATCGGCCAATGATGACCGATGACTCGGCTCGTCCACTGCACTTAACCACTCGGAAACTGCCGAAAAATCAGTCAGACAAGCCGACTCTCAGCATAATCAGTTAGACAAGGATCACGTTGTTTGATTCGAGGATATACCTTACTAAAGGATACTATAGAAAAGTTTCGTTGCCTTATAAATGACTTAACCGTAATAGCCTTTTTAGGGCAATACACCTAACACATCTACAATTATACTCATACAAACACTTCAGATTTTATCTAAACAGAAAATATATTATGATAATATTATAAATACGCTTTTTCCGATCACCATTTTATGTATCAGCCAGTGATTTCATCAAGGTCGTTATCGACTTTACTTTTCTATTCTTGACAAACTGACACAAGATCCATCTTCAGACACGCGAGCAAACCTCCGCTTTAAAGTGTCTACATTAACTATACAAATATCTAACATAAAATTACTCTACAGAACGTTGCATTAAAGTAGTGACAGTAAATGTTGATGTCAACTATAAAGTAGTGACAGTACATATTGATGTCAATTATAAAGTAGTGACAGTACATGTTGATGTCAACTATAAAGTAGGGACAGTACATGTTGATGTCAACTATAAAGTAGAGACAGTAAATGTTGATGTCAACTATAAAGTAGTGACAGTACATGTTGATGTCAACTATAAAGTAGTGACAGTAAATGTTGATGTCAACTATAAAGTAGTGACAGTACATGTTGATGTCAACTATAAAGTAGTGACAGTACATGTTGATGTCAACTATAAAGTAGTGACAGTACATGTTGATGTCAACTATAAAGTAGTGACAGTACATGTTGATGTCAACTATAAAGTAGTGACAGTACATGTTGATGTCAACTATAAAGTAGAGACAGTAAATGTTGATGTCAACTATAAAGTAGTGACAGTACATGTTGATGTCAACTATAAAGTAGTGACAGTAAATGTTGATGTCAACTATAAAGTAGTGACAGTACATGTTGATGTCAACTATAAAGTAGTGACAGTACATGTTGATATCAACTATAAAGTAGTGACAGTACATGTCGATGTCAACTATAAAGTAGTGACAGTACATGTTGATGTCAACTATAAAGTAGTGACAGTAAATGTTGATGTCAACTATAAAGTAGTGACAGTACATGTTGATGTCAACTATAAAGTAGTGACAGTACATGTTGATGTCAACTATAAAGTAGTGACAGTACATGTTGATGTCAACTATAAAGTAGTGACAGTACATGTTGATGTCAACTATAAAGTAGTGACAGTACATGTTGATGTCAACTATAAAGTAGTGACAGTACATGTTGATGTCAACTATAAAGTAGTGACAGTACATGTTGATGTCAACTATAAAGTAAAATAATAGTTACATTAAGAGTATTCATTATAAGTAAGACGCCGATCGTAGAGATATGGGCGAATATGAGGAGCGAATGAGTGATGAGTGTAGTCATTGTTACTAAATAAGGTCGATTGTTCCTCAGAAAGAAATATTTATTAATCGCCCATTAGCGAGGGCAATAAGGGACCTACAGCTACTAAGGAATCCGAACCACGAAGTATCGGTTTGATTTTCAGATAATTGACAAGCCTGACCCTCAGTTCTCTTCGCTACATAACATTCAAAAATTTACTACCATCCAACATGGAGACCTCAGACTTCTCTTAAAATTATTCATAGATGGAGCTGTACTTTGATACATTAATATAGAGGAACGAACACACAAATGATGTAAGACCATTAAAAGACCTTATTTATAGTTGATTTAAGGTTTAACAGCATCAATTCAAGACACTATTTTATTCGTTAAAATCGATCATCGGTTGACCAAGAATTTCAAAAAGGAGATGTTATAAATATAATCTGGTAAAAGAAAGTTCATTTTCTTTCTAAAAGTACAATCATAAAACTATGCTGTTTGTTCCAAATATAGACAAGCACGGACATTTGGATCGTTACTTCTCTGATTAGTATTTTGGGGCCAAAAGGGGAGTAACGTCGAACACTTAGTGGACTATCATCCATCCTCCATGGAAAGTGAAGAGTCACTAACTACCATAAAAAAACTTTTCAAAGTCCAGTAGGCATTTACTAAGTTTAACTTTACCAACTTGAGCTAAGAAAATAAAATTAAACCGTCTAGAAGAGGACCTTAATTGTATAACTTTTTAAAACTTTAAACCAACATAATTTTTTAAAGAGAAACCATTTTGAGGTCAGATTTGTAGGTTTATGTTCTACTACTTAAGACCTTTAATTTGATGTACTACTTGACCTTGTTCTCTGTAATTTATTTTTTCTTCTAACTCCTTGCGGGCCATCCACCTGATATGACAGAAAAATTTAAGTGGCTCAAAAAAATAGATTAACAGGTCCATTAATGATATAACTAGTGTTATTGCTTTATCTGTAATCATTTAGAAATTATTAAACCGATCCAGAACTTTTCTTCAACATTGTTTATCGAACTTTATTTAAAAATCGTGATTTTTAGGAATGTGCTGGAGAAGGTGGTGCTTTGAAACCACGTGATTTCAAAAATACAGTATAGTGGTTAGCTAATGTGTGACAATTCTCTAACCGTGCTTCACCAAGAAACCTGCATATTCATTCACTGCTGTCTGGTGCACCATGATAGCCTGGAGTCCCGTCAATGGGATGGACGTGGCGAAGCGTATCAATTGGTAATAATCTAGGCGCTCCAAATTGGTCGCTTGTCACTGTTCCTGAATAATGGCCAATCAAGAGACGATAGCTGTGTTATTATTGTCACTGTTACCCAGATGCATGCGTTATTCGCTTCATTGCTCCCTTTGGAACTGATATGACGTTGTCACCACAAACGGTAAATATTACCTAATTATTGAATTAAAATTCACTTTTGAATTAATAAACACTTTGTTGGTGGATTACAAAAGAAGAAGACATATGGAGAATATTGGTGTATTGCATTTGATAATCCAATAAGGAATATAAATTGCAATATATTACCTCAATTAAAATTGATAATCTTGGACTCAGGATGATATTTGTGTAATTTGAAAAGGTAAGGGGGTTTACAAGAGCTACGAATACGTTTGTAGTAAGTTCGTGAACTCACCATAATATTTGAGTAATTTGGAAGGATGGGGGAGGGGAACAAGAGTTACGAGTACATATGTAGTAAGTACGTGAACTCATCATAATATTTGAGTAATTTGGAAGGATGGGGGAGGGGAACAAGAGTTACGAGTACGTATGTAGTGAGTGCGTGAACTCATCATAATATTTGAGTAATTTGAAGGGATGGGGGACGAGAACAAGAGTTACGAGTACGTATGCAGTAAGTACGTGAACGGATCATAATATTTGTGTAATTTGGAAGTATGGGGGAGGGGAACAATAGTTACGAGTACGTATGCAGTAAGTATGTGAACGGATCATAATATTTGTGTAATTTGGAAGGGTGGAGCAGGAGAACAAATGTTACGTGTAAGTGTGTGGTAAGTGCGTGAACTCATCATAATATTTGTGTAATATGGAAGGGTGGAGGAGGGGAACAATAGTTACGAGTACGTATGCAGTAAGTACGTGAACGGATCATAATATTTGTGTAATTTGGAAGTGTGGGGGAGGGGAACAATAGCTACGAGTACGTATGCAGTAAGTATGTGAACGGATCATAATATTTGTGTAATTTGGAAGGGTGGAGGAGGAGAACAAATGTTACGTGTAAGTGTGTGGTAGGTGCGTGAACTCATCATAATATTTGTGTAATTTGGAAGGGTGGAGGAGGGGAACAATAGTTACGAGTACGTATGCAGTAAGTACGTGAACGGATCATAATATTTGTGTAATTTGGAAGGGTGGAGGAGGAGAACAAATGTTGCGTGTAAGTGTGTGGTAAGTGCGTGAACTCATCATAATATATGTGTAATTTGGAAGGGTGGAGGAGGGGAACAATAGTTACGAGTACGTATGCAGTAAGTACGTGAACGGATCATAATATTTGTGTAATTTGTAAGGGTGGAGGAGGAGAACAAATGTTACGTGTAAGTGTGTGGTAAGTGCGTGAACTCATCATAATATATGTGTAATTTGGAAGGGTGGAGGAGGAGAACAAATGTTACGTGTAAGTGTGTGGTAAGTGTGTGAGCTCATCCTAATATTTGTGTAATATGGAAGGGTGGAGGAGAAAAATGTTACGTGTAAGTGTGTGGTAAGTGCGTGAACTCATCATGATATTTGTGTAATTTGGAAGGGTGGAGGAGGAGAACAAATGTTACGTGTAAGTTTGTGGTAAGTGTGTGAACTCATCATAATATTTGTGTAATATGGAAGGGTGGAGGAGGAGAACAAATGTTACGTGTAAGTGTGTGGTAAGTGCATGAACCTATGATGATATTTGTGTAATAAGGAAGGGTGGAAGAGGAGAACAAATGTTACGTGTAAGTGTTTGGTAAGTGCGTGAACTCAACATAATACTGTATTTGTGTAATATGGAAGGGTGGAGGAGGAGAACAAATGCTACGTGTAAGTGTGTGGTAAGTGTGTGAACTCAACATAATATTTGTGTAATATGGAAGGGTGGAGGAGAAGAACAAATGTTACGTGTAAGTGTGTGGTAAATGCGTGAACTCATCATGATATTTGTGTAATTTGGAAGAGTGGAAGAGGAGAACAAATGTTACGTGTAAGTGTGTGAACGGATTATAATATTTGTGTAATTTGGAAGGGTGGAGGAGGGGAACAAATGCTACGTGTAAGTGTGTGGTAAGTACGTGAACTCATCATGGTATTTGTGTAATTTGGAAGGGTGGATGAGGAGAACAAATGTTACGTGTAAGTGTGTGGTAAGTGTGTGAACGGATTATAATATTTGTGTAATTTGGAAGGGTGGAGGAGGGGAACAAATGTTACGTGTAAGTGTGTGGTAAGTACGTGAACTCATCATGGTTTTTGTGTAATTTGGAAGGGTGGAAGAGGAGAACAAATGTTACGTGTAAGTGTGTGGTAAGTACGTGAACTCATCATGGTTTTTGTGTAATTTGGAAGGGTGGAAGAGGAGAACAAATGTCACGTGTAAGTGTGTGGTAAATGCGTGAACTCATCATGGTATTTGTGTAATTTGGAAGGGTGGAAGAGGAGAACAAATGTCACGTGTAAGTGTGTGGTAAATGCGTGAACTCATCATGGTATTTGTGTAATTTGGAAGGGTGGAGGAGGAGAACAAATGTTACGTGTAAGTGTGTGGTAAGTACGTGAACTCATCATAATATATGTGTAATTTGGAAGGGTGGATGAGGAGAACAAATGTCACGTGTAAGTGTGTGGTAAATGCGTGAACTCATCATGGTATTTGTGTAATTTGGAAGGGTGGAGGAGGAGAACAAATGTTACGTGTAAGTGTGTGGTAAATGCGTGAACTCATCATGATATTTGTGTAATTTGGAAGGGTGGAGGAGGAGAACAAATGTTACGTGTACGTGTGTGGTAAGTGCGTGAACTCATCATAATATTTGTGTAATTTGGAAGGGTGGAGGAGGAGAACAAATGTTACGTGTAAGTGTGTGGTAAGTGCGTGAACTCATCATGATATTTGTATAATTTGGAAGGGTGGAGGAGGAGAACAAATGTTACGTGTAAGTGTGTGGTAAGTGCGTGAACTCATCATGATATTTGTGTAATTTGGTAGGGTGGAGGAGGAGAACAAATGTTACGTGTAAGTGTGTGGTAAGTGCGTGAACGGATCATAATATTTGTATAATTTGGAAGGGTGGAGGAGGGGAGCAGTAGTTGCGAGTACGTATGTAGTGTGTGCGTGAATTTATCATAATATTTGTATAATTTTACGAACGTGTATTTAATAATATGATAGCCTATATTAATATTTCTGTGGATATCCTCTAATATTTATTTAGAAGTTGGGTTTGTAAATAGTTTAAACCACATCAACAGTTTATAATACTGTAGTATAGCGGGACGTACATGCTTCAAATAATTTATTTAATTTTCAAGTTCAAACTTATAACTTATTTATTATTGGCAGATTCCTTTATTCTACAGATCTGAAGAGGTTCATAAGTGCCTTACAAAATTTACGTTTTCAATATTCGCGTAGTTTCTCAAATATATAATCAATTGTAGAGAGAAAAATTTTATTTATTTTATTTACTATGCTGATATAAATACAATGTTATAAAACAATTAGAGGAGGTAATTAAACACTAGACACAATTTGTATGTAAATAACTACAGGAGCCAATTACTAGAAGTGTTCTGAGGGTAATTAAGAATCTCCTACTTCTAGGTAAGTATTTGTGTATCTAAAATTGTTTCGAATTAGAATAAATTTGCCAAATCAATTCCAATTGTTTACAAGACTAGAGAAGGTATTTGTGAACAAACTCACAATTTAATATCGATCCGCAAAATAAGTTTATCTAAAGACAAATATAAGAGCCGAATATAACAGGGATAAGCTCTTGTTGGTGTAAAAACGCTCCAATAAAGGATTTTGATAGACTTGGCAGGAACAAAAAAACTATAAAATGGTTTATCGCTGCATGGGCAAGTGCTCCTAGAATACAGGATGAGTGTGTATCCAGGACATGTCTTTTGCCCACTGCTAAGGAGGGGTATCAATGTTGGTTTTGAGATCAAATATTCGGATGGAATATATTATAATATAGAGTGAAACTATATTTATTAATAAGTTGATGAAGCGAAATTAATAAAAGAAACGGCCTCTTTTATACTCAAAATTGTAGTCCCTTACATGCAAACAAAAACCTCTTACTAAAAAGATGTCATCCCTTTCAAACAATGGTTCCTTAAACACAAAAATGAAGTCCTTTGTTTACAAATGGTCCCTAACATACAAGAAAGATACGGTTACTAAAATACAAAACAGATATGATCCTTTATAAAAAAAATACGATTCCTAACATACGAAAAATATTCGATCCTTAGATTACAAAATCATATTGTCCCTTACATACAATAAACATATGGATCTTTACGTACAAAAAAGGCACGGTCCTTAACAAAAATTATATGCTCCCTAAGAAAAAAAAAATATGGTCTCTAACATCAAAATTGGCATGGTGCCTTACGTACAAAAAGCATTGTACCCTTAAATTAAATAAGCAGCTACTGTATTTATTTATAAACAATTATTGTTTAGCATATCATAATTTTGCATACTGTCTCTACCATAAAAAAACTGCTGGTCCAGTTAGTTCCAGAAACATGACATTTAAATCGTGATTTATAGTAGTAGATTATTGTGCATTTCCGCAGCTCATAGGCGTGTTTATTACTAAAACATAGTCAACGGTAAAATGAAACAGCCTCCATGTTCTAATTACCCATCTATTTAGAATATAACTGTAATTTCAGAGTTTGTCTCATTATAAATGGTAATTATGGTTTATTAAACGAATAATTTTATGAAATGTTTATGTCATTAATGGAGCTTTAATAGTAAAATATTATTTAGATTCAGGTTACTTGTTGATATTAGAGTAACCAAAATTATTTTGTAGTACTTTTAATGAAGAAGTACCGGGAGACCGAGCTACGCTCAGTTGAATTTTGCAAACTTAAGATATCCATATCTCCCAGAGGATTCTGAGGATCGCTGTTGTTGCTCTTACTAGTAGGTTATTAATAAAATGTCGCTTCGGAGGTATTCCGCGTTTACCTTTAGCCTTTTTGTGGAACTCGGCCTGCAGCCTCGTGGGAGAGCTCGGCCTACGGCCTCGCCAAAACGCTCTGCAACAGGTCTCTTTGTGAAACTCGGCCTACGACATCGTGGTAGAAAGTTCGGCCTGCGGCCTCACCAAGGCACCTCTACTACAGTCCCATTTGTGGAACTCAGCCTGCGGCCTCGTAGGAGATCTCAGCTTACAACCTCGCCAAAATGCTCTGCAACAAACCTCTTTGTGGAACTCGACCTACGACCTCGTGGTGGAAAGTTCGGCCTGCGGCCTCACCAAGGCACTTCTACAGTCCCATTTGTGAATCTCGGCATGTCGCCTCGTGAGGAAGATCTACCGACGGCCTCGCCAGAATTCTAAGCAGTATGACCATGAATATTAGTTTTCGGGGCAGTGGAGCCCATTAACATTGTCTTTTCTAAAATCTGATGGTATATTAGTAATTAAGAGAAGAATATCTTTAATTTTATACCCCACTTGGGTGTCTTAGTTTAACATTATCCAACTATTAAGGAGTTAAAAATATAAAACTGTGATAGTGATCAGATAAAGTATATAAGTTGGAATTATACACAAATATATGTTCAAAAAATAATAAAATATTAAATAATTCCACCACAAATGGACAAGTAAGTAAACAAAACACACATGATCTTCTAATAAAAAATAAAAAAAAATAAATAAAAAAATAAAAATTAATTATTAAATAATTCCCACACTGGACGTCTAGGAGCCTCTGGGGTAGGAATAAGAATGTTCCCAGGTTGTAGACTGGTACTAATAGATTTCTCGTGGTCGAAAACCCCAGAAAATTTAAACATCAAAAGTCTTTGGAGCTAAAAAAATGTCATCCGGTCGTGGCTTGTTTTAGATATTAAGATAGCGGTTGGTCATTCAAAATTATATGATAGCATTGCTAGAGGTATTTTTCATGGAGAGTTTTTGAATATGATAAGACTCTTTTTAAAAGGTGATAATTTCTAAATAATGGATATTCAATTCATCAAGTTAACTTTTGATAATGTCACATATAAAATAACACTAGTAATTTTATTTTTATTTTATAATTATGAAATGAGTTATAATTTTCTCCAAACTATGGAAGTATAATCCCCTGTACTCTACATATAAAGTATTTTCAGAGAAAGCAATGATACTTGAGGTATTTCTATTTCTACCAAGAATCCCGAGAGTGGCGAGTGATGGCAAATTTGTGGACATAGGGTAACTGATCGAAAAACGTTGCATTCGAGGGGAAATATTTTTGTTGCTGAGAAAATCTTTAATACAATATTTGTATGTAATATTGATGTAGTTGGTATTAGTTATTTGCACTTAAAACAACACTGTCGACATATGGCGGAAAAATGTCAGAAGTCAACTAGCAATAACTATATAAATAATACTTATAAGACTAGTGTTACAGTTTGACAGCTCGCGAGTTAATTAGGGTTTTAATGAATTAATTTGATAGTAGTAGTATTGGATTAAATAATTAATGCAACTTAAGGTTTTTGTTAAGAATTGATTATATAATTCAATAACAGCTTAATAGGAGCCCACAGCTTAATTAATGTGCCCACAAATAAGATTCCCAGATCAGATATGAGATAACGAATAGAAATTAAATTAAAAGCTACAAGTCTGTTTGTAGAGTGCATCCTACGCACAGGAAACACTGTGTTATGTCCTATCAAATTAAATCGTTTAGCCCTACCATAATACTCTTTACTTAGAATATATAGCAAAATAAGTTTTTTTAGAGTCAAAATCATTTTATAACGTCACCGAAATTATGACATACGTCTGGAAGACCGTGCATTTGGAAGATTGACCCCGACGTTGTAAAAGGGAAGATTGGCGAGTGAACGGAGTGTGAATGTCTGAATGAGGTTTTATTGTGGTGTGACTGCCAAAATCGTAGTATTATATTTTTGACGATTGCTATACATTGTACAATGCTGCAAAAAATATTAATTTGATTTGAAATAACTGTGCCTCTCTTCGTATTGTATTATATTTATTTGTTACCATAAAATAACTAACAAAAATGTAATGTAATTCAAAATAAGAAAGAAAAACATACATAAACACTGAAGTAAGTAACGTTTTTCTTTTTTTAAAGTCAGTTAAAATAAAGATTTTACTAAGTGGAATCCTTAAACATTTCAAATTGAAACAACATGAAAGTGAAATTAACGATTGCAAAGAAATAAATTCTTTAAAACTCCCAACTGCAAAATACCAATTTCAAATTCTAGTTAGCTTAAAATTATATTTTAAATTTTGTTAACTTGAAAAGTATTAAGCGTGAAACCATTGCTATTGCACATCAAAATTATCAGAATCAATGGATTTTTAAAGTAAGAACTGGTTTCATTTAGTTCCATTATAATTTCAATTTAATTTATTGTCAACGTCATTCTCAAGCAGTATCAATTTCCACTGTGTCAACTGCAGTCAGCAGTTTGTCTGTAAAATGTGTTTACGGTCAATATTAATTTACTGATCAACAATGCTAAAGAAACAGCGTCGGCAAAACAGTGACGTTTATTGATATTAAAAACGTCTAAGAATATTGAAGATACAAAAATCAATGTTCGTCATTATTTCTTTGCTGTCACTGTTTTAACATTACACTAACCCTAAACATACATCTCAAAGCTATTAGACGTCCGAAGTAAACAATTAAACGTTAATTTAACGTGAAATTACATTAAGATAATGTTCAAATAAGTAAACAAGGCAGTAACTTTGAAATTGGTGTTTAGGTTATGGAATAACTAAAACTATTTTAAAACTTTCCATAACCAAATTGTAAGAATTATTCTTTAAACATCAAGTCTATATTCATATCATTTTGTTTTATTGATCCAATCTTGATGATATAGGCGTGATATAACTTTGAGGTTATGTTGTTTATACTATAATTTAAACAATCACTCTTGTTTTTTTTTTATTTTTTTATTTTTACATCTACAGGGTCGAAACAAAAATATGGAAACATTTTTACAACTGTTGTATGACTTCACTTGTAAAATTGAAATCTTGTACATCATCATGGTTACAATGGACATACTCTTTGACACCATTAGCGACGTATAATCTTATCGGAGTAACGCCCCACAAGGAGTTGTACGAAAACCTTCAATGTAAGCCTAAGTCGAGTTTGGTATCAAATTAAAGGTCTATTCAAGAGAAGTTAATTTCCACAAACCGGACTGAAAAGGTTTATCTTTTAGAGAGTAGTAGTAATTAGAATTTGAAAGTAACTAATTTGAACAAAATTATTTCTTCATATTTAACGGTATCAAGTAAAATATTCTGATAACAAATTATACTGAATGGAACGCAATCCATATATAAAGATATTTTGTAGCATAAATATGCTTGTTATTTGATATAGAACGTGACAACTTCAATTATCATTTTTCACGTTCTATTATTCAAATCGGTTTTCTTTAAAGGCGCTGTAGTATTAGTAATAAAAATCTCGGTCAGGAGGACACTGTCTCCCATAAGATGTTAAATGTTATTAAATAAATTATATATATGATGTAGGTTATTTTTAATACTTGTTCATCAGCAAATTTTAACCATTTAAATGTTGATAAATTCATTGAGATCGGAAAAATTCGTAAAATGTCAGCTTCGCCTTTAACATTAGTCTTGTGGAGAGTAATTAAAGATGACCAATCATTGCAGACTCGCCTTAACTGACGTCTCCTTAAGAGTCTGCAGAGGCTGTCGGCCATGTTGGTTTTAATCCAATAAGAACAATGTTATTGGTTATGGTTGTAATAATTGGTTGTAATATTAGTTGTAATAACAATAAATGGTCGGTAGCGTAGTTGGTTCAATCCCAGCTTCATGTGCTAAAGGTTCTCAGTTCGATCCCAATCAGAGTCAATACATTTTGAGAAGGATCAGCTGATAATCACCGGCTGTTCATTTGTCATTGGGCTATTAATTAATGACACTTTCTAAGGAAAAGTCGGTCTTAGTTTGTAACAATGACTACATTCGCTCATCTACACTCATCACACTCATTCGAAATCCCTATTCGCCCATATCTTGACGATCAGCGTCTTATGAATAAATAAAAAAAACTAAAAATTATTTGTGAATCCATATTTTCTCATTATTTACTGACTAAAAGTTGTGTATGAGGTGTCATTTTAAAATTTATCATAATGCGCATTGGGTTATCTTTTGATATTTTGAGTACATAAGCCTAGTTTTGAAGAATAGGTGAAAATAAAAACTTTAAACTAAATATTTTCTCAATCTTGTTTCTATAAAACTAATTAGGAATTCGAAAAGCAATTCCAACGCGCAATTTTATTCTTGATGAAACGCAATTTGTTTGGAAAAATCTGTTTAACAATAACTCTTTAATTTGTATACGCGTGATCTTATATCCTGTTGAAAATACCATTGTTTTGATCGGATTAAAACCAATGTGGATGACAGACCCTGCAGACTCGTAAAGGAAATCGCCTGAAAGAGGATTTAGTCATAAAACAGAAGAGTAGAATTTTAAGACCGGACTGGAGAAATATGTTATTCGCAGAGCAGAGGATAACGGGGGTGGTAAGGGGCAAACCGTAAGACTCTGAAAAATACGATTTAACGGCAGACACCTTGAGACCGGAGCCTTAAGGGCGGTGCTTGCTTAGATGGATCTCAATAAAACAAAGATAGCGTCCCTATCTCAATCTTCCCTCAGTTAACAAGATGCATGTTTTATTTAGGTGTGATTTTATTTGAGTCATGTATTTTGCTTTTTAAATTAAAATTAGGCGTTTTAATTGATATAATTAAAGAACAATTTAAATTAAAAAATAATTAAATTATATGAATGTTACGTTTTTCATTATACATGATTATCAATATGATTATTTTTTTCTTCTATGAAGAGGCCGATTTCCTATTTTTCCTCTGTCTACCATACCCATTTCCCATAGATTATTGGTCTGTGTGGGGAACTTATCAAAGTAAGGAACCAGTGCAGTAAATATTACTTATACGAACTAACAGGTAAGACCGAAATTCGAACATTAAGAATTTAATTTAACACAAATAAAAATATAATTTTCACTTAAATAAACAATCAGAAAAGACAACAGGAGACACCCTATTATAAAAGAGCGTAGAGATTAGGATTAAAAATATTTATTCTTAAAACTCACCAAATCTAATAAACCAGGAACATACCTAAAAACAAAAATAATAATATTTATAAATGTATTCAATACACTTTCAAAAACTCATCTAAAGTGCGAGCAAAAAATTATCAACACTTTAATTGGATACTAAATATCCTAATTCTTAATAATTATATTACTCAAAATGCTTAAGGTACGTGAATCATACCTAAAAACAAAAATAATAATTATAAAATGTACTCGATACACTTTCAAACTTTATTCTGAAATGTAATAAAATAAATCAATGAAATTGGACAGACATTACATTCCCGAAAAAAACTCTATTATTGCACATTTCCTGGCGTAAACTGCAATGGAGTATACAAGTTTGTTAGTGTAGAGGTGGATTTACATAATGCACTATATTTTGGTGCATTTACGACACCCTAAAATACTTATTATTTATTTCATTTTTAATGCTGATGAAAATGTTCTTTGCTGTAACCATTCCGCAAAGATAGATAAGGCCTGTGCGGGGAACATATTTAGAGAGAGCAAGGAGGAAAAGCAGTAAAATATAGGTTGAACAGTACTGAAAAATACTTCCACTCAAGGTCGGAATTCGAATCTGCTCCATCGTTCCAATAATCCCAACGCCTTATGACGTCAGTGGTTCTCGCAAAATCGTAACAGACTAATGTTATATATCTGGAAGCTGTTATTAGCGGGGACTATAATTTAACTGGAAGCTCATTATACGTACTTTAATGTTTGCTGAGACAAAGGAAACACTAGGTTTACCTACATCATTATGCATATGCCAGTGGGCCCTTTATGCAACAACAGCTGACCCAAATAATAAAATTTATTTTTTATTAAATACCATTGCATAGCGAATTTCTTTTGATCACAAAACAGACACTAATATATTCTGGTGTTTTTACAGCATATTCAAATGTTCTAAGGTATAAACTCAAGTCTGTTTATCTTTTTTAATACAAATAAATAAAACAAAAACTTATCAATAGGCTACCTTTATTCTGATCATTAGTCATATATGAAACGCCGACATAGCCTTGTGCTTAATATAAGGCGAATATGAATGATTAAACGGGTGTAGTATTAGTGTGGATGACCTGTGTAGTCTTGTTACTAACTAAGGTAGACTGTTGCTCAGCACATCTCACAACCCTTGGGTAACTTAAGCTGGAGTTAGCTTATGACATTTTAACTAGCACGACTGGCCAAGTAACGAATTTAGCACATCAAAAACACATTTAGTAACCTCTGATTAAATTACGGTTAAACTTATTTTTAGCCAGTTTTAATTAACGTTAGCCGATAAGTATGAAAAAGAATTTTAATTTACCTTAAAACGCTCTTAATCAGTTGATATTAGACCTTGTATAGAAAATTCCAGATAATTATGCTTTAAGACAATCTTCCAACAAATGAATAGTAAAAAATAAGAAATATAGAACATATTAAAGCAGTAAACGACATAGAACTACTATCATCCATTTATTAAAAACAAGCACATTAAAACGCAGAGTGAATCAATCGTTTTTAACTGGCGTTCATCAAATAAAAACTTTAATGCCAGATCAATAACTGCAGACGTACTCAAAATTTATAAATGGCGCATAATATTATCATTAATTTAAAGGTAAGAAGATCTGTCTGAGTAATTTATTTCTGAACTGAAATATGCACATATTTCATTTGGCAGTAAATTTAACAGTAGATTAATTTCTATATCGTATACTTTTTCTTTGGCAATTTAAGATAGTATTTTGAATCAAATTAAAAAAAAAAAAAAAACACTTCACGTTTTAAATCTACGATATTACAAAAACAATATAATTTCATAGATCATTTAATCGCCGATATTAGGCTAAATGCTAATATTCTACCGAAAGTTTATGTTACATTTTCTTCTACAAAAAAGTAAATATGGCACAAAAATGTCAAGTCCTTGCAGCGAAGTAAGTTTCAAAGACTTTCCCAGCTACTAATATAAGCCATGATATGACGGGTAACCGGCCAAACGTGTAAACGGGCGGGAAGCGTACGTGTTGATGAGCCCACCCACCCAATCACTGACATAAAATTGGCAGAAGAATTAAATGTAACTGAAGATTAGGTATATTTTTGGAACGGGAAATGCATTAAAAATGTTTTACTGTCGTTGAAATACCCGAGTTGAAATATTACGACGAAATAGGGAGCATTAAGCCGTGTGACTGTGCAGCAACCCCTTAGGGGATGAATGTGTCCTGCCTTTAGATAAAACATTGTCCTTGGGAAACGGGCGAGATGAAAAACTGATCAAACCAATCCTGCTCTAAATAACACCTTATCTTAAGTATAGTTAGTACACATGACGTCGAACAAATTTTATCAGGCTATACAGTAGTTTAATTGTTAAAAGTAATTTGCTACACGCTGCTTCTTGAAGGTTTTTAAGTTCTTATTAAAAAGATTAATATAATTTGTTTAGACAAAACGAGATGCCGATATCCTCTTCAATATTACTCTGCATATTCTCCATAGACAATTGATCTGACCTTATGACACATAGTAAGGGGGAGAATCAGTACAATACAAGGCGAATATTACTGATAAAAATCAACTATCGAGGCCAGGATTCTCTAACACAGGTTAGAGTCCTTGTGCCTTAGACCGCTCGGCCTCTGGCTCTCCCATGTTTTTATACATGCTCCAATATTACCACTTGGTTCAACTTGTGACCCTGGACATATAACAAGCCGGGTCTTGATTGCTCTAGACAGAACGTGACAAGGGCGCGAATGACGGGTTACATTACCACTTCAATTGTAATGTGGATCCAAATATAGCCACAACCGTCAATACCACATAATCAGGAAACAACGTCCACAGATGTGGATTGATGCAATCAAAAATACATCATAACGAGATGACAGCCACAGACGTGACAATGGAACGCGGAAAATGGCCACTACTAGGACGTTACAATTCTTGTCTGGATTGTTGTTGTAAACGAAAACGGCACAACTAAAATATCTTAATTGCATCATCTTGTAAGACTAAATAGTTATATTATATAAAACTTGATATAATTTAGATAGTTTTTAACAAGCACATTAAGTGTTGGCAGAAATGCAATACAATTGAACGCCACATAATACAAATTGATTCCAGTGCAAGTACAAAAAGTAGTAAATCATTCTGATCGACGTAACTTACTTTTTTAAATCTTTACGATTTGAGGAAGGTAAAAGTGGTTTATAGTAGTTTTAAATTATAATGTATAGTATAATTATAAATAATTGTAAACTACTCATAGTACTGGGAGACCGAACTTCGCCCAGTTGAATGTTGCAAACTGAAGATGTAGCAACCTTATCTCCCTGAGGACCGTTTGTTGTTGCTCTACCTTGTAGGTTATTAATACAATGTCGTTTCGGAGGTCTTCCACGTTTACCTTTAGCCTCTTATTGGAACTCGGCCTGCGGCCTCGTGGGGGAGCTCAGCCTACGACCTCGCCAAGACGCTCTGCTACAGGCCCCTTTGTGGAACTCGGCCTGCGGCCTCGTGGGGGAGCTCAGCCTACGACCTCGCCAAGACGCTCTGCTACAGGCCCTTTTGTGGAACTCGGACTGCGGCCTCGTGGGGGAGCTCAGCCTACGACCTTGCCAAGACGCTCTGCAACAGGCCCCTTTGTGGAACTCGGCCTGCGGCCTCGTGGAGGAGCTCAGCCTACGACCTTGCCAAGACGCTTTGCAACAGGCCCCTTTGTGGAACTCGGCCTGCGGCCTCGTGGGGGAGCTTAGCCTACGACCTTGCCAAGACGCTCTGCAACAGGCCCCTTTGTGGAACTCGGCCTGCGGCCTCGTGGGGGAGCTCAGCCTACGACCTTGCCAAGACGCTCTGCAATAGGCCCCTTTGTGGAACTCGGCATGTTGCCCCGTGAATAAGATCATCTTACGGCCTCACCAGGATTCTTAAGCAGTATGACCATGAATTATGGTTTTTGGAGTAGGCCTATTGGAGTCCATAGATATAATATTTTAAAAAATCTGATGGTATATTACTAATTAAGAGAGGAATATCTTTAATTTAATACCCCATTTGAGTGTATTAGTTTAACATAACCCAATTTTGGGTTTTAGAGCATTATTATTTAGGGGGGGGGGAGGGGGTAATCTTAAATGTAATGGTATAACGTGAGTAGTGAGGTTTTGTCGGTTTAAGAAGTACCGTTATCTAATTAACATGCAAGGCACGTGCCAAAACCTCACTAGCACGCATACCGCACACATCCACCCACCATATATGGCAATACATCAACATTAGTCTGCATACCAGACAAGGTCGGTCCGGTCCGACGACATTGACATCGTTCAAAGGTCTCTGACTCCACAGCCAGCCTAAGGGGGCCATTGACTTCTTCGTCTAAAGGTCATCATTGGTCACGACCTAAAGTCATTGACCTTTGACCTTTGACCCTTGGCCCCCCGCCCTCTGGCCTCCGACCTTTAACCTCTGACCTTTGACCCCCGCCCTAAGGGTCCGCCTAGTTGTTATTCCGTTCACGTGTCGACCCCCGACCTGTGTCCAAGTCGAGTGTGAGTGTGTAGCGTTCTCATTAGTAGTCAAAGCGTTCGCGCGTTGCTTTTTCCAAGTGAGGCCTAGTCTGGGTTATATGTTCTCCTCGTATATTCTGTTGCCCTGATACCATGACCTTTATTGTTGTAACGACCACGCCCGTAGATTTATTTTTTAATACTTGAGTTATATAAACAAGTGAGATATTGTTTGGGTTACCTGTTTTCCATGTTGATTCTATGCTCCTGATACTAATATTTAAAAAATATAGTGGGGTAAAAAATGTTTCTGCATTTAGTGGGAATCGAACTTGAAATTTCAGATTGTGAAGCAGTCGTGTTAACCACTACACCATTAATTGCTTCAATAATATAATATAATTTGTAAATATTTCTATACTGCTGTGCTCACGTTCAATAAAGCTAAATAGTGCGTCATCGGTATGGTATGAGTATTGCGCAGTAAGGTGTTATCCAAGGTTGACTCAGTGTGCATGAGTAGTTTGTTGTTGTTGTTGTGCAACAATGTTTGTGTATAAATGGTATTGAAAAAGAGAAGATCTCGGTTGTCAGAAAACAAAAACCGGAGTATGTACTTAGAAGATCATATAAGAACATTACCATTAGAATTAAAATATAATATTTTAGTAAATTTACCGTTTGTCAAAGTACGTTTCATTGAAGATGACCATTTTTGGTATTTATATTGTAAAAAGAATAATGTGAAGAGGATTGATTCTAAAAAAAGATGGAAGGATGTATACAACGATTATTATTTTGCATATAGAGGATTTTGGTATTCATTTTTAAATTACGCCAGACGCGAATCGAACTCAAATTTCTAGATTGTGAAAGCGGTTAGTTTTTCTTAACCAATACGCTATTTGGTTAGAATAAAATTTGATTATATAATAGTGATTAGTTATCAATGTCGTCAGTTTGTTTTTAGTCATCGATTCTAAAAGGTGTTTGGTTATAATTTACTATAGTTTTATTTTGAGAAAATGGACAGTGAAAAAGTGTATATATTAGATCCAGATAATTTAAGAATATTGATACGAAAAACAGGAATGTCAACTTATGTAATGATTGAAAGTGAAGGAAGAGATATTGTTACACTAGATGTTGATCAATGGAAGAAGTTTAGAGATTATTTTTCTACTATTGATAGTGAATTTAACAAAAGAATTCGAAAAATAGTTAACAATTAATATATATATTATGATAAGTCGTTGTGAAGAAGTGAATAATGTAGATTTGAATTGTTTAAAAAATTTGGTATCAATTTATTAAAAAATGAATCAGAGACTATACGCTAATAAAACGTAAGAAATATAAAATGAGTCATGTTTATTAATATTAATGAGATGAAAAAACTATAAATAGTAGTTGGATTGTGTATAACGGATCAGTTCTTTAATTGACTGTAACCGTTAAGGTGTTGCCACATATAATCAGCAGGTATGGAGTATGCTTATAGTAAGACTTTGATATTAACTAATAATTTAAAAGTAATACTCAGTAATTGGCAAACAAATACAAATATTTTTATTGTAAAAAAGAATAGTGATAATAAACCTGATAGTTTTGTTCAGTTTAATTATGATGATTGGACAGAATTCAAGAAAGGATATGATGCAATTGATGAAGAATTTTGGAAACGATTTAAGTACCAATATTCAACTTAAATATGATGAACAATAATTTTACTATGTCATTAGAAAATCATATACAAAAATTACCATTAGAATTACAATATAATATTTTAGTGAATTTCCCGTTTCACAAAATAAGTTTCATCGAAGATGATTATTTTTGGTATTTATATTGTAAAAAGGAAAAAGTGAAGCGGTATGATTCAACAAAATTATGGAAGGAAGCATATATTAATTATCATAGATTCAAAGAAGTCATGTTACGAATTGATATTTTTGAATTTATAATGCAAAAAAAGTGTATTTAAATTATTTTAGACTCAATTTTGAATTAATTTTATTACTTATGATACAATATTGATATCAGTGATTATTTGACAACCAAGGTGTACCCACTCGTCATATTATGGACTGTAATAATAATAATAAGAAGAAGAAGAAGAAGAAGGGGAAAAAAGTTCAATTTTCAATTCCTTTAGTGACAGAATATTATAAAATGTCGACTGATGAAGATAGATCATCCAATTGGACAAGTGATGCAGCACATTTTAAGAGACGTATATCTAATTTTGAAGAAATTATTTTACCATTATTAATAGAAAAACTAAAGAAAATAAAAATTGAAGATGAATAAATTAAACTAGTTACATCATCATATATTGTAATAAATACTGAAACAGTTGTGTTTAGTTACTTATTTAACAACTAACAATGGTAGTGATCGAATCAGCGGTGTTGGTTTGTTTTTATAAAGATGAAAGACTTGTCAAAGTATGTTGCGCTTGGTGTAATCACTGTTCATCGAATTGTAAAAACTATGATGTGTCAGAATATGATAAAATTAAAATAGTCGTAAAGAGTGCAGAGGAATCAGATGAAGATAAGGAGCCAGAAGTTGGTGAAAAAGAGTAACCGTAATTGTGCAATGCTGAAATATTTGTA
This sequence comes from Stictocephala bisonia, assembly GCA_035578905.1. Lineage (NCBI taxonomy): Eukaryota > Metazoa > Arthropoda > Insecta > Hemiptera > Membracidae > Stictocephala > Stictocephala bisonia. The sequence continues at coordinate 1,022,319 of JAQJVL010000021.1, forward strand.
AAAAACATTATAAATATATGATTGTCTATTCAGTTTATCATTCGTCTTGAATCGTCCAAGGTGAGTAGTAGTTAGAGATATATCGATTAGTGTTTTATAAAGCATTGTAATAAAGTTATTTAAAAGAAATTAATATGAGTATTTTATTTTTTTAATACCAAAATGTTAATTTTTTTTCTTTTTTTTCTTTTTTTAGATGGAGTTCATATTAGACTTTCAAGGATTTAAAAATAATGACAACGACTATATTGTAAAGGAGCTTGCTCTGTTGTCTGCTGACGGACAGGTGTATGAACTTCATTTATTTCAGCCACCATGTGAATTCAATAAATTGCCTGTTCACTTACAAAAACAAGTGGTGTGGCTTGAAAAACAATATCACGGCCTTTTCTGGAACTCTGGAATTAAACATTATAAAGAATTAAAAGATGTATTTAAAAATATTAATTTAAATGGAACTTTGTATGTTAAAGGCAGAGAAAAACAAAAATATATTATTAAATTAATTTCAGAGTTTCAAGTGAATGTTGTTAATTTAGAAGATTTAGGATGTCCAAATTTAACTATATTAAAAAAACAGTCTAATTGTAATTTGATGAAACCTTGTCATTTCAATCATAAATCATATAATTGTGCTTATACGAATGCTTATATGTTATTAGAATGGTTTAAAAGTTATAAAGAAATCTCAGATAGGGTTGAACAAATAAACAAGGCTATAAACGAATGTTACTTATATGGATATAACAATTTGTCATGTGAATCATTAGCATGTCTACCGAAATATTTCATAATCAATTATGTTAGTGATATCGATTGTATTTACAATAGACTGCCACAGAACTTAAAACAGGATAAAGATATTTTATTGAACTTAAGATGTCAAGAACATTATTTTCCTAAGCCTGGTGAAGATGATTTTGATGGCCCTAATCCGAAAAGAAAAAATTGTTATTTTTGTATGCATAAATTACAAAAATTACCATAGTAAAGCGCAATAGTTACTATTATTATTCTTATTGTTTTAGAAAATTTGGGGAAAGAATGTCATCATCTACAGTATCTTCTTCTTCTACTTCTACCTCACTAAGTGAATCTGATTGTTTTGATATATTTAATTGTACTAAAAAAGACTTAATAAAATCTGGATTTTACTGTACAAAATTGTTTAATAATATTGTATGTTGTGGTTGTGGTTGGCAATCTGGTGAGTCAAAATTAACTTTACGACAATTGAATTTTATTCATAAATTACAAAAACCAGATTGTGAAATGTCTAAAAATGTAGAAGAAAATGTAAATAGTTATGTAAAATATAAGAAATATGTATCAGAAATAGAGGAAATGATGAAAGACTCTTTTTTATTCTGGCCTAAAACATATCCAAAAGTAAACGATATGGTGCAATCTGGCTTCTACTACACAGGAAATGATGATGCAATCGCTTGCGTGTGTTGCGGCATTGTTCTTGAACAATGGTCACAGGAAGATCAGCCAAGTGTGGAACACAGGAAGGCGTCTCCTGACTGCAAACTTGCTAATTAAAAAAAAAAAAAAAAAAACAACATTCTTTGTATACGTGTATCATTAACTCACTGCATGTAAATAATTACTTGTTGAATAAATTTTAATATATATTTATGTATGTGTTTTTTTTTATATTGTACCATTTTATATGTAGTCTTTATGGATACAAGAACAGGTTTAGCAAAAGAGCTGCACAAACAAGCTCGTGTCAATTTTCCCAGACGTAATGTAGAACTTAAAGGATTGCACGATCTGTATCAAGCTGATCTTGTTGAAATGATTCCTTATTCTAGTGTAAATAAAGGTTACAAATATATTATGACTGTAATTAATTGTTTCACCAAATTTGCAATAGCGGTTCCTTTAAAAACAAAAACCGCTAATGAAGTAGCATCAGCATTGGAACCTGTTCTTAGGAAATTTCCAATGCGTCATTTTCAAACCGATGACGGAGGTGAATGGTTTAATAATACTGTTAAAAGTTTATTTAAAAGGTATGATGTAAATCATTATTCTACATTTTCTGAGAAAAAAGCTTCTATTGTGGAAAGGTTTAATCGAACTTTAAAAAATAAAATGTGGACTCATTTTAGTGCACAAGGTAGCTATAGGTGGTTAGCTTTACTACCGAAACTTGTTCACAGCTACAATAATACTGTACATCATACTATAGGTGTAAAGCCTTCAGAGGTTAACGAATTAAATGAAAAAGATATTTTAATAAAAATAATTAATCATAGAAATAGAACAGGAGTTGTTAAACAAAGATTTGATGTAGGCGATCGCGTAAGAATAAGTCGTGTGAAACATCAGTTCACCAAAGGCTATTTACCCAGGTGGAGCAACGAGATCTACACAGTGTGGAGAGTTCAGCCAACAAAACCAGTCACTTATATTTTACAAGACGACAACAAAGAGATTCTGAAAGGAGGATTCTATCAAGAAGAATTAAGTAAAACTAAATACGACGAAGTTTATTTAATAGAGAAAATTGTTAGGAAAAAAGGTGATAGATATTTAGTTAAGTGGTTGGGCATGGATTCATCAAAAAATACGTGGATATCAAAAAAGGATTTACTATAATGAAATTTATTAAACAAAATACACATTTGTCCATTGTAAATTTAGATAAGTTTATTTTACAGAAAAGTATGACTTCAGTCAGACGACACAGCGATCTTTTACCCAACACAATCAGATGTATTGTATGTGGTCCTTCAAACTGTGGAAAAACCAATTTATTATTAAATCTTTTGTTCTCATCTAACGGACTATGTTTTGATAATATATATATTTATTCTAAGTCATTGCACCAGTGTAAGTACAAATTACTTGAATGTGTACTAGAGAGTGTTCCAGAAATTGGGTATTTTCCATATTCAGATAATGAACTAATACCACCTCCCAATCAGGTAAGACCAAGATCGATAATGATTTTTGATGATGTATCATATGGAAAACAAAGAAATATAAAAGATTATTTTTCAATGGGTCGTCACAACGATGTGGATACGTTTTATATATGTCAGACTTACAGTTACGTTCCAAAACAGTTAGTTCGCGATAATGCAAATTTATTAGTGGTTTTTAAACAAGACGAAAGAAATTTACAACACATTTACAATGATCATGTAAATACTGATATGAGTTTTAACTTTTTTAAAGAGTTGTGTGTTAAGATATGGAAATCCGGTCAAAATAAATTTTTAGTTATAGACAAAGATAGCGCTTTAAACAGAGGTCGCTATCGATCAGGATTTGATATATTTATTCAATTTTAATATTTAAAAATAGTCATTTGTTGTACAGTCATTAGTGAATGAACATGGAAACGTTTGACGAGTCCTGGTTTAGTAATAAAACTAAAGAGGAAATAGTAAAGAGTATTGCCGAACTACGTAAGAATATAAAGAAAAAACATAGAGCGTTAAAACACGAGATGTTAGAAACGGAAGAACTTTGGGAAAAACAATTAAAACCTATTGCCGAACCGTTGAGGAAACTTGTGGAAGATAGTGAACAGACGAGAGAAGAAGAAGAAATAAGGGATGTGAAAAATGAACGTAAAAGGAAATTATTAAAAAACGTTGAAGGAAACGAAGACGAGGTGACACCCGCTAAACGATACGTTCCTGTCCCACCACATGGTGTTAAAAGAAAACAAAAAATTAATTTACCTACAAAACCGGATTATGAAAGTGATTATGAATACGATGATGGTACTGTCGAAACGCCTGTGTCAAAAAGAGTCGCAGTTGAACCGCTCGAAAATATGGACGCCGAAGAGCCGCCTGAATTGATGGAAACCATAATTAGTAATCCGTTATCAACACCAATAAGTCAACATGTTATTTATGAACAACAGGCCTCGGGCGAGGAACTGTTAAAAACTCCGGAAGGTAAATTAATGGCTAAAAAATATATACAAAATACATTTACCGGAAATTTAGCTAAAGAATATTTTATGAAATTAATTGCGGGGAAAAAAGAAATAGACCATAACTATGGTGTACATGTGGATGGTGATTTATGGAAAATAGGTGACAAACAGTTGGAAATATCTGAAAATGATATCATAATCGATGGGAAGTTATATCCCGGAACACGCGGTTTATACGAATTAATATTTATGAATAATCCAAACGAGTACGCATATGATGAAAATGATTTGAATAATTATGCATCCATTATTTTAAACACAAATGTACACCGACAGAACTATTCTGCTTTAGGTAAAATCCGCGCCAACAGAGGTAATAAATATAGAAATATCATTTCACAAATTGTTGCACAACATAAACATCCGACGATGGAGACTCATGCAGATCAGGTAGCAACAGCAACGTCATCAAGCGTGCCTAGTGGCAGCGGATTGGTTCTATCAGATTCACAACCTAATGTAATATATTTTGACGATCCAAACGAGCTTGTAGACAGGCTGAGAATACTACTTGCATCACAAGAAGCGGGAAACACCGGTCATGTAAATGAAATAAATTCAATAATGGAAGAATTGTATGAGTTAATTAAACCTGATGAGAATCAATAAATATATGTATTTGTTTACTTTATTGTTTAGTTTTATTCAGACTTCCTACTAATAGACTACAAAAAAAAAAAAAATGAGTCTTGACAAATTTGGTCGATATAAAACTGGTGGGGGAAAACCAATAAGAGGACCCAAAGGGGATGGATTTCAGTTTACCAAAGATGGGAACTATAATATAGAAAATAAAAAGCTATGCAACGTTGCCAGTGCTACTGATCCAAGAGACGGTGTCAACTATCAAGATTTATTAGATAAACTCGACGCACTAAAAACCTCGATGGATAATAATATAAAAACGTTTTTATTAAATTTGGAAAATAAAGTAAAAGATCATTTAAAAGAGGTGTATGAAATTATTGACGCTGTAGATGTTACAAAAAATTATATAAGCTTAAAGCAAAAAAGACGTATTGTACGTGTAAAGCCGAGTCATGATAAAAACGATGTTGTAATTAGAGAAGAATTAGATAAAGTCGATAAAGCGTTAGGTAATTTTTCTCAAGAAACTAGAACTATTGTTATCAGTTTAAATCAAACTGTTGAAAAGAATAATTATGATTTTCAACGGTTTAAAAACGAAATATTAACACGTATTGCTGATTTGAATTCTGTAGTATTCAAAACAGAACCACCTAAACCAAACTATCGTTCTGTGGCTGACATAACCAGCGGTGGCGACGGCGGTGGAAGTACAACATTAGCATCTCAATGAGTGCACGTGTCAGTCGACGTCAGGGAGCTGGCATACTAAGTTCTCTTGCCAATACCGCTGGCACGTTATTGAACAAATCTATAGATTTATTACCTGTGGAACTGCATATTCCCGGATATCAATTTTGTGGCCCCGGAAGTAACCTAAAAAAGAGATTAAGTCGAGGGGATAAAGGAATAAATAAATTAGACGCCGCGTGTCGTGATCACGACATCGCATATTCGAATAGCGCTGATAACAAAAGTAGATCTATAGCGGACCGTATATTAGCCGAACGGGCTTGGGAAAGAGTTAAGGCTTCTGATTCTAGTTTGGGTGAAAAGGCGACAGCTTGGGCCGTAACAAATATAATGAAAGCTAAAACCAAAATTGGTGGGGGTACTAGAAAACGATTGAAGAAAAATAAAAATGTTTTCAAAAGAAAAAAACGACAGTGTAGGAAAAAAACTAAAAAAACGACAAAGCATTCAAGGAAAAGAAGTGGTAGGGGTCTATATTTGAAACCATACAGAGGATCAGGAAGTAAAAAAAAAAATTTCTAGCTTATAACAATAAATTGATTGCTGATATACCTAAAAGAGCTTTAACAAACCTAGATATTTTAAAATATGCAAAATTACTGAGGATTCCTTTTTTTAGAGGTGTATTTATGCGTGATTCACTGCCATCGACAATTAATGAAATAGAATCAGGAATTGTAAATTTAGACACTCTGCATGGACCAGGAACTCATTGGGTATGTTATTTAAAAAAAGGATATAATGTAGATTATTTCGATAGTTTTGGCAATCTGCGTCCACCATTAGAATTGCAACAGTATTTCAACAGTGGAACACATAGTGTGGTAATAAAGTACAATTATTTTTCTAAACAAAAAGAGAACACCACAAATTGTGGTCATTTGTGTTTAGACTTCCTTACGACACGTATTACTATTTAATAATGATTTGTATCACAGGAAACAGTTCTCATTTAAAATGCACGCTGTTTCCACCGTATGATCTTAGTTCGAACAGTGAATGGGAAATGGGTTTTATCGATTTAATGACGTACAATTCAATTCCTAATATAGAAGAAAATATCAATAATAATATTTATATAGGCGATATAAGAATTAGCTTGCCGACTGGAGCGTTTGAAATTGACGATATAAATAATTTCATTACTAAAGAATTGGAAATTAAAGATCCGACAACAAAGTTTGTGCTTAGCGCTAATATTAATACATTAAAAAGTGAATTATTCTGTTCAAAAGAAATTGATTTCACAAAATCAAATACTATTGGACCGTTGTTGGGTTTTGATAAAAATGAGACATTGGAAGCAAATAAATGGCATAAATCACCTAACCAGGTTCGCATTAACAAAGTGGATACTATACGAATTACTTGTAATCTAGTACACGGATCATATAGAGACGGAATTGAAGGTCATATACTTCACGAATTTTATCCTTCGGTCGGTCCTGGTTTTAAGATCATTGAAAAACCTAGTGTTATTAAATATTTACCAATAAATAGACAATCGACTCTGAGTGAAATTCATATTAGATTGGAAGATCAAAACGGCGATTTGATTAATTTTCGCGGAGAATCTATAAATATACGTGTGGATATCAGAAAAAGAAAACAATAATGGGAATTGTATTTGAAAATAATTGTTGTAATAAAAAATCTACTTTAGTACCTAAATTGGTCAGTACAGCAGAAAAAAGTGTGAATACATCGACGGCGAGTGTCAGTCGTAAAAGAACACTCAAACCATTAACATTAAGAAATCGCATATTTCTTAACACTCTGCCAGGATTCAACAACAACCACAACAACAACGATAGTAACAAACAACAATGAACCGCATCTTAGATGTAGGTGCTGCAGTGCATTTTGATGAATCTATTACAGATTTAGAATGGCATTCACACAATCCGTACACGTCTAACTCGTTTAAAAACAGCGATGAGATTCGAATTCCAGTACATCAACAAGATGTTTATACTTTACCATCAAAAAGTTTTCTTTTAATTGAGGGGAAAATATTAAAAACTAGTGACACTAAGTTAGATAATGTTACAAAATTTGTAAACAACTTTCCAGCTTTTTTATTTGATGAAATAAGATACGAGTTGTGTGGAACAGAAATTGATCGTGTAAAAAATGTTGGCATTACAAGTACTATGAAAAATGTACTAACCTCTCGTCCTGTTGATGCAAACTGGATGAACAACGCCGGCTGGAACCTTACAACTACAGAAGACTTAACAACTGATTCAGGTTATTTCTGTGTGTGTGTCCCATTAAAATTATTATTGGGATTTGCTGAAGATTATAAACACATTTTATTGAATGTTAAACAAGAACTTGTATTGTTACGTTCATCAACTGATAGAAATGCAATTATACAAGTGTCGCCTGCTTTGCACGATTGTACAATTGAAATTAGTAAATTAATTTGGAAAATGCCTTATGTAAAAGTAGAGGATGAAGTTAAATTAACACTTTTGAAAATGACAGATACCGATCAAACTATTACCATACCATTCAGACGGTGGCAATTACATGAGTATCCATCACTTCCAAACTCAAAGTTTCAAACATGGACTGTAAAAACTTCATCAATGTTGGAAAAACCAAGGTATGTTGTAATTGGATTTCAAACTGATCGTAAAGATTCGACAGGCAAAAACCCATCTCATTTTGATTTTTGTAATTTGGAAAATGTTAAATTGTATTTGAATAGCAAATATTATCCTTATGACAATATAAATGGTAATAAATCTCTATTATACGAACAATATTCAAGATTTCAATCTTCTTACTATACTGGTGCTGATGATCAGCCTTGTTTAACTAAAAACTTATTTTTAAATAAGATGCCAATGTTTGTGATTGATTGCTCTAAACAAGTGGACACATTGAAAACAGGCTCTTTGGACATTCGTATTGAACTGCAGACTACAGCCGACTTTCCAGCCAACACTTCTGCTTATTGTCTAATCATAAATGATGCGTTAGTGCAGTACAATCCATTATCTGGAATTGTTAAAAAAATTATGTAATTTTATCACTTCTTGTAGAATAAAAAAAATTTTTTTTTTAATTGACTTATTATTTCTCCTAATATATAAACAACAAAGTGGGGGAAAAATACAATAAATACAATACAAATAGTAGAAAAAAGATAAACTTTTTATTTACAAATATTAGTAAAACAGTAAAAAAAACAGTGTAAGAAATAATTATACAGTAAATGTTTTTCTTAAAATCTAACAGTTAATAATAATAATTAAGTACAAAGTGCTTAGAAATAATACATCAAATTTATAAATAATGAGACCGCATGATACAAGAAAACTTTTTCACATGTATTAGTGATTAATACATGTGACGTCTATACATCCATCATTTATCGGACGCTTGTTAAACATAAGTTCGTCACACTCTGAACATGCATATTCTTTTAGGATGTTGAAATACTTTTGAATGTTATCTTTTGTAACGCATAAATTAACTACTTTACTGTATTTAAAACAAAATCCTGCACACCACATACACACTTGTTTACCATTTTTGTTTTTACAAATTATAAAATGAAGAGTCATTGATTGAATCGAATGTTTAAATTTAATCACATTTACCAAATGAAATGGAACAAATTCATTTAATTTGATTGATTTTAAAATAAATTCATTAATTATTACATCTATGCACATTGTTAAAAGAGTATTTTTTGGATAACACTCGTTTATACATTGTTGGCGTCTCAGACTTGCCGGATTAATTTCATTTGAAAATTTATGGTATTCAACAATTTTACTGTACCAATTTGAAAATCGGTGTAGCGTATCTGCGATAGCTGAAAAAGAAAAAAGTTTGCTTGTATCACACTGTCTAATATATACACAATGATTAGTACTTCAACATAAAACAGATTTTTTTTTTTTTAATTTTGATTATTTTTCAATGAATAATGACCCCACGCTAGTGTATCTATTCCGTTAGAACAAATATGTCTTTTATCATCGTCACAACTCAATGCAAGTTTGTTAACCGTAATAGTTTGTATTATATGTTTTCTAGACCGAAACATTCTCATTTCTTTTCTAATCTTCTTATGCTCAAACAAACAAATTTTAAAATCTTCATAATTTATATTATTTTTTAGGGTGGGTTTAGTTACTCCTTTTGCTTTTTTTAAATGCATTTTTTTTACATTCTCTAAGTAATCATCATTTATTGTTCTATACGCATATAATTTACTTCTGAGACCAATGAATTCTACAACACACACTCCGCACGTTTCGTCTTTAAACGCTCCCAGTCTTTTTTTATTCTCTATAGAAAAACACTTGTGGTCAATCGGATAGTCTGACAAATCGAGATAAGGTTTTAAATTAGGATTTAAAAAATCATTATACAAATCTTCTGTAAATATTTGGTAAAAAAATGAATCTGTATCCATATATAATAATTTAATATTATTCTCATAAAAAGGTTTCATAACATTATAATGCATATGGTACATATGATATTTACTAAGCTCTAAAACAGTGAATCCAATATATATAGGCTTATCGAAAAATATAGTTTCCTTTGACAGTTCGACAGCGCAAAGATTAGCATTGTATATAATTCTATTACGAAAATTAGGTTTAGAAATCAATTTACGTAATCGTTTTTCTTTGTTTACCAATTCTAGGTTTAAACGATTTCTAACATTTTCAATGGTCTTACCAAACATAGCATTATTTAACAACTTATAGAAATCCTTTTCAAAGTCATTTTTTGATTGTTTTCTTTTATCATTATTAAAATTTATATATGGTGCTAGCCAATCGCTTTGATGAAACTTTAAAACGCGATGAATTTTCTTTAATAACAATCCGTTTTGAATAGCCTGTTTTAAGATCATATAGTGACAGACGTAATTTTGCTTTCCACCCAAAGTTGTTATTAGTTTTTCTTGTTTTAAGTGGGGTTGAGTAATTTTCTTTTCAGGCAAAAAGGGGAAATCATTATGAGAGTCGTGTAGAAAGGTCGGATATTCTATATCACATTCTATCATATAACCGATCGAACTATTATCTGATACTGCCATTACATCGAAAATTACTAATTCTTTTTTTGTTAACCATTTAAAATTATCTTTAGGCATGGGCTTACACATTCCTAGTCCGTACAAATTATTGGCATCAATATATGTTATAAATGATGTTGGTTTTTCCCTATCGTACATTTGTTTTAAATAAAAATTATTTGCTGTTGCAAAACGTTGAACACAAGACACAACACCGCCTCTAATGCCTCTCTCGATAAACATGTACATATCATAGTCTGTTATCAGTTCTAAAGCTACTTTAGTATATTTTAACATTGCATCAAACGTCAGACTTGGCAGTGTCAAATAATGAGCCGGGTCGAGTTCATAGTTCTCTAAACATATGTTACGGAAATTTTCAAACACATCTGCAAGCAAAAGTACGTCTGTACACAAATACAAATCAGAATAAGCACCAAGATTGGTACAATTGAAATGAGACCAGACTTTTTTTGCGTGTTCGTAATCTGCATTGTCAATATCTTCATCTAATAATTTATTATAAAAACACTCTTTCGGTGGTAATTCAGTTTCATTAAGTCTGTCCCAACTGTCTGTATAATCATAACAATAGACACCTTTTCTTGTCACAAGTGAGATTTCATCGTTTGAAAAAAATAAACTTGAATATTTAAATCTATCTTTAGGTAGAATATTTACAAGTTTACTCAAACTAGTACCTAAAAATCTGAAACTATCTAAAAACCTCAGTTTTAATCCACTTTTAGTTTTTTTAGCAAATGAAACATACTTTTCTGAGGTATTTGGAATTACATCAATTTTTTCCTCATCACAGTCCAACTGACGAACAATAATATGAGTATCATAATTCGACGATCCGTGTAGTATGACTGGTAAATACCTTTGATTAATTCGTTTCAAATTACAATCTCTACATAAAATATTTCTAAATTTTCCTGTAAAATGACAATGATCTCTTACTGGTCTATCAATCATACTGAACACTAAATTACACAGTTCACAATTAGTCGCTGTATCTACCCTATTTTGTTCTTCTACAGTTAACGGTAACATTGGTACATTATTTTCACTAATTAAGTCGCCAATCAAATTAGCTATAGAAATTAAATAATCCATAAACTTGGCAGCAGCATTTTCACCACGATATATGTACAGGTCTTTTGGTAAATGTTCCGCTATACAATCACTTAAATCACTATCGATCACTAGATATACACAAACACTCATCGGTTCGTGTATATTATTAATTGTTGTGAATTTACTCTGTTTTTCGTTTACATTTTTTTGCAAACACTCGAAATCTGCATACGCAACTACAGGTACTTTATACTTAAAATGTACATTCTTAAATTTTAAAATTGGTGGATCATCGTTTTCATCCGATTCCGGCATTTTTACTGCAGCAGGTTTATTAATACAACAATAGAGTTTATGGGTTTTCAACTTTTTATGACAGTTCGGCTGTTGATAATGAGCAAAACAGCGTTTACAAAATACCATAGACTTTTCATGTTTAGTCACCTGACTTCTAACTAATCTGGAAAAATTACTGATATAACAATAATGATTGGTTGTACTATTGGAAATTAACAAAAGATCAAAATGATTTGCACTCTCGTGTGTACACACCCTCAATGGATACACCTCGTTTTTTTCACTTATACCATAGACATTAACGCTTACACCACTATTAACTTTTTCAAACTTTTTTATATCTTTTAATTCAACTGGAAATTTAAGCATATTGAAATTAAACTTATCACACAAATTTCTATACCTATCATCAATGCATTGTTTATTGTTCCCATTTACATAACGAGCTAATATAGCCCACTGAAAACATTTGTTATCATTAAAATTTTCTGGATTAATTACTGCATGTTTTTTTTTAATTTCATTGTTTAATTGTAAATAGCTTGAACCTGACAACGGTTGATAGCGACTAAACCGTAACAATATGCCGTCAACAAACAGTAAGCTCCACCCACTTCCTTTACCTTGATATTCACTCTCTTCGTGACATATTTTTTTTATCATATCATGTAAAATCACATTTATGTCTGAACCATGAAATATAGACACGTTTATTGTTTTGAATGCACGACTTTGTTTCTCGTTACTACTAGGTTTTACGTAAGTACATTCTAAAACAATATTAAATTTAACAGCACCATAATCTTTTAACATTTGCGTTATTATATCATTAATAGAATTTTTATTATTTATTAAAATTAAACAAATATCTTTAAAGTGTTTCTGATTATTTTTCCAAAAATAAGTCTTTAGATTTCCTTTAAATGCATTTTCCAATTCTATAAAACTGTCATTTTGAAAATTGCTATCATATCTTAGCCTAGCAGTTTTTCTTTTTAAATTTACAAATTCTTCTTCCTGAGGAGTAATAGACGTTGTAGAAGGACCCGGTACGTCAATTTCCATTGGTTCAACATCAACAACGTTTTGTAGTTTTCTTTTTTTAAAAGGAAGAAATTTATTATTTTCCATCTGAAAAAAAAAAAAATAAAAACTTTTTTTAGATACCAGACGATCCAAATCCGTTAGAACCACGTTCTGTCACGGTGTCTACACTATTGGTTATCATATACAACTGAGGACATTTTGCTTGCTCGCAAATAAGCTGAGCAATCTTGTCACCTTTCCGTATTAAAAAATCTTGATTTGAATGATTAAACAATATAACGCCAACATTACCGGTATAATCAGGATCAATAACACCTGCACCAACGTCAATTCCAAATTTCAATGCTAGCCCACTTCTAGGCGCTATCCTACCATAACAATTTTTAGGAAGTTTTATTGCTAGGTCAGTAAATATAAGTCGTCTGTCGCGTTTTGGAATTAATACATCAAGCGGTGAACATAAATCAAAGCCAATTGAATGTTGTGTTGCACGTTGAGGTACTATTGCATTGTCAGACAATTTAACATAGCCCAAATATTCTTCATAAACTGTAAATAAATTAAAAAAAATTATTAGTAAATAACCTAAATATTATTAATATTTAAATGTAAATAAAATATTAGTAAATATAAAACTAAAATATTATTAATATATAATTGTAAGGAAAAACATCTTAACTACATAATTGTTCAAACCGCTACCTCAGTTAATATTAGTAATATATAAATTTAAATAAAATGTTAGTAAATATAAAACTATATACTATTAATATATAAATGTTAGTAAAAAAAAAATCTTAACTAATTAAATGTTCTAACCCTAAATATATTAATGAAAATAAAATGTTAGTAAATATAAATGAAAGATAAAAAATTAGTTAGGATGTTGTTGTTGGTCTATTCTTTTTTCTTATCAAATTTAATTGTTTCTTTTTTCACGTTTTTAATTTTTAAAACCCTGTTCCCAACTTCTGTAAGAATATTATTGATCAACGTCAAAATTTCCGATTCGTCTTCCTTATTTTTATTTAATAAAAAGTATCCTTTTTTTGAGACTTTCTGCCAGTAGAATTTCTCCGACTGGCATTTTTTCAAGTCATTGACGTCGGAAATTTCGATTTTGATCAAGTGGGTACCTGTTTCACCGGGAGTTGAGATCTTTTTTCTTACGTTACCTGATTGGAAAGAAAATTGTTGACTTATTACAAGTGGTTCATTTTTTTTAGATTTTTTGAATAATTTAGCAAAGTTGTCATCACCGTCATCGTCACTACTAGATTCGGAATCGCTAGTGAAATTTGGAAAATTTGGGGTTTTGTTAGACGTTGATGAATGTTTTCTTTTGTTAGTTTGGTTCAGAACATCCCTAGCTATTTTCAACAACTGTTGCACTGTCGCTAATGGAAACTTCGTCATTCCAACTATTGGTTTATTTAGGACAGGCTGGAAAATAGCTAGCAGTTCTTCGTAGTCCCTGACCAAATCGGATTGTGCATTCAGGCTGTCCTCATTAGAAATATCAGAATTAGAAGTGACTTTATTTTTGAAAATTTTGAAAAGCTGCTGCATGCAAATTGTTAACTGTCTAGAGATTGGATTTGTTAAAATTTCATAGTTTCCTTTAAGATGGACAACCAGCCTTTCCCATTTGGTTAGAGAATCAACGCCTAACAAAAACAGGCTTTCTATTATTTGTATAATTGTGAAAAAGGTACCCTTAGTCTGTTGTTGAGAACAGGACGGGGATGTTCTTGAGCAGGACGGCAGATTTTGTGATTCTTCGCTCAGGTCAATGACGATCTGCTGCTGTTGTTCATCGGCCATTATTTTCTTAGAAAAAATCAAGAAGCTGAAAAAAATTCATTAAATTAATATAATTACTTGAATATACGAGAATAAGGTTCCAGTTAAATGAATAAATTGAGAAGTAAAATTATTTCAATATCCAATTTGTATAATAATTTATTTTATAATTAATCGTGTATATAGAATAAAGTTTCAATTAAATGAATAAATTGATTAAATTGAAATTAAAAAACCACCAAATAAAATTATTTGAGTATCTAATTTGTACAATAATTTATTTTATAATTAATCGTGTATATAGAATAAAGTTTCAATTAAATGAATAAATTTTAAAAATAATAAAATGATTAAATTGAAATTAAAAGACCGCCAAGTAAAATTATTTCAATATCCAATTTGCATAATAATTTATTTTATAATTAATCGTGTATATAGAATAAAGTTTCAATTAAATGAATAAATTTTAAAAATAATAAAATGATTAAAAGACCAACAAATAAAATCATTTTCAATATCTAATTTATTTTATAATTACTTGTATATAGAATAAAGTGTCAATTAAATGAATAAATTGATTAAATTGAAATTAAAAGACCACCAAATAAAATTATTTGAGTATCTAATTTGTACAATAATTTATTTTATAATTAATCGTGTATATAGAATAAAGTTTCAATTAAATGAATAAATTGATTAAATTGAAATTAAAAGACCACCAAGTAAAATTATTTCAATATCCAATTTGTATAGAATAAATTTTCAATTAAATGAATAAATTGAAAATAATAAAATGATTAAAATTTGTATAATAATTTATTTTATAATTACTTGTATATAGAATAAAGTTTCAATTAAATGAATAAATTGAAAATATATATTTATTCTATTTTCAAAAATAGTGAAAATTATTAAGTTTTATTTTATTTTCAAAGAGTTAGACGAATATATGTTGTTCTTTCCTTTCTTTAAAATAGTAATCTTCACTATGTAAAACAGAACAATAATTACCTTATGTCAAAGTCTTTGTGGACGTACTACGACGACAGCAGCAGCAAACAGGTCTGAAGATCTAGCGAGGATCTAGATGAGAAGACAAAAGTGTGAAGATCTGGGGTTTTTTTCAAAGAGTGATGACTATGTTGAAAAAGATGTGTAGACTCAGCAACGAGGAAGAACCTGGTGAAGGTGAAAAGATCTCAACCAGAAGAGTGTTTGAAGAAAAGAGGTGGCGTACTACGGTGACTACGACGACTACGATGGTCTAAGGGTGAGGAAGGTGTGGAGCTCTGCTGAACAGCGAAGAAGAAACTGGTGCAGGAACTCTGAAGTCCCACTCTTGCACGGGAGTATATATAGGGGTCAATTAGTATGTAAGGTAGCGCGCTGAATGATACACGTAGCGCTCAACCTTTTCATTGGGCCTCGTTAATAATAAAGAACAAACTAACAATGTGACAATATTTTATTTTTTTTTTTGTACATAACACACATTTATAAATTTTAAACAAATATTTTTAACCAACACATGTTAAAATAATATATTATAATTGGTTACATACCACATTGATACTGTTTTATTTCACTTAACAAGTTCGAATTTAATGGAAACAATATATTAACTTCTTTAATATTATTAAATGACTGTTGATCCACTACTATCACTTTATTAAATATACTATTATTAGGTGAAAATATCATTTCATGAATATTATGTAATGCTTTTAAATAATCCAAATCTACATAGCCTATTTCTTCAGTCCGATTACGTGAACATAGTCTTTGAAAACAAACCTCTGGTTCAGTTTTTAAATAAATAATGAATTTGAAATAATATATTATAATTGGTTACATACCACATTGATACTGTTTTATTTCACTTAACAAGTTCGAATTTAATGGAAACAATATATTAACTTCTTTAATATTATTAAATGACTGTTGATCCACTACTATCACTTTATTAAATATACTATTATTAGGTGTAAATATCATTTCATGAATATTATGTAATGCTTTTAAATAATCCAAATCTACATAGCCTATTTCTTCAGTCCGATTACGTGAACATAGTCTTTGAAAACAAACCTCTGGTTCAGTTTTTAAATAAATAATGAATTTATTTTTTCTAATGACATTTGGTAATATATCATACAACTTTTTTAAAATATTAAACTCAAAATTTTGTAATAGATTTTTTTCTAACATAAGTTTTGAAAAAATCTCAAGACTATCTGTAACAGATCTTTCAACTATCACAATTTTACCTAATTTTGAATATTCCTCAGCTTTAGACTCATTTTCCATCATGGACAATAACGCTAAGACTTGAAACATAAAACCCCATCTTTTTGTATCTTCATAAAACAATTTTAATACATTTTTACCACTTAAATTTAACCAAACATCAAGAGGTTCATTGATGAACATACTATTATAACCATTATGATTTAAATAATCGCACAATATATTTCCAAAAGTTGATTTTCCTGCCGATATATTTCCTTCAACATGTATAATCATTATCTTATTTTATTAATTATATATTATTTATGTGACAACAGGAAAAATACAGTAACAGATTCAAATACACGATATGTAATAATAAATCAATAATTGCTTATTAATCATACATATAATCGTGCACAATGACAAATAAAACTAGTTAAAATGCAACATTGAATCTAGCCTTCCAGAGCCTTTTATAGAAGCACGTCGTCAATGTTAGAGGACGGAAACGTTATGGCGCTGTGCTAAAATATTGATTCAAATAAGCCGGACGAAGCTTCACTGACTTATATTGCTTGACTACTAATAAGCTTGAAAGCAGCACGCGCGCGGCTTTGAAAGCGGCGCGCAAACGTAATGAGGCACGCGCGAACGTGATGAGGCGCGCGAACGCTTTGACTACTAATGAGAACGCTACACACTCACACTCGACTTGGACACAGGTCGGGGGTCGACACGTGAACGGAATAACAACTAGGCGGACCCTTAGGGCGGGGGTCAAAGGTCAGAGGTTAAAGGTCGGAGGCCAGAGGGCGGGGGGCCAAGGGTCAAAGGTCAAAGGTCAATGACTTTAGGTCGTGACCAATGATGACCTTTAGACGAAGAAGTCAATGGCCCCCTTAGGCTGGCTGTGGAGTCAAAGACCTTTGAACGATGTCAATGTCGTCGGACCGGACCGACCTTGTCTGGTATGCAGACTAATGTTGATGTATTGCCATATATGGTGGGTGGATGTGTGCGGTATGCGTGCTAGTGAGGTTTTGGCACGTGCCTTGCATGTTAATTAGATAACGGTACTTCTTAAACCGACAAAACCTCACTACTAACGTGGTTTAGGAAATAAGTACCTACAGTTTGATGTCCCATTCTCTGCTAGAAGTCGATAACGGTTCTATATTGTTTTTTGCTAGAAGTTGATAGAACCTCTAGGAGCATCTGAGACAGAAATAAGAATTTTCCATAGGGCAGACTCTGCCAATCGATTTATCGTGGTCGGAAAACCCCCATAAAATTTTTAATCCTAGGAGCCAAAAAAATGTCCTCCGAACCTGACTCGTTTTTGCTTTTTTGATAGTAAATCTGTGTTTAGTTACATTGCCTTATATTGTTAATAAAGATGGGGAACACCCTTTATCTATTTTAATCCGTTGCTCACATAATTAACGTTTTTGTGAATAAGCTTATCCTTAAATAAAACGAAATTTTAATAATTCTACTTAAACTTTCTTCCCGGCATCCATCATTTGTATGATTTCTGCTTCCCACATTGATATATTCGTCTATCGGTAATTCTTATCTTCAAATTTTGATTCTTAAAGGTTCATGCTCCTCTCCATTGTATATCAATAATTTAGTTTTTCACTTGTTTTTTCCCATTAAATTGTGTTACCGACCTTCTTAAGATATTTTTTTCCGGTTGAGGAAAGTGATATCGTCTTTAAATCTCAGCACACATATCGTTTATCTATTTACCTTTATATCAAATTCATATCCATCGCGAACTTCACTAATATTGCATCCAGGATAAGCTATTCATATAAGAGGAGAGAGAGCTCATCCTTGTTTCCTACTTCTTTCTTCTTCTTTTTTATAGAAGTTTCTAGCCACAGCCACTTTAATTGTTATATAAGAAGAAAATAATTCGGAAGTTTCTGTATTTTCAAATATTAAGCAGTCCGAATCGTACAATGATTGAAGCATTATTTTTATAATAACGAACTAAATTAATTTCTGAACTGATTTGGATCTTAAGCTTTTAATAAATAATATTTATAGTCTCAAATAGCATTATAAAAATACACTTTTCAGTAAGTTAGAGACAATAAATTTTATTTGGAAATTAATGTTACTGTAATACTGTGGTTCATATTACTTAAAATGATATTATTTTTTTTTATACTTGTATAAAATATAGCAGTGTTTGATAAAGAAACTGCAAAAAGACGATCGACGAAACTATACAAAAATGCATCCGATATCTAAAGATTATTAAAACACGAGATAACATTAAGCTAATAGTGTAAATTCCTTCTTATTTATTTATTTTTATAAACAATTTTACCAATTGCATACTCGACGTTTTCAATGTTGGTCACTAAAGAATAATCACATATTACGGTAATATAATAGTTAAAATAATATTTAACTTCTGTTGAGATATAATAAAAAATTAGCTTAAAAGACTAAAATAAGCAAGGCGTCTAAAGAATTAAGAGTGTTCATCCAGACGTCCAATTAAGGGTAGTGAAAAGCCTGCCTCACTAACATATACAAAGCGTTTCCCTCTCCTCTCTCTTCCTAACTGTTTCCGCCTGCCCCCCCCCCCCAAGATTTTACAAAAATACATAAATCCCTCATATTATACTTTAGCTTTCAGACAAAGATAATTCTACTAATTTTAACTGAAAATTTTTACAGATACAAATAATAATAATATAACTGGTGACGCAACAAAATATTTTTCTTATTTTTTACTTTACACTTTTTTGGCTTGTACCGTTTGTACAATTTACGTTTTAATAAAATATATCGCTCTTTTTCTTAATGAGTTATGTACCTAGAAATGCCAAACCATCCAATTTACGTAGCCATATTTCAAAAAAGAAAATTTTATGATTTTTCCCATCACTCAGAAGGCTTTTTTACGGGTCTTTTCCGTTCATTCACTACCATAACCATAACTTAGGTCAACCTAACATAACCAAATCAAACCTGACCTAACTAAAGTAGTGGTAGTTAATTAACAGAAAATGTGCTTTTTTACTTTCAAGAAAACTATCAAATAAAAAAAAAATATTTTCGATTGAACACCACTACGGTAGGCCTTGAACACAAATGAAAATAATTTTGATAACTCTTACAAGGTATGACAAAAGCTTTGTATTATTTGATGTGTAAAACAATTGCTAAGTTCAAGAGGGAAATAAGACCGTCTGTTCAACAATAGGAAACTGGTGAGGTTTAATGAAGCAGGTTCAGAGACGCCCTTATAGAAGTAGTGCCACACCACTGCCCGGGGAGGTAACGATTGCGAGAAACCAAATTGCTTTTTATTAAAAAGGATATTTCTTCTTGCATTTGAATCACAACAACACATGTTTACTAGATTTAAAAATTATATTGAAAAAATATAAACAAATTATTGACGTAAGAAATATATAATAGCCAATTTTAGAGAAGGATGAGAAGTTTTTTGTGTTTATTTTCATAATAAATTTAACCAGTAATTAGGTTTCACATAGGACATTGTTAGCACAAACTCCTGGCGCAGTGCTGCAACCCAGCTACTTGGAGACAAAGTTTTGTGGAGATTGTATGTGATAAGCTCTATGCTCAGTCCTCTTAATACCGACACGGCGTACGCTAATTGGTTGCCATCGACGTGGACACTACTAGAGAAGTCATGTTGGATGATAGTCAAGGTTCGTATGTTGAGTAGGGAAGAGAATTGAGTGTCAGGCTGGTCAGATAGCTGAAAATCAGACCAAAACTACGTGGTTTGGATTCCACTTAAAGGTGTAGGTCCCTTAGTTGCCCTAGCTATTGCGCTATTAATATATAGCTCTTTCTTCTGGACAAGTTCTTTATTATTTTTTCTCACGAAGTTCTTCATAAAATCTAAAAAATAAAATCATCCAGGACTTCCAGGGCATTGTGTGACAATAATCAACTATTGTGTGTCCCAAATTAATCAAGGTGTAATAGGCCTATAATAGATTATGTAATTCCAAAACCAGACTCCTGTTGTATCTTTGGTATGTAAGATAATCAATCGTAGCAATTAATTATCAACATTCTTCACTTTATAATACGGTCCGTTTCATTATTTTAACATGTAGTTTATCTTTGTTTTATGATAATATACATAAATAAAAATCAATTGTTAAACAAAATTGTGCTAAAAGTGAAAAATATTTTATATACTAGAATATTTTTCCTAATCATGTTTATTAGCAATAATAAAGTTATTAAAAAATATATAAATACTAAAACTGTAAATCGTACTGCGTAAATTGCGTTTAAATGTATTTTATCACCTTTTACTCTCACAGTACACACCTGGAACTATTTTCTTTTATTTACAAGAGTTTAAGCTTGTTCATCTAGGTTCCCAGTTGAGTGCTCTGATAAAGTTAGTTGTAGATTTCACGCAACTCTCACTAGGAGTAGCAAAGAGCCTGTCTCACTAACAAACATACATTTACGTGTTACTCTTTCCTCTCTCAAATTGTACTGAAGTACATAACGTCCTCAATTATAGTAAGCACTAGTAATTACGTTTTTATGCTACATTAATTTACTATTCAATCAAAGATAACTGTAAAAATTTCAACAAAACATATCTACAGATGTTATCTTTACAAAAATGTTTGGTTTTTTATTTTTAATTTACTCTAGGTAGGTTACTTTGTTTTGTCCATTATATTCTAAAATTGTTAATAAAATTTATCGCACGGGTTCTTTTGAGTTATGTACGTAGCTAGAAAGGCCAAATTAGCTGTACTTAAAAAAGTGTTTGAATTGTATGACTCATTACATATTATTTGTAAGAAAACTATAATAATTAAGTATTGTTATTTTATTTATATCAATTCATGGGAAAAGTTTATTTCAAGAACATATAAATTCACAAAATTGCCTGAGAATGATAAACGTGGGTTAACGGGATCGACCACCATAATATTTGTGCATTCATTTATTTATTATTATTTTTTATTTATTACTAAGACGTCGACCGTCAAGATAAGGCGATTATGAGGGGTGAATGAGAGTGATGAGTGTAGATGAACTAGTGTAGTTATTGTTACTAACTAAGGTCGACTGTTCCTGACAATACCACTGTACGTGTATGGGTGGGCAGGTGGGCTAATACCACTGTACGTGTATGGGTGGGCAGGTGGGCCAATACCACTGTACGTGTATGGGTGGTCGGGTGGGCCAATACCACTGTACGTGTATGGGTGGTCGGGTGGGCCAATACCACTGTACGTGTATGGGTTGGCAGGTGGGCCAATACCACTGTACGTGTATGGGTGGGCAGGTGGGCCAATACCACTGTACGTGTATGGGTGGTCGGGTGGGCCAATACCACTGTACGTGTATGGGTGGTCGGGTGGGTCAATACCACTGTACGTGTATGGGTGGGCAGGTGGGCCAATACCACTGTACGTGTATGGGTGGGCAGGTGGGCCAATACCACTGTACGTGTATGGGTGGGCAGGTGGGCCAATACCACTGTACGTGTATGGGTGGTCGGGTGGGCCAATACCACTGTACGTGTATGGGTGGTCGGGTGGGTCAATACCACTGTACGTGTATGGGTGGGCAGGTGGGCCAATACCACTGTACGTGTATGGGTGGGCAGGTGGGCCAATACCACTGTACGTGTATGGGTGGTCGGGTGGGCCAATACCACTGTACGTGTATGGGTGGTCGGGTGGGCCAATACCACTGTACGTGTATGGGTGGTCGGGTGGGCCAATACCACTGTACGTGTATGGGTGGTCGGGTGGGCCAATACCACTGTACGTGTATGGGTGGTCGGGTGGGTCAATACCACTGTACATTTATGGGTAGGAAGGTGGATCAATACTACCAAACGTGTATCGGTAGGTGAGGGGTTGTACATTTAGGTTCTGCAGCTTTACCTACAGGAAGGGTAAAGGTACGTGAAATGCGAACCACGTAGTGTTGGTCTGATTTTCAGCTAATAGACAAGCCTGACACTCAGTTCTCTTAACTACAAAATATCTGTACCTTGACTACCATCCAACAGTGGCACCCCAGGCTTCTCTAGTTGTGTCCACGTTGATAGCAACCATTGAGCGGACGCTATGTCGGTATTAAGAGGACCGAGCATTGAACCTATCGCCTACAATATCCACAACACTTTGTACCCAAGTAGCTCACGTTATTTTAAGTAGTGTACTTTTTATAAGGTAACATATTGTAAAAGTAAATTACAGACGCTGCCGCTATGGTGGAGTGATAAAGAACAGTAACAGCTGGTAGTAAACCGTTTTACAGCTGGGTGCACAAATGCCTCTTGAATGGGACCGTAGGAGTGCATTATACATCTTGTACAAGTCGTTCCCGCTGTTCATTAGTGCTATCGGAATTTATAAGGACTTTTTATTGTTTCTTTTGTTTTAACCTAGAAAGATTAAATTATAAAAAAATCCATTCTATGTATAGGCCCTATCAATTATTTTCTTTTCTCACATTTTGGGAAGTGCTACTGTATATGGAATAATTATATGTTCCCTACATAAAAAAACATTGTCTGCGTCGGACCAGACGGGGGAAGTTATACCGTAGACCTTCTATTATCTATATATATATATAAAATCCAATGTATGTTTGTTTGTCTGTCTATCCTTTATGCGCTACCAAACCGTCCAGCCGATCACCATGAAACTTGGGGAAGTTGTTCTATATATCCCAGGGAAGGTTTCTGTCCTATTCCCGTTTCTTTAATCCCTCAGAGCTCCATCCCTTGGACTTCTAAAGTTTCAATGTTAATCAAATAGCAGGATGCATGAAGGTATAATAAGTCAAATATAAAAAGAATATCAGCTGTGGGTTTTAAATATGTCAAAATTATACTGTTTATATTTTTATGTTTTGATTTCTTGTGAAGCTATATTAATTGATTGATTTATTTGATTAACGGCTGTTAAATAAAAAAAACAATCGATTAATCGATAGATCTTAAAAATTTGTTCTTAATTTTCAGCGTGACGCGGTTTCTCGACCAACATCCCATCCCAAAGTGTCTAACGGGCGCAAAGAAGTATAACTTCAAAAATAAAGGGTGTACGTACTAATTGGGAACATGATGGTTGGTCTTTGGTGAAGATTACTGAAGGAATGTTATATCACAAAAATTACCACAGTTATGAAAAATTCTTCACAAATATATACACAGTACAGTACATGCAGAAAGTTGCCAAACTTTAAAATCCTTTTATATATAATACGTGAAGCCGTTTTTCAACGCAACTCCTTCGTTATTTCTTGACCAATTTAAACCATTGAGGTGTAAAAAAATTTGTCTCTGTTCGTAGTTGCGTAATAAGGTCTTAATTATTCAACATTTTTACCCTGAAAGGTATGGGAAGCCCTCAAGTACGTTTTTCGGCCATAAGAATAGCATGGAGAGAGATTTATTGGGTAACAATCAAAATAAAATCCCCTAAACATATGTGCTGAAATTCTTCATGCACATCTGAAAATTAATTTAATGTAAAATTTCAATAAAACTCGTGTTCAACTACGTACATGAACTTTTCAAACTTCTAGTTTTGACAACCTTTATTAATGAAGTAATTCTTTAGAAATACGTCGATCGTAGATATATGGATGACTATGAGGGGCGAATGAGTGTGATGAGTGTAGATGAACTAGTGTAGTCACTGTTACTAATTACGGTCAGCTGTTTCTCAGAAAGAGCTATTTATTGATAGCCCAATTTTCAGAGCAACTAAAGGATCTACAGATACATGGATTCCAAACCAAGTAGTATTGGACTGATTTTCCGCTGACAATTCTGATACCCAGTTCTCTTCCCTACACAACATCTGAACCTTGACTACCACGCTACATGGACATCCCACACTTGTATAGTAGTGTCCACGCCGATGGCAACCACTGTGCGGACGTCATGTCGATATTAAGAACACCGAACATAGAACCTATCGCCTACAATCTCCTCACAAGTAGCTGGGCTACAACACGAAGCCACTCGTATACTACATCATGAAATATTGCGTGCTCGTAATTTTTACGATACACGTGCAAGTTTTCTCATCTTTTCCTATTGCAAAACATTTTAATGAATCTTGTATTTGGACTGGTTTCATGAAATATGGACCCAAAAAAAGTCAACCCTAAGCAACTGATGGCCATAGAACGCCTAAAACCACTGTGTGACTCTCCCACGTCGTCTTAACTCAGAACTGCACGATTTCATTCTCAGTTCGCAAAGCCCATTCCTGAAGTCATAACATGTCAATTAGTGTGAACAGTAATTGTCGCGCAAGTTCATTGGCGCGCAACTTACACATAAGACCCCTCTATTCCGGACCTCTTTCGCCCTCTGTACACACAACCCACACACACTCTATACACAAATACGTCTAAATATATGCATCAACGTGGTTTTTAATAACTGTCATGTATTATGGCACTTGATGTTGAATGACTCGCGCAATTAAGTTGTAAACGCGTAGAGTGGATGGGGTGCCCATCGATTCACAATAAAATATCTTATATGAAAATAGTTGCCTTTAAGTAGACTACAGTACACATAAGGTGATATCATACTTCTAAAATAGGTCCATCTGCCCACCCTACGGATAATCAAAAGCAAAGAATTGCTCAACCAAGACTGCTTACGATTATCGCTTAGGCACACAGTGATAATCGATAATCGAGGCAGAGGTCGATTTCATATTGCTGCAAGGAACGCCTAAATGGCAGTTATAAATGAACTACAACTAATGCACATCTTTATACATGTGCATTTAAGGGAACTGTTTATTTATTGTCCATAATAGGCTAGGTAACGGAGAATACAATCGATACACAATCTTAAATATTTTAGTAATGTTTGTGTATGTTACATCACGCAAAAACTACTGGACCCATCCAGCTGAAATTTTGCATGGACATTCTTAGGGTCTCGGGGTAACACATAGGCCTAAGAATTTTGAAATTCATCAGGCCACGACCCCAGGAGCTCTAAGAAGTATCAATGCAAGCCCTATGGCAATACAAATTTGACAATTAATTGTTTATAATAATTGCATTAATCAGCTGTTGAAACAAATAAACAACTTACATAGTTCTAAAGTAAATACCGTACCAAAACCTAACCACAACGCACTTTTGCATTGTACAGATGCCAGTAGGTACATGTTTTGTATTACGGAATGAAATAAGCACCAATATAAATATAAATCCAAGTAAATCCCATACAAAGGACGGGTACTGAGCTAGTAACAAATAAAACTTATGTTCGTTGTTTTCTTGACTTTAATGTGTTTTTATGAGAATAAAACACGTGGTACACGCAACATATAAAAAGATTATGTGACACATATTGTGTAAGTGCAGGAAGGAAGTAGTAATTACGGAAATTACAGTCGCTACTAATTATTTTAAACACGTGAGCTAGACTCTAGTGTTGTATTTCAAAACCAACAACTACAAAGTATATTAATTTAATAATGATAATAATGTCACTAGTTTCAGAACGTAATTATTTTGAGTAATATATACCAGTAAATTCTAGAGATATTTAGGCCTACATTATTCAATATTTACTCTACTATAGTCCAGCCGTTATAACTTTACCTCTAAGGTTTGCGGGCTGAACTTGAAAATTGATATAGGCAACGTCGCATCCAGACCGCCACAGCCCTCCTGTAAGTTTTACATCCGGTGACTCACAATTGGGAAAAAGGTAGGAAGGTAAAAATTAATTTTTTTAGTAGGAATTTTAATATTTTTAGTGTTTAACTGGGAAGTACTTTTTTTACTGTTTACAAATATCAAAAAACGAAGTCAATCGGACAATTTTAATTAATAAAAAACTATTAGGCCCTAGTTGTGATTTATCTAGACCGGAAACAAATTAGCCGTGAGACAGGAAGGAGCCAATCACTCAAGATAAACAATGTTGCCATGTTGTGCTCTCCTCAGAGGTAAAGTTAGAACGGCTGGACTATAGCATACGTGCTAGTATATAAATATTCTAAAAATTAATTTGTAAAAATAAATGTAATTTTATACTCTAGACAAGCAACTATGAAGAGCTATATTTTAATAGCTATGGTAATACGTTTGTTAAACCACCTAAGGAAACTAAAAAGAAAAAATGAAAAAAAAATCAAACCCTTCCGGGAACGTAAAAAGTTGAAAAGGCTACTCCAAAATTTAAGATATACAATTCGTGAATTTCATGTTTAAAAGCATGCCACACTTAGTAGTACTGACTCGTAACATGACTGAGGTTTTTTTATATCTTAGTTTACCCAAAATTACTGTTTCTAAATCTCTCCAGGTTCAATTGACTCAAACTGTTCTCTAAATTAAGATATAGTCAAGGGATACAATTTTTTTAATTAGTAAGCGGACAGCATTGGAAAATTGTTAAGAACCACTGCGCTCGATGAAGAACAGTATCGGCATTTTTCAAGGAAGCCTAGCTATAAACAATGTTATTTTGAAAGCTAACAGTGCTTGTAAAGTGTGTTGTGTTACGGCTGTAACAATAATTGGTAGTAAACACGAGCCGAGCGACGAGAGTCGGCATGGCCGAGTGAGTGACCGAGTCGTTGAATATGTAACGTGTCCCCAGGTGTGCTGGCCGGCCAAGCCAGGATTACCCCGCTAATGTATTATTAAAAGGCAGTTTCATTGTACATCTAGCCATTTCTGAGAGACAAATGTTTCCATTCTAAGGGGCTATAAGATATTGGAGTCATAATACTTGCGGTAGTTGCAGTGGAATTTATTTCAGTTATGTATGTGATGCTGCAGTACTAACTAGATCTAATTGTGAAAATAATATTACTACCAAGAGAAAAATATTACTAGAGATGACTTAGCTGTATAATGTATCGTTTTACATCAACAATCCTTATACAATACGTGAAGCAGTTTCTTGTCAACGCAACTCTTCCCTTATTTCTTGACCAATTTAAACGGTGTCAGTGTCTAACAATTTGTCTCTGTTCGTAGTTGTGCAATAAGGTCTTAATCCTCCAATATTTTCATTCTCAAAGGTATGGTAAAGCCTTTAAAGTAAGGGTGTCAACCATAAAAATAACATGGAGAGAGATTTAAATGAATCGAAAAGTAACAGCCGTTCAAATAATAATAACGATATCAAAATATTTATAGCTCCTGCTGGAATGTAAAAATATAGTATGAATATTGAGGAGGTTAGATCTCCTCATTACTAATGTTAACCAAGGAATGATGTAAGCGTGGTTTTGTTTAAATTCAATTGTAGTGCTCCGCTCTACCGGACTTGAAGATTTCAATGGTAATCTAATGAATTTATTTTATCAATTTTTTTGAACAAAAACAAATTAAATGAACACGTTTCAAATAGGCTAATTAATATCATTGAGTGTTTATACTAAACATTTATGTAGCAACGCAAGTAATGTGAGTGAGATACAATAAATTTAATATCGTGATTTTACGTTATATAGTTGACCTACCATTATTTCCAGTCATAGACCGAAGTGTAAAGAGTGCAGAGATGATAAATTGGCACGTGAAGCGTGCAGAGCGTGCCCCCAGGATGATTATAATTTCCTTATTCAGTTATTTTGTCAACGCACCTTTACCCAAATATACACAAATTATGTGTGTGTACAAACAGATATAAGACATTTTAAACAGCATTTACGCCACATAATTGTGTCAGTTGGTGTATAATATCACTACAAACATTCAGATCATATACAAAATAACAGATAATATTTTAAAAAGTAACAGCAAGGAAAAAGAAGATAACTTAAAAAAATAAAACTTTTTTCAAATAAATTCCCACGACAAACACTTTGCGAGCTAAACAAAAATATTGTAGTAACATTTGTTAGCCAGCAACTCTTATGACGCCCCGTTAACATTTTATGTTCAAACTATTTTAGAAGTGAGTTAAACATTTTTGAGTCGTTGTAGACAAATTTCTTCTCGAAAAGGTTGCTTTGCGTGCTGGTAAAGGTATGAAGTTATTGCTTCGTAAAATGTTCTCATGGTTAAAATGTCATTTAGACAAAAAACACATTTATGACGGATAAACGATGTAGTACTCCATTCGTATTTTCATGGCCAACATTATAAATTTAAAAAATTAAGAAAATTTTCGTATATATATTTTTCCTCTTTATGAAGTACCACTGTATGACATCTGCGTTGACCAGTATCTGCATAAACGTTTTACTATAATCATGACATAAACAAATAGAGACGATATGCTGAAAGCATACCACACTTAATTCGGGTAATTAATGAAATAAGCAATCTATTATTGCTTAAAAAAATGTTCCCAATTGACTAATTAACGCATCACCATCACACTAACCCAATTAAATTACATTCTCTATCTAATCGGTGACAAACTACATGGACCTCTCAGTATCGTAACAACTGATACTGAATTCAGTAAACAATAAAGTTATAAATAAGCACAATACTTATAGTAACTAGCAAACTGACATGTCATTGTCAAACTATAACTATCAAGTATATTTTCTTGATCTACTCATTGGTCTTTTAAAATAACAGTAAAAGATGAGACATAACTTTATAGTTCATGTACATCCATAATTTAGCAGTAGTGGTAATTATTTTGTTTGAAGTTCTAAACAATGATGACGGCCCAATAAGTAAAATGAAAGTATTCTATTCATAGGTATGGATGTAACTTCGTTAGAAAAATCGTTACATACCGAGTCTGTTGGATTGGAACACTATTCGTTTCATATTGAATGTGTTAGATACGTTACACTAATCGTTACATGCCGAGTCTGTTGGATTTTTATACTAATCGTTACATGCCGAGTCTGCTGGAATGTTACACAAATCGTACATGCCAAGTCTGTTGGATTTTTACACTGATCGTTGCATGCCGAGTCTGTTGGATTTTTACACTGACCGTTACATGCCAAGTCTGTTGGATTTGTACACTAATCGTTACATACCGAGTCTGTTGAATTGTTATACTAATCGTTACATGCCGAATCTGTTGGATTATTACGCTGGATTGTTGCTCAAATTGTACATTCTGTTCTGAGGCCATAGGATTTGTGAAACAAACTGATACATGCTTGCACCGAGTTTGTTGGATTCGTTACACTAATCATTACATGCCGAGTCTGTTGGATTGCTGCTCAAATTGTAAATGCTGAGGCCATAGGATTCGTTAAACAAATTGATACATAACTGCACCGAGTTGGATTCGTTACATGCTGAGTCTGTTGCATTCTTTACACTAATCGTTACATAAAAAAATAACAATTACATAAAAAAATTGTATTTCGTTAGATAACAAAAATCTATAGGTTTGCCATAAAAGTACCCATGTCAAGTTTTTATCTTTGCCAAACAAATAATACATGCCAAGGCTAAGAATTCATTAGGCAAATTTTTACAGACTAAATTAGACAACTTTTACATGTCGAGGCCGCGGCTTCTCTTGGGATGTTATTACTTGCTTTGTAGAAATCGTAAAACAAATTGTTATATGCAATGTTTAGGTATGCTTACTGTACTCTATGTTTAACCTAACAAACTATTTGGACCATTTAACAGTTGTTTATCCCGCCAGCTGGTCAATTAAAATTAAGCTCCATGACGCCATGTAACATGTGACCTATGGGAATTTCAAACATCTAGCTCTGTTACGACTTAGATATCAAAATTTCTTTTGAATAAAAAATAATTCATCAAAATCGGTTAAGTAATAAGTTCAGAAAGTAAGTGAACTAAATGACCCGATTGTTTTAATACATACTATCCTTAAGTATTGAAAAGTTTACTCAAGCTATTGATAAATGATTTAAATTTTTAACTTTTTTAAATTTAAAAAGGGCTAAATAAAGTTATAATTTAGAAGAAAACACATTTTTGGTTCATATGAACGTGTTTAGACTTGAAATGAATCTCCCTGTCTTTACGTAAAAATAGCCATTTATTATGTACACATATTTGTTTTACTAAAAAGGTACAAAACTGTTTATACTTAATTTTTTTTAATTATATAACATTTTTATAGTTTTTTAGTAAATGGCGTACAAATGAATGAGTAAAATGAATTCAAGGGAATGCATTGAATATATTTCAATTTGCCGAAAGGGAAAGCGACTGAAAGGGTTGATAGGACCCGTAACTCTCGCAAATGTGCGAGGTAACACCACCTGAGCCCCTATCGCATCGGATGCGAGTATTCACACCACAGTATCGAATATCGAACTCGAAACACACTTTGTATACAAAATAGCACTGTTGTCATGCATCACATGTCATTGTCACGTGATTTTAAATCCTTTTAAGTCCTTCTATAAGTCATAAGAAGAAGGGTTACCAGCCAGCCTCTCTTTATGGTTGAGGGGACGAGAGGACTTAAAAGTCCTAACTCCATCATTAAATTAAGATATTCATTCTCTCAATTTAGTAAGTATCTGACTAAGTGTTACAATTTTGTACTACATACAACATGTTAGTACATAACTTGAATGATATAAACTTTACATAACATGTTTTTAAATATTTGGATAACGCTAAACAAATAATGATTGTACATGAGGTCTAAAACTATAGATATATATATATAGTACCTACCTTTTATTTAGATTTAAAATGTTACATATTTTAAGTTTTACTACCTAAAACAAAAAATGATCTAACCTTGATGAATTTGAACCAGTCTGTGATCGTTAAAAAGATTACGGAAAAAAGTTGAAAGGACATGGGGATTTGCTATGTGGGTACAGGTCTACCGATAGTTGTCGTGGTTTGAAGGAGTGGAGCAACGTGTAGGGGTGTAGCTAGTCCCAAGGAGTGAGGTCCATGTTGTATTGGAGCTAGTACCACGAAGCGGTGTCTATGTTGTTCTGGAGCTAGTCCAATAGAAATATGTCTATGTTTTGCTGGAGCTAGTCCCATGGGGTGGTGTCTACGTTGTTCTGGAGACAGCCCAATATAACTAAGTCTAAGTTATGTCTGTATGTTTTACTGGACCTAATCCTATAGAACTATGTCTATATGTGTTACTGGACCTAATCCTATAGAACTATGTCTGTATGTTTTACTGGAGCTAATCCTATAGAACTATGTCTGTATGTTTTACTGGACCTAATCCTATAGAACTATGTCTACATGTTTTACTGGAGCTAATCCTATAGAACTATGTCTATATGTTTTACTGGAGCTAGTCCTATAGAGCTATGTCTATATGTTTTACTGGAGCTAATCCTATAGAACTATGTCTGTATGTTTTACTGGAGCTAATCCTATAGAACTATGTCTGTATGTTTTGCTGGAGCTAGTCCCATGGGGTGGTGTCTACGTTGTTCTGGAGACAGCCCAATATAACTAAGTCTAAGTTATGTCTGTATGTTTTACTGGACCTAATCCTATAGAACTATGTCTACATGTTTTACTGGACCTAATCCTATAGAACTATGTCTACATGTTTTACTGGAGCTAACCCTATAGAACTATGTCTGTATGTTTTACTGGAGCTAATCCTATAGAACTATGTCTGTATGTTTTGCTGGAGCTAGTCCCATGGGGTGGTGTCTACGTTGTTCTGGAGACAGCCCAATATAACTAAGTCTAAGTTATGTCTGTATGTTTTACTGGACCTAATCCTATAGAACTATGTCTATATGTTTTACTGGACCTAATCCTATAGAACTATGTCTGTATGTCTTACTGGAGCTAATCCTATAGAACTATGTCTATATGTTTTACTGGACCTAATCCTATAGAACTATGTCTGTATGTTTTACTGGAGCTAATCCTATAGAACTATGTCTATATGTTTTACTGGACCTAATCCTATAGAGCTATGTCTGTATGTTATACTGGAGCTAATCCTATAGAACTATGTCTATATGTTTTACTGGACCTAATCCTATAGAGCTATGTCTGTATGTTTTACTGGAGCTAATTCCTATAGAGCTAGGTCTGTATGTTTTACTGGACCTAATCCTATAGAACTATGTCTGTATGTTTTACTGGAGCTAATCCTATAGAACTATGTCTATATATTTTACTGGACCTAATCCTATAGAGCTATGTCTGTATGTTTTACTGGAGCTAATCCTATAGAACTATGTCTGTATGTTTTACTGGACCTAATCCTATAGAACTATGTCTGTATGTTTTACTGGAGCTAATCCTATAGATCTATGTCTATATGTTTTACTGGACCTAATCCTATAGAACTATGTCTGTATGTTTTACTGAAGCTAATCCTATAGAACTATGTCTATATGTTTTACTGGACCTAATCCAATAGAGCTATGTCTGTATGTTTTACTGGACCTAATCCTATAGAACTATGTCTGTATGTTCTGCTGGAGCTAGTCCCATGGGGTGGTGTCTACGTTGTTCTGGAGACAGCCGAATATAACTAAGTCTAAGTTATGTCTGTATGTTTTACTGGACCTAATCCTATAGAACTATGTCTATATGTTTTACTGGACCTAATCCTATAGAACTATGTCTGTATGTTTTACTGGAGCTAATCCTATAGAACTATGTATGTATGTTTTACTGGACCTAATCCTATAGAACTATGTCTATATGTTTTACCGGAGCTAATCCTATAGAACTATGTCTATATATTTTACTGGACCTAATCCTATAGAGCTATGTCTGTATGTTTTACTGGAGCTAATCCTATAGAACTATGTCTGTATGTTTTACTGGACCTAATCCTATAGAACTATGTCTGTATGTTTTACTGGAGCTAATCCTATAGAACTATGTCTATATGTTTTACTGGACCTAATCCTATAGAACTATGTCTGTATGTTTTACTGGACCTAATCCTATAGAACTATGTCTGTATGTTTTACTGGACCTAATCCTATAGAACTATGTCTACATGTTTTACTGGACCTAATCCTATAGAACTATGTCTACATGTTTTACTGGAGCTAACCCTATAGAACTATGTCTGTATGTTTTACTGGAGCTAATCCTATAGAACTATGTCTGTATGTTTTGCTGGAGCTAGTCCCATGGGGTGGTGTCTACGTTGTTCTGGAGACAGCCCAATATAACTAAGTCTAAGTTATGTCTGTATGTTTTACTGGACCTAATCCTATAGAACTATGTCTATATGTTTTACTGGACCTAATCCTATAGAACTATGTCTGTATGTCTTACTGGAGCTAATCCTATAGAACTATGTCTATATGTTTTACTGGACCTAATCCTATAGAACTATGTCTGTATGTTTTACTGGAGCTAATCCTATAGAACTATGTCTATATGTTTTACTGGACCTAATCCTATAGAGCTATGTCTGTATGTTTTACTGGAGCTAATCCTATAGAACTATGTCTATATGTTTTACTGGACCTAATCCTATAGAGCTATGTCTGTATGTTTTACTGGAGCTAATTCCTATAGAGCTAGGTCTGTATGTTTTACTGGACCTAATCCTATAGAACTATGTCTGTATGTTTTACTGGAGCTAATCCTATAGTACTATGTCTATATATTTTACTGGACCTAATCCTATAGAGCTATGTCTGTATGTTTTACTGGAGCTAATCCTATAGAACTATGTCTGTATGTTTTACTGGACCTAATCCTATAGAACTATGTCTGTATGTTTTACTGGAGCTAATCCTATAGATCTATGTCTATATGTTTTACTGGACCTAATCCTATAGAACTATGTCTGTATGTTTTACTGGAGCTAATCCTATAGAACTATGTCTATATGTTTTACTGGACCTAATCCTATAGAACTATGTCTGTATGTCTTACTGGAGCTAATCCTATAGAACTATGTCTATATGTTTTACTGGACCTAATCCTATAGAACTATGTCTGTATGTTTTACTGGAGCTAATCCTATAGAACTATGTCTATATGTTTTACTGGACCTAATCCTATAGAGCTATGTCTGTATGTTTTACTGGAGCTAATCCTATAGAACTATGTCTATATGTTTTACTGGACCTAATCCTATAGAGCTATGTCTGTATGTTTTACTGGAGCTAATTCCTATAGAGCTAGGTCTGTATGTTTTACTGGACCTAATCCTATAGAACTATGTCTGTATGTTTTACTGGAGCTAATCCTATAGAACTATGTCTATATATTTTACTGGACCTAATCCTATAGAGCTATGTCTGTATGTTTTACTGGAGCTAATCCTATAGAACTATGTCTGTATGTTTTACTGGACCTAATCCTATAGAACTATGTCTGTATGTTTTACTGGAGCTAATCCTATAGATCTATGTCTATATGTTTTACTGGACCTAATCCTATAGAACTATGTCTGTATGTTTTACTGGACCTAATCCTATAGAACTATGTCTGTATGTTTTACTGGAGCTAATCCTATAGAACTATGTCTATATGTTTTACTGGACCTAATCCTATAGAACTATGTCTGTATGTTTTACTGGAGCTAATCCTATAGAACTATGTCTATATGTTTTACTGGACCTAATCCTATAGAGCTATGTCTGTATGTTTTACTGGACCTAATCCTATAGAACTATGTCTGTATGTTTTGCTGGAGCTAGTCCCATGGGGTGGTGTCTACGTTGTTCTGGAGACAGCCCAATATAACTAAGTCTAAGTTATGTCTGTATGTTTTACTGGACCTAATCCTATAGAACTATGTCTATATGTTTTACTGGACCTAATCCTATAGAACTATGTCTGTATGTTTTACTGGAGCTAATCCTATAGAACTATGTATGTATGTTTTACTGGAGCTAATCCTATAGAACTATGTCTATATGTTTTACTGGAGCTAATCCTATAGAACTATGTCTGTATGTTTTACTGGAGCTAATCCTATAGAACTATGTCTATATGTTTTACTGGAGCTAATCCTATAGAACTATGTCTGTATGTTTTACTGGACCTAATCCTATAGAACTATGTCTATATGTTTTACTGGACCTAATCCTATAGAACTATGTCTGTATGTTTTACTGGACCTAATCCTATAGAACTATGTCTATATGTTTTACTGGACCTAATCCTATAGAACTATGTCTGTATGTTTTACTGGACCTAATCCTATAGAACTATGTCTATATGTTTTACTGGAGCTAATCCTATAGAACTATGTCTGTATGTTTTGCTGGAGCTAGTCCCATAGAGTGGTTTCTATGTTGTTCTGGATCTGGTCTAATAGAACTATATCTATATGTTTTATTGAAGCTAGTCCCATGGAGTGGTGTCTATGTTGTTGTTGAGCTGGTCTAATAGAACTATATCTGTATGTTTTATGGAAGCTAGTTCCATGGAGTGGTGTCGTCACTGTATTTGACAATCCGTGCGTGCCCGCGCGTGTGTGCGTGTGCCTGTGCGTGTGTGTGTAATCAACTGATCGTAACTCAATCTGGACCCCTACCATTTGAAAATATAAATATCACTTATTTATATCTTTACTACACAACTTTCAGTCCGCACAACTATATAAAAATCATAGCATTTATCCATGAACGACCTACAATCTATAATTAGTCTGCATAACTTTGTGAATCGATGGTTCTCGTTCAGTTAATATGATTATTTTGAATAAGAAATAGTAGAGGGATATGAAATATTACGGAAAACTAAAATTAATTTATTCAAAATCAGAATAAATACAATTTTATTTATGAATTATCAAATCGTATATTAGGCTACCTGTTTACAATTGAAGACTGTTAATACATTTCCCAGTTTTACTATCCATGAGTATATCCTAGACTAAATTACGGCGACTGAATATTGACGAGTTTCCATAAAGGTAAGTAGTAAAACCTCCCATACAGCAATATGGCTTGATATTGGGACCTTTTGATTGGCATTGCATAAATTATGATTTAGAGTTACAATAACTCGACATAATTGAAGGTAATTATTTATTTTGCAGAATATTTTTCACAATGCCAGTTAGGCCCAATACAACACATAATTATCAACAAATAGTTTATATTAAATTAGAAGTTATCTTATATAAATAAGATTAATAATGAAGTGTGCACGCGTGCACCCACAAACAAAATACTTTACCAACTGTGCCACAGTTAGGATTTTGTAAATAGAAAGCAGACAACAATTTTGAAAAGGGGAACAATCCATTTCTTTTTGAGAGGTTTAAAAATATGTAGTTAACATTCTGTCCAAATTAATACCATTTCCCAGTATGGTGGCCAACTAAATTTCTTCTTATGGTGAGGAATAGTATTTTATGGTGGTTTCGAATAGTAAACATAATTTTAATACATTTTTATACTGGGGTATTTGTTTGTAAGCTCAACTGTATACGTTTCATATAATGCAGTTGACGGAATATAAACAAATTACTAACCTATAAACTTCCAGTCTGTCAACAATAACTGTTCAGTGTGCCAAATATTCTGCATCACCTAACGTAATAATGTTTGTATGGTCTTCCTAACACCTACGTTTTGTGCACGTCTATTACGATGCCTGTGTTGCTGCACTACAGTTTCTGGTACTAAAAGATACACTTCAGCCATGAAAAAAATCACGCAAAACAATAAAACCGTAGTAGCAAAGTTAAAAAAAATCTGGCTTTATTTTGGACGCCTACTTCAACGAAGATTACTTAATCATGCGCCACAGAGACGAGGATGAAAGTAAGAAATGATACATCGCAAGATAGAAAGAAAAAGCGAGAAGGGAGATGTGTACGTTGATAGGTTGACAAAGTCACAAACAATAAGCAAGGAAGAATACATAAAACTATCCTGCTTCCAACTCCCAACCATGTAATACAATTTCAAACATTTTGATTAAACACGTTAAACAACGACACGAAAAAG
This sequence comes from Stictocephala bisonia, assembly GCA_035578905.1. Taxonomy (NCBI): domain Eukaryota; kingdom Metazoa; phylum Arthropoda; class Insecta; order Hemiptera; family Membracidae; genus Stictocephala; species Stictocephala bisonia. The sequence goes on from JAQJVL010000021.1 coordinate 1,059,979, forward strand.
TTTTTAATTCGCTGTCAACGAGCTTGGTCCAATTTCTGTCCCAATAGGTTTTAATTTTCGTAAAGAGAATTATTGGTTTTAGCAACAGTTTGGTTCCCTGAAATTTTCAGTTTTATTTTTTATCTATCTGCAGAAAAAATTAATTTAGGTGACTGAGTGCATTTTTTAATCATGTTTAAGCAAATAAAACAAATTATTAGCAATAAAAAGGGTTCAATACTTATCCAAAATTAAGATAGTACACAATTCATGGATTGTTACTTGTAATGGTAAAATTTATTTTCAAATATATTCTTTTGCACATATATTATCATGAACATTAAATATATTATTATGTTTGGATACTGGATTATGTTAAATATGTACTTACAATATGTTACTGCAATTAAAAGCTCTTGTGTTAGTCTTTCTAAACAACGTGACCATGATCCCTTGTAAACAATATATACCTACTGTCAGCGCAGAAATTATGTGCACCCGAGTTTGAAGGTTCATTTCTAATTAACTAAGAGGCCTACGAAAAATCTAATCACATCATAGTTTTCCTCGTTCAATTATACGTTATGACATATGGAATTTAAAATTATATTATGAGTTTTAGTAATTTTTATGTGATTTAAAAGTACTGGAATTTTAATTAGTTTTCACTGTACATCAATTTTACACCAGTAATAACAAAACATTAGTTAATGTATCGCATTTATATTTTGAAAGCTATTTTATAGAAATATTTTCTGTAATTTTCATATATTTTAGAATTTCAACTTTTAAAGAAAAAAAAGTTCTTATAGTTTACTTGAAACTTTTTTTTTTCTTAACTTCTAGAAGTCATAAAATGTATTACTTTGTCTCGTTAAAATCCTTAAGACATGAAGACATGTAGACTATAGCTAAAATACATAATTTTGATATTTATAAGTAAATGCAGTGATTTTATATTGAAACATATCATTTTCTATTTAAATGCATCTATTTAAAACCACTACATCTATTTACACATATGAAAGTGTATCGTAACTATACATGTCATAAGGATTATAACTTGACCAATTAATTAATTTTATGACCTCTGGAAGCCAAGAAAACGACGTTTCAGGGAATTGATAAGAACTTTCTTTTTTAAAGTGAAAATTCTAAAATGTAAACAAACGTACAATAAACAATTCTATCAATCAGGTATCAAAATATAAATGCGATACATTACAGATGTTTTAGTAATAGCGTTGTAAATTGTATGTACAGTGTAAACTATTTAAAATTCCGGTAATTTTTTGTTACAACTAGTATAACAAATACTGTAACCCGTAATATAATTTTAAAATGCATATTTTATTACGTATTTTTGAACGAAGAAAACATTGGTGTGATTAAATTTTGCGTAAGCCTCTTGGTTCCTTAGAAAACAACCTTCCAACTCGGGTGCACATAGTTTCTGCACCGACAGTAAATGTAGGATCAGTATGATTTACATAAAGATTTATACATACTGATGCAAAGAAACAAATTATACAGGGACAATCAACACTTAAAAACACTAAAGACCCGTGTACACGAGGCTAATTTACTAGCTGTTAATGTTAGCCATTAGCACAAAATAGGCTCACTAGCTCTAAGATTTCTATATACACGTGGCGCTACTGTCATATTAGCGCTTACTGTCAGGGCTAGTCAGTTGTAGAAGTGACAAGATCAGAGAACAAAGTAGTCGTTGTCCTTAATAAATGTTGTAATTTTCATTAAATTGCAATGCTTTGAGACAAATTTGAGAGTGGGTATTAACGAGTTGTGTAAAAAAATATAAAAAAATTAGGACTGTCTGGGTTTGAAAGTGGATTGGGAGGATTAACATTTTTAAGTTTAAAACTAAGTTTTAAATATATAATTGACAACGGAAGAAGTTCAAAATCTATCTTCCAACTAATCTTCTTCATTTCAAACACCACCAACAGAAATTTTAAAATGTTATAGGGGTTTTCAAATTTTTTTATCATTATTTCAGATTTTCCAAGTTAACAGGGGTCGAACATTAATATCACCTCCGTTCTGATTGATAATTTTTTTTGACAATTTTTATTTATTATTTCACAATTAACTTGTGGGAAATATTTTATATATATATTAATTTTTGCAGGTTTTTTTTAAATTTTAACTCGTAACTAAGATCTTCCAATGACTAAATTATAGCACTTTCTCTGATATCTCTTTTGTTGTAATTTTTTTCAGAGGTATCCCACAAACAAGGGTAAGTTTAGAATAATTTTAAAAATTAAATTACCCAGTTAACGCTCCATTTTAGATGACATTGTGAACAGAACAACTTATTCGACAAACAAACAATAACTAGCGACTAGCGCGTTTCGATTGTGCACATACAGCTAATGACGAGCTAATTCACTAGCGCTAGTGGTCACGTACTACCCCCACCACTCGTTAGCACTTTTATTATCAAACATGTTTAAAGCAACTAGCAAGCGAGTAAAGTGTTATCGTGCTAGTGTCACCACCGCTAATGGAACGTCTACATGGAGCTAATTAACTAGCGCTAGTGGTCACGTACTACCCCCACCACTCGTTAGCACTTTTATTATCAAACATGTTTAAAGCAACTAGCAAGCGAGTAAAGTGTTATCGTGCTAGTGTCACCACCGCTAATGGAGCGTCTACATGGAGCTAATTCACTAGCGCTAGTGGTCACGTACTACCCCCACCACTCGTTAGCACTTTTATTATCAAACATGTTTAAAGCAACTAGCAAGCGAGTAAAGTGTTATCGTGCTAGTGTCACCACCGCTAATGGAACGTCTACATGGAGCTAATTAACTAGCGCTAGTGGTCACGTACTACCCCCACCACTCGTTAGCACTTTTATTATCAAACATGTTTAAAGCAACTAGCAAGCGAGTAAAGTGTTATCGTGCTAGTGTCACCACCGCTAATGGAACGTCTACATGGAGCTAATTCACTAGCGCTAGTGGTCACGTACTACCCCCACCACTCGTTAGCACTTTTATTATCAAACATGTTTAAAGCAACTAGCAAGCGAGTAAAGTGTTATCGTGCTAGTGTCACCACCGCTAATGGAACGTCTACATGGAGCTAATTAACTAGCGCTAGTGGTCATGAACTACCCTCACCACTCGTTAGCGCTTTTATTATCAAACATGTTTAAAGCAACTAGCAAGCGAGTAAGGTGCTACCGAGTTAGTGTCACCACCGCTAATGGAGCGTCTACATGGAGCTAATTCACTAGCGCTAGTGGTCACGTACTACCCCCACCACTCGTTAGCACTTTTATTATCAAACATGTTTAAAGCAACTAGCAAGCGAGTAAAGTGTTATCGTGCTAGTGTCACCACCGCTAATGGAGCGTCTACATGGAGCTAATTCACTAGCGCTAGTGGTCACGTACTACCCCCACCACTCGTTAGCACTTTTATTATCAAACATGTTTAAAGCAACTAGCAAGCGAGTAAAGTGTTATCGTGCTAGTGTCACCACCGCTAATGGAACGTCTACATGGAGCTAATTAACTAGCGCTAGTGGTCACGTACTACCCCCACAACTCGTTAGCATTTTTATTATCAAACATGTTTAAAGCAACTAGCAAGCGAGTAAAGTGTTATCGTGCTAGTGTCACCACCGCTAATGGAACGTCTACATGGAGCTAATTAACTAGCGCTAGTGGTCATGAACTACCCTCACCACTCGTTAGCGCTTTTATTATCAAACATGTTTAAAGCAACTAGCAAGCGAGTAAAGTGCTACCGAGCTAGTGTCACCATCGCTAATGGAGCGTCTACATGGAGCTAATTCACTAGCGCTAGTGGTCACGTACTACACCCACCACTCGTTAGCGCTTTTATTATCAAACATGTTTAAAGCAACTAGCAAGCGAGTAAAGTGCTATCGTGCTAGTATCACCATCGCTAATGGAACGTCTTCATGGAGCTAATTCACTAGCGCTAGCGGTCACGTACTACCCCCACCACTCGTTAGCGTTTTTATTATCAAACATGTTTAAAGCAACTAGCAAGCGAGTAAAGTGCTATCGTGCTAGTATCACCATCGCTAATAGAACGTCTACATGGAGCTAATTCACTAGCGCTAGTGGTCACGAACTACCCCCACCACTCGTTAGCACTTTTAATATCAAACATGTTATAGCAACTAGCAAGCGAGTAAAGTGCTATCGTGCTAGTATCACCATCGCTAATGGAACGTCTTCATGGAGCTAATTCACTAGCGCTAGTGGTCACGTACTACCCCCACCACTCGTTAGCGCTTTTATTATCAAACATGTTTAAAGCAACTAGCAAGCGATTAAAGTGCTACCGAGTAGTGTCACCACCGCTAATGGAGCGTCTACATGGAGCTAATTCGTAAGCGCTAATCAATTAGCAGCTAGTATTAGCCTCGTGTACACGAGCCTTAAAGCACTTCATTACAAGACATGATAGCGGCTCAGAACATCTACAGCAGCCTAGCAATTTGTGAAATTGTCTCTCATTATAGTATGAATTTACAGTCAAATTTAAATTTTACTAGTAATAAAACAACGTTTCTTATTAGTAATTATGAATCTCATTTAACGATGTCCACATTTTAAAACGAATTTTTATAAGCCTTCAAAATATACAATCAAATCTATGATTGTAAAAACTTTACATGTACTTGTTTGAAAAGATGCAAATGCAAAACATTTATAATGACCCACTCAGTTGTTGAGTACTTTTTTAGTAGTATAATGTATTATTGTAATGTACTCAACACAAAACTAGTTAATTAATTATATTGCCTATTCTAACAGCGATTGTTTTTTTTTATACTTGAATTGTATTTTAGGTCATATATTTATTTTGATTTAAGTTGCATCTCACTCTTACTGCCTTGCCTGTATTGTTTCTCTAACATAATTTGTTTTTAATTAATCCTTATTATTTGGTGTGTTTAGTAGTTATTCGTCATTACTTTAAATATTATATTGTTTTTTTTTTTTAATTATTTGTTGGATAGTGTAAAGAATGTATTATATATATATTTATATATATATATATATATATATATATATATATATATATATATATATATATATATATATATATATTATCATAATACTGATTACTATTAACTTTGTACAATTATATTTGTTCCGTACTTAGTACTAGATTTTGTACATATAGTTAGTTGTAATTCATAATTAAGTAATTTAATAGTTTGTTTCTCTTATTTGTATTTATAATCTCTTAAGCATAAATTGTTAATCACATACTCAACATATTCACCTGTTACTATACTGAAATTTAAATAATATTACTGGCCTCTATGCACATTGGTGACATTGTCTAACCCTTGTATCCGGTGGTGTGAACCCCGTCAACACGCTTCACCCATATACCTATAATTAATCCCCAGTTGAACTCATGATGCTATGCAGAACGGTTCACTCGGCGTTGCGATTGCCGTGACCTCTCTTATAGTGAATACTTTTTGGTTTCATTAGTCAGTGATCGTGTTTTTTCGTCTCTCAATCTCTCTACTCTCAATCTACTCCGCATTTAATTCAAAGTAAACTCTAACAGTGTTGTGGTGTGCTCAAAACTGACCACGGGACAACATCGACACCCCAGGCCTGGTGGATCCATCTCTACGGTCATCTGAACTCTCATCTTCTCAGTTCTTCGCTCCAAGATATGTACTATCTCCTCTAAAAGGTACAGTTGGTTCTTTTTCATTGCTTTCTACTTATAAAACGCATCTCCCTGTGATCGTTTGTGGTAACGTCTTTTGTAGTGTTTCCTCTACTAACGTGGATGTTAGTTGGTCCTCCGAAAAGGCAATAAGCTTTAAAAATCTCTCAAAACGCCCTCAATACTAAAGAATATTAAATATATATGTAATTATATTATTCTAACTTGTAAGAATTGTAATATGTAACATTAATTAATGAGCAATGCTCATTAATTAGCATTATGATAAGGAGCGGATGCTCCTTATCATAATGTTTACTCATAACCAATATGCTCGCTGTACCCTGACTCTTCCATTGATTTGTACCATGTTCTATTTGTATATTGTGTAACGAGTGATCTTTAACAAAACCCTTTACTCCAGTCAGCGGCAGCAGTCCGTCCTAGTATTCAGAGTAATCGTTACTAGTTCTCGCGTAGACTAGTAGTCTCGCTTATGCTATATCTTACAAAATCCTCTTAAGTCTTCTAATTCACTTTAATTCTAATTCATTCTAATTCAATATTAATTTCTATTTCAAGGATTCAACGTGTTTTATTATTTCGACTTTCAATACAAATTAAAGAATTGCTAAAGATCACTTGAACTTATTTAATCTTTGCTGTAAATTACTTAAATACATAAACTATATTATTTCAAAACAAGTGTTTCATTGCCAACCCAAGTGAAACCGTAACAATAGTACTTAAGTTTAATTATTACATTGTTATTGTGTGTTAACTATTATCCATACCTAGTTTTTTGCAAGCTGTATTTAATTATACTTGAATAAATACGATTAATATTTATATCATACCGTAAAAAAGTAACTTAATATACATTTTTTTACACCAAGTTGCTATAGTCTATCAATACATGCTTTGAACAATGTTCTTTGTTATTTATTGTAAAATGTCTTTGTTAATTGTAATGAATGACTACGTGTCGCTCATACGGTTGTTAGAGTTATATCTAGGGTTGACCGATCCATGATTTACATCAACGAACTAGTCATCAAACGAAGCGTCTACAAGACTTCAAGATTAAACTAATTAATGTCATTTTAATAAAATAATTGAATAAATTTTAAATACAACATTATAATATCAAAGTAAACTTTATTCGCCAGAAGTCAGTCGAAATTGATCACAAATAGCAATACTTTTCTACCATGAAGCTTCAGACGCTCCTCTCAGTTTATGAGAAAGAGGGTACAGCTGTCGGAACCCCATCTGGTGAACATATGGACCTCCAGTCTGTGTGACAGTTACGAGGGTAGACAAATCCACTACCCTCGAACCTAATGGTGGGAAAGTTCCACTTCAAGACATTACGAGTGGGTGGAGTTCAAAGCCTTTAGCATATTTTGCAGATGGAATGTCAAGCCCGATCCTAAAATAATATTTGCAACTACGGGAAATGACTGACAGAAAAGTTATACTGTACGTCTTACTCTAATACTGAGAAGGACTATACCTAAACCACTTTGGAGCATTGTTACTAACCGGTTACTCCGGTGTCCAACTACTCACACAGGCAGAAGGACAACATGTCCGTCAGAGGAAGTCTCGGGAACAACTAAGAGGATCCCGTCTTCCTGTTGTGTTCTGTGATTCCTGCTAAAAATCAACGTTGACTAATTTTTTTGTACTACTCTGATCTTTTATTGAAATTACCGTAATATTATTTTCCTACTGTATTTTGATGATCAGAGACATTAAAAATTATATTAATACATATGAGTCTGCAGAGGCTGTTGGTCATGTTGGGTTTAGCCCTATAAGAACAATGGTATTTGTGAATCCATATTTTTTCGTTATTTATGGACCAAAAGTTGTGTATGAGGTGCCATTTTAAACGATATTATATTGCCCATTGGATTTGATTTTGAATACATATTCCTAGTTTTGAAAAAATAGGTTAAAATAAACTATTCAAACTAAGTACTTTTTATGATTTTTTCTATATAACTAATTAGGAATTTGCAAAGCAGTTCCTACATGCAATTTCATTCGTCATGAAATGCAGTTTGTTTGGTAAAAATACGTTTCAAAATAACTGTTTATTTTCGATACGCGTGATCGTATGTCCGGTTCGAAAATAACATTGTTCTTATGGGATAAAAACTAACATGGCCTCAGCAGATTTTTTACTACTGAAACAATAATTTGTACTTTTAATTGATATTAGGTTAAAGTAACCAGGACAACTGTATTAAAATTTAATTATTGTGTAATCGTTTTAACGACCAATAAAGAAATTCAGAATCAACATTGTTTGCTATGCCAACTTGAATCCAACCCCTATATGCGATTAGAGAATTAGTAAGTTAAATTTATCCTTAGGGAATTGAATTATTATTTATTAAATGTACAACTAATGTATGCTAAGTAAATAGTAGCATGCATAAGTTCTTCCTCGTATATGAAATAATTATTTTAATTCACCTTGCAACGACCTTGGATATAAACTGTTTATCATAGTAATGAAACACACAATCAACTCACAACAACTACTTATGTTATGCAAATACCAACTTATACAAAACAATGAACGAAAAGTATTCTGTCTAACATGATAAGCAACTAATAGAAGCACACAACAATGATAAATAACAACAGCAGTAATTTAGGGATGAAACCATTACTGTGTGGGTAATATTTTTAATTAATCCGATTTGAATGTAGAGCAATATTCTCTCTTGACTTTTTATGTGATGCAAAAAATTCTAAATGTCTTAGATCGATTGCTATATTTTATCTAAATAGAAGGTGTTTTGATAAAAGATAACTTGTCAAAACGATCCGTCGCCAATACAAATGCTGCCAATAATATATTACAATGAAATAAAACCTAATACAAAAGTACTTTATTGCAATCGAATTTACAGTTGCAATATTATAGTACTAAAAGTACGTTTAGAGTTAATAAAATATTTGCGAACCTTTCAGTCGGATGAAATACAGTTAGAGGCTGTGCGATCTGCGCACGTACTAATGGAGCTCAGATAGATATTGATGACGTCATGGGCGACAATAGTGTTGCTGCTGTGTGAACCAACGTGGTGGAGGATAAATAACTTTGATCAAAATATAACTTATCATTACATGAATCAATTATTAAAAGAATTCATGTTATAGTGTTCTTAATGATATCGGGCCTCCTTTTTTGTTTGTTCGTTTTTTTTTTTTTTTTTTTTTTTTTTTTTTTTTTTTTTTGAAAATACGGCTACGACTTTGAAAATGCTTGACTGAAACTGAACACGTATAAGTGAATGAATACTTTTAATTTATAATCATATAGATGTTTTAATATGTAAGGAAATGAAAAACATGTATATTAGTAAGCTTAAACAAGTTCAGGGTCAGTTTTTTAGGGTTTACGTGCTTTAATCACCTCTCGGCTGCGTAAATATAACCTAACCTACGTAACCCAACCTACGTAACCTTACCGACCTAACCTAACCTACGTAACCTAACCTGATATAACATACTTAATATATTCTAATTTAACCTACATTTGGTTAACTTTTATAAAATACCACACCATAATGCATATATAACATGTTTAACCGACAGTGGGTTGATTTCTAAAAGAAGTAAAAAAAAAACCTTGCCACAAAGAACCCACTGGCTGGAACTAATGATTTGGATAAACAAGTTACTGAGTGGTTAACAGTAAGTACAATCGATACTCAAACTGATCACTTTGCATCTTTTTATTATACTCGTCTAGTTTTATATAAAGTGTAGTTGTCACGTTATTATCATTATATTAACGAGGTGTTTAATGGCATCATGATTAGAGACTTTAGGTCATAACAATAGACTTGAACACCTATTACGAAGATTGTAAAGGAAGTATTTTATGTCAACTCAAAGGATTTTACTTAAAAGGGGAAAAAATAAATTAACTGACTACATCGTGACCCTTATAATATCAAAATATTTTAAGTCTTTAAACTTTCATTTGAACATTTTATGGAATTTACTAATTATTTTCCTAAAAATATAATTGGTTGTAAGTTTAGTTTTGCTATTAGTGCTACCCGCATGGCAACTTCTAAAATATAATGATGTAATCCCCCTCCCCCTAACGATGAGAGGGATTTTAATACAATTCTGCAGGATTATCTATAGAATATAACTCGTACCACAGTTCAAAACAATTTGTGTTTGTTTACATTGAATATAATTTGAGATAGGAATGGAAGAATTTGCTTAACTCCTCAGATAAAATTGTTATAATGCCGTAAACCTTTAAATCTTGTCATTTAACTCTTTTAGACGAACATCATTAATATTACATCTACCTAGCATTAAAATGAATAATATCAACCTCCCACTACATGTAGTTTTTATTTTTTACACAAAATAAACGAAAACGAATGAAACAAGCTACTCACACATCAATTTAAACCGTAACAACAACAAAATTAACATACACCTTATCAGTCAATTAAACTACAATATGTCTATTTGAATGTGACTTACCCAAACAACTATCAACCGAATAACCTATTAAAATGTAATAGTTGGTGAGCACACCTATTCTACGAACAAACTCCCCGCCCAATGAATTCCTTAAAATAAACCCTCCGTTACACTCAAAGTGGGAGGCTCAATTAATTAATTGTAGCCTTCTGACTTTTACACAATGTTATTTTGGTAAAGGTTTAAGATAGTTATATGAATTCATTTTCATAATAATCATTACTGGGTTGCATGCAGTCATATTCGTTTTATGGTGAGTGGAAAAGCCAGATTTTAGTTCTAATGTCTGTAAGGTGGGTGGAAGAACCACATGAAGGTGTATTTTTGTTTAGTGAGAGTGGGAGAACGACGTGTAATTGTATTCGTTTGTAGGGTAGGGGGAATCACATGTACTTGTATTCCTCTGTAGGATAGGTGGGAGAATCACGTGTAGTTGTATTCGTCTGAAGGAGGGGGGGGGAGAATCACGTGTAGTTGTATTCATCCGTAGGAAAAGTGGGAGAATCACAAGTAGTTGTATTTGTCTGTAGTGTGGAGGGGCAAATAACATGTAGTTGTATTCGTCTGTAGGGTGCGAGGGGGAGAATCACGTGTAGTTGTATTCATCTGTAAGAAAGGTTTGAGAATCACATGTATTTCTTTCGTTTGCAGTGAAAGTGAGAGAACCACGAGTAGTTGTATTCGTCTGTAGGGTGGAGGGGGAAAATCACATGTAATTGTATTCGTCTGTGAGGTGGGAGGGGGGAATCACATGTAGTTGTATTCATCTGTAGGAAAGGTGAGAGAATCACATGTATTTCTTTCGTGTGCAGTGAAAGTGGGAGAACTACAAGTAGTTGTATTTGTCTGTAGGGTGGGTGTGAGCACCGTTAGAGTAAACTAGAGTTTTTGCTGAGAAATAATTTATTGGTATATTGACACAGTTTTGATTCCTCGGAAACACAAGAAAAATATGGTTATAAGACTATTAACTATATAAGTATACAAGGCTTCCCCTTTCATTCACGCTTTACTATCACATTTTTCGTTAGTACATAAATCAATTGTTATCTATATAAATAATTACCACTCTATAAACATTAACAACAAGCGTGATTGTAAGACTCAAAGCGTGGGCTCAGAACTCACTGTTAACAATCAGACATTACAAGTTACGGCATTGTTGTGTGGGTGGAGAGTGGGAAGCGACGGCTTTGTCAAGGTCGCAGATAAGTGGGTCACTGGAGTGCACTCAGGCTTGTTCAAGGTCACTCGGCAGATTCCCGAACTTGTGTAGGACAAGCGAACACATGCGCACTATGACAAATTGAATTAGCCTTACTTATTTCCTGGTATATCTTTCTTGCCTTTGATTTTTCTTAGTTCTCTTTATGATATAAAATATACGGAACGAACAACGTTATCAAGACAACCAATTTTTTAAATGTTTTTGCGTAGCTTTTAACTCTTTTTAAAATATTTTGAATAGGTTTACTCTAATCGTTAGCTAGGTTTTTACATCAATTATTGGCTTAATAGTTCTGTAAAAATGTTTAAAAAATATATATATATATATATATATATATATATATATATATATATATATATATATAAACAGAAAACTATGTAAAACCTCCATAAATATAAAAACCTCTTCAGAAGTTAAACAAGTAGCAATAATATATAATAAATTATAATTTAATTTACGACAAATACAGAAAAGTAATAGAACATTTTAAAAAACAAGTGGTTAAACTTGCAAGGTATTTACGGATTACATGCTCTGTTCCATTTTTTTCAACACCTGCACTGCACCCTAGTGTGAAATTATTAAACTAATTATAATAAACAAGTGTAAGCTATTTTATACATTTAATAAAGAATATTTATTTGATTGTTTACTTTTAGGAGTGCTTTTATAGCTTTTATTACTCCTTGTAATTTTATATCAAATGGCTAGTCAGGGGTTGTGTTGCACGATCTTCAGATCTTCCAATTTTGGCCTATAATCTTTAGCTACCGGACCTACAACCCATAGACTGCAATCCCTCCGATGCTCGTTAGAAAAAATGGTATAGTTGATTGAAACAGCTGTCTTTTTATTAATAAAAATAATACAACAAATAATAATAAGTTATAACATTATTATTATTGCGATTGTTTAACATCCTCAGACCCGATGGATTCACAAAATAATACCTCTGTGAATTCATTTGGTACTTGTTTTGCAATACATTTTTTGTGTCACTAGTATTGTTTTGTTACTTGGACCAGTTCACTAAGTTAAGAACTTGTCATTACTCGAGTATACTGCCCAAGTTTAGAATGTCATTACTCGAGTATACTGCCCAAGTTTAGAATGTCAATTCTTGAGTATTCTGCCCAAGTTTAGAATGCCATTACTCGAGTATCCTGACCATGTTTAGACTGTCATTACTCGAGTATCCTGCCCAAGTTTAGAATTCCATTACTCGAGTATCCTGCCCAAGTTTAGAATGGCGTTACTCGAGTATCCTGACCAAGTTTAGACTGTCATTACTCGAGTATCCTACCCAGGTTTAAAATGTCATTACTTGAGTATTCTGCCCAAGTTTAGAATATCATTACTCGAGTATCCTGCTTAAATTTAGAATGTCATTACTCGAGTATCCTGCCCAAGTTTTAAATGTAATTTTTCGAGTATCCTGCCCAAGTTTAGACTTTTGTTGTTTAGTATTTCTCAATGAGTTTGGAAGTGTGGCTGAATTGGAGTCTTGCTATTCCACAACTTATAATATTTAAAATTCTAAGAGCCATCTTAACTTTAAAGTCATATTTTACTAAAGAACTTTCACTAAGTTTAGAGACTTGTTACTCTAGAATCTTCCCAAGATTATTTCTGTTACTCAGGATATCTCCATATAAGAAGCTTTGGATCTTTTCTGTTAATTCACTACTATAACCATAATTAGGTTAAACTACCGTAACCAAACCAAACATAACATAACTAAACCTAACATAACCTAAACAAACCTAACACAACGTAACCTAAGTAGTGGTAGTAAAGTAACGGAATAGGTCCGGAGCTTCTTATAGTTCATTTGTCATTGGGCTATTAATGGCACTTTTTAAGGAATAGTCGGCCTTAGTTTGTAACAATGACTACATTCGCTCATCTACACTCATCACACTCATTCGAAATCCATATTTGCCCATATCTTGACGATCGGCGTCTTATGAATAAATAAATAAAAATAAATAAATAAATAGCCTATTTAAATAAGGTTTAATTAAATTGTATAGTTAAAGAAATGTTTTTAATGAAAGGAGATTATTGCTTACATTCAAACATGTTAAGTTTCATAAATTCAAATATTGGTAATTATTTGCAACAAGTAATAGTAGACCTAATCCAGTGCGAATAATCCCGCTTTGTATAAAACCGTGTAATTGGCTGAAGTCTGATTGGTTTCTTGCTTGGTATTGGGTGTTTTAATCAAAAACGTAACAGATTATAATCTCTTTTAACAGTAATGTCAGATAATTACTGAAAATTAAGAGTCACATAAAGTGTTTTACGATATCTTGTTATTATTTAGGATGCGTAATACAATATATTAAGTTCATTTACAACAATGAAGTCTTATCAATAGTATACATTTTAGAATATTCTCAGATATGAGATTCTGACAAAACTTAGTGCGCATTTTAAGGCTATTATGAATGATTACCAACTATAATTAGACCAACTTATGCTTGTAAAGCCAGGAAATTAATGTTAATAGCCCAATAGCCAGAGCAGCTATGGGACCTACATTTTTACATGGAATCCAAACCACGAAGTATTGCTCTGGTTTTGAGCTAATTTACAAGCCTAATATTCAGTCCTCTCTCCTACACAAAATCCGGACCTTGACTGCTCTAATAGTCCACCCTGATAGCAACCACTGAGTTGACGCCTTGTCGGTATTTAGAGGACTGAACATAGAACTTATCGCCTACCATCTCCACAACACTTTGTCCACAAGGTTACAGCACTGCACCACTACTGTCGGCGCAGAAATTATGTGCACCCTAGTTTGAAGGTTTTTTTATAAGAAACTAAGAAGCCTACGAAAACTCCAATAATACCATTGTTTTCCTTGATTAATTGTTTGTTATGGCTTATAAATTCTAACCTTTTATTATAAGTACTAACAATTTTTATCCTAGTTGGAACAAAAAAGTACCGGAGTTTTAACAAGTTTTCACTGTACATTAAAATCACACCTTTATTAATAAAAACTTGTTCTCTAGCGCGTTTATTTTTTAATACGTGGTTGATAAGAATGTTTCCCATACGTTTCGTACGTTTCAGAATTTTATGTTCTAAAGAAAAAAGGTTCTTTTCAATGACACGAAACATTGTTTTCGTGGCTTTTAGAGGTCGTAAAATTAATTACTTGGTCTTGTTGTAATCCTTATTATATTATATAGTTACGATAGATTATTTTCATGTGTGTAAGTAAATGAAGCGATTCTATATTGATTTAAACAAATTAAAATTATCAATTTAAATCTATTTTATATTTATTTAAATCAATATAAGATCACTGCATTTACTTACACAAATGAAAATGATGTATCATAACTATATATGTAATAAAGATCATAACAAGCCAAAATAATTAATTTTACGATCTATAGAAGCCAAGAAGCAGTGTTTCATGTGATTGATAAGAATTTTTTTTATTGAAAACATACAATTCAAAAATGTATAAAACTTATAGGAAACATTCTTATCAATCACGTATTAAAACATAAAAGTGCTAAATGAACAGGATTTTGAGTAATAACGGTGTAAATTTGATGTACAGTGAAAACTAGTTGATAGACTATTCCAGTACTTTTTTGTTCCAACTACGATACAAATTTTTAAAACTTATAATACAATTTTGAAATTCATATTTCATAACACACAATTAAACACGAAAAACAATGGTATGATTGGAGTTTTAATAGGCTCTTAGTTTCTTAGAAAAAACCTTCAAACTACAGTGGTGCCAAAACCAAAGTTCAGACACTGTACGATTACAAGCAAAAATCTAAATTAATTCACCTATTCTTAAATGTTAATCCAACTATCCATAAAAACTATGATTCATGTTTTACGACAAATACAATGACTTTCAGCCGACGTGTCACGTGGCAATAAGGCAAATATAAACACAGAAATATTTCTGAAACCCATAATATTTAATGAACATTATTTTTCATATATGAAATAGGAACTGAATATTACGAAGAAACATTATATGACAAATTATACGTCAAGACGAAGGACAAAAGAAAAAATCAGATAACATCATGCATTTATCATAGAAAAAATGTATAGTGATTGTTTTATACATCATACATTATTTTTTGTAAAACGCACTTAGAAGGCAATGGCAAGCTTCATTCCACAACTGATTACGATTTTGAAAACAACGCTTTATGTAAGCAAGATTGTTAAAAACTGTAGGTAATCGATTTATATCTTTAAATTATTTAAACAAGTTATTAATTTGCACTTTTTTTCTTAGTCGGGTTTACCTATGAAGTAATATTCTATTAAACTCGTTTGTTGACTTAAATAGGTCACTTATATAAATATTTAATTCTTAACTATAGGAACATCCACATTTCTACGTTTTTGTCTTTATATAAAACGTTTTGAAATATTATAAACATATTTTCCTCGGGATTTTCCACTAATAATCGACAGAAGTCCAGTGAATCATGATCGAAGAACGATCTATCGACTCAGGTGTTGACAAAACAAACCGACTCACAACTAGCTGACTTTCAATTCCTGGAATTGTGGAAGTGACCTCCACGTAAACCCATTAGCCTATCCCATCTGTCTCAATGTCAGGTTGTTCCAGATGTTAAAAGAAAGTTAGCAGAATCTAGGA
Organism: Stictocephala bisonia; assembly: GCA_035578905.1. Lineage (NCBI taxonomy): Eukaryota > Metazoa > Arthropoda > Insecta > Hemiptera > Membracidae > Stictocephala > Stictocephala bisonia. Next base: position 1,076,093 of record JAQJVL010000021.1, read on the forward strand.
GATGCATATTTTACTAAATCCAAATGAGTTACTTGAATCAATTTTAAAGTCAAGACCATAATTTTACTATTGTCATTAAGATTCATAGACAAGCTTATGAAATGTGGAGGGTATTTATTATTTTTTTATAAATTATTTTTATCCTAGAACAAATCTTCAATCTTTTCCGTTTTAAGACAGCAATCTTCTGTTGGGATGAAATACAATAAAAATAGTTGTTGTTTTTTTAACTGACGTGTTTTTTACGATGATTACGAATTTGAAAACAATTTTTTTCTGTGAGTTATTTCGCAAGATAGGATGTGAATTACAGACTACAAATTCGCATAAATTTTCGCCGGAGAGACGGCCACCAGGCACTTGAATTTAACGCAAATCTCGAATTTCCTTAAAGGCTATGTCAAGTTACGTTATGTTATGTTAGTGAAAATTGTTTTTATGACAGCATAACATACGTTTTTTCACAGCCCAGTTACATTTTCGTATTTTCACAAAAAAAATTATACGCTAAATTAAATGTTTTTGTCAAAAAATACGATTTAAAAATTATATTTTTAATTTTCATTTAAAATCAAATGAAATCTCTTATCCTAATGAATCCTAGTTTTAACCACTTTCAAACACTAAATTTTAATTTTTTTCGGGTGAGTGAAATTGCGTAGTTATGATTTTTTTTAATGTACGTTAAACATTGTCTTCTCAGTACAACGTACACTAACCTAATGAAACATAACCAAACCTATCTAACCTATTTAAAGGTAACCTAGTCTAAACCAGACAACATGGACAGCTATTACAAGTTATTTAAACTATTGCCCTTCTAAACAAGTGTGCAGTTTTTGCCTATGTAGAAGATCAAGTAGTTACACAGATTAAACTAATTTAAAAGAATTTTTAATGTCCTGTTTCAAGATGTTTAGTTTTGAGCTAGCTTATCAGAAGAGAGCTTTGCATCGTGCGAAAAACTCATTTCCCCGAAACATTGGATAACTCGTTTTTACGAAAATTTTGTTTTTATTAAACGTTATTTCAATGCTCCTTTTGTTTATTACATTCTTTACAATAAATACGAATATTACATTGGTTATGTGAAAAAAATTATTTTTAGAATTAAAGCCATTAAATACAGTGTATTTAAAGATACAGATTTAGTTTGATGGTGCAGTGACAGCTGGCACTGAGTTAGAAGAAGGATTTGATTTATTATATGTTGGTAAATTTTTAATATTTATCTTTAGATAAATATAGATCATCTGTGTTAACAAATTAAAAATACAATTTAATATAAGATTTTCATTCAGGAGAAACTTTATAATAAAACTTATACTTCCATTTTATACTTCAGAACAAAACTACTGGATGTGCTGATTGTTTTTTAGACCCAATTTAAGTGACCTTTGAAAAGCTGACAAGGTATTAGAAAAGTTTTTTTTACTCAACCTCATAGAGAAAAAGGGAGACTTATCATGTGCCACACTCGTATAGAATGTTGGGTTGTTACCCAAGTCTTCAAGTGTAGGGTACGTTACTCCTCTACATGTGTAATAGAGGGGTAACGTGCAGATGGTGGGGGGTGCTGATGGTTAAGAGCAATAAATCCTCATATACTACCATAAATATTTATGATTGACATTTGACAGCCCCATCCATCCATGGTACACACAATCAGATCATGGGACGTATGTCCAGTATTCAAACTCGATTCGCTATAGGTTGTTAGGTCATATGCATAAGTGTCGATTACTTGAAACTAATCATGACGTACCTTGTACGACACGAGTCAGCAGGTTGTCTTTTATTAAGAATATTGTAAATACCAATCCAACAAATACCGCAAGAGACTAAATGCATTGCCATTCGACCTGGGGATTGTGTATTGTCTTTCCAAACGTGTTCTTAATTGCGAACGGAAGACATAAACGTTAACTAGCCTCAATGAAACAAAAGCCTTCCTTCAACGACAGGCTTATCCTACTAAAGATTCCAACGACGGCTTTTTAGTGCTTTCAGCGACAGAGAATCCCGTAAAAAGCATTGCGCGTAAGACTTTATCTCCAGGATTAATCAGAGAGCGCAGTTTTTAGTCAGATTAAACATGCATCTTTCGGTTCTTGAGAGAAGCTGAGTGGGGACCTTCAGTACAAGGAAAAGTCTATCTTTTCAAAGGTACATTTCATCAATGGACTCATTTACCAAAGGGGTTGAATGGGTTCATCGTAGTAAATGGAGTTTAATAAATGCACTTTCAGTTTAATTACACTGTAACTAGACCAACCAATTATGAATAACTAAGAGCTCCTTTCATTATTCCTGGCCGTGGAACATCTGATAAATTGAATTTATAATCATTAAAATGAGTTCAGCTCGTACAAAGTTATTCTTAGGCAGATTTTTTAATTATATTCCTAAATATGTATATTATATGGAAAGTATTTCAAGTCGCTTTCATGACATAGATAAAATTTACAAACTTTAATATGATAGTAATAATACATACATAGCTTAAAACATTATATGACTATGTCCAATCAAATATAAAATTATTTATCGTTTAAGTTAAAAATTTTTAGAGTGAAACTTCTAGAAAAATCTTTTTTAACCATAAATCTGCGATCAAATGAGGAAATAGAAAATCCAATTTTGAATGTTCATTATAATTATATTAAATTCATATTTAAACATGCGAATCATGCATGAGTTTTGAACGGTAAGTGTAGGGTCCATCAATTTTCAATCACGCATCTGAATATGGTCAAATATTTAGTATTGCGGTAAAAATACATTATTTACCTACAAATTGTTCAATATATCTCAATTTCAGTCGATTACGTTTTCTCTGAAATCTAATGTGCTAACATTATTTTCCTAGTGAAACGTTGCTATTTCTAATGCTGATTTAACTCATATGATAAGATAGTACGTACGATTTCATCAGGATTGATCTTGCATTATCTCTGCTGACTAACCTGGCGACAACTGAATATAAACGATTAACGGTTTGGTATGTTGTGAATTATGAAATTGATTTAATAAGAAGGTAAACTGTTATACATGGTATTATGTCTGTCTCATCATCCTTACAAATATTTATTGTAAAAAAGGAGTTTTATAATATAAAACAAGATTGCAAGTAGATTCTTAGATATGAGACACCGACACAATTAGTGAGTATTTTAAGGCGATTTTGAATGATTACATGAATGTAGGGTGAGTGTGAAAGACCTGTATAGTCTAGTTACTATCTGGTTCACCGAAATTGATCACCACAGTATTTACACATTTTGCACTTATATTGTAATATATTTCTGCATTTTGTACTTGTACTTTAGTATATTTGTACATTTTGTGCTTGTATTTGACATATTTGTGAAATTTGTACTTGTATTGTAATATATTAGTGAATTTTGCTTTTATATATATATTTACTGTCTACGCCAGTGGCATTTTTAACGTTGTTGAGGGACAGCGGGTCAAACCCCTATGGAAAATTTAAGTGGGCCTCCCGGGATTTGAACCTGTGATCACCCGCATAAGAAGCAGACGTGCTAACCACTAGGTTAGCAAGGTAGCAAGGGGCCTATTGTTACAAATATATTGTAACATTTGTGTTGTGTGAAGTTACTTGTACTGTAAATGTACCAACACGTATTATGCTAATTAAAAAACTATTTAATACAGTTATTAACGTTAGACCAAGTACTGTAGCTCGTTAACGTTAGACCAAGTACTGTAGCTCGTTAACGTTACACCAAGTACTGTAACTCGTTAACGTTAGACCAAGTACTGTAGCTCGTTAACGTTAGACCAAGTACTGTAGCTCGTTAACGTTAGACCAAGTACTGTAGCTCGTTAACGTTAGACCAAGTACTGTAGCTCGTTAACGTTAGACCAAGTACTGTATCTCGTTAACGTTAGACCAAGTACTGTAGCTCGTTAACGTTAGACCAAGTACTGTAGGTCGTTAACGTTAGACCAAGTACTGTAGCTCGTTAACGTTAGACCAAGTACTGTAGCTCGTTAACGTTAGACCAAGTACTGTAACTCGTTAACGTTAGACCAAGTACTGTAACTCGTTAACGTTAGACCAAGTACTGTAGCTCGTTAACGTTAGACCAAGTACTGTAGCTCGTTAACGTTAGACCAAGTACTGTAGCTCGTTAACGTTAGACCAAGTACTGTAGCTCGTTAACGTTAGACCAAGTACTGTAGCTCGTTAACGTTAGACCAAGTACTGTAGCTCGTTAACGTTAGACCAAGTACTGTAGCTCGTTAACGTTAGACCAAGTACTGTAGCTCGTTAACGTTAGACCAAGTACTGTAGCTCGTTAACGTTAGACCAAGTACTGTAGCTCGTTAACGTTAGACCAAGTACTGTAGCTCGTTAACGTTAGACCAAGTACTGTAGCTCGTTAACGTTAGACCAAGTACTGTAGCTCGTTAACGTTAGACCAAGTACTGTAGCTCGTTAACGTTAGACCAAGTACTGTAGCTCGTTAACGTTAGACCAAGTACTGTAGCTCGTTAACGTTAGACCAAGTACTGTAGCTCGTTAACGTTAGACCAAGTACTGTAGCTCGTTAACGTTAGACCAAGTACTGTAGCTCGTTAACGTTAGACCAAGTACTGTAGCTCGTTAACGTTAGACCAAGTACTGTAGCTCGTTAACGTTAGACCAAGTACTGTAGCTCGTTAACGTTAGACCAAGTACTGTAGCTCGTTAACGTTAGACCAAGTACTGTAGCTCGTTAACGTTAGACCAAGTACTGTAGCTCGTTAACGTTAGACCAAGTACTGTAGCTCGTTAACGTTAGACCAAGTACTGTAGCTCGTTAACGTTAGACCAAGTACTGTAGCTCGTTAACGTTAGACCAAGTACTGTAGCTCGTTAACGTTAGACCAAGTACTGTAGCTCGTTAACGTTAGACCAAGTACTGTAGCTCGTTAACGTTAGACCAAGTACTGTAGCTCGTTAACGTTAGACCAAGTACTGTAGCTCGTTAACGTTAGACCAAGTACTGTAGCTCGTTAACGTTAGACCAAGTACTGTAGCTCGTTAACGTTAGACCAAGTACTGTAGCTCGTTAACGTTAGACCAAGTACTGTAGCTCGTTAACGTTAGACCAAGTACTGTAGCTCGTTAACGTTAGACGAAGTACTGTAGCTCGTTAACGTTAGACCAAGTACTGTAGCTCGTTAACGTTAGACCAAGTACTGTAGCTCGTTAACGTTAGACCAAGTACTGTAGCTCATTAACGTTAGACCAAGTACTGTAGCTTGTTAACGTTAGACCAAGTAGTGTAGCTCGTTAACGTTAGACCAAGTACTGTAGCTCGTTAACGTTAGACCAAGTACTGTAGCTCGTTAACGTTAGACGAAGTACTGTAGCTCGTTAACGTTAGACCAAGTACTGTAGCTCGTTAACGTTAGACCAAGTACTGTAGCTCGTTAACGTTAGACCAAGTACTGTAGCTCGTTAACGTTAGACCAAGTACTGTAGCTCGTCCTGTTTTCCTTCTACCGGAATGGCAAAGCAAATAAAGGATAGATTTACATCGTGTATTTATTTTATCAAACTACTTTACCCCGTCAGTGAGTATTTGTTTACGAATACTGAACAATGTTTAACCAACTGCTCTCCAGGTAAATCAATAACATGTTCTTTAGTCTTAAACAAAGGTATAATAATTCACAAATTTCCCTCTTTGTATCTCTATTGAAAATAACTGATTTGATTAATAATTATTTTTTAAATAGTTTAATTAATTTAAATAGTCTGCTTGTAAGTAATAAATGTGTTGAGGGACAAAATAATAAAAAATAAAAAAATAAGATGAAAATATAACTACCTGAAGTAGATAATTTCAACTTTTTTATAAATAATTCATTACAAAATTTTGCGGTGTATTTTTTATAATTTTAGGAATATAGTGGACAAACGTATACTCTCACACACCAACCTTTTAAGAAGTAAAACTAAAAATATATATTTTAAAGTGTAGGCAATTTTAGTGTTAGTGGCATCTGTACAAACATTGTGTTGAATGTAGAATGATTATCTTTAGACGAAAAAGTAGATCTATAAAAACTTCATTGCTGAAGTTTACTATAAACATGAGAGTTATCGTAAAATGTGTGGGGCGGAGACAGTCAGGGAGAGGGATGGGAGAGAAACACGTTGTATATAGTGAGACAGGCTTCCTAGGAGCGCTCAAGTGGATGGATACCCGAGGCAAATTAAATAAAATGAAAATTGTTGTGATCATGTGTTACAGTTTTTTTCTAATAATTATTCATTTTCTACGTCTTTGCGAGCGTGTTTTTAGTTTAAAATACTTCTAATAAACGTTTAATAGAATTTGACGATATTGCAATAAAAAATCACTCAATGCAAAACGGAGGGAATATTCACACCATTGGCATTGTATACTATTTTTATTATATCTCCCAGATACAATGAAATCGGGGTATATTGTCTAAAAGTTATTTGTTAACGTTGGATTGCTCATAATTGTTAATTTGTTGGACATTTCCAAAATCTCGAGTGTTGAACGGCCCAATTCTGACGGACTACTTCAAATCGTCAAGAGTTTTAAACACATCATTGCCTGTACCCATTCATGAGGCATATTACAGATTATGGAACTACCGTATAAAAAAAAAAATATGTGGAATAATATTTTATCGAGTAACACAAGAATTAATTGTGAGTATGGATGGAAATGTCCCATAGTCACATTAAAGTTTTGGCTCTATACAACGATATGAACTCAAATCATGTGATGTTATCTCTTAATTAATATACAATCAATAAACAAGTAAATATTTAGTAAATTAAGATACCAAATTATGTCAAACCAGGATTTTACTTAAATCTTCTATTATATTTATTAGTGTCACATACTATTTAAAGTATTCGTAAAAAATGTAGGATCTTTTCCGTTAATTCACTACCACTACTTTTTTTGTTTCTGTTAATTCACTATTGCTTGATAAATATTCTATTGCTCCAAAAACAGTTCCCCAATCATTTTTACGTCTTTTTTTTATTTATTTATTCATAAGACGCCAATCGTTAAGATATGGGCGAATATGGATTTCGAATGAGTGTGATGAGTGTTGATGAGCGAATGTAGTCATTGTTACAAACTAAGGCCGACTATTCCTTAGAAAGTTTCATTAACTAATAGCCCAATGACAAATGTCCACTGTGGTATACCTTATTTCATAGGAATCGCTGGCCTTATCTTATCGCTTTCCAAAAATGAAATGAAAAATTAAATTAAATTTACACACGGAGTGCGCATTCGGCGGTAAGTCATTGGATTACCAGTTTGTGATCAACTACAGTAGGTACCTAACCTAACCTGACCTGACCGTAACTGTGATAAAAGAAGTAGTGGTAGTGAAGTGACGAAAAAGTAGTTGTAGTAAACCAACGGAAAAGTCAAAAATTTAAAATTAATTGTTTTATTTATAATTTACTTGAATCGTTTTACAACTTTATGCCTTAACACATTTTAAACGCAATTCACAGTTTTCTGTCAAAATATTTCCATTAGTAATGTAATCAACCAATGTTCAACATCACAAAATACGATAATTTTATGATACACAAAGTGTTAGTTACTCTTTGGCATGATCAGATTGTTATGGATAGGGCATTGAACACCGAAGCCACAGCCATCTTGACTTTAACCAGAGTAAGTGTTTGTATACCTCGGAACGAAGGACGGGTAATTGTCTGTAATTATAACAGAGTACTTACAGTAGTTGCTGAGTAATACAGTTAGGTATGTGTAAGGACATAAAGGTTGTAAAAACAAGCATTGCTTACATAATACTTATATTGATCCTATATAAGGATCAACTTATCCATCACTAAACTATCTGATGGATAAGTTTAGTGTTATATATTTTTATAAATTTGTTATATACTAATAGATCACATTTTTTTGTATCAATTAACTCTAATATCAACCATGACCTTTCAATAGAGATTATATTGATCAGTAGTCACCCATCCCTACACGTACAGAGGTAGTGATCACCCACCCACCCCTACACGTACGGAGGTAGTGACCCACCCGCCCACTCCTACACATAGAGTGGGAGTGTTTAGTAGTTTAGGATTTTGTAAATCTGATCTAATATAACGTACTCTTCTATTTCCAAATTTCGTTAAGTCGTCAAGAATGTCACGACTGTCACAAAATGTTATCTAATTGTTAAATATAGGAATGAAATGAAAATGAAAAACGCCTTTATTAAGGGGCGAAGTTAGGAATGTAACGTCCTCTATAAAAATTAACCCCAATTGCGTGTTAGGAATGGTACGACATATCAAAAAACATAAAAGGTTAAACAGATATATCGGTAGAGGAAAGTTTAAAAACAACTTAGTAGGCCTAATTGTTTCTAATCACTTATGTTGATCATCACCTTATGTAATATGTAGGTTAGGGTCAAGTTTGAAGCTAAATTTGCCAAAATACTCAAGAATAAATATAATTCAATTAATTAATTTGTACAACAAGTCATAAATTCTATTGAACATCATTATACGTACTGTTTCGAGTTCATAAATTTAACGTGTAAAAGTATAAATATTTACCTAATCATAATTAGAGAAGGCAAAATTTTTTATATATACGACTTACATTTATATAAAAACACTTTTCAACCTTCGTAAATGCTGCTTGAAAAATATAAGCTATTTCCGAAGCCAGGAGCTTTTGATGGAAAACCTAAAATCCCTTTAGGTGGAGCCTTATGGATCGTCACAGCTATCAGACTGGCTTTTCATGGATTTAAGGTAACAAATTGACTATCAGTGACTATACTGACTTATTTAACAGTCTGTAATCATCTAATGACTGAAGTTTTAATGACTTCCCATGGTGATAAGGTCAACAACGTTATCGGACAATCACGACCAGTGGCTATCCTCGGCTTTAAAGTAACATATTGATTATCACTGAATCACACTGACTTGCCATAGCCAACATAGCAGTAGGGCAAGCTGTAGCCATTCATTGTACGGAGACAGCATCGAACTAAACAACCCTTGTGGTGATAGAGTAAACTACGTGTTATCGATCGGAGTTCAGAATGAAAAATTAGTTTTATGTTTGTAGATCGATAAGTTAGCATTTATTCTAGAAGATTAACGTGGAACTAAATATTTGAAATGCTGTTATGTTGCTATTGCTATTCGACTTAGAATTTAAGTTATTGATACTTTTAATGTATGTTATTATTTTATGTAAGTTATTCTCTTTAATTCATGAAAATTCTTATTTCTGCAAGTATAATAGTTTTATTTGCAATGTATATGATCATTGCAGAACACTTTGACTTGTTTACATTTCTTGAATAAAAATATTGATACGAAAAGTATTCTTTAGAGATATTAATTGAACATTTTCAAATTATATTCAATCGTTCCAATTTCGTAAAAATAAGAGTATGCAAGGAATAAAGATATTGTTAGTAGTTTTGATTATTAAAAAACACTACCTTTAAAAGTGCTGTGGGCTATGTAATTTTAAGAATTAGCTATAAATTATTTGTAAATTGAAAAAATTACGTAAATATATTGGAAAATATATATCAACATTGTAAATAAAGAGTAATCGTAAAATGTTCCTCCCATTCATTTTTAAAGTAGCAGGTTTCTAAAATGTTTTTTCTTTACAATGCTTCTTGTTTCAGGATTGATATAAGCTTTGTTTTCCAACATTATTTTTGAATTTTGTAATTTTAAGATTGCACGTAAATTATTTGTGTTGTGTAAGATAAATTTGTTTTGTGTTAATTACAAGATATTCAAAACGTAATTACAACTTGAAATTATAGCAAACGTTTCAAAACCATACCAAATGCGCACACGTAATTATTGAAAATTATATTTTGAGCATGACATGAGTAAAAACAATGACAGATTACTTTCCCTCGAGCATACAAAATTTAGTTGTTGCCGAAAACAACCTCGTTTATATTAACTTTAATGTGTTAATTAATTAAAATGCTTTACATAAAAATACTTCGTTTCGTAAACTAAAAACCGCTTATGTATAACATTCTTGCCGTTAGTTAAAAGGACATTATTAACTTCGTTGTTATGATACGAAATAAGATCGTATCTGAGATGAAATTAACCGGTTTTACCCTGACATTGTGTTCTTTATTCCACATTTAGAACCATAATTTTATAAAAGTTTCCCTTTTCAAAAAGAAAATTGATTGGTCGATAATTATGTAAGCTATATTTCAAGTAGAATTACCGTTTTTTAATAATTTAAAATCAGACACGTAGTAAATGTCAACAGTATACGTAGAAAGAATAGAGTAATTCTATACGCAACTTCAGTGCTAATCGGCACGCAACAGTTCGATTTTAGCGTCTCAAATTTTGGTTAAAGCATTCAGCTGTTTACTTATGTTTGACTGTTTATAAACAAACTAATCTAATTATGATAGCTGAAAGTTGCGTTCGATTGGCACTATTTATTAATAATAATAAAAAAGAATATAACAGTCACAAACAGTTGACGTCATAAACAGTTTGACACCGTTTTACTGAGACGTCATATACCCTTAAACTATTACTTTAAATAGTTGGTGGGCATTAAGGTATGACTACTGTATTGAAATAAAATTCCCGTGTGACGAGAATAGCCGTCTGTTTCGTTTCTGTATAAGACAATTATTTTTTAGTGGGATTGCACCTACAATTATTAAATTTCAAAACAACTTGTCGACCATAATATCTGAAATGGATTTTTGATAGTCTTAAAAGCGACTTTCGTAAATTTAAATTATGTTGAAGACCTTCTGAAATGTTCTGTTGTTTATACTTGGTGGAATATATTAGATTTTAGAAAGTTCAAGTGTGAACGATTCATAAAATAAAAAGGAATGTTGTGTGTAAGAATGCTAATGCTGAGAGTTAGTTTTATAAATACATGTTAATATTTGTAAATATTTTTCAATCTGTAGTCACGTTTCCTTGTTGTTAGAGCTTTTCACTGTTTTGTTTTATACGTATTATTTCATTTAGTTAAGAACCGGTTGATGTTTGAAATGTGCTATTTGGCCTTTATTGTTAGTTTCAAGAACATTAAAGTAACCCAAAACTGTATTTACTCTAGGGTAACTAAGTATTTTAAAATTAATTATCGTCGAGGCTTACAAATTATAAATATGATTTAATTCGGTTTGAAAATGTAGTTAATGTAAACGTGAATCAATTAATATACGTTTATGAAATAAAGGTGTTTTGAATTAAATCTGAAAAGTTAGCGGTTAATTAGTTTTGATTCCAACAATATTTTGTCCCTATTTGTCCTCTTGATTACGTAGAGGAGTTAAGTACAAACACGTTGTTCGGTTTTAGGATACCTGGAAAGCCTTACATGTACATTGGCTACAAGTTACCTGAGTGAATCCTCTGGTGCTACACTGTCGACACTACACTACACTACACTACAACACACCTGAAGCTGCTGCAAGGGTGGATGACCCAGTGGCCAGCCGCCTTCTGGCGAATCCTCTCTTTCATGAGAGCCTTCTTGCTGCCAAACAGTTTCATGGCGAGCTTGTTGTCCGTCGGTTGGAACAGGGCTTGTAGCTGGTTCTTGATGAAGGATTGTTTGCCCGAGTCGCCGGGCATGCCGGGGTGGTTGCCCATGGGCGCGGGCCCTGGCTCCTCCTTGGGGGTGCCGTACAGGCTCAGGTCGTCGCCCCCGAAGTGGACTTTGGGAGCGAACATGTCGGTCTCTGTCAGAAGCAGCGTCTCGTCATCCAACGCCGTCACCAACGAGTCTGTACATGTGTTGGTGTTCTCGATACTGATCTTGATGCTATCATCTTGGCCCTGGCCGAGACGTGGCGAGCGGATCTCCTCAACTGACTGCGCGGCGAGCCGTCCGTTGGCCAGCTTGAGAGACGGCGCGCGCCGACCCGCCCCCTCTCTCTCTCGCTCCCGCTCCCGCTCAGACTCCCTGAAACCAATAGTACACACGTGTTAGTCTACTTGTTACATATACACAGTACATAATACACACATAGTAATTATAATCATCTAATGAATAATTATACTATATTTGGGACATACAACTGCAGATAAATGGATTCCACAGAATCAGTGAAAGAATAAACACAATCAACCCCGTAGCTAAAATTATAGAGTAAAGACTTTGACTTAACAAAATCAATGTACTACTTCTAACGAATATAGTTTGTGTACTTAATATGAATAGTATACAGCTCTCTAATAATAGGCGTATATAGCACTGCAACTGTAACTCTTAACTTAAAAGAAGAGATTTTTTATTAGTTACTAGTGTTCAGTTTCTGATGGTATTAGCAGGAATACGTGTAATCTAAAAAAAAAAAATCAAAATATGCTATGGCAAAAGTTTTGGAATATACCTCGTACTTTTATATCTCATCTAACTGTAAATGCAAAAATATATGAAGCGGGTTAACCTTTTTTTTAATGTTTTCAAAATTCATATTCACTTAAGTGTAGAAAATAATTCATATTACTCAGAAATCTGTGATTATTTCCGGCTTTGTGAGATGTGAAACAGTAAGTGAATTCTAAATGAAACATGAGTGAAACCTACAGGAATATATATGTAATTTCTTTATAAACCGCTTCCAGATTTATTATTATGAAATGTAACCAAGTGCATTGTTATGTGTAATTTATATAAAATATAATACATATATTTTATTCATGTAAACAAAATACAGGCTTGTTTGTTTTATATTTATGACAAGTAGTCTACTGTTCCTTATTGTTTTATACATTTTCTAGAAAATATATTGGTTTCAAAAGGTTTTTATCAGATAACATATTTTAAATTACAATATTAAGTTTACTTGTAATTATACTATAACCTTACAAAATTAAATAGTTGAAATAATCTAATCGAGGTGTTTTAATTTACAATGTGATTGATGATAAAGCAGGGAAATTTCGTTCAGCAATCAGAGTAAGGTGGCAACGCTGACCCTGCTGTTGCGATTTTGCCATTTTAAATTCCATAACAATGGAATCTAACCGTACTAATTCTTTTATGTTGTCAGTTCATGTTTCGCATTTACCGATTCTGGAATCACCTACCCACCGATTTCACAGTAATTCTAACAATCTAAACTATTGAAGTGATGAACTATTTGACACCATACTGTTCATAAACAAACTGTAGTTTCATTCGATTGTGTTTTATCTTCTACAAGCTACACAAACTGGCTGTGTTGAATTATTACTCCCTCCTTATCACAAAAACAAATATTTATTGACAACTATCACATACTCTTATTGAATTTTTCATAGCTGTAAATGGTGTTTTTAAAATAAATACTGTTGGTTTAGTTTGGTGATGATAAAAATATTATTGTAATGTGCTGGAACTAGAACTAATAAAGACAAATCTGTTGGGTTTATTTATTTATTTGTAAATTTTCATTGTAACTTTAACTCATTTTGCTGTAGAGATAAGAGGTGGAATATAAAACAATTGAACGCAAGTACGATAATGCGGCCAGATATCGATTATCACACATTTAAAAAAAAGTTAGGTTATGAAAACATTGAATATTTCCATATTATCAATGTATATTTTCTGTGTATAATCTATCTACATGTTTTCACTGCGTCTAATCTAATCAGAGTATATTATCTAAATTTTAAATAACTAAGTGTCTGATAAATAACAACTCATAACACACTTATGTTTCCTATCTAAGAAAGTATTACTTTGTCTTTTCTATATACATATCATAGATAGTAATTTTTAGCTAAGCATAGCTATAAAAGAACAACAAAAATTTAGTGTTACTTTATCGTAACTTGAATAAGGATGCCACTCTAAAAACATTAAAAAAAATAAATGAAAAATTAAAATAACTAGTGAGTCCCTTTAATTGATAGATTGAAAAAGAAGGTTTTTTGTTAACAATTGTATTTCTTTACTTTTTGAAATATTTAAAAACTTTGAAAGCTAAAGCCAGTTTATAAAGTGACTTGTTAATATTATTATAGAAGGCCTATTAGCTCTAAGTTAGTTAGGTATGTTATGTATTAGCACAGAATATAAACAGAATATATGTCTATATTCTGTGGTATTATGTTTATTAACTTGCCCCATGACAGAAACAGGTAAACCAAGTTGGAACTCAATTAAAGTAGTGCAACCGGTTTTCCATGTGTTAATCATTCCCCAATTTTGTAGTCAAAACATGTTAATGTACCTTCCGTTCAGGAAGGAAAAAATACGGTTACCATCACCTACATCATCTGGTGCGGGACCAAGAGGGAGTTATAGCCTCCTAAACTTAATAACGGTAAGTAGTTGAATTCATATCCAAAAACTTGCTTAAATATTCCTGTTTGGCAAGGGAAATGAACTTAGAACATTTCTTTTCGATAAAATCAAACTAGTTTGATAGGTGTGTGAATTTTGATGTGGCTAGTGCTACCTTAATGGGGTGGGATTTCGAATTCACCCAAGAAAAGCCTCGTAAGTCTAAACTATTGTAGAAGTATTTTGTTATATATGGTTTTAATCGAACATTTTAAAAGCAGTTCGTCATTAGAAATGTTTTTTAAGTTTAAATAAAATGCTTAAGTTTTGAAAAGATGACATATATTTATTTGGATTTAATTTTACAGTGTGCTCTGTAAATAAACAGTTGATAACAATATTGAAAAGCAAATAAAAATTGGTTTTCTTATATCCGAAACTAAAATTAAATTTAAGGATAAAAAGAATATCTTCATTAATTATTTACTTTAACTCATTAATAACTCAGCCGATGAATCCTCGATAGTATATTAAATACAGCGCATTCTTGGAATGCATATTGCAATTAATGAATTTAATATATTGTCTGAAACGATCAATTATTGTTTACAAACAACAAAACCTACACAAAAGGTTAGACAATAAGTTGAATGGTATACATTTATACAACCAGAAGTTGTGGGGGATGATGTTGTTCGTGACTACAAAACATCTTTAAAGCTGCACGTATCTCCTGGGTAGTTCTAAACGAGCAACAAATCTGGTGGCTGGACTGTCACAAATTTGTGATCTCCCAGCTATGATAGCTACAAAACGAAATAAAAAAGGCCATTTTTAGGCACAAGCTAATTTTAAATTAATAGGTTCTGTTTTAAACGTAGTGCATTTTAACGCTGAGGGATTGAGCAAGGCTAAGATTGATTGCATCAGTAGGGTCCTTCATGAAAACAATGTTGATATCCTTGCACTCCAAGAGAGCCACATTGGAGATAATAATAGTGCAAGAGGAAATATTCCTGAATACAGACCCATTGATGCTCTAGGTCTTAGGGTATATGGTATTGCTATTTACGTGAATCATGATATTGACAGTGTGTCAGTTACCCACAAGAGCTCTGATGGTGACATCTTTGTCTTGGCAATGCAAGTGTCAGACACTACAATAGTCAATGTTTATAAGCCTCCTAAAATCTATTGGCCTAAAAATAGGATTTTGCCAAGTTTTGAACATTCTGTCCTCTATCTAGGGGGACTTTAACAGTCACCATAGTCAATTGGGCTACGACACCGACGATGAGAATGGCAGAAAGCTTGATGACTGGGCTGAAATGAACAACCTTTTTCTGATCTTTGATGCTAAAGACTCAGCCACTTTTTATTCAGCTCGTTGGCATCGAGGTTACTCTCCCTTAAGCTTCTGCTCATTTAAACGATCATCAAGCCCAAAATCAATTAGGGAAGTTCTTGATGCTTTTCCCCACTCTCAACATAGGCCAGTACTGGTTTCATTGGGGATCCGAATTGCCATAATTCGATCTTTTTAACGGCCTAGATGGAATTTTAATAAAGCACACTGGAAGGCCTTTACCACCAGGCTTGATGATATCATCAGGTTCATTCCTCCTAGAATAAGAAATTAGAAACGTTTTACAAATCTCGTTTCGTCAATTGCTAAAGATTGCATAGCAAGAGGATAAAGAAAGGAGTATATACCAGGATGGAGGAAGGAATGAGATAATCTTTACAAGGAGTTTATTGCTACCGAAAACTCCAATGCGGCTAATCTGCTGCTGCACTCTCTAGACAGTGCCAGGAGAGAAAAATGAGCGAATACTGTTGACCCACGGCAGTAGAAATGCGTGGTCACTTTTAAGAAAGCTCTCTACTGGTAAATCTCTAAATCAAAGAGAAGTTCTTCACCCAAAGGCCTTTGACACTGCTAAACGTGGACACAGTTAAATCGGTTCCGAACTGGCGTGGATAGGTGTAACTACTAGAAGTATAAATGGTGATTGACACTAAATCAGTCATGTTATTGCGGGGAGTATATCCAAACGATGGATCACATAGTTACAGAGTGTCCCCTGCGTTCTTTCACGGAGGGATTGGCTAGTATAAACAGCATAAGTGAGGCAGGTCGTAAATGGCTCGATGGATTGGATTTAGCTTTGTGACAGAAGATCACTTTTATTTTATATTATATATTGCATGACTTTTGGATCTTAATCAAAATATAAATCACAGCTTAAAAAAATATTACAGAATGGTAGCTGATAAAAAACCATACTATATATATATATATATATATATATATATATATATATACTAGTAGTTGTATAACCCATTAATCAAAGGTATCCTTTGTGTCAGTTTCAAGCTCCAGTTTGAACCCAGTTGAAACATGGAATATTTATCACAGTATAATTTCCTTTCTCGTCCCCAATCACTCATATTCAGGTTAATCGAACTTCTTGTATGCATGGGTTATACATGGGTTATACAACTACGATTTCGATGCAACATTCGGCCTCGTGACCCAATAACACATCTCCAATATATCTATTGTTAGGGTCCACAGTGTCCGAATAATAAGGCAATCCCACTGTGTGGCTTCTAACTTTTACATTTATTCATACTCACTAATTAACTTAACTACAGACTACAAATATTTACAGACTTATATTACCATTAAAACACTGCTATTTACAATAATTAACTAATGTCACTTATTACATTCTAGTTTGTGTTCCCACACCAACTATTTAACATGTTCACTTGACTTTTACTTCTAATGCAGGCTGAACACCGGAGACACACTTCCACTGAACTGACACTGACTGACTGGTCAGCTGAGAGTTGCTTTTAAATAAGGCATCAGTGCAAGTTTAGAAGTTAAGGTGGATATTGATTTAGAGGGGAGATATAGGCACTTTTGGGTGCCATTTCCTGATGGTTCTTGCTCCACCTACAGATAACTGCCATTATAGCACATTCTAGAAGTGTCCGGAATGACCCAGAGAGAGGAAGTGCGCTAGGCAGGTTGGGGTCACAATTATCTGGGTGGCCCTCAGGTAATTTCCATCGTATATTGGCATTTACACACCCCCCCACCCATACACGTACATTTGCAATGACACACCGCCCACCCATACACGTACATTTGCTATGACACACCCGCCCACCCATACACGTACATTTGCTTTGACCCACCCACCCCCATACACGTACATTGGCATTGACCCACCCACCCACCTATACACGTACATTGGCATTAATTCTCTCGTTTTCTAGACATCTCACGGGCTATTCTGATGCTTTTCTATGACCAGCTGGACATTCTAAACAAGTACATATAGTTAAGATTTCACTAGAAAAAATTCAGATTTTTCATGGAAAAAGTGCCAAAGGAAAAAATTTACCATTGGAAGATTTGAAGTTTTTTGAGAAAAATCCAACCACGCAAATCTTGACGTATGACACACTTTTCTGGGGTAGAATTATACACTGAATCAGGAAATGTCTTTCGTTTTGGTTCAACTCTCACAATAAAGCCTCCAAAGGCAAATAAAACATCACAATCAGGGTGCAATTGCTAACAAACTTTGTTTCCAATTCTCTCGCTTTCTAGACGTCTCACGGGCCATCCTGATTCTTTTCCATGACCAGCTTGACATTCTGTTTAAGTACGTATAGTTAAGATTTCACTAGAAAAAATTCAGATTTTTCATCGAAAAAGTGCCAAAGGGGGGGACCATTGGAAGATTTTAAGTTTTTTTAGAAAAATCCAACCACGCAAATCTTGACGTATGACACACTTTTCTGGGGTAGAATTATACACTGAATCAGGAAATATCTTCGTTTTGGTGCAACTCTCACAATAAAGCCTTCAGAGGCAATTTAAACATTACAATTAGGGCAAATTTTCTAAAAACTTTGTTTCCAATTCTCTCGCATTCTATTCTCTATTCTCTATTCTATTCTCTATCTTCTCACATTATCCTTTTTAGTGGATTTGTATAGGATATACTATACCTACATTCTATAACCTGACCTGTACTCAATACTCCAAATTCGTTATTTTCCTAAATAATTATGTGTCTTTTTCAGTATAAAAAACAAAATTTGTTCAAATCAATCTTACTTTTGTGATAAATTAAAATGTTTACTTGTTAAATCAGGAACTAATCTCAATAATACTTTACTTGCTTAACACTCCACTGGCCAAGTGAGGTTTAAACTGACACTCATGTTTAGGCATGTATAAAGTGACACACCCAGGAAGACCTACTAGCACTTCTTAACCTGTAACATGATTCTATAGTCTGTCCAAGAACCGAAGGCAGCTGAAAGATTAAGGATGTTCTAACAACAATTATTTTTAGATTTTTTTGATTAAAAGTCTTCTTATAAGTAATAAATATACATATAGGAAATATTAAAAAATAAAAAAAAATAAAAAACAATTAAAAAACCTTTGTGGAGATATGATTACCTAAAGTGACTAATTTTGGATGTTTAGATACATAATTCATTAACAAACCATGATATATATTTTATTGAAATGTTGAGAATATATTAGAAAAAAACTAACCAAACAAGTGTAAGGTAAAACTTAAAAAAAAAATAATAATAATAATTAAATGTTAAGTTGTAACCAATTATTTTTCAATAAAAGACATCTTTATGAATGTTGAATTGAAATTCGTATATTTAGTTCTGGTTAAAAGAGTAGGTTGGTAATATATTAAAGTTTACCATAAATGAAGGAGTTTTTTTTTTACTTTTGTACTATTTGCAGTGCAGGGCGGGGGAGAACAGAGGGAGAGAGAGGGAACACGTTTTATATCTGATAGTGAAGCAGGGTCTTGCTACTACTAGCGACAGTTGCGCGTGAAATCAAATACATTCCTTGTATCCTGGTCGTTTAGATGAACGTGTTAAGGGACTCGGCTCTCGCACGCACGCACGTTGGCAGGTACAATAAAATAGGTCACCTGCCTTATTACTGCCTAATTCAAAAAGTTCACTAAAATTAATTTAAATTGATTCTAAATGTATTTTTTAATTACATTAACATTTTAAATTATACTTGCAATGCCAATTAAAACAAGCCTAAACATAGTATGCCCCTTATTATACTGATTTTAAAATTTAACAATATGATAATTCAATTAAGTGACAAATAAAAGTTTAATATGCCAGAAATAACTTACTTCTTGTTTGTATTTATTTACAACGAAATATCAACTAGATTTTAAAACAATAGAACAAAAATATTAGTGATTTTAAATGTTTTTTTGATTTAGTACTTTATTTGTTGTCACTCAGGGCGAGAGTCAAACCCGAGTTTTGTACACGTCTGTTATAGTGTCTTTGTGAGAAGATCTCTTAATCTTTCAGTCTTTGGACATACTATATATATATATATATATATATTGACCCTTTTTATGCTTTGACCCTATATTACTGACATAAATCAGAAAGACATAATGTATACAATGACTGGAAGTGGCTGACAGCTTAAGAAATTCTTGATAATGTTACATTTGTAAAAGTTGTAAAAACGTGATAGTAGTTTAGGTAAGATGGTAGAGCGGGCTTTCCAGTCGTAAGTCTGCTTCTTTTAGAAATAAAGACATTTTTCATTTCATTTAGTAGTAAAAACAAAATAAAACAAAAAACACAAAAATACAAATAACATTGTGTATTTAAAACAATACACTTGTTAAGGTATGCGTGTAAAATATTTGAATAATTACAGTTCGTCTAAGTCGTCCAACAACTAGCCAATTCCAGGTCAAATATACGGAGATTAGAGAATTCCGTATATTGTACTAGTCTGATCAAAGCGATTTGAACCTCAATTATCTTGTTATGACACATGAATGCATGCACACATCTACATATGTTGATTACGGCGTGTTTGATCTCGCACTGTCTACCTCTTGCATAGCTATGTGTATTTTCTATGATTTGCGTATATAATTTTATGATTGCGTATAAAATTATATCTATGCAAGTGATAATTTTACGAGAACATGCACTTTTTACTGTCTCGGTGTTAATAAACTTGAAAAAATTATAAACTAGGGGACACCCCTGCACGCTTCGCACGCTGGCCCCGCTATTCTTCGGCAACCCCTTCGGCTTCAGTGATGCTTGTTAGAACTAGTTTTCACTCGCTGCACACGTGACACTCGACCTTCAGACTGGGTATGTGAATTTTGACTATAAATATTACTTTCTAATTTACATTTGAAAAGCTCTTAATAGTCGACTGAATTTAATTTAAATCCATTTTTATGGCCGTAAAAACTTACTTTTAGGTCTTCCCGTGTCCTCCAGGGTTGAAAAATGAATACCCTTAAACACAACTATAAATAGGGAGAAATTTGTTTTCACCACAAAATTTTAAATTGGTCAAGAATTGGGAAGGAGTTGCATTTAAAAAAAGCTTCACATATAATGTATAAGGTTGTATACAAGAGAAGAAGATAAACTTGAAGAGCTAAAACTTGTTAGAATCAAGGTCATAGATTTATTGAATTTCGTAACAATATGGATTCGTGATTTTCCTACTTATACTTTGTTATCATGTACAATTCTAATAAAATCAGCCTTGACAATATTAACAGCGGCCAGACTTCATTACGTAACAAATGCTGCACCAAGAAAAAATAGACTAAATAACAGAACGTAACCAAACTTCCTAGTTGTTTTGGTTACACTGAAACGTGTCTGGCTTGACTGGGTTCATAATTACTGGTATAGCCATGGAAAGTCTAATGGCCTGGATCAAAAACTAAGCCTCTGGGGGACGATCTGCTTCCAACCCTAATGACAGGCCTTGGGGTTTTACGTCACTCCTACTAATGTCCTCGCTCTCGACCACATGTGGAAGTCCATTAAACCCGGACCAGGGGTGGGATCCGGGTAGGAATATTTATCATTCCTTGAACATGAAGGCCATATCCAGATTCTCGAGGAATTTCGGGTTCTCCTAGGCGTCTCACAACACTCCTGCTCAACTCACTTGCTTAAGGGACGTGTTTCTCTCTCTTTATATAGTAGAATATAGCTAATTCGAACCTCGATAGTTCGAAAACCTCTAAAATTCGAATGTCCTGTATATTCCCTTGAGAAAACCTTTAATATTAAAATATATATTTCGATAGTTTAAAGGGATTTGCCGTGCAATTTAGTACAGTGCCGAATTTATGAACAGTCAGGCCTCTATAGTTAGAATGTTGTTGCTTCAATTCGAAGTCTAACCTCTAAAATTCGAAGTTAACCTTTAAAATTCGTACTGAGACGCCGAAAGCCTCTGAAATTCGAGATGAGGACAAACAACAAGCCTGTTGAAACATTAACTAGTGTTTATACTGTACGCATTTTACACCCGAGTTGACCCATTAGTCATTGTCACTGTCAGTAAAGTAATCACCTCTACAATTCGATTTTTTCACACTACGTCTATATTCCGAACTCTCGAAAACTCAAACATCCTATAATTCGAAATAAATTGCCTTTCCCTTGAACTTCGAACTATCGAGGTTCTACTGTAATTGAAATTTGGATAAGAGAATAATTGATTCGATGCCTCAGATGGGTAGGCCAATGTTTATAACACATTAAGTGTTTCCTATTCTATTATATACTTTTTTATTGCGGAGAGTTGGGGATACTCTCCTTTTGTTTGTTTGTCTTGCTTGAGTATATTTAAAAGTATTATTGATTTTCCTAAAACATATTGATATATCTGGGTTTGGGCTCTAAAGAACATTCCTAACCCGTTTTATTAAATATACTCGCTTCGCTCTTTGGGGGCTTCGTTTCCTTAACCCCCTTTCAGTATGAGCATCAATGGCTACCCAAGATAATCACAGTTGTCAAGCTGATTTCTGTCCAAACTGATCACGAATGCTACCAAATGTATACACGGTTGCTACCCAGGATGATGACAGATGCTACCCAAGTTTTATGAAATCGTTCTCCTAATTTTGTGCAGTCAGTAGCTCTAACTTTACTATTTTTCACCCTTATTATCAGATTCTATGCATAAAAATGACAAGCGGCCTCACTAAGTAGTGGAGACGATTCATATCAATTCAGTGCATAATTTTGTGCACCTCCTGACAAGGCTGCGTACACTGAAGAGCATAGAATAAATCAATGAGCGAACAATAATATTTTATAATTTTACTTAATAATAGAGTAAACAAGTTCAGATATGTAAGAAGTGGCTAAAGCAAAATACCAGTTTTAGAATTAAACAACCATTGGGATAGACAGACCATTCCACATCAAATTTGTTTTTCATTCAGAAACATTGAAAAAAATGACTTTATTACAACATGTGTAACAATTTGTGAGGTTAGGATTGAAAAGTCCTGTTTTACACCTAACTATTAAAAAATGCCAATGTATACAAATCTTTGGATCAATAAATAACTGAAGTTTCAAATAATCACGCCTCATCGAAACCCTCAGTCAAACATGTAGTTTAGTATTTCCACACACACTACATTCATAACCACCCGACGCCAATTTTCCTACTTCCAGCACCGGTTGTAGTTCTGCGGTCACGAAGTTGTACGCGATGAAGTTGTCAGCATTGTAAATTTCTCGAAACGCTAAAAAGCTTATCAAGAGTTTTTAACGCCTTGTTCGTTAGGGCACTTTTAACTGAATTTTACTTTTTGACGAAATAAACCCCCGCTTATAAGGGGCTCATAATCCACGATCTGTTTCATATGTGGTTAATGTTTCGACTAATGGTCTTAGCACACTTAGACATAACGAAAAATTGTCGAAACTTGGCAGGGTTAACTGTTGCAACTTCTTGAATGCTTCCTTTCAAGATTCTTTGAACTGCGTGATTATGCAAAGAGTTTCCTTTTTCATGTCAAACACTCTGAAAAACTATCCTTTTGTGTTGGCTCCCTATAATAACATTGTAAGCAAAGTGGGGGTAAATTAAGCCGTAATACGCCGTCACCAGATCTTGAGTAGAGCAGTATTTGGTTAAAGACCTAAAAACATACATTCCTGAGGATAGCTTTGAGCAGACGTGGTCAAGGTTAGCATTCCAGGTCAGTCCATTATCCAGGAATTTGGACTATCAGTCACCCAATATGAAGACTGGCGCACCATTGGGAGCTCATGATCGCGTCATGAAAGTCAGGAAATTTGATGAAGAATTCGCTTTGAGAGTGAGGCTTTTGAAACGCTAGACACAGTTTTCGGTGTCTATAAACGTTTGTTGCACTGGATTTGCTGTCGATTTGTTGCATAAACAAAGAGCTGTTGCGTAAGCATATTGTAAACCTACAAGTATACCAGAATGTGGTGATGATCCTAAATCATTAAAAAAACATCAGAAAGAGAATAGGATTGAGTTTTGATCCCTGATGGACCCCATACCTCAGGTAATCAGTTCAGATACAGGGTGACCAGACACAAATGTTGAAAAGGAGGACTTTTGGACTGAAAAAGGAGGACATTGTGGCAAAAAAGAGGACATTTTTAATATTCTTAGAAACTTTGCGGAAACATTTATTTATGCATTATTAAGAAAACACACATTGAAAATTAGTATTGGAGCATAGTATATAATATTCAATGAAAAGAAACTATCTCCATAACATATTAATGCATACAGTTTTATAATAACATTAACATATTAAAATATATAGATAGAAAATCAACTCAATTTGGTTCAACTTTGGTTTGATTGAAATTAGTAAGATAGAAAAAACGCTTATTGGCTTTTAACACATGATTACAAATATTTTTCACTGGATGAAATCTTTTTTTAGCAATTCTGGGTTGGAGAGCAAGTATCTGTGAAAATCCGCACATGTCATATCATTAAAATTATATTTAACCAAAATTATACCTTTAACCGACTCAATGTTCAGTTGGTTTCTTTCGTCACTCCATTGTACATTGATGTTTGAAAATACCCACTCAACGCTAGAATTTAATCCAGGCAGAGCAAACAGGAATGCACATATTTTCAACAACTCCGAAAAACAATCTTGACTCTTACACTTGGAAAAAAATTCTACCCATTTCAAGTACAGTAGTTGTTCAAAGAAGTCGTCTTCATGATGAGCGGCAACAAATTCAAACACATGAATTGGTCAAAGATTTTGTCATCTTCAATAACGAGGCCCTTTTCTTGAAGATGTCAAGCTTGAAATAATATCTTCAAAGTTGACTTCGGCCAGTTCCTTTTTTAGATCCATCCACTCGAAACATCTAAATTCATTTAAATTAGTTGTCCACTTCTTCAAGTAGTCAAGACATGATGAATATGTCATCAAAACTTCGGCTTCGAAGTTTTCGCATTTTTCTTCAAATCCTTTGGCTCGAACGTCCTTGACTATGGCTCTAACTTTGATGGGAACAAATTTTTCTTCATCCCTGTCCTCCAACGATTTCTGCAGGGACCTGATATAAGATATGACTTCTAAAATAGATATCATCTCTTTTTGTGCTCCTTCTATTTTGAGGTGGAAAACTGACATTAAAGAGAGCAAGAACCACAAGTAGGCTTCTGACAGGTCGTCTTCAAAAAAGTTTTTCAATAGGATAGGAGGTTTGTCAAGTGAAAGGAAGTAAGCTTTCAGAGCAGGGTATAGTTTCAAGATTCTCTCGATGGCTGGAAAAAGGCTGAGCCACCTAGTCTTGCGATGTTTCAGCAGCTGTTTAAGCTGAATATCTACGGAATCACAAAACTCTTTCAATTTTTCATTTCGCACCGTGTAAATAGAAAAATAGTTGTAGATTTTCATTACAATTGAGTCGATGTCAAAGCTTAGCTGATCACATCCATGTTGTATTGTGTTATGTAAAATATGAGCAGGGCAACCTACCCCAACCAGAAGATCATTTTTCATTTCTGATTTCAAGTGAGTGAAAATATTTTCACCTGGATTTCTGTTTAATCCACCAAAGTTTGTGTTTGTGTTGTCAGTGCTGAAAGCAACACATTTCTTTGTTAGGTCATACCATTGATTATATATACCTACGATAGATAAACCATCTAATAGGAATATTTGTGGCAGTAATTTTGTTAGTTTGTGTGGCCCCCAACCACAGCTGGTTTAAACTGCATTACATTTACATGGGACTACACTAGCGCTCCACAATAGACCACAAAAACAGCTGATATTTTTGAGACTCAAAATTTAACATGGGATGGGAAATCTATTTGTGTATAAAATCAATGGTCATACCTTCTCAAAGTATCCAATATATAAGTGCTTATAGATTGAGCAGTCTCATTCAGTAGGGTTTTCAGCTCAATGACTTTTGTTTTTACGCCAGTTTTCCAATCAAAATACTGAATTAAAATAGGGAATATCTTTTGGTTTCCGTGATTACTGCCATCCACCGACACACCAAAGCATGATATTCCATTCAATGCCTCAATCACTACATCGATACTATGAGGAGCAATAACACTGTTTATTATTGCTTCAGTTTTTGTTCGAGCAGAAGCGTTTTTTTTTTTTTTTTTTTTTTTTTTTTTTTGTTTTTGTTTCAGAGTCATTGAATACTGTTTTATATAAACCAGATGTGCAATCATTGGACCTGTAACTTAGGTGATGGCTGACAGTATGGAACACCATAGTACCCTCAGCTGCACTGACTTGATCATCCAATTTTGAAAACTTAGGAACAAAGAAACTGCTGACATTAGAGCAGCCTGCAGACTTACGAATATTTTGTTTATGACGGTCACTGTTTAGATGACGCTCCAAATCTCCACTAGCTTTCTTTGAAACTGATAAATATAGATCACAAACCTGACATTTAGCTTCGTGTTCATTTCTTCCTCGAGAAAAGTTAGGGTATTTCACTCGTAAAGTGTCTGTGAACTTGCATTTGCGTTTGTCCGACATGATTCACAAGGTGAACATTTATAAATCTCGAAATAAACACACAAGATTCCAGTCCACCACTGTCCACTAAAATAATATTGTATTAATAAACTATTTTACCATCAGAAGAGGTTATGTTTCCACAAACAATGAATAAACATGACCACGTGAGACGTGACTGGCCAGTAGGATGAAGGAGCGTGCAAGGCGTGGGCGTGGCAGTGAGTGAGCAGCGCCACCCCAGCTGAGTGGAGAGACGCTACACTACACTACAGTGACAGGCTACAGTACAGACGACACACCACTGACACATGGGGCCTATCCTCGAGACGTCGGAAGGAGGTTTTCATGCGTTGCTACCATAGTTTCAAATAATTCAAGCTGGTTTGCACAAAATCCGGACATTTCACATAATTTTCAAAAGCCGGGAGGACAGGAGGACAAACGTTAAAAAGGAGGACATGTCCTCCTAAAGCCGGACGTCTGGTCACCCTGTTCAGATATGAAATTTGGACAAATTTTGTTCTGTGGTTAAAAAACGAGTTAAGCATTGTAGAGACACTCCTCTGATGCCATGAGATTGAATATTGTCATTATTTAGTGACCAGTTAACATATCTGTACTTAAAACAATCGCCAACAATTTTGTCATTTTTATTGAATGATGCAACCATGTTCAAGGTGTCTTGGATGGGTTCAACACATACCTCGCTCACACCTCCACTGCTTCAGTTATTTACTAATTTCCCTAAGGGCCCGTACCACACTACAAGCGTCACCGCTTGCTGGGTAACTCAATCTCGTTTAAAGTTACAGCTGTAACCTTCTCTACAACAGGTTACTTCTAAATTGCAATTACAGTTATATTTGACCAATTTAACACATATTAAGCATATCTTATAATCTTTCTTTGTATTTTTAGGTTTATAAGCTTACATTATTAATCACATATTTATCAATGAGCTTATTAATTTATTAATAAGCCAACCTTGTGAACTCATATTGAAGAGTATTTTTAAAATAAGGCTAAATTATAAAATGATAGTTTTCTTCGTATAAATGTTTTATAATAACAGTAAACAGGTTGACTCTTATTCACAAACAGGTCTTCTTATAATTCTTCATCTTCTTTCACATTTTTATATTTTTACTACATGTGTGTGTTTTTACCTTAATTTTTACCAACTTAAAAAATCACAGAAAATTGTCCAATCAAGTGTCATATAAAATTAAAACAAATTAAGTAGATTGGTTTTATATATTCTCTTTGTAACAAGACATCGGAGGATTCTTTTTTACGCAATGTTAACCAACTAATTAAAAAATATCACTATTATTTGCAAATACATTATTCTAAATTTATCTTTATATATATATATTTATATATTTATATATATATATATATATATATATATATATATATATATATATATATATATATATATATATATAAGTACCAAGTTATTTTTTCTATCAGAAAAGTACGAAATGCGTATTTTAGGTATAAGAAATGTATACTAAGTGTTGAAAGAGATTATACGTACTTTAACATAACATGATTATAATTTAATATACCAAGGGTTTTTTGAGTAGGCTCTTGGGGCTTCTTAATGAAGACAATGAGTTGAGTTATATTTAGAGTAAATCTAATGGAAGATCCTCGGGGGAGAACAACTTAGTGCCTAAATGTCATAACTTTATTTTTACTTTTAGTTAAATTAAGTTTATGTTTTTAGTGGCCAAATTACTAGCAACAGTTTTTATTTTGAAACTATTTTTATATTTATTTGAAGGAAATAAACTATTTTATTTACTACTGAGTAATTTATTTCATTTGTTGCAAAACCTACTTCTCGCTTGTTCGAAAATTATTTTAAATACTAGTAAATCTCAATTTGCTTGTGAGACGTCATAACAAAACCAACAACCTGTTCAAATCAACACTTGGTATAAATAACGTTTTACTCATACATCAAGTAGTCCTAATGTGTTTAAAATATTAAAAGCATTCAAAATTACTATCGAACTCCTAAAATACCCTCTCGAACTGTTTAATCACAGGGATTGATACTTCAGTCATTAATGTATAATTGGTTTGACGATATTCCAGATAGTAAAAAATGTCAAATGAATAAATAATTGTATACCCAACTATAAGCCTACTCCCTCTAACCAATACACAATTATAATACCCATGATATGGCACCTCTGAAGCAGGTTAAACTGCAGGTGTTTGCATTAATGTGCTTTTATCAGTTCTCCCTAGAACAGGTCTCATTACATGGATAAAAAAAAGTCCTTACATCAGGGCTTGATCTGGATCTCCCTACAACATGTCTATTTGTAAGGGTAAAAAAGTCTACATCAGGTCCCTCTAGAGCAGATCAAACTGCAAAGATATACAATTACATTTCTACGCCCGGGTCGGTCAAGAGTAGGTCGAACAGCAAGATCCACATTAATATCCCTCCTTCAGGGGCCGTCTAGAGCAGGTCGAACTTCAAAGATCCACAATAATATCCCTTCTTTAGGGCACCTCTAGAGCAGGTCGAACTGCAAGGATCCACAATAACGTCTCTACGTCAGGGCTGATAAAGAGTAGGTCGAACTGCAATGATCCATACTAATATCCCTTTTTCAGGGCCTCTCTAGAGCAGGTCAAACTGAAAGGATTTACAATAATATCTCTTCTTCAGAGTAGAGTAGGTCGAACTAGAAGGATCCACAATAATATCCTTTTTTCAGGGCCTCTCTATAAAAACACAAGAGTAAAAACACAATAATATCCTTGGTCAAACTGCAAGGATCCACAATAATGTCCCTTCTTTAGGGCTCCTCTAGAACAGGTTAAACTGCAAGGATCCAAAATAATGTCCCTTTTTCAGCGCCCCTCTAAAGCAGATGGAACTGCACGGATCCACGTTGAACTGCAAGGATTCACAATAATGTATTTCTTCATGGCCTCTCTAGAGCAGGTCGAACTGCAAGGATCCACAATAATATCCCTTCTTTATGGACCCTCTAGTGCAGGTCAAACTGCAAGGATCCACAATAATATCCCTTCTTCATGGCCTCTCTAGAGCAGGTCGAACTGCAAGGATCCACAATAATATCCCTTCTTTAAGGACCCTCTAGAGCAGGTCAAACTGCAAGATCCACAATAATATCCCTTCCTTATGGACCCTCTAGAGCAGGTCAAACTGCAAGGATCCACAATAATATCCCTTCTTTAGGGCCCCTCTAGAACAGATTGAATTGTAAGGAGCCACACTAAAATCCCTTCTTTATGGCCCCTCTAGAGCAGGTTAAACTGCAAGGATCCACAATAATATCCCTTCTTCAGTGTCTCTCTAGAGCAGGTCGAACTAGAAGGATCCACAATAATATCCTTTTTTCAGGGCCCCTCTAGAGCAGGTCGAACTGCAAGGATCCACAATAATATCCCTTCTTCAGGGCCCCTCTAGAACAGGTTGAACTGCAAGTATCCGGATAAGGCCAGTGGTTTGACGAGTCTACTCTACAGCACGGGCACTGGCAGTTGGCCAACCCATAAGATATTGGCAGCCTCTTGCTTGTTGCATAACTCAAGCAATTTGCAACAGTTAATTCATAACTAGACTAATTTAGAATTTAAAATTATAATATTTTGACTTCGAGCTGGCACCTGTGAGAATGTTTCTATGGTACTAACATGTTAAATTTATTCAAAAGGCTAGTATAAAACAATTTATCTCGCTTTATTTTTAACAATTTTTCTTGACTTTATTATGTTAGTTTACGTTAGGATAACTATGAATAGTCATTTTAAACGTAACATTTCAAGTGTTTACTTTTTTTAATGCATTTCAAGTCAAACTATGAATTCTTTACCTACAGTAGTTTTTGTTGTGTAATATAGTATACATATATTACAAATATGTAGAGAAATTATGCACATTATATCAATGTCCATTGTGTAGGAAGAGGTTACGGACTTTGATGCCACCAATGTAGCAAGAGGTTGTGCAGCATCAATAATGTAAGTGTAGAAAGATAGTATAGAACCACCAACGTCATTTATGAAGGGAGCAAGTCTGGATAATCAATTTAGTTTTGTAGAAGGAGAGATTATATCGGTACTCTTAATTCATCAATTTCGTTGTGTAGGAAGTAAGTATGTTACCACCAATTTATGTCTTGTAAAAGATTAATCGTAAAATATAAGTTTCTTTGAGTGGGAAATTGGTAAAAGGACATCAATAATGATGGCGTAACACGAATATATGTTCCCTCAATGTTTACTGTGTAGAAATAGGTTATAATAATAATAATAATAATAATCCTTTATTGTCGTAAAACTGTGGTACAGCATTGACAATGTCATTTTACAGCTTAATGCCAAGTCGGGTCTAATACTATCTAAATCTAAGTACATTTAAAATAAATTTAGGGCAGGCATTTATAACTACAAGCAAAACAACAGAACCTATTATGTATGTACATGAATATTATTTTTACAACAAAGTTTAAATAATAAAATAATACTAGGAATGATACAATTAATAACAAGGTAAATAGAGTAAGGAGTATAACCACACCAATGCCATTCAGGAATGGAGAAAGTATGGGCCATCGTTGTTTGTATGGATTATCATATTAGTTTGTGTAGGGATAGTGTACGGGCCATCAATATAATTTGAGTAGGGGAGTGTATGGACAATTATTGTCGTTCGTGTAGGGATAGTGTATGGGCCTTATTGTCGTTAGTGTAGGTATAACGTATAGATAATCTTTGTATTTTGTGGAAGGAGAGTGAACGTACCATCAATATAATTTTTTAGGAAATCATGTGTGTATGGACCATGATTGTCGTTTGAGTATATGGACAGTCATTGTCATTTGTGTAGAAATAGTGTATATACAATCAATGTAGTTTGTGTACGGAGAGTGTATGGAGCATCACTGACGTTTGTGTAATAACAGTATATCGACCATCAAAGTCGTGTGTTTTAGAGACCACAGTTGTATGGGAAGAGGGTCATAACGGTGGATCCCGATCACTGTGTACATAGAGAGGAATACGAGCCTATAAAGATGTTTGTGTAGGGAGAGTAGAGGTCAAACTAATACATCAAATTAGTTAGAAAGAAGAAGGGACCATTGAGGAGCATTTAGAGATGAATTTGGAGGACTCTTGAACATCTTGAGGTAGTTTATACTGAAATTATAACTAAAATAAAGAATTACTGATTTCTTAGTAGTTTTCTCGGAGATTAGTTTATTAACAAAACGGGATGTCGAAAAATAATAGCTCTGTTCGTCAAGATATCCTTTCCTTATGAACGTGAAAGTTGTCAAAGTGAAATTATTTATGGTACTATTATTTTTGAACTTTTACAGAATTGACTAGTTTCGTGCGTCAGCAATTTACAGACCATATATTACAGCATGTGTCGTCATATCGGCAACCGTCACTGGAAAGACCTGTGTTTCCAACTCCAGTAAGAAGTGCGTCAAAGGAGAAAGTTGCGAAATACCCAACCGCTTTGGGGAGCTTTAAAGTTCTAGGAACATCACAACAGGCTTGTCCTGAGTTATATATATATTTTATGGTAGGCGTCAAATATACGCCTACCATAAACACGCTGGTTTTATTATTAGCATTTCATTTGTATACCCCTGTTATAGTCTTTAGCCAGAAAGTTTTGTCAGCCAGAACTGGTTATTGTTCTCTTTTGTGGAACTTTACAGGAGAAAGAGGACATTTTAATAATATAACAGTATTTTAAGGCTTTCGAGTGGTGGTACACGAGTTGAAGTATGAAATATCCGCATTACTTCCGATGACCTTGTTACCTTTTGATAACCCGTATCAATCATGATCATCTGAATGTCTAAGAGGTATTCAGTCATCAACCCTCTACAAATACACCGTAATTATAACAAAAAATATTAATGTTTGATTCTGGAATGTGGCAGAGGGTCTATTTAAAGGATTATTACGAGATATTTTTTTAAATGTTGTGACAAATTATATTATTTAGGCAAGTTGAATTCTTAGTGTGTAACCATTACTTGATGCAGTGTTATCGTTTAATGCATTGTTACTCTAAAATTTGGATCGTATTGGCCACAGATGACAACTCATACGACCCTGGCACTTGTTCCATAACAGCATGGGTGGCATATGTCGTAGGAGATGAATGGGTTCCAGAGGCACACTCATGGGTGGTGTTTATTGTAGGATTTTCATGGGTTGCAGGGGATCTATGACGCTGAACCATCATGGGTTTGCAGACTGCATTATCGCAGAACTCTCAATGGTGGTGTATGTCGTAGTAACATCACATATTCTCGGTAGTATATTTCGCAGGACCCTCAATGATGGTGTATGTCGTAGTAACCTCACAGATGCCCGGTAGTATATTTCGCAGGACTCTCAATGGTGGTGTATGTCGTAGTAACCACACAGATGCCCGGTAGTATATTTCACAGGACTCTCAATGGTGGTGTATGTCGTAGTAACCACACAGATGCCCGGTAAGTACTGTATATTTCGCAGGACCCTCAATGGTGGTGTATATCGTAGTAACCTCACAGATGCCCGGTAGTATATTTCGCAGGACCCTCAACAGTTTCAGATTGTCCTGTCGCAAGAGCCTCGTGGGTTCCAGATGGTATCGCAAGACCATAATAGGTTCCGGATGGTAATGTCACAAGACCATCATAGGCTAAAAATGGTATTGTCGCAAGACCCTCAAAGGTTCCAGATGGTACTATCGTAAGATATTCTTCAGTTCCAGATGGTATTGTCGCAAGACCCTCATAGTTTCCAGACGGTACTATCGCAAGGTCCTCATGAGTTACAGACAGTATTGTGCAAGACCTTTTGGTTCCGAATGGTTTTGTCAAAATTATAGGTTTCGGATGGTAGTATAGCAAGGCCCTCGTAGGTGCCAGAGGGTATTGTCGCAAGACCTTCATGGTTTCCTGATGTTATTACACCGGACCCTTATGGGTGGAATATGTCGTTGGACATGTGCATCCCAGGCATTATATGTCGCTACTAGTAAGTCATCTTTCGAACCTTAGAGTGATTTCAATTCGATCTCTAAAACACACTATTGTTGGCTGGTACACTTATAAATTTGGTATTATACTACTGTATTTTATATTTTCATACCAATCATAAAATGGTGAGTAAGCCCCTTTGAGTACATCAATTTTCAGTAGCGTCACTAAACGTGGAAGTAGTTTTCAGTGTTCAATTGACTCGCAAGGACATATAGTCTACACTCTACAGGATCAGTTGTTTAACAGGAAATGGTGGAAATCTCTTAATACTTTTATTTCTGTTTCATAACCATTTTCCTCATCAATTGGGTTAAACAAATTTCTCTGTAATTTTTTTTATTTTCATTTTGTACAAAATTTCAAACAATTTTTAAGTTAATTGGTTCAGTTTGGTGGACCTACGTGTAATATATCAACTATGAAGTGAAACAAATGATTTAAGATGTAGTATATACTATAGTATAACGTTACAGAGTATTAGGTATTCTGGAATACTAGGTTAGAAAAAAAGGAACAAGGAATTGAGAATATGAATTCCGTTATTAAATCTTGCCACTAAAAATGTATTGTGGATGTGGTTTTTATAGTTTATTCAGATAACGATATTGATGTTACATTTTTAATATGATTAAATATTAATGATTAAGTAAATTACATTCATGAACTTTAAAAGAATGTCAAAGCCCCGGGATTCATGTCCGGTGATGTTATCCAGGTAACAAAGAAACTGTTTATTTGTTGCCTTGCTACGGGATCAACAAATAAACAGTAATGTTTTAGTTTATTTATGATATCTATACGTGCCAACCCCGTCACTCCTTGCGCTCGTAAGAGAACTCCGGCTTGCAGCCTCGCTTGGGAACTCTGCCTTTAGCCCCTTTGTGCACTGCGGCCTCGAGTCTTACTCTGCCTTTAGCCCTTTTGTGCACTGCGGCCTCGTGAGGAAGTTCGGTTTCGGTCTGTGTATTATCTGTTTACCCATGCCTTGCTACGGTATTAACATATAAACAGTAATGTTTTAGTTTATTTATCATATCTTAGCGTGCCAACCCCGTCACTCCTTGCCCTCGTAAGGGAACTCTTGGCTTGCAGTCCCGCTTGGGAACTCTGCCTTTAGCCAATTTGTGTAACTCGGCCTACGGCCTAGCCAAGACACTGTACACAGTGTACAGCCCCATTTCTGGAACCCAGCCTACGGCCTCGTAAGGAAGCTTTGGCCTATGGCCTCGCCAGGACATTTGGACTTTATCACAATGAATTTTGGTTTTTGTAGAAAGGGAGCCCACAAACTTAGGCTTTTCTAAAATCTGATGATACATTAAGAATGAAAACAAACAAACCCTTTAACCTGATACCCTCTGGGTGAGTTTCAAAAGTTTTCAATTCATTTAATTTTTTTAACAGTTGATGAGTAATTAAATAAATAAAATAACTACATAAGAATAATATTTATACTTTAAAGACCAGTGGGGCAGAGCACTACAGTCAGATGTGAATAAATCCACACCAGAAACTTTCCCGGGAGTGAATTTTATGACATCATTTGTTGTATAAAATTGTATAGAATATAAAAATATATAATAATATAAAATTTATTAGTGTATAACAAATTATATTACTGCAGGATTTGTCTTCATTAGTTCAAAGAATTCTTCAATTCTTAATCACGATTTGAAATTTTTATAACATAAATGTTTTGTAGACGCTGACAAAGAGTTGTATAGTTTTATATTTATGTAGATGAAGTTCTTCTGTGATTTGTGATATTTATATTATTTGATTTCCAACTTATTATTATTTCTGGTGTCATAGGTACGCACATTAGAGTTTTTAAAATAATATTTAATACTTTTTATGTTGAGAAATGATTTGTAAATTATAAGGGATAGAAGTGACATAAGATTTAATTTTATAAATGATGGCTTATTAAGTGCAGTCTACGTTACTCCACGGATTAATCGTAATGATTTTTGTTGGAGTAATAAATAATTTTTAATGTTCAAAGATTGGCCCCATAAATGTGTACCATAGCTTAATTCACTATGAATGTAGGCATAGTAAACTAGAATCAGAACGTTTTTCATAATATTGTTGGTATGATTCTGCCAAATCTAAATTACTATCCAGTATAATTCCTAGTAATTTCAATGGTTTTGTGTCTAGTAATATTTTTGTTTTATTTGAAAAACTTATTTCTATATCTTAAATTTTGTTCATGTTGAGGGAGCGTTTATGAATACAAATATCATTGATATACCTGCATTGCCTTCGGTCAAAAAATTAATATACTGAATGAAATGGTGGTAATATATTAATATAAAATTAATTAATATACCATCATTTTATGCAGCATTTTAATTTTTACTTAATGCAAAAGTCAATTTCAGTAACCAATTTCAACATTAAATAAAATATAACAGATCTTTATACAAACTAATACAAATAAGTTGCAGAAACATTTACATCAAATGTTCTTTTCATTTATTTTGTTAGTTTTTTAAACAAATCAAACTAAAAATCTTCGATTAGTTTTCCGATTTCTTCATGAATATTTTATTTTTATTTCTTGAAAAAATTCTACAAAAAATAGGAAACTTTAAAAAAATGATCAATGAAATCTGTTTCGGCATTGCCAATTGATGGAATGACAACGAATTTTAGGTACTCATTTTTAAATCTTAAGAAAATATATATAAGATATAAACTTATGTAAAGCAAAAGAAAGGTAGTTCGAAAAGGAAAATTGAAATTAAAAAAAAAACAAGGGAATATTATACAAATGTTACTAGGTGTTGATGTGATATAAAATATTTTGTATGTGTAAAATGAAAATTGATAAGTCTATTTATTAACCCTAGGTAAATATTTGAATACGGTAATTAAATAAAGATGATATTTTTAAGTCATATATATATATATATATACATTTTAATTATTGCTGAGAATATAACCAACAGTAGGCAGAATAAATTAGATAAATGCAATTAAGAAGTTTACTGGGAACTTAGAGCTGTTTTACAGAGGTAATGAAGAAAGTCTGAGGTTTGCCATAAAACAAATATTTTATGACTAAGCGAGATCCCATAAAGTGTTATGACTGACTTTAAAATACATCAGAGCTTAGGTCAGACTAGTAGAAATGTGAAAGTGAGTGTCGCGGCTGACTGACATTAAAAAATACATTCAAGATAATAAATGTAAGTCTAGTAAAAATGTGAAAGTGAGTGTCGTGATTGATATTAAAATGCGTTATAGATAAGGTCAGACTAGTAGAAACCTGAAAGTAAGTGTTGTGTTTGGCTAACATTAAAATACATTACAGCTAATGTAAGTACATATAGTAGAAATGTAAAGGTCAATGTCGTAACTAACTAACATTAAAGTACATTAGAGGAATGGTCAGTTCAGTAGGTATGTACAAATCAATGTTGTAACTGACTGACAAACAAAACTGTATTTGTGCTATGTGCAATCTAGTGTAAACCTAAACTTCATATAATAACTGACAGACACCTCGAAACTCATTACAGCTAAAAATTAAAATATTTTAGCAGTAGTTTCTATAATACCATTGGATGCAATAGTTATAACTCCTGTTGTTTATCTTATTAAAAAAAAAATGTATACTACAAAGGCAGCTATCATAAAAATCTTGATTTTTGAAAAGCTACTGAACCAAAACAAATAAGTTAACAGCCCTTAAATATTGACTTTGAATACTTAAAAAGTAAATGAATAAATAGTAGTTGAAACAGTCTAAACTGATTGAATACTAAATAACTGTACCTCTCTCGATTTGCGAAAATTAGGTTAGAGTTATATAAGAGCCTGCGTATATGGTTTTAAATGTGTCGAGAACAATTTTTAGATCTTTTCCGTTAATTCACCACCACAACCATAAATAAGGTTAACCTAACATAATCAAACCAAACCTGACATAACATAACTAAACCGAACATAACTTAGCCAAAACTAACATAACCTAACAAAACCTAACATAACATAAATAAACCTAACATAGCCTAACCAAACCTAACATAACATAACTAAACCCAACATAACTTAGCAAAAACTAACATAACCTAACCAAACCTAACATAACATAACTAAGCCTAACATAAGCTAACCAAAACTAACATAGCTTAACCAAACCTAACATAACCTAAGATACCTAACATAATTAGTCGTAGTGAATTAATGGAAAAGTTCCGATTTCTGTATTAATATACGTTTGCACTTTCCATTATCCAACAAGCTGATAATGTTGAAGCAATCTTCAGCATGCCTGAAACATCTGTAAATAGCACACTATGAATATGTTCATTTTTGTTGACGTTTCTAAAGAAGTAGTTTTCAAACAATAAATGGAAATAGAGTTAAAGGAGAGAATAATTGTGTGATGATTTTTACGCTCATAGATGAATTTAGTGTAAGTATTAAATGAAATAAATTCTTAAATTGCAAATTTAGCACTTTCATTTAAGTAGAAGATATGGGTTAGATAAAAACGATGTATGTCAATCCCAGTTATAAAAAAGACTATACAGATTTACACTCATATGGGTATTCACATTAGTCTTAAAATAAGCACAATCAGTGTCAATAACCTTCTCAGTTACCTGGAATATTTCCTTCTCCAGGTGGACAGTCTTGTCAGCGTACGGTACATTATGTATTGAAACACAGAGAGGACCATATATGAACAGTTAGGGGAGATTGAGGGCCTAACTGATGTTACACTTCCAGTCTGCACATCTCATCTGATGACGGGTGACATGAAACCCATGCAAGGAGTAAATCTGATACCAATAATTGTGTCAAAGTGCTGACGGACATTAGGAACAATATAACTTGCATTAGCCATCACGGCGGATCTATTGATTCCTTACCTGCCATATGGCTTGGTTTAATCACTTTCTATTAGTAGTAATTGATTTCATTCGATTGGTCATGATCCTGTGGTAATGATTGTTATAAATTACTGTTTCGAGTAAAACTAGTAATATCCATCTGTTTTTTTTTTTTTTTTTTTCTAATATCCAATGCTAAATGGTGTATCTTTAAATCATCTGTTTTGAGGTCCTTCACTTGCTAATGCAATTACTGCCACAAATCATCATAAAATTTGACTTTTGTTTGATCAAAGCAGAATAACTATTTGACCCTTGAGTTAGGCAATATATCTATACAAACCGTAAAGAACTAATTGTCTGGTTCTAAAAAAAAAATAGAAAGTAATAAATAAAATCCATTTACAATAGTTCTGCTCTGTACTTCCTATTCACTGGTCAATGCTCGGTGAACTTCTAATAGTTTTAGAAACAGTTAACTGTAAAGTTTCTCTTTGTTATATTGATTTTATATCACATTAAAAACCCCTAAAGTGATAAAAGATGTTTTCCATAATAGAGGTAAAGTGGACTACATTTTAAAGTAGTTCAATTTTAGATCTTAGGCTTATTACTTTGTTGGCTTATTAACTTAAACTTGGTTCAATGTGTCCACGTTGTCTTTTGGCCATGTTTTCCCAAATAAATGTAGTACTTTTTACCCTTCTATAAAAGAAAATAAACTGGATCCTAACAGAAATGATCAGTTTGTATTTTGATCACTTCGAATTTGGCCCGATTTGTGCTTCTTGGATTTTAGAAGGTGGTAAATATTGTCTTTGGGACACTTATTTCCGTGCCCTTTAAACAATGAGGAATCTTTTGACAGTACCACGATGACTAGTAAGCTGCTTGCCAGTGCGTGATAGTAAAATTGTAACAAAGGAAAATAATAAAGAACTCTGAATTTCATTATGATGCAAATAAACGTAGGAGTCAAATGTTGAAGTATCACCATTTTCATTCCATCATATCGATTGACGGGGCTTTACTGATATTTGGGTTAGATTTCAGTGACGATACAATCTATTTTTTACTCACTAAAATTATTGGTTTTACGTTTACAGTTCTTGGTAAACAAATATTTACAGTAAGTTAATATTTAATTAAAAGATCGAGAAAACTGTAAAGGTCACAATTAGTCGTTAGTTTCTATGTTCAGTCCTCTTAATATCAACACGACTTTCATTCAATGGTTGCCATCGACGTGGATACTACTAGAGAAGTCTGGGTTGTTCGTTTTGGGTGGAAGTCAAGATTCGAATGTTGTGTATGGAAGAAAACAGAACTGAGGTGCAGTCTTGTCTATTAGCTCAAAATCAGTCCGGTACTACAGTAGAACTCCCATTATCCGATTCACTTGATACCAGACCCAATTCGGATAGTCAAAATGTCGGAAAATTGGATTGTTGTCAATAAATAGTCAATTTTATTTAATTACTGCTGTATGTTTTAATGAGATAAAAAATAGTTTAAAAGAGAATTTAATTATATTATTCCAATTTACATTTCCTGGCAAAATTTGGATTTATTATTTTAAAACCGGTGTTACAGTTTATAGTACAGTATGTATTGAGGCATATTATGTATTATTTATTGTGATTTTGAAAGATTAAAAATACTACTGTACATTGTTATGTTCTTTTGTTTTTTTAGAATAAAATTAAAAAAACTAAATATTTTGAGGTTTATTTCATGACACTCTTAAAGCAATTCGGATAATCGGTGATTCGGATTGTTGGAGTACGTACTTTTGGATTCCACGAAAAGCTGTAGGTTGCTTAGTTGCCCTGGCTATTAGGTTATTATTAAAAGCTCTTTCTGAGGAACAGTGCACCTTAGTAACAATGACGACACTCATTCATTTTCTATCATTACAATCATTCATCTTCTATCATTACACTCATTCACCCCTAATATTCGTCCATATATCTACAATCGGTGTCGTACTAATGAAGAGTTATAATAATAATGAATATTAAAAAACATATCTTAACATTTCCTGTCATTATTTTTCTAATTAATTTAAATATGTCATACGTGAAGTTTATTCTTTAACTCAATATGTTGCTATACAAAATTAGTATGTCAGCAGCTATTGAACCTAAGAAGCTGCCACTGAATGCTGAGGAAGGATGAGGACTGCGGATTTCAGGTAAGTCGGCATTGCGCGGCGCAACGCTGAGAGACAGGCAGGTTCAGCCCTTCATCCCTCTTCAGGACTTACCGCACGTCACATACCACTCTGACAATCCTTTAAGGATTCATTGGTGTTTTCTCACTGAAATCAAACTCTAACGGTTTGCTAGAAAATCTATCGAGCCATTTCAATATTATTATT
The DNA here is from genome assembly GCA_035578905.1 of Stictocephala bisonia. Classification (NCBI taxonomy): domain Eukaryota; kingdom Metazoa; phylum Arthropoda; class Insecta; order Hemiptera; family Membracidae; genus Stictocephala; species Stictocephala bisonia. The sequence continues at coordinate 1,116,581 of JAQJVL010000021.1, forward strand.
TGTATGATTATTTTATGATAGTATTACTATCATGATCATTCATTTTTCTGTTCCGAACCAAATTGAAACATTTTTCAGGCCTTTTAGTAGGTTTTGTATTTAAGAAATGGTGATTTACATAGATTATTTAAATATTTCGATTTTAGATAATGTTTTACATGGATATTGGTTATTTTATAATTGGGCTTTTTTATGTTTTATCAATGGTGTCATATCAATACCTGGATGGTTTTAAAAATGAATTTTAGAATTTTTATGAACTTGATGACTGTTATTATCAAGATTATTGTTATATGACTGTATCAACAATAAATGTTCATGGTTTTGTAAACTATACAATATGATTATATAAATAGTTGTTCAAATAAATGAAATTTGACCGTGTACTGCTAGTATTTTCACTGATTAACACAATTTTTGGCGACCAGAAACAATTTTTTGTACTTCTGAAATATATAATGAGATTTTTTAAGAGAACAAATTAGAGGTTTTACGATTTTTATATGTCATTCTCTATAGAAAATAAATACATGTATTTTATCTTAAAAAAAAAAAAAGACTGCCATTGTCAGTTATTGCATACTCATAATTAAAAGCATGCTTCCATTGATTTTATAGTCGGGACTAACTATTAGCATTATAGGCACAAATATTCCTGGTAGATGACTTATCTATTGTAGGTGTATATAACCGAGGATACTACTAACACGTTTCACCTTTTGCCATAAGCCCAAGCTAAAGCGTCAACGCGTTTCGCCTAACGAATTATTCATTTCTAAGACACCGATAGTAGAGATATGGGTGAATATGATGAGTGAATGAGTGTGATGACTGTAGATGAACGAGTGTAGACATTGTTACTATCTGAGTTTGACTTAGCTCAGAAAGGACAATTTATTAAAGGCCAATAGCTAGGACAACTGTGCGACCTACAGCTTTACGTGGATCCCGAACCACGTAGTATTGGTCTGGTTTTCAGCTATTTGACAAGCTTTATACTCACTTCTCGTCCCTACACAACATCCTGAGCCTGACTGCCACCCAACATGGAAACCTCAGACTTCTTTACTAGTGTCCACGTCGATGGCAATCACTGAGCGGATGCCATGTTGGTATTAAGAGGACCGAGCATAAAACCTACCTAAACATTTTGTCTCCAAGTAGCTGGGTTACAGCACTGCTTCACCAGTGTGCAATACTTCTTTGGCGAAGATACACACTAGCACAGACTTGGCATTTATCAGGTGTTGTGTTAGAACAGTCTGGTGTCGAGTATTTAGTTCTTCAGTTCACCATGCGGGTGGCAGGGACAGCACCATTGTCAATCCATCCCCTCATTTCCTTAAAACCCGCCGGAATAACCGTACCAATCATCACTACAGGTGTATAAAGATATATATTGTAATCTCTCGTATTTGTAGCTGCTACTGATGCGTTCGTTGCAGCCATAAGAAAGTGACTTCTGTCTCTTTGCTCTCTGTGATCGTACCAAATTTAGTCTCGTGGTTTTTCACTTATTTGTGCTTTTCACCAACATGCAGTGAGCTGATTACAATTTTTTTAATCGTGTAAAACAATAGTCACCCTCTAGGGGGGATATTGATTATTTCAAACGATAACAACTTTAAAAAAAGAAAATATATGCAATTAAGTATGGTTTTTTTAAGAGATGAATTGTTAACTTGCAGTGTGGGGTTCCAAAAATAAAAGAAGACAGGTAAGAGCACTATTTCTGTAACCATTGTCAGGGAATGTATTCAAACTTTAAAACTCTCAGGGTGTAATAAAAAGAAAACTTTTAATGTAAGCCTTTCTATCTCCGTAAATACGGCTAACTTAATTTCTCAAATAACGAAATGGCTTCTAAGAATACTGTTAACCTTTATTTCCTTATTTTATTTACAACTAAGAAATACGGCTGAGCAAAGCTGAAGTGGGAAGGGCCAAATATATGTAATATAGGTCAGTTGCGTACCTGATGACGAGTGTGAATGAAGACCGCTTTAAAGTCGAAACGTTGTGATATAACCATTAACTATTAACCAACTAGTTCACTTTCAACATCCACTTATAACACTTCTGCAATAATATAAAGAAAATAGAAGAATAAAATTGTTGAACCTGTACAGGACCATAATATGTAAAAATGTAGTTTGAATGATTAAAATAAAACAGTTGAAGTTTTTGTAATGTCTTTGCCTAATCCCAAATTCTTCGTGTTATGACATAGATTTTCGATATGTAGCATTCTTAGTGAGTATATTTTAGACTGAATTTATGAAGAGGTTGTTTAGTTACTATTCCAAGGGGACTGACTGACGGTGGTGTCTTCAAACTCATAAAAGAAAAGAAGAAGAAAAACTACCAGCTGAGGTAATTAATACACCTGAACGGAATACATCTGAAGATCTATGTTCTTATTAAGATCTCAAAGAAAATGTTACTCATTTTTTAATTAAATTGAATATTATTAAAATAAAACGAAATGTACACCATTTAATTTTTACTTTAACATTTTACACCCGAATATTGAAAGTGAAGAAAAATTCAATATATATATATAGAGTTACCTGTAATGATTGTAACATGTTTTATATAGGTCAGACTGTAAATTTTAGCAAAATATATAAAAACCATGTCTCTGCTCTTAAAAATAAGAAACCTGAAAGATCTAATGTAGCTAAACACCTTCTGAATTGTACGCACAGTTTGAATAAAAGAGATGAAAATGTAGATATTCTAAAAGTTTGTAAGAAGGGTCGTATTATGAATGCTTGGGAAGAGTTATTTATTTTTAAAGAAAAATCGTGATAAATTAATGAATGAATAGGTTAATTTTGATTCCGAAATAGTTTTTAATTATGTATTTTCAGCGAATAAAAGAAGATAAGTAACAGCCAATTGGAATTAACCAATAATATCACAGTAGCCGCCATTTTGACGATTCCAGCTAATGGAGTCACGTGATCATAGGTCTATAAATTGAGTTGTTGAACACCATTTTCCATTCGATTTTGAATCCCTCCGGTCTGAGGAAGGTGAGCGTGGTTCACCGAAATCGATCACCATAATATTCCTGCATTTTGTACTTGTATTTTAATATATTTGTGCATTTTGTGCTTATATTGTAATACATTTGTGTTGTGTGAAGTTTACTTGTATTATGCTGATAAAAAAACTATTTAATTTTTGTAACATTCTCGTCTGAGGGATGATGCTCCTAAATAAACACAATATCTGAAACATTATATTTATTTATTTATTTATTTGACATCCAACGGTAACAACCAATTTCATACAATAATATAACAATAACAATGGCAGCTCACACCATGACACAAATTAATAATAATCCTATCTATTATATTCATGACTTGAACACAAATAACAATTAAATAACAAGAATAATACAAATTAATTAATAGAAAATGAAAACGGAAAACCATAGACAATATACATACAACAAGATCATAATCATAATAACAATGCAAAAAATAGTAAATTCAAATCATTAGACAATATATGACAATTATCATTAGACAATGAGTCTTGGACAATTATAGTTTTTTCGTTCAAGTAATACTAATAAATAGAAAATGCAATAAAATATCATTACCGATAAAATTTTAATCCATTGGAAATGTTGTATTTGGAAATCAATCTGTGGAGCGATGTGCTCTATATAACACCATCATGTTTACGATTGTCATTTTATCTGCACTAGAACAACAAATAATAATAAATTCTCTTACCCATTTAACCATATTTATGATATGTCATAAATAATTATATGAGTAGTTCAACGGTAAATTTAATGGGAAGTAATAAATAAAAAAAACTAGTAATAATTACACTCGTATTTTAAACTTCTAAAATCGAAAAAAATATCAAATAAATCAGGTTTCCAAAAACTTAATTCAAGTGGTTCATGAATTATACTGTAAACTGTTTTCAAACAGGAGCTTATTTTAGACTCCGTGTCTACCACGTAGTCTAATATTGTACGTGTATGGGCGGGCGGGTGGGTCAGTACAATTGTACGCATATAGGTGGGCGGGTGGGTCAGTACAATTGTACGCATATAGGTGGGCGGGTGGGTCAGTACAATTGTACGCATATAGGTGGGCGGGTGGTTCAGTACCACTGTACGTGTATGGGCGGGCGGGTGGGTTAGTAACCACTATACGTGTATGGGTGGGCGGGTGGGTCAGTACCACTGTACGTGTATGGGTGGGCGGGTGGGTCAGTACCACTGTACGTGTATGGGTGGGCGGGTGGTTCAGTACCACTGTACGTGTATGGGTGGGTCAGTACCACTGTACGTGTTATTATAATCAAATAATAACAATGTGTGAAGCTGTCGTGGGTGTTTTAAAACCCTGTAATCTGTACTGTAAAATCTGTCAAGTACTTAGGGTTGCTTATAGATGATGACTTGCGCTTTAATAGCCATGTAAATAGAGTAGCAAGCTTGGTGAGCTCAGGAACTTTTGCACTAAGAGTTCTATCATCGCAGCTTGAGTCTTGTCATCTCCTGACAGCTTATTATGGGATAGTTTATCCACACCTCTCATATGGAATATCTATTTGGGGCTCTGAAACTAGTAGAACTAAACAACTATTCAAATTTCAGAAGAGAGCCGTAAGGATCATCTTCAAACTAAGAAGAACCGATTCATGCAGAGAATGGTTTAAAAACCACAATATTTTAACACTTCCATCCATTTATATATATCAAACACTAAGTTTTGTCATAAATAACCCTGACCTTTTCAGAATGGAACCATCTCAATGCTCCAATAGCCTCAACCTCCGAAGTAAAACAAATCTACCAATACCTAAACACCGGACCTCCTTTTTTAAAAACATTTATTAATGAATGGTATTAAATTATTTAATTCTCTGCCAGCCCCACTAAAAATTAAAATGGATGCAAAACCTTTTAAAACCAGACTTAAAGGCTTACTATTGAGTGAAGCATATTATAATATAAATGAGTTTCTGCAATGTAATTAATAGTTAATATTGTAATTATAATTCTAGGAATATATATATATATATATATATATATGTATGTATTCTATGTACAGTATTGTTCACTAGAATAATTGACGCCTGCCCATGTACTAATTGTATTATATCAATTCAATTCAATTCAATTCTTTATTGTGCCACAAGATACATGGGTACATAAGCACTAGTCATAACTAAAACTAAATTTACTTCTAAATATAAACATGTCATAACATTTTTTTAAAGTTTTCCACCTTGTAGGGTGCAATATCAACAAAGACAGCCTTCAATTTGTGCTTAAAACTACGGTAGTCCAGATTTCGTTTTAAGCAATCAGGTAACATGTTATACAGCCAGATTCCCTTATGAAGTAGGTGGCTTTCTGAAAAGGTGGTTCTGTGTTTCGGAACTGATAGGTTAGAGCGTGATCGGAGGTGATAATGATTAGGATGTGGTTCTGTTATAAAAAGGTTTTGATTTTTCTTTACGAACAATAAGGTTTCTAGCATGTATATTGCAGGGAAGGTTAGTATTTTGTACTTTTTAAATATATTTTTGCATGATTCTGTTTTACCAAGCTTGAATATGATTCTAATGGCACGTTTTTGAAGTCTGAAAATGTATTCAGTTTTGGATGACTGAGCACCCCAAATAGAAACACCATACACCAAATGCGGATATATAACGCCATAATATACTGTTAAAAGGAGATTTATATCTGTGAACCGAGATAGCTTTCTCAAGATAAACAATCCACCACTTATAGACTTAGCAGTTTTCTTATTGTGGCCATGGAATTTTAAATTTTCGTCAATCTCTACACCTAGAAATTGAACCCTTTCAGACGAAAGTACCATGGTCTCACCGAAAATACAAGACATACCCACATCATCCCTATTACGAATTGAAAAGTCTAGAAGAGTTGTTTTTTCAGTGTTGACTTTAAGATAATTACTGTGACACCACTGTATTAAATTATTTACTTCTTGAAAAAGGTTTTGTTCAACTGATTTTCTACAAAGTCCCGTGACAGTTACAGTGGTGTCATCTGCAAATAGACAAACATCCGCAAGGCTCAGATCTCTTCCAACATCATTGATGAACAATAAAAAAAAGCAAGGGTCCAAGAACTGAGCCCTGCGGAACGCCCGTCAGGACTGACTCCTGCTCAGAGAAGCAGAATTGAAGAGTGTTTGTGGCATCTAATGTAAGGAATCTTTACAACCTGACGCCGTCCACACAGATAAGACCGAAACCAATCCAAGGGAATGCCTCGAATTCCCATATTTTGAAGCTTTTGTAATAGAAATCCATGGTTTACCAAATCGAATGCTTTGCTTAGATCAATAAAGGCACTAGCTGCAAAGCATTTCTCATCTAGAGCAGAAACTATTTGATTGGTTAAATGAAATATGGCATTGACTGTACTTTTATCTTTTATGAAACCATATTGATGTCGGAAAATGATTTTATCATCTTGAAGAAAAGTCATTAGTCTAGTAAAAACTGCTTTCTCTATTACTTTAGAGAACGTTGAAGTGAGAGTTATTGGTCTAAAGTTGTCGATAATTTCCTTAGAACCCCTTTTATGCACTGGCTGGACAATAGAATATTTAATGGCTTCAGGAAACTCTCCCTGAGAAAATGATTGATTTATTAGATGGACAAAAGGATCGATCAAAAACTCTTGACTAACTTTGAGAATCCTCGATGATATGCCGTCCGGACCTGAAGATGTCTTCGATTTCAGGTTTTTTATAATACTGGTCACCTCCTCTCTTGTTACTGGAGCTAGAAAGAAAGATTTAGCAAGTTTTCCCATATGATTTGAACTGGAGTTCGAACAACGAGAAGATACATTCCCGCTACCACAATCAGAAACATTTACAAAGTAAGAGTTGAATAAGTTTGCCACTTTATGAGGATTCTGGATCAGGACATTTGCAGAATCTCGAACAGAATAGTTGTGAGGATTGGATTTCTGGGGTCGTTGGATGTTGTCACTAACAACCTCCCATGCCGCCCTTGCAACATTACTTGCATTTTTAATCTTAATGGACACCATCCGGGCCTTTTCCTCCCTTATACGGATTCTAGACATGGCCTTTAGTCGCCGATACTCAATCCGCAATGGACTGCCAAACCCTAGATCTTTGCTGAGATAATAAAGGCGTTTGACCTCCTGAAGTAGTGCTATCGAGTGAGTGCTCAGTCGAATCCGGTGTTGGTCTTTGGATACTTTTATTCTCACTTTTTTAATAGGAAAAGCTGTGTTAAAGCAGAAAGAAAGTGAATTAAAAAAGTTTGACGCCATTGAGTTGATGTCTGAAGATAAAAATACCTCGTTCCACGACTCACTTTTATGTAAATGTTTGAAGTAATTAATGTTTTCATTATTTATCAGGCGTTTTGTGGTAAATTCAGGCAAACCTGTCACGACCAGGGGAGCTGCCTTGACTCTAAAAACTTGAGCATGATGATCAGACAAGGCAGATATCACAACACTACAAGAGTAAGAGTCTTGGTGGAGATCAGTACAAACATTGTCAATGAGGGACTTTGACCCTTTAAATTCTCTTGTGTATGAACTAACTGTAGGTTTCATCCCAAAGCTAGACAATACATTTAAAAATTTTTGCTTTTTGAGATCATCATTTTTCATGTCAATATTGAAGTCTCCAACTACTATCAAGCGAGAAGAGGGTCTCGTAATATTGTCAAGGCACTCAGTCATAGCTTCAAAGAAAGAATCATGATCATTGATTGGAGGTCTATAAACAGCCAAGATGATTACATATTGAGACTGAGTTTTAACTTTAGCTGCTGCGAACTCAGCGATACCCTCCTGACAGAAACTTTTAACGCTTAACTCTTTACAAATGACACCATTTCTGATAAAAATGCATACACCCCCTCGCTGAATTTCTTTACGACAAAAAGCAGTTATATTACTGAAGCCAGGAATACGTATAAGATTAAACTCAAAATCCTTCAAGTTGTGCTCAGAGACACAAACTATGTCCGGTTCCTCCTCATCTAAAAGCAATAGGAACTCATCTAGCTTACTATCTAGCCCTCGTATGTTTTGGTGTAAAATTGAAAAGCCAGAGTATTGTTCATTTGAAAATCTTGTCATGGGATGTTTGCTTGCGAGAGGAGTCTTGCTAAAAAAGGCATAGAAGAGTTAGTGAAATACCTTGTTGCAAAAGTATGAGAACAGGAACTTTGATCATCATTGGGATGTGGTGTGGTCACATTGAGGGAAGCAAATGAGAGTTTTTCAGGAGTTAAAGATACGTTTTTATCATTGAATGAAAGAGATTTGTTAGGTGAGAAAATCCTGATGTCTTTATAAGAGTGAACTGTTTTAGGGGTTAATCCTGTAGTGTCTTTTTTGGGAATGATATAGCTCATCTGAGGTTCTTTAGTCTGGGTAAGGAAATATTTTTGAGAAAACAAGTATTGATATATCAAGTCAGCAACTTTTTCTTTGCCTGCCCTGTTTAAATGCAGACCATGCCGGGTGAAAAGATATCTTTGAAATTGCATTAAGGAAATAAAAGTTGCATGACTTTATATGGCAATAAAGTTTGATTGATCGATTGATTGAAAATAAAAAAAATATTATAAATGTATATATTAGATTTAAAAAACAAATTAGGTAAAAGGTAATCTAATCTTAGAATAATGCCATTTGTATATTACAGGATAATACATGCCCTTATTAAAATTAACTATAATAATTCAATGATGTCTTAGATTCAGGTATTTAAACATATTTTAGGTAACAGCACATCTTACACGAACTTAATGTTTTTCTATTAAACTTAAGTTTACAAGTTCAGCAGCCTTAAACTAGTCACATGAAAGTCAAGGTGAGTTATAAAACTAACAGACTACTAAAACACGATAACCCAGGCTTGGTAGTGATATTCTCAAGTCAAGGCATTGGTAGTGCCTTGACTACTATGCCTTGACCTAGGGTTCATAACGTATAGGGGTTGAAACTTATTCTCGGCGAGTCACACAGTTGCATACAAGCATATCATTAATTGATTATGTTTTATTGTTAGATTAAGTTTATCGGATTGACAACTGTTATATTCTTGCGAGTAAAACTCCTCCTTCCAGCCTTTCCTTCAGTTATAATTGAACGTGTGATGGGGATTCGCACGTCTTTACAAAAATATTTAATTACTAATTATTAAGACGCCCATATTGGATATTGTGGTTAATATAAGAGTTGAGTCAGTGAACGATTGTAGTTTCTATAAAAAAAATAAGTGTTTTTTAAAAGGTTTATTTATTAAAAGGCTACAGGGAAACTGAGAGAATCTGGACCACGTAGTATTGGCCTGATTTTCAGCTAAATGACAAGCCTGATAAGAAATATATCCATTCGTCAATATAAATAAAGCGTTACAATTATATTCCATGATTTGAAATTCAAGAGGAAAAAATCTTAAATGAAGGTATAAACTCATTTATTGTTAGGTTATTCACGTACTTTATATACAAAATAAGACTATTTCCGTCGAACAAATGTAATAAGTCAATATTTTCAGCAATGCTAGCTGTGACACTCGTACTTTAAATATTAAAAACCTTGAAAGAGCCTGAGTTTTAGCCTTATAATTTTAAAGTAGTTTGTTCATCATTTGTCCAATTCAGCTGAAGTAGAGTGCTCGAATCAGGATCAAACCAAATAACCGGTTCTAGACAGGACCAGATTCCATCTAAATAATTAATCAATAAAACTGATTAGAACGCCAACTATTTTCCATTGGCAGATCGATTACATATAATTGACCAATAATCCTTTCACGTGGATGTAAGCAATGACGTTATTGTACATTTTGTAGAGTAGAAACTATAATAAAACAGCAGAGCTTTAGTGGTTAGGATTCCTAAATTTCATCATTGCTAGTTCTGTGACTTAAAGAACTTTTCTGGTATCTTTTCTGTTCGTTCACTAATACTACTTCCTTTATCACAATTACGGTTAGGTTTGGTTAGATGGCTACCAAAGTTGATCACAAACTGGTAAATACAATGATTGACTTACCACCACATGCGCTCTCCGTGTGAAAGTTCTTCGAAAGCGATAAGGTAAATTCAGCTATATTGGATTCCTAGCGGATGAGGAATGTCATAGTGGACGTAAAAATGATTGGGAAACGCTCTTTAGAGCAGTAGAATATTTATCAAGCGATAGTGAATTAAGGGGGGGGGGTGGGATAGTAGTAGTGAATTAACGGAAAAGATCATTTTTATCTGTGATGACTTACTAAACGAGTTTTAGTACTTATGTTTACTACAGCGACGATGTCCAATGGTCTACAAACGTAAATTTCTTACGTTTTCTACTAAAAATATATTTTTATGTAATCTGTACCAATAAATGGCAAATACCACTAACTCATTCACTCATCGTTGTAACTAAAAAAGTACTAAGTCTACGAGGCTGAAATTTTAAAAAGTCAAAGGTCTTAACAATGTAACAAAGAACAAATGTAACATGATGAGAAACACAATATTTTATTGATTTAGAGTCAAATATAGTACTTTGTGCCCTCTAAAAGTAGACTTACAAATTTCTCTAAACCTTGATACTTTTTTATCTAAGACAACAAACAGATTTTATTCGGAAAATTTACAATTTAATTTGACCAAATGCATAGCCAGTTCACATGTATGCTGGCTAAAAAGTAGACCAACATATTTCTCTAGACTTTGAAACTGTTTATTTAGGAGAACAAGCTGATTTCAATCGGAAATTTTTATATTTAATTTTAACACATGTATATATAGCCAATTCATCGAACCTGGCTAAAACATGGCGAGAACCCCGATATTTCATTGATTTAGAGTCAATTGCCCTATTTTACGGCCTCTAAAAGTAGACTTTAAGATTATTTTAGTCAATAAAAGTTTGTAAACTATAAGAAAAGTCTGATTTAAATAGCAAGATTACGATATTAATTTGCATACAGCCTTAATAGCCCTACTTTGCTACCTCTCAAAGTAGACTTACACTGTTTTATTGTAGTAGGTATATAACAACCATTTATCACTCATTACTATTTCTCCAAAATTATATGTCCAATTGACTTTACATTTTGTACATCGGTTCATCTTGACTCCATTGGTTATCTTGAGACTCAATAAGAAAGGATTTTCCTCTCCGACCTCAGGATTCTGTCTGACTGGCCCCCAAAATAACAATGGTATGGAGCTATATTAATTCATTGGTTTATGTAATTAGCAGCTGTTAAATAAAAACAACTTGTATAAAATGTTGGCTAACTTTCAAAATTAAAATAATTTAGTGAAGTAGTCTATATTTATAAAAGAGGATGTTTGTATATATATTTGAAGTTTATGCGCTGCCAAACCATCCAACCGATCGCCATGAAACTTTAGAATGTTGTCCTGTATACTCCCGAGATGATTTGTGTGAAGTTTGATGCAGATCCGTCCACAGGGTCCCGCCCCATGTTATTCAACTCCTCCTAAAGGCTCCTAAAGATCCCATGTTATTCAAATGGAGAATCTGAATTCTTTACAAAAAACATATGACTGTGTGGTTTAATGTAGTTTCACATGCCATAAGCAGATTGAAGTTCTCACAACAACAGTACTGTATATGTTTTGATTTATTGTAGTTCTACATTTCACCTTGTGAGTGTAGCACACACTACTTCTACTTGATCAGGTGATCTGTATTTGGTGTTAACCTTTTTTCCTCGGTCATTAAAACATGTAGTGAAAAGTGAAAATAAAAAATAAATAATTATTTGTTTTGCAGTTTACTCTTCATGACATGCCTCCTAAAAAATCTAATATTGGTAGAAGAAGCAAAAATGCTCGAATTCTTTCAGCTATTAGGTTCTAAATCAAACTCAACATTATGACTGGCGAAGCGGGCGGGTACAGCTAGTACATTATACATAACATTAGCTGTTCAACATTGGATACGCATGTGATACAGTGTAAACTGATAGTTTTCTGCACATTTCGATTATATAATCAAAATTAATATTTATTTATTCTTTGATTATGATCGGTGAAGCAAGCGGGTACAGATAGTATTTTATACATGTAAAATAATCAATTATATTTTTAATTATTATATCCTACATGCATGCTAGAATATTTAAAATGCACAATTTAGTCAGCCATGAAGTTGAATGCCAAGTTAGTAAGACCTTACATAAATGTATCTCTTCATAACACAATAAAATATTTCTATTGTTACTTTTATCAATATGTAATATAGAAAAGAGTAAGCTACACAATTGAACGTTTAAGTAACTTATAAAATAAAATACCAACAGTTATTACAAGATAAAATACAACATTTGGTACCATTATTTATAAGGTAGAACCTTAAAGTGGTAATGGAGTTCTTTAAGGTTTTTTCTCGCCTTAGTCCGTTTCACCTAGACCACGGCAGTCAATTACCATTGAGTTTTCAACCTTAAGAAAAGGAAGGATATTCTTAATATGTGCTTGAGAAAAGAAAATCACACAATAGCTTGAATAAGAAAATGTCTGAGTTTAAAAGGCATTTCATGTTTAAGTTCCATCTAAAAACAGAAAATCGTATAAAATCAGTAGTCATATTGTACTATGTTGTTATATAAAGTTTTGATAGATTTTAATAGTATCAATTTAAAGTGGCAGATTCTCACTAATTTTTACTACTGTACTTATTAATTTATCAGGCCTATAAACTACCTTCTATATTTAAAACAGATCCAATTTAGAACGGCTTGTAAATATTCAATAAATTGTTTTATTGCTCGCCATAGTTTATGGAACAATTTCAACTAGTAATTTGTAATAAAGAAACGTTTACGAAACGCTATTCTAGATGTTAATAAGGCAGAATACATGCAAGAATATAATTTAAGTTGAATAAAGATAGTAAGTTTATTTCCAGAATATTTATTGGACGTTAAAAAACATGTTTGGGTTCGATGGCAGACTGAACAAAACATTATATAGTGAAACACAACTCGTGTATTCTGCTGGCATTTATGTGGTCGGGAAGGATCTTGAATATTGTAATGTGCTTTCAGCTACACTTACCAACTCTCCGTTCAACAAACCCCCGTGTCTGTACAAACTGAGTCGTCTCCAGTTCTATATGAATTGTGAAACACAACTCGTGTATTCTGCTGACATTTATGTGGTCGGTATTCCTCTTGAATATTGTAATGTGCTCTCAGCTACACGTACCAACTCTTCGTTCAACAAACCCCCGTGTCTGTACAAACTGAGTCGTCTCCAGTTCTATATGAATTGTGAAACACAACTCGTGTATTCTGCTGACATTTATGTGGTCGGTATTCCTCTTGAATATTGTAATGTGCTCTCAGCTACACGTACCAACTCTCCGTTAAACAAACCCTTGTGTCTGTACAACCTTAGTCATCTCTAGTGCCATAAGGGTTGTAAAACACAACTCGTGTATTCAGCTGACATTTATGTGGTCGGGAACCATCCTGAATATTGTAATGTACTCTCAGCTACACGTACCAACTCTCCGTTAAACAAACCCTTGTGTCTGTACAACCTTAGTCATCTCTAGTGCCATAAGGGTTGTGAAACACAACTCGTGTATTCAGCTGACATTTATGTGGTCGGGAACCATCCTGAATATTGTAATGTGCTCTCAGCTACACGTACCAACTCTCCGCTAAACAAACCCTTGTGTCTGTACAACCTTAGTCATCTCTAGTGCCATAAGGGTTGTGAAACACAACTCGTGTATTCAGCTGACATTTATGTGGTCGGGAACCATCCTGAATATTGTAATGTGCTCTCAGCTACACGTACCAACTCTCCGCTAAACAAACCCTTGTGTCTGTACAACCTTAGTCATCTCTAGTGCCATAAGGGTTGTGAAACTCAACTCGTGTATTCAGCTGACATTTATGTGGTCGGGAACCATCCTGAATATTGTAATGTGCTCTCTGCTACACGTACCAAACCTTCCCTGAACACACTTTAGTTTCTTTTTTAACTTTCTTTCCAAGCTTAATACTCCTTTATCAATTACTGTATTACACTTGATATTGAGTATATAATTAACTTTCATAGTCAGTAACACAACACCTCCTCACACAGAGATTAATCTTCTCAATGTGTGAATACAGGTTTGATTTTGTCAAATTTAGATTCACCCTTGCCGTCTTTATCGTTTAAGCTATTTTTATGTAGCTACCATCTCTTTGTAGGAGCTAAAATGGCTTTTCTCATTATCAATATTATGCGTAAACTTTAATCAGAATATTTTACACCGAAGTTTATTAATTTTTCTTGTTGTAAAATTAAATTTAAATGTTTCTTGAATGTGTCATATTAGGACAGCTAGCAATTGCATAACGATTGAAGTAGTTAGAGATCCCAATAGATATTTCGTAAACTTTAGTAAAAAAGAAGTAATAGATTCCTCCTAAAATATAAAACAATTTACTATGGTTTTTCATGTTAATGAACTGGGTCATTACTTTTTACTGTGAAAACGTTTACTTATAAATTTTGAATGTCTGGTAGAAAAAGTGTTGTCCAATTGACTAAGTCGTCTCTATATACATGAACACTGCATGAGTAGACTCAATCGGAGATGTTTGTAGGTGGAGTGAGTGGGTGGAACTGTCATTGACAGCGCAATTGCATACAATATCAAATAAAATTTATTATTAACATCATAGGTAAAACGCGTTATTTTTATAATTTAATTCTGCATTATGGATTTCTGTTACACTCGGCGTTTCTGTGCCATCAATTATGTTTAGCCAGGAAATTGATAAGGCAATTTTTCCCCTGAAAATTTTAAATTCTAGAATTCATGAAACGTTTAAGAAAATTTAGAAATCATTTCTGTTAACCACGCATTAAAATACAAATGCGATACATTTACGGGTTTTCGAATGATAAACGTGCAAAGTTAATTCACAGTGAAAAGTAGTCAAAATTCTGGTACTTTTTGTGTTCCAACTAGGATAAACATTACTAAAACTTCTATTGATATTTAAAAACGCATATTTCATAGCGTACAGTTAAACGAGAAAAATAATGGTATAATTTCATTTTTAATAGGCACTTATTTTCTTAGTAAACAACCTTCAAACTCTGGTATACACAATTTCAAGTTACCTTTTTGTCGTACTCAAAATAAATTAGAAATATTGATAGTTTTAAATTCTTGGCATAGTAGTAGGTATTCATGTCAACTTAAGGGACATAAGTGGGATCATTCAAGAAATCAGTTCGGCCCTATGTTGAGTGAATTTGATTTACAGTTTCAAAACACTATCAGTCAACTTATTTCTATTTTGAGTCTAATATAACATGACTGTTTAGGGCAACTCTGTTGAAAGTCGTAGTAAAACACTTAAAGTAGCCTGAGGGCTTGTCCTCATAAGCCTCATGCGGGCTGTTGTATTCTATATATATTTCACTGTTTATCTTTATCTGTATGAGTTAGGCATGACGTATTTTGAGAAAAATCAGAAAACATCAGCTACATTTTATAGAAATAGACAAGGTAATAATTTATAATTAGACTGACTTAGCAGGAATTTGCATGGATTCAATCAAACATGTAATTTAGTTTTCTATTATAAACTTGTTCTTTTAAAATGCCCATATTTGTAAACATAATATTTACTTTATCGTTTATAGCTTTCTTAATTATTTTTTCCGCCAATATATATTCATTATTCATTTCTAGACGCCGATCGTAGAAATATGGGTGATTATGAGGGGTGAATGAGTGTGATGAGTGTAGAAGAACGAGTGTAGTCGTTGTTACTATCTGAGTTCGACTTAGCTCAGAAAGGACTATTTGTCAATAGTCCAATAGTAAGGGAAACAATGGGACCTACAGCATTATGCGGAATCCGAACCACGTAGTGTTGGTCTGATTTTCCGCTAATATTGTGGTGATTAGTGGTGTGCTGTATGGTTATTTGACTTATTATTATTTGCCTCTTTGGATTATTATTTGTCAATGACTAATGCAGCAGATACTTATTTACTGTCTGAAGTCAACAATTGGGAACATGTTTGGATTAGTTCTCCATATGACATATAAACTACAGTTACAGTCGCATAAGTGGTGTCTATATAAATTTATATTTTAATCTTTACTAAAGTTGTGAACATTTCTGATTTGCATATCTGATTAATAATTTATTAAGCTAAAAGGGTATTATTTTGAAGAATATTGGCATTTTTATTTTCGGAAAATGCATTATACATTTCTTTGATACAGTACGTGATTTTTCTTTATTATATGTTTTATAATAACTCTTGAACGATATGTATTATTATAAACTCATTGATTCAAAATATGATTGTTTCTTTTCTAAGCGATTCGTATGCCTAATGCCTAATGCTGCCAGCCCGAGTGAGGCTAAGACTTTAATCCAAATCCAATATTAAGGTATTAAGAAACGATTATATTTAATTAGACCTTTGTAATCCATTTAAAGACCCTTATAATCCATGTGCATTTATTTTAATTTGAAATGTTTAAAATAGGTTAATCTGTTCAAAATAATATACATTTTCATCGTGAAGAGTTTTTAATCCCATACAGATTGTCCTCCTACTTTGCAATTTGAGATGGTGTATAGATTTTCAATAGTCGTTAAAACCATTGTAAATGTTTGCAAAGAATCGAAAAGGGGAAATGCATCTCTTTTAAGTTTTAAATGGCGGAAGTTGAAATTAAACCTTATTACAAGTGATTAAGTTATGAACAAAATTGGTAAAATAGAATTAAAACATAAAAGAATTAAATAAGAGTCCCGTTTTCTTTATTGCCACATTCAAGTTTCACACCCATTAAAAGTGTAATGTAATAAGTGTTGATGGCAATTTCTTTAGGGTTTTTAAACTGTGTTTCAGCTCAAATAATAGTTAGATATATTTTACAGTATATTTAAAAATCAGTTTTTATATCGTTGTTATTTTTTTTATTTCCACTGTTAAATAATTGATTTTATTTAATTATTTAATTCATTTTAATTAAATAAAAAAGAGAAAAACATCTAATGCAGTTCTGAACATAACTAAACCAACTAACTAGTTAAATAAACAAGAGAATTCAGAGAAATCGAATGTGTAATATTTAAATCCCTGTTGGAACACTGCATGAAATTGATTTATCAAAAACTCTAAAATGCTCCAGTGTTATTCAGTTTCGATTCATGACTTCATCTTTCAAGTTTAAAGATTAGGTTCCAAGCGTAAAGTTGCAAGTCTCTAACTCGTCAAGAAGTTTGTTTAAAATCGATTGCAAACTTTAAATAGAACAGTAGAACGAGAAAACAAGTTACCAAAAGCGTCTTAGAAAGGAGTTTTTGGAGACAGAAAACGACCCGAGTACGGAAACATCTCATTTAACACTAGATTTTTAGTTAAAGTTTAATGACCGACTAACACATATGACATTAGCGTTACTGGTAATTTGGACAATATTGCAAATTTTACACGAAGAAACTTATAATTTCCGCCCTCTTAATCACCTACACGGTTCACATTAACACCCCTCTTAACCACACAGACGTTTGACATTGACACCCATACAGGTATAGTGGTAAACCTCTCAACCAGACACACGTTTGACATTAACACCCCTCAGAATCACACACACGTTTGACATTGACCTCTCAACCAGCTACACGTTTGACATTGACACCCCTCTCAATCACACACACGTTTGACATTGACACCCCTCTTAACCTCACACGCACGTTTGACATTGACCCCCTCTCAACCACCAACACGTTTGACATAGACACCCATCTCAACCACCCACAAGTTACATTAACGCCCATTGGAACCACTCATATGTTTGACATTGAAACCCATTTCAATCAATATCTCAATTAACAGATTATTTTTTTATATTGTAGTTTTAGACTCATCGGGTATAATTTAAATTGTTAATAGACTCGAACTGGTATAAAAACTAGACATGTACTGTCTAAAATTAAATGAGTAAACAACCACAAGTGTATATACATAAGAAAGATAATGACCTTAGATAATGATAATGACAAGAAATTTAATACTTCACCGAATGTATCTAAACCATTCTAGTTAGAGTAGCTAACCGATAAAACCAGATAAGCTGAGAAGTGATTATCTGACTTCTAAGTGTTTCTAAAAGGGCTTAGACAATAGTTTATAATCTATATCATAAAGCTTAACATTAGATTAGAACATTAATTAATTGTTAACTGTATTCTTAGAAAAAACGTATTTGAACAGTTTAGATAAAAGTTGTCTAGAGATTTGTTCTCTATTTACACAAAACTTATAAAATCGTTGCCTTCTTATATGTGATTATTATGATTTTAGAGAGATTCGTTAAATAAATCTAATCGGTGGAGAGTTGTACCATATACTAAACAACATAGCATTTTATCTGATTACAATTTAACATATTTTAGTTTTCTGATGAATCAATTTTTGATATAGTCAGATAACATTCATATTTCATTGTAGCACATATTATTAATCTGGTGACAATAATAGAGAGAAAATACTCTTTGGATGTTTAATTCTTCTATTTTAACTTTTTTTTATGTTCTAATCAAGAATTCACAAGTTTAGTTGTAAAACTAATCACGCATACAACTTACTTTATTACAACGAATTTTGTAAATTGTAGAAACTATGAACTCAGCTCAACCTGGTCCTCTCTCCCTACCAATATATAAATGGTTCTCTACTGGTCCACTTCCTATTTAACGTACTGGCCCTCCCTCCCCTGCGCATTAACTGTTCCGCTCCACCCACCCTCCCACAGACTCAACGTAAACATTACACTCCACTGGCCCACCTTCAGACCCAAAGTACACGTAACTCTCCAACAGCCCACCCTCTGACCCAAAGTACACGTAACTCCCCACTTACAGTCCCCTACATCCAACGTCAAATAACTCTCACCTGACCCTCCTTCACATTTAACGAACACGTAACACTCTGATGTTCCTCCCTACCACCGAAGATACCCATAAAACTCCACTAACCCTCCCTACTACCCAACGTACACATAGCTAACTAATATTCCTCCCTCCCACCTAACGCAAACATTCCCCACTTAGCATCCTTCTCATATACATAATCATCTGCAGCCCAGCCAACGTACACTTGGCTATCAACTGTAAGTCTCTCCTCCCTCACTCAATATAGATATTGTTCTTCACTGTCCCTTCCTCTAACCTAAGCTACACATGGATCACCAATGGCTCACCCACCTACCAAACGTCGCATTGTTTTCTACGCCCTCACTCCCTATAAATTTGCTAATTAATTGGTTTGAACAGGCCCTCCTCACCACCAAAAGAACACGTCACTCCCACTAGCCCTCTCTCTCCTCAAGCGTACAAATTACCCGTTGCCCATTATCTCCTTAAAAATATCCAAGAATCTCCACTGGCTCTTCCTCAGTCCATGTAAACACTTCTCTTCTAACTCTCATCAGTGCCAAACTTACACAGCTGTTTACCAAAAGTATATATAAAAAAATGTTATCAATTTCTTTGATTTTAATGTGATACTAAATTAATTGCAAACGTTTACAAACAAAGCTGTATTCAAGGCAACAATCGTAATGTGTTCGATATATGTAATAGCATTGTATCAAACTTAATTATATGGTTTTAGCTGAAAACTTTCCTGAAGATTATAAAATGTATCATAGTCAACATTTGGATTATTAATTATTTGTAAAGTACTTTAATTAAAATCACTGAAGTAATACTTCATTTCTACAACTGAATCTCTTTCAAGTTGTTTAGAGCATCTTCAATGTTCAATTCTCTTTAAAGGAGATGAATCGATCAAGTTGTGCATACTCACAGGTACTTCGGAAACAGTGCTGTAGACTGTAAGTGCAGGGCTCAAGGACTCTTGACCTCAGCAGTCGACATGCCCGCAAGGACTGCAGGCGATTGCAGATATTGATGTGGGGAGAGCCTCTTCAATAGATGCATAATGTATCGTACCTTTGAAATTATTTATCATGTTGTACTTGCTCGAAAAGTGTTGAGGAGAATGTAGGAAATAGGTTCTCGTATTACCTATTTTTCGTCTTTGGATGGCAGCTTAATCCTGACGTATTTCAGTAGTACAATTTATTTTACTGTCTCTACTTTGTTATTGGTATTCAAGTTTACTTGGGTAAGATTTACCCGGTCATTTGGATTAGAGTGAGTGTACCTACCTATTAATTCTTAATATTCATATTTTTATCTTTGCATAATTAGTTTAATTCATCAACTCCATCTTAGTTACCATTAAATGTGCCGACGATCTTAGGTTCCTTTTTTTTGCGACGTTGCCAGTTATCGTCATTCAGCACGTTATAGACACTGAAATTACTTATGCTTGGCACGACGTTTTATGCATGCAGCTTGTATGTGTTACATTTTACCAATGATGCTTTAGCGTGTGGTCTGCATGTCACCGTGCATGTATTGTTGATTGGATAAAGGATGCATGCGTAAAGGAGTCCCTTCAAGCTTACTTTCCACTGATATTTTGATTTCGTCATCGGATGATTTTGTATCCAAGTTGGCAGTTATTGTTTGCTGTACCACTTATCTATTATTCATACCTGTTAGCTTATTGGCGCAGGCTTCTTTACGTTTATTTGTCCCACTAAATCTGTGAGTTTTATGAACTTATGTGTCTTCCTGTCCGTTAATAAAGCAATCATATTGAAATATCTATCATTTTCATTGGATTCTTTGCCTGGAATAACATTTAAATAACAGTCTTTTCATTTATCCTGTTCCTTTATCAAGTATCAATAACACATTTTAGCATTTGTCGTCTGTCAGTGTCAACTACCACAAAGTTAGTCTGTGTAACGTTTTTGCTGCAGTCTTCTGGATTTTTCAATATATCTTCGTTTTCTGTACTATACACAACACTCCCGCATTTTTCTTCTTTTCTGGTTTTAGTGTACCGTTTGCTCAACTTGGGGAGGATCGAGTAGCTTCAGTTTGAGTATAATATCTACATTATACGAAATAGATCTATATCCAATCCAATATCATATATACATTACAAAATGTTCACATCTTGTCCAATTTGTGTACAGAAGGTTCTGGATACTGAGGAGGGAGTGGAATGCGATGGCGATTGCTCCCGATGGTTTCATAGAGGTTGTATTAAGATGTCAAAAACTGAATATTCTTGACATCTTATTGTTCTTTACACATAATAAATAATAATAAATAAATAAAAAGGGCATTGCATGAGAACTGACTGTGTAGATTCTGTAAACTTGCCTATGCAACAATTATCTACACAAATTGCATCTGTGCTATGCAAGCTTGATGACCTGTTGAATAAGGTTAACCAAATTGATGCTAGTCTTTCCATGCTCGAGCCTCGAGTTCCCTCGGTCGAAGAGAAAGTTCTTAATTCCGAAGTAAAAATGAAGGCAGTTGATCAAGCTATCAGTTTTTGGGCTCGAATCTAAATTAGCTGAATTAAATGAACGCACATATCGCTCAAAAAACGTTATGATGTTTTATTTAGTAGAATTTTCTAATCGTGATATTAATATCAAAAAGAAACATGATCTTGATCTAGTCAAGCAGATATTTTGCTCATTTACTTCATATACTAATCTGGACAGTTTAAAAGTACTACGCTTTGGAAAAATGCATCCAGGGAAAAATAGGCCTCTAAGTAGTATTGAATGATGTGGCTCGTGTGCGTGACTTTATTAATACTGCTGCGTGACGTTCAATTGATGCTGCTGCCTTAATCGATCAGCGTTTCTCATAAATTAAGGTTTCCAGAGATAGAACCACACAATAAATACAGTACTAACGGACACTTAAGTTTGAACTTGACAAACTCATTGCAGGAGGAAAAAAGAACCTGAAAATCGTATGCAAGAACAATATCCCACTAATTGTCAAGCGTTCAAAAAACGAATAAATGCTATCGAAGGTAGACACCATAAAATTAAATGCTATTTTCAAATGTGAATGGTTTAGGACGTAAACTTTATGGTCTGTCCAGAACTGTTGCCACGTACGCTTATGATATTATTGCCCTAGTAGAAACCAGCCTTAGTAATATTAGTGATGCTGAACTGACACTTGTGAAATTCAACATCTATCGCTGTGATCACATCTATCTGTGATCACATCTATCTGTTGATATGTGATCAACATCTATCGCTGTGACATCATCGAGGTGTACCTCAGGGTAGCTGTCTTGGTCCTATACTTTTCAATTTGTACACATGTGACCTTCCCGAATGTGTACAAAGCTGCACTGCTCATATGTATGCAGATGATTGTCAGCTACAATTGTCGTACGAGCCTGGCTCAATTGAGGAGGCCTTCATGCTAATTAATTCGGATCTTGAAAGCATTACCACCTGGTCCGTAAACAATAGCCTAAAACTCAATATAGACAAGTGTACCGTTCTCCATTTTGCCTCACAGACTCTGGTGCAGTCCCTTAGCTCAAGGGGCATTGAGATCATGCTCAGTGGTGTAAGCTTGGCTGTAAGCGGCAAAGTCAAAACTCTCGGTGTCGTGCTAGACAATGACCTGACTTTCACTGAGCATGTCACTTACTCTGCACAACGTGCACTGGGTAGGCTGAGAGGTCTGTACCGTTTTAGAGATCTGCTACCAGAATCCGCTAAGTTTCACATCATGCAGTCACTGATTTTGTCAGTATTTTACTACTGCTACCCTGCATACGGTAACAGCATCTCGTGTGGAGATA
This sequence comes from Stictocephala bisonia, assembly GCA_035578905.1. Taxonomy (NCBI): domain Eukaryota; kingdom Metazoa; phylum Arthropoda; class Insecta; order Hemiptera; family Membracidae; genus Stictocephala; species Stictocephala bisonia. Next base: position 1,139,384 of record JAQJVL010000021.1, read on the forward strand.
TAGAGCGAATTCAAAAGCTTCAAAACTCTGCAGTCCGTTTCATTTTCAATTTGAGACGTTTTGATCATGTTTCTCCTTTTCGGGAAGCTGTTGGTTTACTGCCAATGGAGACCGTATGCAGGATTCTAACTTGCTGCATGACTCACAAGGTACTGTCACATAGTGAGCCACAGTACTTAAGCGATAGGCTGTTGTACCGGGAAGAGGTCTCGCAGCGTAGTACACGCCATGCAAATTTACTTCATTTTCCTAAGGTCCGTTTAGAAGTTGGGAGACGGAGTTTTTCTTATTTCGGCCCTAAGTTGTACAATGGCCTCCCCCCAGCCATTAAATCATGTACAAGTAAAATTAAAGAGCTTTTCGTAGCCCAATAGTATATTGTAATTTTAAGTCTTTGTGTTTCTTTGTAAAACTATATATATATTATACCTTAATCTTAACTTGTACTGTTCTTAGTTTTTAATATTTATTTCTTAGTATTAAGGCCATTGACTTGAGTTGTTCTGTAAAACAGTTATGTAATGAGAAACGCTTGTAAATAAAGGCATTTTTATTTATTTATTTATTTTATTTATTTATCACTACTAGTAATAAAACCTCTGGGGGTGGTTCTCTCATTGCTGTACGCAAAACTTTAACAGTTCGCAATTTCACTCCTGCTAATAGTAAAACTGAATGTGTTTTTGTTTCAATAGTCTGTGTTACGTAAACCACTCTTGTAGGTTGTGTCTATTTCCCTCTGAATCAGCCTCTTGCTTCTTATATTGAATACTGTGACGCCGTTGACGGGATTATGGCTGTGTCCGGCAACTTTGATGATCTCCTCCTGATGGGTAACTTCAATCTGCCTGACGTGGATTGGTCACACTACGATGAAGCTACGAAAACACTACCCTTACTACTACGAAAACACTACCCTTACTACTACGGAAACACTACCCTTACTACTACGGAAACACTACCCTTACTACTACGGAAACACTACCCTTACTACTACGGAAACACTACCCTTACTACTACGGAAACACTACCCTTACTACTACGGAAACACTACCCTTACTACTACGGAAACACTACCCTTACTCACAATTATGATTATGACAGGTTATTTTAACATGAAACAATTCAATACAGTTTTCAATTACCGTGGGGTTGTCCTTGATCTAATCTTCTCATCTGCTCACTTTCTTGAAGTTACTAAGTTGATATTCTTTCACGCTCCCATTTGGTGGTGCCGAAGTTGGCTACACTGCCAAATATGTTTTGGATTTTAATAAATGTAATTTTGATATAATTTTTTATGAGCTTCAAAATTTGCTCCTACCTTCATCTAATGAATTACAAAATCTACATGAACACTTTAAAAACTTTGCCAAATATCTTAAGCACTTGATTGAACGTTTTACTCAAGTGAAGATCACGCGTGCAAAATTCCCAAAATGGTGCTCTAAGGATTTGAGAGATTTGATCATTAGAAAAAAAACTGCTCACCGTTATATAATAATCAAACTTTTTATAAACAATCTAATTTTAGTCAAGATTGTTTTACAAAACAATTTCCAAAAAAACCAACAACCTTTAATGTAAAATATATATTTTTTTAAACAACGATTCAATTGAATATAAAACTTATCCTTTAAACTGTACAACGTGATATATTTCTGTGCAGTTCACCAATCCAGTCTAGCAAAATAATTGCTCCATCGATTTGAAAATATTATTAGAAGCCGAGTGTCTAATGAGGTATACGGAAGAACAATGAAATAGAGATAGCAGCAGCTCAATCCAGGCATAGACTGTAAGTATTCACCAGAAAGGTTTGTCTTGTACTATACTGGGTCTCTTTGTATTTGAGTTAAATTTTCTGTAAGGAACAACCAGACTGGGTTTAAAATAAAGTAAAATGAAAATAATTTAAAAAAATAATTACACAATTCAACTGTGCGCACAATGGAAGTTTCAATCTCCACCTTAACCTGAATTGCGGCTAACCCACCCACCCACCCATACAAGTCGTACAGTGGTATTGACCCACCGCCCACCCATACATGGCATACATTGGTATTGACCCACCCACCCACCCATACACGTCGTACAGTGGTATTGACCCACCCGCTCACCCATACACAGCGTACATTGGTATTGACCCACCCGCCCACCTATATACGGCGCATATTGGTATTGACCCACACACACACCTATACACGGCGTACAGTAGTAATGACCCACCCGCCCACCCATACACGTCGTCCAGTGGTAATGACCCACCCGCCCACCCATACACGTCGTCCAGTGGTATTGACCCAACCGCCCACCCATACATGGCGTACATCGGTATTGATCCACCCGCCCACCCATACACGTCATCCAGTGGTATATACGCCTTTACAACTTTTGTATTCACTTGTAAAACGGTAATTTTTTCAGATATAATTTAATTTGTTTGGATACTTGTGTTTCATAGAGTGTAAATTTTTATCAGAATAACTTACTTGAAACCTTGAAATCACGAAGAAATAATATAGTTCAAAGTAGTTACTTTAAATTTCTAATTACCACTACTCTGAATAGGATAAACATTTCAAAAGTCCAGTTTTCGGCATTTAATTTCTATTCTAAAGACCTTGTCATTTGATACTAAACTCGACCTACGCTTACATTGAAGATTTTTGTTAAACTCCTCACGAGCTGTCCCCCTGAAAAAATGAAATGTCGATAATGACGTCAAGAAGTAGGTTCTTCGTAACAAAGATGATGTACAAGATCTCACTTTTACAACTGAAGTCAAACAACAGTTGTGAAAGCGTTTCTATATTTTTCCCCACCTTGTATATATTCTTACGTTACTTCCATGAGAATGTGTAGCCAAATAATCCCCTACTCATAAAAATATCACATCAGTTCATTAACGTTTACAAGCCACCGGTCAAACGTTCTTTGTTCTGAGGTGAGACTGAGCCTACTGCACTGAACAATTATTTAGCTTTGGCTTGTGAAGTTGGCCTACCTTTGATCATTTGCTTAGCTTAGTCTACTTCTGACATCAACACCTTCCTCGCATATACAGAAACTCACCATCATTTCTGTATGCAAACTCAACATTTCAAATGCAATTTGATTCCTCTATGATTTGAAATTGTCGTATTTTTGTTAAATCTAAATAAGTTAATGTATTATATAACATTTTTATGAGTGCTTATTTGAACCACAAATATAACCAAAAGTGTTAACATAATAATCATACATTTGAAGGTATTTTGTATAAAGAGCAAATATCGATACTTATTTATTTATTTTTTTAATTTATTTAAACATTGAAATCGTTGCCAGGAAAAGACAAACATCGCACTTATTAGTGTATAGGCAATGCCCGCCGTACATCCCTTCAGTTGTGTTGTTCATACATTAGTCATGGATCGTTGAAAATACACGCGTAATAAAAACCCTAAAGCAATGTTTACAATTCACTAACTGTTCAAATAGGTTAAATGTTCTCTTTGTTAGGTATGTATTGATAATATCTCATTATCAACAGGAATTAATGGCTTTTCATATGGACCCTCCAATATTATTCTTTCCATTTTCAATAAAATATGATTATTTTTACGTAATTCCCTGTTACATAAGATAGGAAAAATAATTTTAACATAGTTTATTATTTTAATCAGATGATCCAATTGATTGGCTGTATATTCAAATGTTTTCCAAAAATCAACTAAACTTTAGTTTTAAGCACAAAGTAAAGAACGCCCGTTCTCAATAATGAGGGACTGAGTCTAAACATCTACAACCCCGTGTCTCTTGTCCTCAATAATGATTGACTGAGCCTTAACATCTACAACCCCGTGTCTCTTGTTCTCAATAATAAGTGACTGAGTCTAAACATCTACAACCCCGTGTCTCTTGTCCTCAATAATGAGTGACTGAGTCTAAACATCTACAACCCCGTGTCTCTTGTTCTCAATAAGAAGTGACTGAGTCTAAACATCTACAACCCCATGTCTCTTGTCCTCAATAATGAGTGACTGAGTCTAAACATCTACAACCCCGTGTCTCTTGTTCTCAATAATAAGTGACTGAGTCTAAACATCTACAACCCTGTGTCTCTTGTCCTCAATAATGAGTGACTGAGTCTAAACATCTACAACCCCGTGTCTCTTGTTCTCAATAATGATTGACTGAGTCTAAACATCTACAACCCCGTGTCTCTTGTCCTCAATAATGAGTGACTGAGTCTAAACATCTACAACCCCGTGTCTCTTGTTCTCAATAATAAGTGACTGACTCTAAACATCTACAACCCCGTGTCTCTTGTCCTCAATAATGAGTGACTGAGTCTAAACATCTACAAACCCATGTCTCTTGTTCTCAATAATGAGTGACTTTGTCTAAATATCTACAACCCCATGTCTCTTGTTCTCAATAATGAGTGACTGAGTCTAAACATCTACAACCCCGTGTCTCTTGTTCTCAATAATAAGTGACTGAGTCTAAACATCTACAACCCCGTGTCTCTTGTCCTCAATAATGAGTGACTGAGTCTAAACATCTACAAACCCATGTCTCTTGTTCTCAATAATGAGTGACTTTGTCTAAATATCTACAACCCCATGTCTCTTGTTCTCAATAATGAGTGACTGAGTCTAAACATCTACAACCCCGTGTCTCTTGTTCTCAATAATAAGTGACTGAGTCTAAACATCTACAACCCCGTGTCTCTTGTTCTCAATAATGAGTGACTGAGTCTAAACATCTAAAACCCCGTGTCTCTTGTCCTCAATAATGAGTGACTGAGTCTAAACATCTACAACCCCGTGTCTCTTGTCCTCAATAATGAGTGACTGAGTCTAAACATCTACAACCCCGTGTCTCTTGTTCTCAATAATAAGTGACTGAGTCTAGACATCTACAACCCCGTGTCTCTTGTTCTCAATAATAAGTGACTGAGTCTAAACATCTACAACCCCGTGTCTCTTGTTCTCAATAATGAGTGACTGAGTCTAAACATCTACAACCACGTGTCTCTTGTCCTCAATAATGAGTGACTGAGTCTAAACATCTACAACCCCGTGTCTCTGGTTCTCAATAATGAGTGACTGAGTCTAAACATCTACAACCCCGTGTCTCTTGTTCTCAATAATGAGTGACTGAGTCTAAACATCTACAACCCCGTGTCTCTTGTTCTCAATAATGAGTGACTGAGTCTAAACATCTAAAACCCCGTGTCTCTTGTCCTCAATAATGAGTGACTGAGTCTAAACATCTACAACCCCGTGTCTCTTGTTCTCAATAATGTGTGACTGAGTCTAAACATCTACAACCCCGTGTCTCTTGTTCTCAATAATCAGTGACTGAGTCTAAACATCTACAACTCCGTGTCTCTTGTTCTCAATAATAAGTGACTGAGTCTAAACATCTACAACCCCGTGTCTCTTGTCCTCAATAATGAGTGACTGAGTCTAAATATCTACAGTCCCGAGTCTATGGTCCTCAATAATGATTGACTGAGTCTTAACATTTACAACCCCGTGTCTCCTGTCCTCAATAATGAGTGACTGAGTATAACCATCTACAACCCTGTGTCTCTAGTCCTCAATAATGAGTGACTGATTCTAAACATCTACAGCCCCGTGTCTCTTGTCCTCAATAATGTGTGACTGAGTCTAAACATCTTCAATTACGTGTATCTTGTCCTCAATAATGATTGACTGAGTCTGAACATCTACAACCCCGTGTATCTTGTCCTCAATAATGAGTGACTGAGTCTAAACATCTACAACCCCGTGTCTCTTGTCCTCAATAATGAGTGACTGATTCTAAACATCTACAGCCCCGTGTCTCTTGTCCTCAATAATGTGTGACTGAGTCTAAACATCTTCAATTACGTGTATCTTGTCCTCAATAATGATTGACTGAGTCTGAACATCTACAGCCCCGTGTCTCTTGTCCTCATTAATGTGTGACTGAGTCTAAACATCTTCAATTACGTGTATCTTGTCCTCAATAATGATTGGCTGAGTCTAAACATCTACAATCCCGTGTATCTTGTCCTCAATAATGATTGACTGAGCCTAAACATGTACAACCCCGTGTCTCTTGTTCTTAATAATGAGTGACTGAATCTAAACATCTACACCCCCTTGTCTCTTATCCTCAATAATAAAGTAAAATTTTATCATTGATCTCTAAGCTGTTTTCACAAAAAAATTATGCAAAAGTATCCTTTCAATGTCAAATTAGTTTTTGGGTAAGCATGATTTTCTATTAAAATGATAATACAATACGTTTTGTAAAATCTAGCACAATGGGAAAAGATTAGAAAAATAGCAAAATAAATAGATGGAATATGCTTATTTGAGTAGAATTTATGTAAAGAGCCAATAATATTTGTTCTCTTGGGTTTCACAAAGGAAAGAGATAGGAATCCAGCTGTCTGAGCTGAAACCCTATGGAGTCAGAGTAGTTGTATTAAACATTCTACATGTGGTTCTGGGAAAGTCAACTACCTTCATGGGTATGAACCAACTCACGTAGATGTATATTTTTTCCAGACTGAGATGCTAAGAGTTAGGCCGGGGCGGCCTAATCTTATGTTATCAAAACAATGCCATTTTAACAAATTGAAAGCCAGCCCACCCGTATTCCTACAGTTAAGTTAAATGTTTTATATTTCTCATAATTCCCTAATCTTGATACAATATTATTTTAAGAGTTCTTTGAAAAAAGGTAGAATAATTTAAAAATATGTTATCGCATACTATTTAATCAGCCAAAATATCATTAAATAGGCAACACTACATACTTTACAGTTTATTTGATTAATAAATCAACATTATTTTATATTACTCCCAGTAATCTTCTTCAAGCCAAAGTATTTAGTGTCCAGAAGTTGAGCATTTTCCATTTATCTTCCATGTTGTTTCCGTGTGACACTGAAATAAAACAAAATCGCGCTAAAACCAATATACAATATTTTAAGATTGCAGTTAATTTTTTATCATTCGTTATATTTTATTACTAGTTCTAATGACATTAAAATGTTTTAAAGCATACATTGAAATGTTACAGTACCCGCTATTCATCAATCATCGCAACCTTATTGTCATGACTAATAAAGAAGTAGTAACATCTTATTATACTCTACTTATATTAAAAAAAAAACGTTTAAAGTCTCTGTAAATTTGAAGATAATTATTTTGTTTTACTGTATACTATTATCATATTTTTATACCCTTTTTGTAATCATATATATTACGTCCAATAAAATTTTCTAGGTAAATAGATTTTATTTTTTATTTTACCTGATTACTCTAGAGGTGACACTCCCAGATCGTCATCGTCATCGCTGGTATCCCAGTCACTGTCATCCGATTCACCAGGGACCAGATTAATGACTAGTTCTTGGACACTGACGTCATCAAGTCCTTCGTTTGTCCAGTCAAATAATATCGTATCATGATAACGTTGTATGAGAAATGTAAAACATTTAACAAATCATACAGTATTCCGGCTAAAAAATAACTTTCGACCATTACTTATAATCAAAGCACATCGTGTTTTATATCACTTTTCTTAGTTTTGTTAGTACTTTACAAATGTTCTATTAAAATTTATATATTATAAGAAAGTAAAAAAAGTTAATAATTCTATTAGACCAAAGTCTCTTTCAAGTTCTTCGAATTTGCTCGGTTCTACACAAATTTTACAATTTAAACAGTTGATCACGTATAGTTGACTAATGGTTCAAAAGTTCTTTCCAAAGGAAAACAAATATCACAAAACTTAATCACAACTCTACAATACCACGTTGAATAAATAGTAGCAAATATATTTGACAACAAAAAACTATAAGGCAAAATTATAAGTCACTTTATCATACTCAGAACTGAAATAAGAACCCCCATCTTTGTCTAGTAGTCCTTTCCTAAAATTGTTCAATTCATAGCTTAGAACAGTCGGAATATATCGATATAGGTGGAAGCCAAGGCCCGAATTTTGTGTAGTGAAGAGAAATGACGGTTGGCTGAAAATCTGACCAATACTACTTGGTTCGGATTCCACGTAAAGCTGTTGGTCCCTTTCTTGCCCTGGCTATTGAGCTATTAATTAAAGGCTCCCTTGAAGGAAAGTCGACCTTAGTTAGTAAACATGACTACACTAGTTCATTGCACTCATTCACTTCTCATATTCACTCATATCCTAATTTCTTAGTAATAAAAAAAAAAAAAAAAAAAAATAACAAGTTGTCGATCAGATTTTAATTCAAGTAGAACAAAATATTAAATCAAATCACTAGAAAGTTTATTCTTTTTTTATTTCAGGTATTAAATTAATAACATTTTGAAAGTAACTTCTGACCCTAGTTTTTAACAAATGCTACCCTCCTCGTCACACTAAGAAGATCCTTGACGATTGGTGCTTAAGATTAAAAAAATGTAACGTAAGATAAGCGCTGTCTAATTTCAGATCTTCAAGGCTATGTTTGGTAAGACTTAAAAAACAAATATTGTTATAACATATCAGATATTTCTGTAAACTGGATGTATAGCAATACAATTATATAGCATATAGCAATAAGATCATATATCAATACGATCATATAGCAATGTTACCGTAAAATAATACGACCATATAGCAATATGATCATATAACGATGCAACCATATATCAATGCGACCATATAGCAATGTGATCATAGAGCAATACGACCATATAGCTATGTAATCTTAGCATGGATTATCTGTAGAATGTTTCACGAAGAGCCTTCGAGGATCGTTGGAGACCGTTCAGTTCCATCGCCAATGCCACCTAATCCACTCGACCGAGCAATCAGACCTTCCTCCCGTAAGCCGTTATTTAATCTGTAAACTGGAGTACGGCCATTGAAAACACCATTACACAACGGTGGTACTTGGTAGAGTAACGCAACGGAAAACTACTGTTTTTCCGGGAAATCGATTCAGTTCATTTTTAAAAAGTAAAACAATGTTCTCTGTTTTCTCTATAGTTATACAAACAGATTTCTGTGTTTTAATGTGAATCGGTGGATTTTTACTCCAACGAAGATTGATAAATTTATATAAAAATGTATAATTGATGCAAAAGTAATTATAAATTTAAAATAATCTCTTTCAATTATAAATTACAGTGTTTACAAATACTTTAGTGATACGATGTTAGAGTAGCACTAAAAATAGAAAATCATTACTAAATAAAATAACTGATTACTAACCAGCTTAACTAAAATTAATTGTTCCAAGAATTGGGACAAACATTCCCCCATATTAAATATTAAAAAACAAAAACTTTGAAAATTACAAGTTTGAATTCCCAAATATGTATTTTTTGTAACTAAAAAACTAGTCATGTTAGAGACATGCAAGTGTTACTAAAATATTTTAAATTATAATTTATATCTTCCCTGAAAATTTAATCAAAATCGTTAGAACGGTTACTAAGAAAATTCTATTTTTGTTTGTTTTTTGCCTAAAAAAATTAAAATTTCATAAAGTGAAAAAATGGTCTGGATATTGGCTAAATACATCTACATATTTATTAAAATTTATCCATCCGTGTCGTCTCCAGTGAAGTACCCACGCACGCACGCACGCACGCACACACACACACACACACACGCACGCACGCACGCACGCACGCACGCACGCACGCACGCACGCACACACACACACACACACACACACACACACACACACACACACACACACACACACACACACACAGAGACACACACGAGCGCGCGCACGCACGCACGCATGCACGCACGCACACACATACCCACACAACCGACAGACACCAAATTTTTTCGAAAAAAACACTATTTTAGGTCAATGGGACCCTAAAATGGATTTTTAGACCAAATTTAAAAAATAATATTTTTTGGCGATCACAATACTTTCTCTATGCTAACGTATATGGGAGAAAATAAAATGGATACAGGTAATTTTAATAAATTATTTTTAATAAAATAAAAAAAATAAGCATACGATCTAATCGTTTATTACTGTTTTTATTAACATTACATTTCTACTCCCGTATTTTATAATCAAAGCTTTTGGGATATTGCTCTTTGGAGTTAATTGCAATCTGCTTTAAAAAATGGTAAATCTTTCAACGGAAATGGTTTCCCTGAAAACTGTTCTTACTGTTGTGATGTAGTTTTTTATACAATAATAAAATAATGTTGAAAAACATACATTGTACATTATTACATACACAAAAGTTGTACTAAGCTAACCATTTGTCTTTCAACCAACCCGTTTTAATTTTACCCAGCCACAAGATTAATATCTCAAGATCTTTTGATGTTAATTTTCAACCATCTTCTCCTAATTAAACATTTATGGTATGGATAGTTCAGTGGCTAAGCCTACAAAATCCTATGTTTGAATCCCTCCTTTCGGATGACTTCAAGCCTAAGCCTGTGGCCACGCAAACTGAAAAATTAATTAAAAATTATATTTTTGACATCCTTTTGTAAAAGAATTACAACTCTTGAAATATAAGTACAAGAATTTAAATATTGCAAATTTTAAATATTCAACTCGTCAGTTTACATGAGCTTGCAAGTTTTTGTGTAAAATGTGTTCAACATTATTATTTTATTAATTTCTAAGACGCCGATTGTAGAGATATGGGCGAATATGAGGGGTGAATGAGTGTGATGAGTGTAGATGAACGAGTGTAGTCATTGTTACTATCTGAGACGTCTTAGGTCAGAAAGGATTATTTATTAATAGCCCAATAGTCAGAGAAACAATGGGACCTACAGCTTTACGTGGAATCCGAACCACATAGTGATGGCCTGATTTTCAGCTAAATGACAAGTCTGGCACTCAGTTCTCTTCCCTACACAACATCCGAACTTTGACCATCATCCAACATGAACACCCCAGACTTCCTTAGTGATGTCTAAGTCGATGGCAACAAGTTAAGTATGATTAGGGATTCGAACCATGGAAGTTCTCCCCCATGTCTGAATCCTTAACATTGAGCCACCACTATTATTCAATAATAACACAATACACATTAAATTTAATAATTGGTCTATGAAATACACAAAGGAACATATTTGGAATACATTCATGACCGAATTAATAGAAACAAATTTAAATAGGCATGCGTTTCAAAAATAAACACCGAGAGGGGAAAGATCAGGTTGTTGAACACAGGAAACATGGATAAGGAGGTTAAGAACGAAGGGTTGTAAGTGGATGTGGGTGGGGGGGTCATTCATTACTTTACGGATGGTTGACCAGAGTTAACTCAACTGGACATTCCAGAGGATCGTCTGGAGGAGCCTTACCGTGTTGATTTTAAAGACCGAAAATGTGTTTTTAAGCAGGGAATAAATTAAGTCGGTGAGTACAATAACTGCAAACTTTCTGTAACTTGGCAACGTTTAAGTTTACAGATAACTGATAATTATATTGTTTTATTTATTTATTTAAATACAGTTACTTCAATTGCCAGTCACGTGGACATAAAAAGGCCTATGCGTGAACATTATTTAACGAGTAAATTATCGACTGTTGGCTCAGTTGATGATTTAACTTTGGACCTTACACTCGGCAGTGCGAAGCCTTAGCCACTGAGCCACTACGGTAACAAATACGGTTTTGACATTTTTAGGTTATAGTTAAAAATGGGTCATTAAACCCAAAAATATCATTGAAACCCCATTTTGTAAACAGGTTTTGGTTTGTAATAGTTAGCTTCTTTTCTAACTAATAGTTATTCTTTATTTTTACAAGTGTATATACTGATTCAAATGCAAATATTTTCTATACTCGTTAGCATACTTGGTTAAAACTTAGATTCATATCTTAGGTATTCTCAATTTGATCCCAATTAGATTCAAAACAAATTTTAAGAGGGATCAGCTGATAACCACCGGATGATCAACGTTAGTTTGTAACAGTGACTTCATTCCCCCATCTGAACTCTTTCGAAATCCATATGCACCCATATCTTGACGATCGGCTCTTAAAAATAAATAAATAAATAGTCTAGTATAAATTTTTTTTAAATAACAAGGGATTATTAAAATAGCCTTCTTTTAATTTCTGCTTGCTTGTCAGTGATACACGATAAGAGCCCTGTGTTTTGCAAGACACGATAAGAGTACCGTGTCTGTAAAACATTTTTAATTTATTGTTTATGTGTGGAAAGAAAATCACTTTTTCGACCTTTGGAATTCTCCTTCAGTTTGATTTCATCGTGTCCAAAGGAGCCGTGTTACTGTTGTCTCAACACTTAGTTCCCAAGTAGCTGGGTCGCATCACTGCGCCACCAATTCCGACCAATGAAATTATTAATTAATTTTTTCACACAATCTTACTGTAGATACTAATCCTAATTTTTTAAAAATAGTCTTGGTTCTATAATTTTTTTTATTATAATTTTTATCAAACCATTTTCTATAATGTTTGTATAAATGATTAATTAAGAGCATAATAAAAGACAAACTGTGGTAAATTGTAAAGGATATACCAGTAGGCCCACTTACATTTCACAAACAAACGATGATCGATTATAAATATCCAAAATTGAACAGCTGTACTTAGATCTTATATAGTCTACAAGGTTCAATGTTTCAATAATTAGACTTTCGGTCTGTTACATTTAAACTTGGACATATTGATGTTTTAGTATCACTCACCGAAAGACACCTTCAGTTCCTTCTTGATGATCTAAGGGACACATGGCAGTAATCCGACACAGAGAATATTCTCGTTGACGTACAAGATGCGGTACGGGTTCAGCCCACTAGGCCAACTGACCAAACCGGACTAAAAGACTGGCTCGACTGGTCAAAGATCAGTTAGTGATAAGAAAGATAATACACCAATATAACCTTTTCATAGGTATTGTTATTGTCGGCACTGGTGGCGTAGTGCTGTAACCCCGCTACTTTGGGGAGAAAGTGTTGAGGAAATTGTAGGTGATATGTTCCATGTTCGGTCCTCTTAATACTGACATGGCGTCCACTCAATGGTTGCTATCGGCGTAGACACTACTAGAGAAGTCTGGGGTGGCCATGTTGGATAATAGTCAAGGTTCAGATGTTTTGTAGGACAGAGGACTGAGTATCAGGCTTGTCATTTAGCTGAAAATCAGACCAACACTACGTGTTTCGGATTCCACGTAAAGCTGTAGGTCCTTTAGTTGGTCTGGCTATTGGGCTATTAATAACTATCTTTTCTGAGGAACAGTCGACCTTAGTTAGTAACGATGGCTACACTCGTTCATCTACACTTATCACGCTCATTCGCCAATATCTTGACGATCGCGTCTTAATAAAAATGGATATTGCAAAGCAAACATTCAAGTTTGTAGTTATTATCTCTTACTGATTTTAAATAACTGATAAGTAACTAAAGAAAATGGAGACTGAAATGTAAGTAAGGTAAAAATGGCCTGATGTTACATGTTTCTGATGGGTTTTATTACTATCAGTATGTGAATGTACTATACCTTACTGTTCTGTTTTTATATTACGACGTTTGCTATGTCTCTAGGGTCATGGTCGTATTTATTTGGTTCAGAATTAGGATGCATTGGGTATACATCATTTTGTCATTGTTAGTATAAATATTTTGTGTTGTCTAATATTGTAGCTGTATAATGTAAAAACGGAAAATAAATCATACTAAAGAGACTTATCTTATACAGTACTGCTATACTTCATATAATGCATGAGAAAATATTTATTTTCAGTGATCTTTTTTTCACAGATGATTTTAGCATGTAAAACCCTTGCTTGAATACAATTGACTATTTTATAATTTTATGAAAAATGATTTAAAATCAGCCTAAGAAAGATTTTAAATTAGACATAAAACATTAAATAAATGCCTTCATTAGTGTTCTGTATTTAATCCTTAATGATAACAGACAAGAAAAGTTTATGTTTTAAAATCGTTTCGTCTGCAACAATTCACACGTTTTGACACACGATAGCTGTAAATCAGATTTCTTAAAAGAATTGTCCTTAAGATTCATAAAATTCTTTTATAGCGTTGTTTTCGACAGAAATATTGGAAGAAGGTTAATAAAAGTGTGTAGGGTTGGGATTGGCGATGCACGACCCGCTCCCTGGAGGCACAGCTATGACGTCACAGGTATCGAGCGGCCTTGTCTGTGGCAGCTGCTGCTACCTAGTGGCAAAACAGATAGCTACGTGTGGTTGTTGCTGTGTGCAGAATAATTTGATTTGTGCACTTTACAGGTTTATCATGTTTTTACAGTAACTTTTGTTGTACGTTTTAAATGTTAAACAAACCGTCAAAGTACTGCAATACTTGTAGGTGTGTTGTATTATTATCATCTTTATTTTTTAAATTTAATAATGAAAGATTTTTTTGATAAGGTTAACAAGGGTAGTAGGAAGTTATCCATCACGTATTTATCGTGATGGATAACGCAAGTTATCCATTGCGTGAAGAAAATGTCATGTTTCATTACCAAAAGTTAATTAAATATAGTTTAATTTAATACTTAAAAAAATGTTGTGGCAAATCGAAACGTCGTGTAGGGTTAAGTAACCCTATGATGAAAATGTATTCTTGTCTATTCTTTCATTATTGTTTTATATTAAAAACTTACTTTCAAGAATGAAATATTAATAAATCTAAACTATTTGAAATGTTTTAAAAAAAACTCTAACTTATACTTATTGTTTTTAAAATAACATTAAGTTAGGCAGTGGGAAATATACAGTTCATGGCCTAATAATAAAACTCCACTTGTATATTTTTAATCTAGACACAATAAATCCTATTAAATAATATGTAATACAGTTTTTTTCTCTCCAACATATTTCTTACATATCTCTTGACCAATTTAAACAATTGAGGTATGACAGTTTCCCCCTGTTCATAGTTGTGCAATAAGGTTTCATCTGGAAAGGCACGGGTAGATGCTCAAATATAAAAATGTTTTATATGAAATTTTAACAGCTGTTAGACTGTAAATAATAATTTTTTCACTACACTACTATGAGTTCAGCTGTTTTCGTTATGTGTTTACAACCTGCGGAACATCATATTTTTAACAGCTGTCTATTGTTTACTACCGAAAGTAACATTGTATACAACCGAAAATTTTCCACAGTCAACAACACCTGTTTTTATTCCGTAGTGTAGTGAAAAGTATCGTTCAAAACTCGAGTGAAAGTGTTTTGTATGTTCTCGACCATTTGAAGTGCTCGACAAGTCTCGCACTTCAAACATATGGTCTCGAACATGCAAAACCCCACTTTCCACTCTTGTTATGAAATATACTATTATAATATTGAGAAAGTTATACTCTTGATTATATAATAATAATAATAATAATAATAATAATAATTTATTTCCATTTTTTAAAGACAATTTTAAGTAACATTATAATAATTGGAAATTTAAACTGGTCACTATTACTAGTAGTGTGACCAGTAAAGAAATAAACATAAAATTAATAGCTTAGAAACTAATCATTCTAGAGTCTAGCATTACAAGAAAAAATATAAAAGTCGCCACTGCGGTATCTTAAAAATAAACCTAATTAATGATAAAGTTTATTATAAAATTTAAAAATACTAAAAAAAAAAAACTTCTTGTTATATAAACAACTAGACTACTGTATTAACAAAATGTATCTCATCTTTCAGTAGAAGCCAAATAATTGTGTTTTTACTAAATGATTTCAAGTTTGAAATATTTTTTATTTTTATAGGCAGTTGATTAAAACATTTTGGTCCCAAATAGCTAAAAGAGTGACGAAAAATTGCTTTTTTAACCTTTGGTAACCGGAAATTTTGATTAGCAACATATCGAGTATTGTAATGTAATAAATTGTTTCCCAAATTTCCACTTCTAGTAAAAAATAATCTTAAAACTTTAAAAATGAAAAGATGTTGGACTGGTAAGATATTTAATTGCTGAAAAAGAGGAAATGAACTATCTCTTCTTGGTTTTTTTAATATTATACGCAAAAAATAATTTTGAGTTATTCTTAATTTGTCTATTAAATATTTAAAGGTGCCACCCCAGCACACCAGTCCATATTGCAATTTTGAGTGAATTAAAGCAAAATAAAGGGATCTTAATAATTCCGAGCTGCACATATTTCTTAAGAAATAAAACTTCCTAATGGATGCCCTTAAATTGTTATGCAATATAGTAATATGAGGTTCGAAAGTAAATTTTTCATCAAGAGTAATGCCTAAATATTTAAAACTGTTTACTTTGCACAAGGTCTGACAGTTACATCTTCTTAAATCACAGGCTACAGAATGAAATTTAATAGGAGAAGGTATATCGAAGCTATTAAAATCGAAATTAATATATTTTGTTTTGTTTACATTTACTATCATTTTATTCGCTAAACACCACTCTCTTAAAAGTAACAGATCGTGGTTTATATGTTCACCAAGGATATTTACGTTCTTATTGGAATAAAAAAGAGCAATGTCATCGGCAAATGCACTAATTTTTCCATGAAAATTCAATTTTAAAAGATCGTTTAAAAATATGAGGAACAATACAGCTGAGCTTACAGATCCTTGAGGCACACCACTCTCGACCAATTTAGTTGAGCTGTAATTGTTACCAATCTTTACTTGTTGTTTTCTACCCACTAGAAAACTAGAAAACCAATTTAGAGCGATTCCTCTTATTCCGATGGATTCTAATTTGTTAATAAGAATTTCATGATCAACAAGATCAAAAGCTTTCTTGAAATCAACAAAGAGCCCACAAGCTTTAAGCCCAGAGTTGAGACTTTGGTAAATTTCCTCCGTAACACTCAAAAGCGCATCCTCTGTTGATTTACCTTTAATAAAACCATACTGGTGATTACTAAAAAATTTTAATTTTTTTAAGTATTTCTGAAGTCGCAATAACATGATTTTTTCTAATAATTTTGAAAAAATTGAGAGCACACTAATTGGTCTTAGATTATCTAATTTACTAGAGTTGTTATTTTTCAATATTGGAACAACAGAGCTTAATTTCAAAACTTCGGGAAAAATTCCACTAGTGAAACTGCTATTTACCAAGTAAACTAATACAGGTGCAATTTCATCAACAATAAATTTTAATAATTGTACACTTATATTGTCAAAACCACTAGATTTTTTATTTTTCAAACCTTTAATAATCATTTTAATTTCATCCTCAGTAGTAGGTGCCACAAAGAAGGATTGCGGGTAGTGGTGCAATGGCGGGAGAGTGACTGATGCAACAGTATGAGGCCTGTCCGACTGAACCGAGATAAGGTAGTTGTTTATCTCCTCAGCGATATCGCTTGGGTTTGTGACAACTGACCCATTGTCCAATTCAATCCGGTCTACGGTTTTGTTTGCGGCGCCTCCAGTCAAATTATTGATTATTTTCCACTGCTGTGACGAATCACCTTTACAGTTATCTAATTTTTTAGAATAATATAAGTTTTTAGTTTTAAAAATATGACCATTTAAGTCAGAACAAAATTTTTGAAAATAGTTCTTAAATGACGAGTCGTAGGGCCTCCTTTTAAAAATTTTATACAGTTTTTTACGTTTGTTAAATTTATTTAAAATGTTTAGCGTTATCCACGGGCTCAATGATTTGGCTTTCAGAAACTTATTATTACTTATTTGACTTTTCTTACTTAGACTTACAACATTATTCAAAATTTCATAAAACTTGTCAAAGGATATATTTACATTGTTTTCTAAGTATACATCATTCCAGTTTACATTCTGTAAATTCTCTTTAACTAGATTAAAATCTACATTTTTTTGAACTGGAGCATTTATACAAAAGCCTGAATGTTCAATGGATTGATTATTAGATTTTTTATTATATTTCAGACCTAAAATACAGTGATCGGTTATACTATTGTCAAAAACATTTGAATGAAAACAATTGAGTTCTTTACTTCTTATAAAAATGTGATCAATGCAACTCTTTGATGATACAGCAATTCTAGTAGGAGTATTTACAAATGACTGGAAACCATTGTTATTCAATAGACTAAGATAGCGATTAGAAATTAGGCTGTTAACAGCTATATTAATATTAATATCGCCTATGTAAATAACATTATTGTTTAAGTTTTCAATGGATTGTGACAATTCTGATAAAAAAATACCCTCAGGTACACTTTGCAATCTATATACACAAAAAATTTTAAAATATAAATTGTTATGTTTAATACTAAGGAGTAGGGTGTCGGCTGCTGTCATTTTCATATCTAATTTACTGCAATCTATTTTGTTATCAACATAACATATAACACCACCAGCTCTGTACGAGTTATTACATTGGGCAAATACATTATAACCAGGAATATTATATAGATTAACTTCATTTGTGTCAATCCAAATTTCACTTAATATAATTATATTAATTTTATTATTTATACTATTAAGCTCTAAAATAAAACTGTCAAAGTTTTTTCTCATACTCCGTATATTAGTATAGATAAAATTTAAACTTGACTCTTTTAAGGGGTCAAAGAACTGATTTAAATCTATATCTACTAAAGATTGTGAATTCATATTATACAAAAATCTTAAACTTTTATATTATATTATATACTGTAATATTAAAACTGTTATATTATATTATACAAAATTAAATACTTCTTAACAGAAAATAAAATAACCCTAACTTGAAAATAAAAAATTTAAATCTTGAATTAGTGCTTATACACATGACATAAGAAGTAATTTGACTACTTAAGCTTATCAAGCTCATCGTAGGTGTCCACTCTTTTACTTCTTTCCCCTTGTGACTTTCTAACGAAAAACTTTCCATCTCGACACCAGGAATACGCATATCCTATTTCTCTACATTTTTCTTTTAGTTTGAATAGAAATACCTTGTTGTCCGGAGACAGATGTTCATTAAGATACATCTTTTGTTGAGGGAATGCCTGGTTGACATCGCGGGCTGTTAAACCTTTTCTCTCTCTGTACTTGGCGATGATACTGTCTCTCGTTGCTCGACTGATGAATTGCACAACTATTGAAGGGGTACGCTCCTTCTTGAAGGACGGGATCCTATGGGCTGCTGATATGTCACCCTTCCACAGCTCCACTCCCAATGCAGCTCCGACATCCTTCACGAGGTCGACCACGTCTTCGTTTGCTGACACCGGAAGCCCGCTGATCTCGATGTTGTTCCTACGAGAATACTGCTGCAGGGTTCTCACTTTGTCCTTCAGTACACCCACTTCACCAGTAAGAGCGGTATTTTTGATGCGAAGTTCTTCGTTTTCCTTCTTCAAGGCGGACAGTTCATTTTTTATTTCCTTCATCAGCTGCGTCGATTCATCTAGCTTATCGGAATTGAATTTAACTGAGGACGATAACTCACTCATCTCGTTCTTGAAAGTTTTCAGCTCCCCGAAGACGTCGATTTTAAATTCATCTAGCACTCTGACGAGGAACTCCTTAGTGAGGGAAGTACTGGACGCTGAGTTGACACTGCTTTGTGCTGATGAGGTGTTACGGCACTCACTACACTTCCAGGTACGCCCTGAACGAAGCTTTTTTCCTGACAGATCGTCCTTAATACAAAGCGCATGAAAGGACTTATCGCACTTCCCGGCACAATTAACCACTGACTCGACATCCTCACCAGAACATGGTTGGTTGCAGATACCACAGTTGGACGACATATCACTTAAAAGAAAACAACAATAAGCATTTAAATAATTTTAATCTACGCAATAGCACGCGGCTGCACTTGAACAAGACAGAGCGTGCACGTATTTGAAAACAGTGGAGCGACTTATCAGAGCGACCTTTCAGCTCGACGGTTGAGCTAGACTCAATATATACACCTACAATACATATTCTATCTAATTGGAATATTTTTCCTGTAAATTTGTTAGTTAGTGAGGCCCGCAACCACAACAGGTTTAAACTGCATTACATTTACATGAGACTACACTAATATTTTGATACTCAAAATTTAACGTTGGTTGGTAATATATATTTACCATTGAGTGAGAATCAATGGTTATACATATTTCTCACTCTAAGTTTTATTGATTCACTGTATATGTTTTCTTTCATCTTATTTCTTTAAGCGTATAATTTCTTTAATGATAATTTCACTATTCTTATAATTGAAAAGATACGATCATGATTATAAACACATAAGAAAAAACGGCTGATGAGAATATTAAATACAATATAAGGACAGTCCTCCAAAATAAAAACAGCACGCAAAATATAATTACAAACTTGTCGGAGTAAAAACAAACAAAAAATGAGATAACATGTTAAAATTTCATAAAAGAGACTCTGTAAGGAATATTTGGCTTATACATGTAGCATGTAGCAAAATATGCTATATATAGTTCAATAACATGATTTCATTTGGAAAACCTAATGACTTTATAGTTGTTTATTTTAGGTAGTTATTTAGGATTACTAAATACTTATAAATGACTACTAACTGGTGGGTCATTAAAAATTAATATTAATTTGTGACAACTTTATTAACCATTAGAAGTAAAAACTGTACAAGTAGAAACAATTATCAACCGATCATTCCAAAATATTTAGATAAGTTTTAATGGACCTAATCCTAATACTTCACTAGACTATTAATGAGCGTACATTTTGTTATTTTTAGAATAACTTTTAAAAAAAGGCAAGAGCTTTCATAGCTTTCCCTTAAATGTCTAAGGAACATATCTGAACGACCTGAATTTCATGTTTCAAATGTTCTTTGTACATTTAGAGAATTGAAAGCTAATAATACCTTCAAGATAAAATATATTATTTTTGTTTGTTTATTTTATTTAATATGTTACAACAATATACTAAACTGTACGTATTTTGCTACAATATACTTCAATTATGATTCTAATGTACGAATAATCATTAGATTTTTTTTAATTTGTTCAAAAATATTCTTGAACTGAGTAGAGAGAATTTTCCAAAATATAATATATTTGCCTTATAATTTTTTTCTAAGTAGTTATTTATTATGGATAATATTTCCAACAAATTAAGTTTTTTTTTTTTTTTTTTTTTTTTTTTTTTTTTTTTTTTTTTTTTTTGAGAAATTACAATGAGTATTTTTAATATATAAATTTATGATTCTTATACTATGCCTATGTGGAGTCCTTTTATCAAACACAACAGTAATTTGGTGTTGGTTGTTACTGTTTACTGTAATTAAATTAAATTTACCAAAACCAGTAACAGTAACAGTTAATTGGTCGGTAGCTTAGTTGGTTCAATCCCAGCGTCATAAGCTAAAGGTTCTCAGTTCGATCCCAATCAGAGTCAATACAATTTGAGAAGGATCAGCTGATAACCACCGGATGTTCATTTGTCATTGGGCTATCAATTAATGACACTTTCTAAGGAATAGTCGGCCTTAGTTTGTAACAATGACTACATTCGCTCATCTAGACTCATCACACTCATTCGAAATCCATATTCGCCCATATCTTGACGATCGGCGTCTTAAGAATAAATACAAAAATAAAAAATAATGTGGTCACTACGCGTTATACAAGAAATCCTCCCCCCCCCCCCCAACCACTAAAACCATCAACAGCCCGTTGAAAACGGCTTTTCAATCAACTGAACATGGCGGTTCTCACGAGAGTATTGGTTCTCATGAGGGTGAACTAGTTCAAGGACGTGGCGGCTGATAGTTACCATTTACAATAATGAAAATTAACTTATTTAATATACAAAATACTAACAAGGTTTATGAGTCATTTACAATTATTATTGCAAATATTTTCCTGCAGTGGTAAGTAAACGTCTAGTAAATTACTGGCTGTAATTATCATCAGTGTTTGAGAACTAGACGAACTCGTTAATTCTTAGTGATACGGGATAGTAGAATATTTAAATTGGCAACTTTTTACAAAAGTCAGGCTTTGATAAGTATTAGTTATGTTGAAATAGTTGCTTCTTAAGGTTCTAAGTAACAACTTTTTGTGATCATAAAAGAAATAGTTGGGGTACCCAGTGTTTTTCTGTATGTTACAGAATTCTGGGTGCAAAATAATTAATACTCACCCAGAACGCTATATTGAGAGAGTATATGCCAGATACACTCACAATATAACATAAATAGCATTCATTAAGAGACACCCCTGCACGCTTCTTGTTCCTACCTAGTCACTCGCTGCGCTCATGATATCTCTGCCTTGAGCCACAACATGTGACTTTTCACTACAAATATTAGTGGTTAAACTGAATTAAGTAAAAATCATAATATGTAAAATTGTTTAAAGTAGCTCATTCCTTGCACTTTAGATGCAGGCTAATAATATATCCAAAATAAACACGAATATATGTTACTTATCCTATTTATAAAAATGCAATTTCATTTAGTTACCAGCTAAATAAATAAACAAAGAACCTAAATTCGTTAGCCACTAAAACTTTGAAAGGCCAGCGGGGCAGAGTCCCACAGTCGACTGCGAACTAAACCATTCGAAAAACCTCTCATGAAAGGTTAAATTGTGTTGTAGTGTATAAAGAACGAACATTTATTTGAAATTTTATATTTATAGTCGAAAGAAAATTTATTATAATTATTATTCATTCCTAAGACGCCGATCTTAGAGATATGGGTGAGTATGAGGGGTGAATGAGTGTGATGAGTGTAGTCATTGTTACTATCTGAGTTCGACTTAGTACAGTGAATCAATCAATCAAACTTAGAGTAAGAAATATGTACTACTTTCTTAATATTATAAACATCGCTATTTACAGTCCAACAGAAACAACTATTAAAATCTTAACAGATTTGTTTTAGAAAATGAGCTGATTAAATTCTAGTTATATTTCAAACTAAATAAACTACGTAATTCAAAATCTAGTGGTTATAATAATAACATTGTTTTACATTATAGGCGATATGCTATAAATGAATAGTTCTAAGCTAATTCAATATTCCCATGTTAATTATCTACAATATCAATAAAATATACTACAAATTATGTAGAGACTAATATTTAATTAATATCAAATGAGACTCTAATTTTAAAATGTCATAAAACACTGGACATGTCTTTAGTCGATGCAGTAACTGTTCATTCCATATGGGACATTTTTATGGTTTGGAAATATGTAAAGTATTTTAATATGGGCCAAGTAGTAATGGAATGATAAACTAACAATAACTCATTATCAATTATGTGCTTTAGTAATGGCATGGATTATATTTAATATGGATCAAGTAGTAATGGAATTATAAACTAACAATAACTCACTATCAATGATGTGCTTTAGTAATGGCATGGATTATATTTAATATGGGTCAAGTAGTAATGGAATGATAAACTAACAATAACTCACTATCAATGATGTGCTTTAGTAATAGCATGGATTATATTTAATATGGGTCAAGTAGTAATAGAATGATAAACTAACAATAACTCACTGTCAATGATGTGCTTTAGTAATAGCATGGATTATATTTAATATGGGTCAAGTAGTAATGGAATGATAAACTAACAATAACTCACTATCAATGATGTGCTTTAGTAATGGCATGGATTATATTTAATATGGGTCAAGTAGTAATGGAATGATAAACTAACAATAACTCACTATCAATGATGTGCTTTAGTAATGGTATGGATTATATTTAATATGGGTCAAGTAGTAATGGAATGATAAACTAACAATAACTCACTATAATGATGTGCTTTAGTAATGGCATGGATTATATTTAATATGGGTCAAGTAGTAATGGAATGATAAACTAACAATAACTCACTATCAATGATGTGCTTTAGTAATGGCATGGATTATATTTAATATGGATCAAGTAGTAATGAAATGATAAACTAACAATAACTCACTATAATGATGTTCTTTAGTAATGGCATGGATTATATTTAATATGGGTCAAGTAGTAATGGAATGATAAACTAACAATAACTCACTATAATGATGTGCTTTAGTAATGGCATGGATTATATTTAATATGGGTCAAGTAGTAATGGAATGATAAACTAACAATAACTCACTATAATGATGTGCTTTAGTAATGGCATGGATTATATTTAATATGGGTCAAGTAGTAATGGAATGATAAACTAACAATAACTCACTATCAATGATATGCTTTAGTAATGGCATGGATTATATTTAATATGGGTCAAGTAGTAATGGAATGATAAACTAACAATAACTCACTATCAATGATGTGCTTTAGTAATGGCATGGATTATATTTAATATGGGTCAAGTAGTAATGGAATGATAAACTAACACTAACTCACTATCAATGATGTGCTTTTGTAATGGCTTGGATTATTTTTAATATGGGCGAAGTAGTAATGGAATGATAAACTAACAATAACTCACTATCAATTATGTGCTTTTGTAATGGCTTGGATTATTTTTAATATGGGCGAAGTAGTAATGGAATGATAAACTAACAATAACTCACTATCAATTATGTGCTTTTGTAATGGCTTGGATTATTTTTAATATGGGTGAAGTAGTAATGGAATGATAAACTAACAATAACTCAATATCAATGATGTGCTTTTGTATTGGCTTGGATTATATTTAATATGGGTCGAGTAGTAATGGAATGATAAACTAACAATAACTCACTATAATGATGTGCTTTAGTAATGGCACGGATTATATTTAATATGGGTCAAGTAGTAATGGAATGATAAACTAAAAATAACTCACTATCAATGATGTGCTTTAGTAATGGCATGGATTATATTTAATATGGATCAAGTAGTAATGAAATGATAAACTAACAATAACTCACTATAATGATGTGCTTTAGTAATGGCATGGATTATATTTAATATGGGTCAAGTAGTAATGGAATGATAAACTAACAATAACTCACTATAATGATGTGCTTTAGTAATGGCATGGATTATATTTAATATGGGTCAAGTAGTAATGGAATGATAAACTAACAATAACTCACTATAATGATGTGCTTTAGTAATGGCATGGATTATATTTAATATGGGTCAAGTAGTAATGGAATGATAAACTAACAATAACTCACTATCAATGATATGCTTTAGTAATGGCATGGATTATATTTAATATGGGTCAAGTAGTAATGGAATGATAAACTAACAATAACTCACTATCAATGATGTGCTTTAGTAATGGCATGGATTATATTTAATATGGGTCAAGTAGTAATGGAATGATAAACTAACACTAACTCACTATCAATGATGTGCTTTTGTAATGGCTTGGATTATTTTTAATATGGGCGAAGTAGTAATGGAATGATAAACTAACAATAACTCACTATCAATTATGTGCTTTTGTAATGGCTTGGATTATTTTTAATATGGGCGAAGTAGTAATGGAATGATAAACTAACAATAACTCACTATCAATTATGTGCTTTTGTAATGGCTTGGATTATTTTTAATATGGGTGAAGTAGTAATGGAATGATAAACTAACAATAACTCAATATCAATGATGTGCTTTTGTATTGGCTTGGATTATATTTAATATGGGTCGAGTAGTAATGGAATGATAAACTAACAATAACTCACTATCAATGATGTGCTTTTGTAATGGCATGGATTATTTTTAATATGGGTCAAGTTGTTATGGAATGATAAACTAACAATAACTCACTATCAATCATGTGCTTTTGTAATGGCATGGATTATATTTAATATGGGCCAAGTAGTGATGGAATGATAAACTAACAATAACTCACCATCAATGATGTGCTTTTGTAATGACATGGATTATTTTTAATATGGGTCAAGTAGTAATGGAATGATAAACTAACAATAACTCACTATCAATGATGTGCTTTTGTAATGGCATGGATTATTTTTAATATGGGTCAAGTAGTAATGGAATGATAAACTAACAATAACTTACTATCAATGATGTGCTTTTGTAATGGCATGGATTATATCTAATATGGGCCAAGTAGTAATGGAATGATAAACTAACAATAACTCACTATCAATGATGTGCTTTTGTAATGGCTTGGATTATTTTTAATATGGGTCAAGTAGTAATGGAATGATAAACTAACAATAACTCACTATCAATGATGTGCTTTAGTAATGGCATGGATTATATTTAATATGGGCCAAGTAGTAATGGAATGATAAACTAAAAATAACTCACTATCAATGATGTGCTTTTGTAATGGCATGGATTATTTTTAATATGGGTCGAGTAGTAATGGAATGATAAACTAACAATAACTCACTATCAATGATGTGCTTTTGTAATGGCTTGGATTATTTTTAATATGGGCCAAGTAGTAATGGAATGATAAACTAACAATAACTCACCATCAATGATGTGCTTTTGTAATGGCATGGATTATTTTTAATATGGGTCGAGTAGTAATGGAATGATAAACTAACAATAACTCACTATCAATGATGTGCTTTTGTAATGGCTTGGATTATATTTAATATGGGTCAAGTAGTAATGGAATGATAAACTAACAATAACTCACTATCAATGATGTGCTTTAGTAATGGCATTGATTATATTTAATATGGGCCAAGTAGTAATGGAATGATAAACTAACAATAACTTACTATCAATAATGTGCTTTAGTAATGGCATGGATTATATTTAATATGGGTCAAGTAGTAATGGAATGATAAACTACCAATAACTCACTGTCAATTATGTGCTTTAGTAATGGCATTGATTATATTTAATATGGGCCAAGTAGTAATGGAATGATAAACTAACAATAACTTACTATCAATAATGTGCTTTAGTAATGGCATGGATTATATTTAATATGGGTCAAGTAGTAATGGAATGATAAACTAAAATAAATCACTATCAATGATGTGCTTTAGTAATGGCATTGATTATATTTAATATGGGCCAAGTAGTAATGGAATGATAAACTAACAATAACTTACTATCAATAATGTGCTTTAGTAATGGCATGGATTATATTTAATATGGGTCAAGTAGTAATGGAATGATAAACTAACAATAACTCACTATCAATGATGTGCTTTAGTAATGGCATTGATTATATTTAATATGGGCCAAGTAGTAATGGAATGATAAACTAACAATAACTTACTATCAATAATGTGCTTTAGTAATGGCATGGATTATATTTAATATGGGTCAAGTAGTAATGGAATGATAAACTAACAATAACTCACTATCAATGATGTGCTTTTGTAATGGCTTGGATTATTTTTAATATGGGCCAAGTAGTAATGGAATGATGAACTAACAATAACTCACTATCAATGATGTGCTTTTGTAATGGCATGGATTATTTTTTAAAATGTCATAGTTTAAATTGTGATTAAATATAACAGTTCTTTTATTTAGGTTGCATAGATCTAAATATAATTACTTCCTTATAAAATAATAATAATTAATTGATGTTTGTTCTAAATATAATATGAATCCTACCGCAAGTTGTGGTAAACAGCGTTCTATTACTCACCTGAAAATTAAAACAAAGTTATTAGCAAAATCGATTATAAAAAAATGTATAAAGTGATAACAATTAATTAATTCTTTAAACAACTGTTTATTTCCCTCACAATACCAACACATGAGGCAATATACTAACAGATTCATTAGGAATTCGCTAGGATTTCGTTAGTTATACCGTCGCATCACAACTCATTGTGCAACATGAACAGTGTGGGAGGTCACGCTACGTATATATATTTATGGAACTGACCTTGCCCGCAACATGCACACGACTGCAGTTTCCCAGATGTTCCATACATTTACATATTCATGTATTAACCGAGGGTCCAATCTTGTACCATGGTTAAAACTTGCCAGCACACCCACTTACGTATGTAAAAACTTGGGTTTGAATATTAGCTAAGATCAACTAAATCTATGATATCCCAGCTACTTGGCGAAAAAGTGTTTGGGAGATTGTAGGCGATAGGTTCCATGACCGGTTCTTTTAATACCAACATGGCGTCCGCTCAATGGTTGCCATCAACGTGGACACTACTGGAGAAGTCTGGGGTGTCCATGTTGGATGGTAGTCAAGGTTCGGATGTTGTGGTAGGAAGATAACTGAGATCAGACTTGTCAGCTGAAAATCAGATCAACACTACGTGGTTAGGATTCCACGTAAAGCTGTAGGTCCCATAGTTGCCCTGGCTATTGGGCTATCAATAAATAATCCTTTCTGGGCTAATTTGAACTCAGAGAGTAACAATGACTACACTAGTTCATCCACACTCATCACACTCACTCACCCCTCATATTCACCCATATCTTTACGATCGGCGTCATAGGAATGAATAATGAATAATAACACGTTGGTGAATATTATTGCTACGCTATGAAACGTTTCCTTGTGGCATTTTAAACGCAAGACCCACTTAATACTGGTTTATAAAAGATACGGTGTTTGGAAATTGGGTGAATAGTTATCAAAAGGTATACACTGACGGGAGACCCAAACACAATACCTGAGAGAACACCCCCCTCCCACCCGTCCACACTTACATGAACACTGGTATTGACCCACCCGTAATAAAAAATATATCTTCCCTTCAAATTTCATAAAAATCTGTACAGTGGTTCCGGAGATTTTGTGATTAGTAAGTACATAGTTTTTAATCTTATATAAACGAATGTAGGCCTACTCGTTTCAATGTATTTCGTGTTAGTGTGTTTGTGTAAGTGTATTGTATTTTTTAAATGTTGACGAATCCAACTGGAGGATGCCTGATGATGGAGTTGTGTC
Source organism: Stictocephala bisonia (assembly GCA_035578905.1). Classification (NCBI taxonomy): domain Eukaryota; kingdom Metazoa; phylum Arthropoda; class Insecta; order Hemiptera; family Membracidae; genus Stictocephala; species Stictocephala bisonia. The sequence goes on from JAQJVL010000021.1 coordinate 1,168,096, forward strand.
TCCGAAACCGGTAGCCTAACCTAACCTAGCCTAGCCTAACCTCTACTTGACAAGATATTAAGATAAACCTAGTTAGTAATTTGACAGATACTGACATCCTGTGTAGTAATGATTGATTTAATTTATACGTTAAGATATAAATTTGTAAGTAATAATACAATCACGGATATCTGAGTGTTATTTTTGTGTTGTATAAAACCTATTTACTTAAGCAAATTCCTAAGAGGATCTTTCCAGACAACTTAACTTCTTGCGTTTTCTTTATCTAAGTTTACCAATAACAACGCCCACCGTAACGTTACCTGGGGGAGTTATTCGCGCTCCGTATGATTTATAGTTATTGAGATAGTTACCCAGAAAATATTCTCGTCATATATCGTATTATTTTTCTAAACTAAATGTACGATTTTTGGATAAAGGAAACGGATACAAATTTGTTTTGGTATTACTGAACAATTAATATGAGATTTGTAAATAAAATTAAGCATGTATTTTGTAAGCTAAAGAGAGGAATAATTTTTTGTTAGTTGTTATTCTAGACTAATTAAATGGAAGATAAATAAAAGATATATTTCGTGACATTTAATGTATACCTAATTTTCTCAAATTACAGCAATCATATCATGAAAACAACCCTAAGAAATTGCAAAAATCAAAATTTTAAAGTTTTATGAAATAATTTTTTTTAAAGATTATATAAAACTTCAAACAAATGTTAATTAATTGTTTTCTTTTCAAAGAGAATGTATGTTTGAAATACAATTTATGATGGCTTGACAATTATATAATTTAGTTTTTTTAGTGATATTTGTAAACGTAAATTGTACCTGCTAGCAGTTGGCTTGATTAGAATAATGTCAATAATAAAATATTTAATAATAAAAATAAATGTTCGGAATGAAAAGAATATTTAAGTTTAAGTTCGTTAATATTTTGTAGCTTTCTAAAAGTAAAAAATTGGGAAAACTATTAAATATAAGACTTCAGTGATGTGTTTAACTTGGTTAGGTTTATTTATCTAATCAGTTTTCTTGTCAATCTTGTAAAAGTATCTTAGAAAATAAATGTATTAATATGAATAAAAAAAGCTTTTCTAATTTGGTTTAGTGATATATCGACATTTATGTACCATTGGTGATATATCGTAAAAAATCTGGAGATGAATATGCCACTTTAAAAAACATCGCGTTGTTTTACTAATATTATTTTCTAGAAGATGATTTACAATAGAAAACTATAAAAACAATATTCTATTTAAGTGTTCTTCTAAAATCTCAATTTTTAGTTAACAATGCTTTATATATGCTTAAAAGTAGACAAGATTTCAATTTTAAAAACTATTAATTGTAAAAGATAATTAGGGTATGATGAAGAATGTTTTATAAGTTGGAAATGATTGTTATGGTTGTCAGAATGTGTTTTTATAAACAATATATAAATGAGTTACGTTTTCTCTTAAGTTGCACATGCTGGTCCACTGGGTGTGTTTATTTTAAGTTACGTTTCCTCTTAAGTTGCACATGCTGGTTCACTGGATTAAAACGTATTTCAAATCAACTTGTCAAGTAAATATAACACTGAACGTGTATGGATGTGTGAAGGGTCGATGCCACTGTTTATTTACTTATGTGGTTAAGAAATAGAGATGACTAAAAAGTTCACCAAATAAACGAAGATATATTTAATGTCATATTATGTTCATTTTAAAATAAACTTCTTAGTATCTTAATTAAATACTACGGGACACCCCTGATTCTCACCTCGCGTGTCAACCACTAACGTAAACAATTGTTGTTAAGAAATTATTTACATTTGATCAGCTGCTACTTATCGATTTATTTAAATCTCTCTCCATGTATACTTGTATCTTGTAGAGTATATCTTGTATCTTGTATCTCCATCTTACTCTTGTACAGTATAAACTTACTTTCAGGGCTTTCCTTGTCCTTCAGGGTGTAAATATTGAACAACGAAGACCTTACAGCACAACTTTTAATAGGCGTGATTTTTTTACATAAATGGTTAAAGTATATCTAAAAATATGGGATTAGCTACTTTAACAACAGACGGCGATGTGTGTTATATATAAGGATGTTTCATTTTTAAAATAACTCAATTGAAAAAAATAATCAAAGAAGCAATGTTGGGAATTTAATAGGAAATTTGTAAACTAAAATTTACTACCACGTAATTTTTACTTTTGCAAGTTTGAACTATAAAGAAATGTCATTATATGTGCCAACACCAACGCCCGTGCTTGAGACTCGCCCACACAGCTGGGGGGGGGGAGGGGGCTCTGGAACACTAGTGATGTAGATATAGCAGGTGCCGACAGGACAATCGATAAATGCACGCCAAAGTCAACTCTCGGTGAAGTGTCGTGTAGCCACTAGTCGCGAACACATATTCCTCATTAGTAATAGGAAAAAAACAATTATGAAAATAACCAGTAATAAATAATACTTACCTCAATATTTAATATCTGTTGATATTACTGTAGAAAGGAGTTATTATTTTTGTGAACAGCTTATAAAACAAAGAATATCTTTTGGTTATAAATTCATTACAAGTAAAATTATCAATGCCGTTAAATTTATATTGTATATTTTAGGAATAGCATAATTAATTTACTGTAATTATATTCTTTTTACATTATTCTCCAATTACTACTGTTAAAAATCATAGTATAAATATTGCAATAGTCAAAAACATTAGTAAACTCTAAATTATTCATCTAGAACTAAGCTTGTTTGATTGTTTTGCACACAAAGAGAAATATGGTTAAACTGCAAGAGTTAACGTTTTGGTTTTTAATGTATTGTTTATAATTGCTAAACAACTTAGTTACAAATATATCCCTGAAATGCCTTTGTGTCCAAATAAAATTATTTAGACTTAGTCTATGGTCTCTCAATGTTGAACGTTCAAGGATGAAGTGAATTTTACTTTACACAAACCGATAGTCAGTCAGAATAATGTTTGGAATGCCGTATAATGAATCCTATTGAGGACATGTTTGTTATGATTTCTACTACGTACATTAGTTGTAATATATTTATAACTGCCACTGAAGTGTTCTTTCTGGCCATTAGAAAGAGACATCTGTTTATTTTTTTCTCTGTGTTTGTACGTATCACTGAGAGGGTAAAACACTAACTTGCCAACCTGATTTTTATTTTATACGATGTGCCAAAATATGCAATGCTGTGAGTCTCAGAGCATCAACAGAAATAGTAACTTATCTTTTATTTTTTTTAATAAAAGAAAAAGTCTGCACGTCTCATTTTGTAAGCAAATTTATCAAATGTAATACTGTAATTATTATTGTATACATTTTAATATACTTTTAAGGCAAATTATTAACGTTTGTATGGACACTAGTGTTGCCATAGTGTGTCTTAAATATGAAGGTAGATCGGAATGAAAGTATTTGACTCCAAGCGAGCTCTGAAGAATCCATAACTGATGGCAATACTCAGCGGAAGTGTTTGAGGAATTTCCATCGTTTGAATGCAGAGCCGATACAGGAAGAGTGTAGTACATCAGTAGGATGGGTCCCGAGGGAAACTGGGCTGGAACGATCTCTTCCTCAGACTGCCTGCAGATGAGATTATATTGAGCTAGAATGTTTGTTGTGTTGGTGGGGGGGGGGGGTGCAAAACTGTTTTAAGGATAGAATATTACTTTATTTTATATAGCGTAAACAAAATACAAGTAATTCCATCACGGTCACCAAATCATGAGAATACATTTTGTAGATATGTATGTAAATAAATTAACTGAGAAATATACAGGAGAAAAAGCTACATAATCAACTTCAAAAGATCCACATTGAGAAATACAAAGTTCTGTCATGCATCCCAGACATACGCGATATCACGCCAACCGGTCACGGTGTCACTTTAACCAAATTGAAAGACCAACAAAACAACAACTATAGTATTTACCCACAACTCGGCATTGAGAGGAAAAACATGGAAAATCTTTTCAAATTGTGTATAGCAGCAAACACTATTACACGTCACAGTAACTTGATCAGTACAGTTTAAGTTTTTATTTAAAATAAGTCACAAGTTTTTAACTTTGTCATAAAACACTGATTCAGTATTGTTAAGTTTTAGTTTTGCCACATTTGTCAGGTCAATGTTAGAAGTCAGTCTGATAGAGCCCGACTATGTAGTTTGTGTTTTAGCCTCATTGAGCTTGAAGCCACCCATGTTTGACAGCCCAATTTGTGATGGACTTGATATCATGAATAATGTTAGTTACAGTAGTAGGCAAGTCTTTCAGAGAGAAGTAATTATATTTGGCATAATTAGCGTATAAGTGGCATTCACAGACATTGATAACAATAGTAGCGTCGTTAAATATAAAGTAAGAATGAGAGTGGCCAAGCACAGAACCTTGGGACACTCCTGTAGTCACCAGTTCTCAGTCAAATTCTCAAAAATCAAAGACTTGTCAATGGCTGAGTGGATATTATCAGTAATTTTGAAACTGACACAGTTGAGCCCTATTCTCCAGTATTGCATACTTGGGCCTCAAGATTATTTTATATTTGAACTAGGTGTGTTATGGCCAAAACATGGCACAAAAATATATATAAAATATATCTCATTCAAGATGATTGGTAGGTGTTATCGCCACTTGTTTTAGACTGTCAGTAATACTACGGTTATTAAATAAATTTTTATTTTATAATTAACGTTTTTTATTATTATTAGTAGTTTTACCCTTGTGTAAAAATTATAAGCGATTGAATAAATATTTTCTTGGTTTTCTCTTTCTGTTTTTCTAAAATGGTTTGATTTACTCGGCGAACGTCTTTTTTCCTTTTGCACAATCAGTTTGGCCTTATCTGTTGACTTATTTGCTCTGGTATTGAATCTGGTGCATAATTTCAGATCCTGTTATTTTTAGTGTTTCTATCTCTGTGGTGCATGTTGTTATTTTTATTGGTTTTATTACGAATTTTGTTGTATTTCACGTAATTCTGGTATCTGCTAATCCCTCTAACATGTTCGTATAGTTTCAATCTCTTTTTTTTTTTGTAATGTCTAGTTCTACATTTGCGTATATCTCAATGATTTTTTTATGTTACTTGTCTCCATTTTCTGCCTTTCATTGTCCAAATATTTACCTTATAAATCTTTTCTCCTATTCCTTGATGTTATCTAATTCGCCTTGTTTGTTGATATGCATATAGCATTGTTGGGTTGACTGTGTTTTATTGTCATATTTTTGTGTTACGTACGATTTATTTTCGTTTTTATAGATTCTGTATCATGCCACACATGCTTCTATGCCATTTGTTATTGTCTAGCTGTGCGATTGTTTCTTGCAATGAGGGTTATATTTATTAACTTAGATATTTATGGTTACTTTAATATTTATTATTGTTATTTGACTTTATTGCTTTTGACTAGTTTCCAATTTTGATTCCTGGAAACCAAACAAAATAAAATTTCAGTTCAGTTCAACAGTTTCGTATATACGTGGACTGTACATCATACATAAAATATGTTTGAAATTGTTAGAATTTCTTATATTTATATTTTTTTACATAGACTGTTACGTTGACAATACCAAGAGCATATTTTGCTTGTAAAACACAGCTGTCATACCACACATTACTTGGAAAGAAAATTTATTATCACCCCTAGGCGCTTCTGTCATTCATGTTAAATAATCCCTCTGTCCAAATACACCTTCTTTTCTAGAGTTCTTCATTATCACTCACCACAATTTATTATTATAATATGTCAATACATTCAAGGATAAGAAGATCCTTAATTGTTAAACCTTAATTTATATATGCCCTAGATCTGGTAAGAATTAAATATGAATAACATTTTTACATAAATGAATCTTATTGAAACAAATATACATTATATTCTTGTTCAAAATTGTATACCAGGACATTTTCCTAAGATTAAGAAGGTATTACATTTGTAATGATACCATTTAGGAAGATGTGACAAACTAGTTTTGAAAAAATATATTTGATAAATAAAACCAAAACTTTGAACTGTCAATTTTTAAAATTTGTAAAATAAGTGCTATTAAACTGCTAGTAATAAATATTAAGAATAGGATGAAAATTAAAAACTGGAAAATAGGATGGTATTATATTAATTTTACCATTAGAAATATGTGGCAAAATATTTTTGCATATATGAGTTTGTTAAATAAAACTAAGAATTTAAACTAGCAATATTAATATTACAATTAATTTATTGCGCATTTATAATCACAGAGTTGTAAAAACGAAAATATAATTAACAAATTGTTATTAATAAACGAAAGCATGGGAGGTTGGTTATAACTGAAATAAATCACTGCAGACCAATCGCATCATAAACCTTATTATTAAAATTTTAATTAATATTTTTCTGGCTAAAAAGACAACAGATATCTAATCCAATGGTATTTTATTCATCAAATGCAATTTTAAAGTTTTTTAATCATTCAAAATGTGGTTTATGAAATCCGGCAGGTTGAGAAGGAGATCGGCCTCTTATTTCTCAAATGAAAAACTATCAAAACCACTGTACGTGTATGAGTGGACAGGTGGGTCCATACCACTATAAGTGTATGAGTGAGCGGGTGGGTCAATACCACTGTACGTGTATGGGTGAGTGGGTGGGTCAATACCACTATAAGTGTATGGGTGAGCGGGTGGGTCAATACACGAGTGACTATACGTGTACGGGCGGGTGGGTCAATACTACTGTACGTGTACGGGCGGGTGGGTCAATACCACTGTACGTGTATGGGTGAGAGGGTGGGTTAATACCACTATTCGTGTATAGGTGAGCAGGTAGGTAAATACCACTGTACGTGTATGGGTAAGCGGGTGGGTCAATACCACTGTACGTGTATGGGTGGGTGGGTAAGGCAGTACGTGTATGGGTGGGCTGGTGGATCAATACCACTATACGTGTATGGGTGAGTGGATTTACTTTCAACTAATTATGTTCACTTGATGTTTGTTGATTTATTTTTGTTTGTTTATAGTAGCTATTCCTTATTTGTACATGCGGTAATTGAAAAAATCTTTTTATGATGAAATTAAAATATAAATTTCATAATTCAGAGTTTTATTAAACTATATAAATCACCATTGAAACTGCAATAAAATAGATGATATCTAAATAAAATATTAAGTAAACACATAGCCCTAAAATAACTCCAAACCCAAAATATTACCACACCTCTTTTTTCAACATAAAATGAGTGAAGTAACACTTGAAACAATGAATACTTTGCGTAACGAGGCTTTATGTTAGTAATTAGTTGGGACCCTGAATAATGAAGCATCTCCTCAAATTGTCTATTTAGTTTTCTTTCTTTTTCATTAATGGCAAGTTTATAATTAAATGGTTGGGGTTTTCTTAAGGTAATGAGTAAGTAATTAATGTAAATGAAAATTTACCCAAAAGGTTAATTTGATCTCCGTAGTAGACGATTCCTAGACTTTCAATAAACAATATTAAATAAACTTTGGAGATGATGTATTGTACATTTCCAAGTGTCCTCCAATAAGTTTAGGATATAAATTATACACTTCAATGTTTATAAACCTATGTTGATTTCTCTTTTGTACAACGATAGAAAATTATTGTGCTTTTATATAAAAATGTACTTTATTGTTAATTAAAGTTTTACTGTAATTTATTGTAATTAAAAACTAATATGAATCGTATGCCTACATAAATTATAAATAGGTTAAAATTGTTGGCTATTATTCAAAATATAATTTTATAGTAATATAACTTTTCTAGACTTGCCTTCTTCGCAGGTATAAAAATAAACATATTCAAAACATAAGCATATAAGGAATTACTACACGATAACACATGCCTACTACTAAATGATCTTACGCACACTGCGACAAAAACAGTGTGCGGTGCAGTAGCAAGCTCCGCCCATTACGTCAACAGCAGCAGTGGCCATTAATTGGTTTGATCAAGATTAAAGAATCAGACTTATGACAGTTAAATTAATTTGTTGTATAGTATTAAAATAATATTTAATAATAACATTATGAATAATAATGTAAATGATAAATAACAATAAAATAAACTAAATACTGTTCTTCACAGTTAATTTTTATAACTAAACAATTTTGCCGAAGGTGAACACAAAACAGAGCTGAAGGTGGAAGTTCAACACCTACGTGATGTTTGGTGGTGGAGTAGTATAACGTTTCCCCTCCGCTGATGAAACCACTATATGTACTAAATATAACAGGCATGTCGTAATCTGTCAGGCCTAATTGTAATAATTTTAGGCATCATTTACATAAAACAACTGTATTCCTAACATGCATATCACGTGTTGATCGAAATAAAAAAATTAGCAAAAAATCACGCTACTGGAGTTTAAAAGAATATACGAACTAAACGTTCCAATACAGTTAGTCAATACATACAGAACACATTTACCATTCTCAGACCACAGGGATTCGCATAATATATTTCGTTATTATTAGGCTGATTGTCATTTTTTGGGTGAATAGGGATTCTAGACGATAATGATGAGAGCGATTTAACGAATGTAGTGTTTATTATATACTAAGATCAATGAAAAGTTACCTGCCTGTCGGAGGTAACCAACAATTTTTTTTTTTTTTTTATTTAATTCAACTTGAACTGAACAACATTTTAATATACATCTGATTGGGTAACTTATAACTCAATTGATGTATCCATCACTGGGGATAAATTGTAGACTTAGAAAAATAAGATACATTTTACTTGTCTGCAAAAATAATGATCATTTTTCATACCCTACAGTGGTTATGGCCATCCCATCCACCCCTATATAGCAATGTTGATGACTCACCCACCCTCCTATACATTTACAGTGGTTATGACCTTCCCATCCACCAACATAACTATAATGGTTATGATCTTCCCACACACCCATACACCTACTGTATAGTGTTTATGACCTTCCCACACACCCTCACAACCCACACCAGTGGTTTGGACCTCCCACCCAACCATACACCTAGCGTTGTTATGACCTTCCCACCCACCCACAGAACTACAGTAGTTATGGACCTTCTACCCAACAATACACCTACAGGGGTTATGATCTTCCCACCCACCCACATAACTACAGTGGTTATGGACCTCCCACCCAACCATACACCTAGCGTTGTTATGATCTTCCCACCCACCCACATAACTACAGTAGCTATGGACCTTCTACACAAACATACACCTACAGGGGTTATGATCTTCCCACCCACCCACATAACTACAGTAGTTATGGACCTCCCACCCAACCATACAACTAATGAGGTTACGACCTTCCACCCACCCACACAGATAAAGTGGCTATGCCCTTCCCCCTCACCTATACACCCATAGTGTTTATGACCTTCCCACCCACACATACATCTACAGTGGTTATGGACCTCCCATCCAACCATACAACTAAAGTAGTTATGACCTCCCCACCAAACCATACACAGTGGCTATGACCTCCCCACTCACCCATACACCTATAGTGGTTATGACCCTCCCATCGCCAATTCATGAAAATGCTGTACATTAACAGCAAATATAAGAAAGCGACTATTAAATTAAGCTTAATAAAATGAAAAATTACTATTATTAAATAGGTGGGATATGTTTTAGTTCGAATTATGTTTAACATAAAGTTATCTTTATAAATATTTACTTTGTAACCTCAAACGGCTGCAGAGCAGCAGTGTGGCCAGGCCTTCCAATCTGCATAGGTAATGCGACTTTTCCATTACCCTACAACATGCACAGGACTATATTTGACCGCATGTGTTATGTATGCTCTGGGTGGCTCGTGCCGCTCAGGTGAAACAAATTAAAAACTTCCAGTGTGGAAATAGAACGTAGATGGCTGTTTAAAAGTGTACCATTTGGCATGCCTATAGCTCGCATGGGAAATCGCTCAAATTTAACTGAAACTTTCAATATTACGATAATGATGTTTGACGAAGAAAATTGTTAAATTGGAGGAAAATTCAAGTAGGAATAGTTTTGAAACAATGAAATAGTTTGGCCCATTAAAAGAGGATTTTAAATTTGCAAGTATAACATAAAATGGCATTTGAAACACGTAAAAAAGAATTGTTATTGGTAAATATGGTTAAAGAGAAACGAACCAGAACAACCAAGTCTAATGAAAAAAGAGATTATTTGGAATAAATGGGACAATTTTGGACTCAAGAAAAGAAAAATTATGAGAGCCGTATTGACTAATTTGGTCCGATTAGGTAATATTTGAATAGTCTACAATTATATAAGCCGAGTACCATTGATATATTGATCACAGCTTTTATCAAACACTGATCTGGTACAAATATTCTTTATAGGCCCTAAATGAGAACTAAGAACGAATTTTATAATATTTTCTCTGAAATAGCTAACAAAAGGTAGATATGAACATTCGAAAGCCAGCCAATCACAACCAATCACCATACGAATAAGAGCGATTAGCAAGGTGAAAATTAACATAAGAGATTATTTTTCAACTATATAAGTGTGCAATATGAAGGGAATATCAACGAGATGTACGAGTTATGAGATAATTACACGAAGCATAAGGAGTGTCCCCTAGTGATAGTAATAAAATGTGCATAAATACAAAATGCTTTGTTAACTACGAATGTTAGTTATCAAGTTGGTAAACTGCTAGTAAAATCGTTCCATAGGTAAGTTTAAAGGACTTTTTTCACGTATTTTTCATTCGTACTCAAAAGTATAGGTACTTGTATAGTTTTTTACCAGTGAAAACTAGCATAAAACTAGACAATCTCGAAATTTGTAATAAGAGTTAACCCGTTAGTATTTTTGTATTACAGTACTTCAAAATTAAAAAGTATGACTTTTAAAGCCAGCTACCAAATCAAAAGAAGGTGGAACGAGAAATTTAAAATTAGGCCGATGGGTGAAATCTAAATAAAGTAAAATCTGAAGTACAAAATAAATTTACCTAAGTGTTGAACTATTGATCTTCTACCACTGAGCTAAATACAGGTTTTGTAACCATTCAACACCTGACCCTCCAATTAAATGAAAATCAAATATTCTTCCATTAAATGAACGCAATTTGCAATAACTATGTGATCCATGGTTTTAATTTCGGCTCCGCAATCACACGACATGTAATTTATCTTTCTACACTTACATTTCCAGTAGTTGCATCTTCCCACACCCGTGCGAAAGTGACTACCCCCCCCCCCCCACAGAGCACAGAATAAGTGGACTCAACACAGTCCATTCATATGACGGTCACTAACAAGGTGTGATACTAGAAACTCGTTTCGACCGTCAAACATTTATTCCACGTTAACTAGAATTTGTTTGTTGGTTGTTTGCAAAGATCCTGTTTAGATTAACGGAAGGGCACCTCGAAAAAACTAATCGAAAAGGCGTTTTTTAGATTTAAGGCACCCTGTATATTGTGGGATTTGTTGCAAAATGGGGATATTTGGAGTAGATAGTATCTTTTGAACTTAATATTACAGACTAATTAATTAATACATAAAATTGAGACAATGTATGCATACACAGTAGAAGTAAACCATCTGAAATATTCACTTCAAAACTAAGCTTAACATTTACGGATTTTGTCGCTTCAGTTTCGATAAATTAAGAACCATTTTTTATTAAAGATAAATAATGTTTAGTAAAAAAATAGTTTGCTAGAAAAAGCGTCATAAAAATGTTGTATATAAGTGTAAATAAGTACATATTAATGTTTTAGTTTACATAATTTGGATTCTTATGAAGAACCTTTCAGGCAATCCTAAGGTACAAATATTTTTTTTTAAATATCAAGGTACAACCTTGATATTTTCCCCAAAGTTAAATTACCTAGTAGGTTATACGTCTATCAATAGTTGATATTTCATGTTTATTACTTCTTAGAATATTTTTTTCTTGTAATATTAAAAAAATATTCAACTGTCTACACGATAAAGTTATTTAAATTATATAGGATATTGAATTAAAATGATATTCTTTATTGATGCTAATTTAAGTTTATGAACGTTCTTGTTTCAATATTATATTCAGGATTATTCCCCACTTTTGTTGTTCTCAAATCCAGCGTAATACTTTTACAAATGAAAACATTATTAGGGAAGCTATTGTTAAAATATAAAATGGGAACTTCCGTAGTTTTAAATAAAATTCATCTGTAACAAAGTGTCCCTTTTTCACGGATACATAACATGAAATACGTATAATATGTGGTATTGATAATATTATTCCAAATACAATATGTGTTTAAAATAGAGAAAATAACATTGTGCCTGTATATTCTTTATTTTGCTCTTGAGCCTCGTCTAAAGCTTTTCAGTTGATTTCACTTTCCATGTAAATACGGAAGTTTATTTGTCAAGCTATTATAACTATTTTAAATTGCAAAATATCAAAATTAAAGTAACTAATATATTTCTTTAAGCTAAGTTGATAACTATTTTCACGCACAAAGTACAGTCTAGTTCGCAGCTTACCACCACGATAGTGTTCAAAAACTGCCTTAATTATGCCCAAGGCTCTTTCTATATACTTAAGTACCATATAAGCTAATTGAGTCAGCTTACATTTAATGGTAAACATTCATATTTACAGTACTTAAATACAACTCGTACTTACTTATAAAAGTGAAGTATCCACGTCTTACTTCACTTCAGACCTCTCTTACATTAACGATTACTGAATAAACTCTAACACATTCCTTGCTATCATATACATAATTAATTTTTAAAGCTCTTCTTATTGGAAAATTTTAATCTCGTATGTAGAAATATTATAATTTTTTAAATTTTAATATCTATTCTAATCATTTAAATATTGTATTAATGTGATATTTCGTTGCCAAAGACAACATTATCGACTAAAAGCAAATGGTACTGCTTAAATATTTTACATTTTTTAAACGTACCTTTTAGAAATAGCTTTTAAATCAATTTTAAGAATAAATAAATTAATATAATTATAATATTATATAAAAGGAAATAATATTTATAAAATAAAGTACGTGTAAGTATGAAATAAATACTTTTAGTTGTTTTAGTCTGATGATACCTTTGGCAACGAAAGGCCTCACTAATAACAAGTTAAAATTACTGGATTAGTGAAGTCTATTTTTAGAGAATATTTTGAAAATCCCACTGGTCTTATAAAGATCAAACACCATAATATTTGTGAATTTTATTCTTACGCTGTAAATACTTGTGAATTTTGTGCTTGTATTTTGATATATTTGTGCATTTTGTACTCTTATTTTTTATCATATTGTAAAATATTTGTGCTGTGTGACGTTCACTTGTACTGTATGTGTACCAAAACGTATTATGCTAATTGAAAAACTGTTTATAAAATTTCTACCTACATTTTTTAATCTAATCTATTTTTCAAACTATTTAATTTTCTATGGTTTAAATGCCTTTTTAATAAATTTAAAAAGTTCCATTGTGGGTTTATACTACAAATTAACTCAATGTTAGTATTTGTTCTGTTAAAAAAAAGTGACCCACCCGCCCATACAAGTACAGTAGTATTGAATTTTGAATATAATATCAATATTACACCTAAATACTATGCAAAATACAAACTAAATTTATAAAATTAGAGACGTTCATTAAATATGGACTAAACTTCGCGAACAATATCACATTTACGCTGATGACAAAAATAAGTATTGGTTTCGATGTTGATTCATTTTTTATTCATTTACGTGTTGCTGGTGATAGCTTTTATTTCAGGCCTTCGTATTGAAACCGGTCGCCTTTCAAAGGACACTAGGATCTCTTGACAATAAGGTAATCCTGATCAAGTTATATAAAGTTCATTACAACTCTACAAGTGATCATAACAGTCATAAATTGATATGTTGCATTTCTTAGAAAATCTAGGCCACTTAAATACTAGATTAATATCAACCTAGTCACATTCTCATAAATATTATAAAAAAACTACAGAAGTGATATTGGATTGTAATTATTGTATACGTTTCCAATAAAACACCGATCCCTAAGAACTGTACCTAGAAGGACATTGGATTAGTTATACCTTAGACATTTTGTTGGAAATGTAATACTCCCCAGAAAAATGTACTACATTTTCTAAAAATACATTTACCAGTATGTATATGTAAATATACTAAACATGTTTGAAATACACTAATGCCATTTAACAGTTCTGTTTTTACTTGGTTGATCAAAAGTAACAATTTTTTCTTTGGGAGCTATACATTTCAAAATTTCTTTTACAGTGAATATCTATTAGGATCAACATGCACTAAACACTTTTACCTACAACGACCTATATGGGGGTGTTTTAAACCCACGTTCCCTAAAACAACTACGAGATCCCTTATACAGGCCTTAGTACTAAATGACCAGATATTTCCTAAGATGAAGCAGGATGGTTTGAATATACAAGAAAGGAGTTGTTCTGTATAAAAAATATAAAAATATGTTGTAAGGAGTTTCTGAAACAACAATGAGCTTTTTTAGTTTTCAAATAATAGGAAGTATGATGAAGGAAATTGGGAGTGATAGCTTGAAGTTGTCAATATTCGGCAATCTCACCTAGATCTCCGAGGAGGTCTACCACCGACACACATCAATGCTCGTCTAGAAGGTAGCCTGCCACTCTATATTTTTAGAAAATAAATAATTTAACTAGATTTGATCGTAAATTGGTGATAGAAAGGATACAATAGAGTATGTAAACGTAAATTTTTTAGTTAGATGAAATGAAGAATCCAAATTCACAAGGCTAAAGGAATTAGTTTAAAATTACTTAAAACTAGGCTGGCAGGCTTTTAAGGGCAAATATTTTTTTTGGCTAGCACCCAGGGCTGACATCTTAAAACAAGAGTACATTTTGAGTGTAAAAAATAACTTTTCTCATTACATGAAAAGACGCAATGAAGTAGTAAACTTTGTTGTAGACCTTTCAATTGTAAACTCCTTTGTTCCAAATTCATATAAATATAACTATAATTTTTTTTCAAATAAGAAAAGATTTTGCCACATAAACTATAAAATAATTAAAGTTGTTGGAAAACATAATTTTCTTCAAAGTAAACGTTTACAACTATATTAAATCCAAACCCTCTTATTTATTAGATGAAATAGTACATCCTACACAAACTAAACTGTGTAGAGGTCACTGAACATGCATACGTGAAAAATTTGGTCTTGTTACTTTAAATCATATGAATGTAACAATGTTCGATAATGGAAATGGCACATACTCGGCCACAAACAGTCGATGAAGACTCACAATCAATAGATGTGAGTGAACCTCACTAATGCAGATATAACATATATCGATATATCGATCGATAACTGTATGGGACCCATCATTTTGAATAATAAGCCTGAGTGGACTCATCTCCCTGGCTTACAGTGCATTCAAAACGATATCCGCTCTAAAAATGTACAAACATTCCGTTAAAGCCTATCGCTTTTTTATGCGTGAATTCATGTGGCTCAAAACGTTTATCTAAACTAAGAGTTTTAAATTTTGACTAACAATAGTCAAACCCATTAATAACAGAAAAATATTGATTCATATGATCGATTGTAAAATCAATCTCTTTTGCTATCGATTCTTTTCAAAACATCGAATTTCGACACTAAACTCTAGTAAAATCTAAATAAACGCATTAATTGTAGTATAAAATATTTTAATCAACAATTACACCCTAAATTAATAAACCAATTTTCTTAAGGGAGGGTTGCTATTAGCTAAAGAGGTTGCTGGAGTCTCTGCGTACATCAGTGGAGTTAAGTGGGACGGACTCCCCCCAGCTGGAGTGGTCTAAATACTTTAACACGAGGGCTGGCTGCTAGCCAACGACTACCCCTTTAATCCCACTCTACCCAGTGTTCCTGAACCTAGGTCTCAGATACACTGGATTGAATTCTCATTATATATACAAAATCCTAAGCTGATGACCATTTGTGTTATAAAGCCCTTCAGAGGGGTATTTCTTTTCATAGCGTACTGTCTTACTTTCTTTCATCTTACATTTATTATATGTACTATATACCAAAGCCCTGGCTCACTTACTCACTCATCCCTAATTCTCCAGCTTCCCATGTAGATAGAGAGCTGACATTTTGTACAATGTTTCTTTACGTCTTAAACATTATTTTATTCTTGATTAAGTACTCTTAAGGGGTATAAACCACCTTTAAAATATTAATACATAAGGATAACTTTGGGAAAAGTTTAGTAAATTAATAAAAGCTGTTTTCTAAATAAATAAATGTGTTTATTCGAATGTTTGACATTATACTATCGATGCCACAGAACAAAGCTGATCTGTGATTGATGCATTTTTAATTTTATAATATCAGTTTAATCTTCAGTGGTTAAAAAAAACAAATAATGAAATGAACACGTTTGAAATAGACCATTGGGTATTTATACTAATAAATATGTAACAACGCAAGTAGTGTGTGTGAGATACTGTAAATAAATTTAAAATTGCGATTTTACGTTATACTGTTAATCTATTATTATTTCTAGTAAAAAGGCACATGCCGAGGGCGAAGGGCGAGGTGTGTCGAGCGCATCGAGCGTTGGGGTTGGCACGTGAAGCGTGCAGGGGTGTCCCCTAGTTACTTATATATCTAACACATAAGTAAACAATCATTTTTCTCTTTGCAAATTCGTGCTGTTGTAACGCAATATTTAACTTTATCTAATTATCTTTTATTTATCTTTTACAGAATTCTTCTTCCTGCTATTGTCTATTATATCTGCTATACAATATACAAACGTTTGCTAATTTTGGAACTGTCACCATCACGGTCTTCAATGTTTGTGTGGTTACAGAACTAAGAACTATCATGGTCTTCAATGTTTGTGTGGTTACAGAACTAAGAACTATCATGGTCTTCAATGTTTGTGTGGTTACAGAACTAAGAACTATCATGGTCTTCAATGTTTGTGTGGTTACAGAACTAGGAACTGTCATGGTCTTCAATGTTTGTGTGGTTACAGAACTAAGAACTGTCACGGTCTTCAATGTTTGTGTGGTTACAGAACTAAGAACTATCATGGTCTTCAATGTTTGTGTGGTTACAGAACTAAGAACTATCATGGTCTTCAATGTTTGTGTGGTTACAGAACTAAGAACTATCATGGTCTTCAATGTTTGTGTGGTTACAGAACTAGGAACTGTCATGGTCTTCAATGTTTGTGTGGTTACAGAACTAAGAACTATCATGGTCTTCAATGTTTGTGTGGTTACAGAACTAAGAACTATCATGGTCTTCAATGTTTGTGTGGTTACAGAACTAAGAACTATCATGGTCTTCAATGTTTGTGTGGTTACAGAACTAAGAACTATCATGGTCTTCAATGTTTGTGTGGTTACAGAACTAAGAACTATCATGGTCTTCAATGTTTGTGTGGTTACAGAACTAAGAACTATCATGGTCTTCAATGTTTGTGTGGTTACAGAACTAGGAACTGTCACGGTCTTCAATGTTTGTGTGGTTACAGAACTAAGAACTGTCACGGTCTTCAATGTTTGTGTGGTTACAGAACTAAGAACTATCATGGTCTTCAATGTTTGTGTGGTTACAGAACTAAGAACTATCATGGTCTTCAATGTTTGTGTGGTTACAGAACTAAGAACTGTCATGGTCTTCAATGTTTGTGTGGTTACAGAACTAGGAACTGTCATGGTCTTCAATGTTTGTGTGGTTACAGAACTAAGAACTATCATGGTCTTCAATGTTTGTGTGGTTACAGAACTAAGAACTATCATGGTCTTCAATGTTTGTGTGGTTACAGAACTAAGAACTATCATGGTCTTCAATGTTTGTGTGGTTACAGAACTAGGAACTGTCATGGTCTTCAATGTTTGTGTGGTTACAGAACTAAGAACTATCATGGTCTTCAATGTTTGTGTGGTTACAGAACTAAGAACTATCATGGTCTTCAATGTTTGTGTGGTTACAGAACTAAGAACTATCATGGTCTTCAATGTTTGTGTGGTTACAGAACTAAGAACTATCATGGTCTTCAATGTTTGTGTGGTTACAGAACTAAGAACTATCATGGTCTTCAATGTTTGTGTGGTTACAGAACTAAGAACTATCATGGTCTTCAATGTTTGTGTGGTTACAGAACTAAGAACTATCCATTGACAATATAAATTCACTACGATCTTTAAATTTTTATACTAATTTTAAAACGTTAGATATAATATTTATTTAAGTGTAAATGTCAGGTTACATACACATTAAAGTTAAACATAAATGTATACATATATATATATATATATATATATATATATATATATATATATATATATATATATATATATATATATATATATATATATAATTTTAATCCTAAAATAAATCTTTTGGTTGTAGAGCAATACTTAGATAGTTAAATAAATATTGTATATAAAATTATTCAATACATTTTTAGGTATGTCATTTTGAGAATATGTCTTAACATATTTAGCACGAGAATAGTAAGTTACAATGAATGTTTGTGTAAATGAGTGTAGCTACTAATACAAAATTCAAATTCAAAATATTTATTATACACGTAAAAATACATTTTTACATTTAGTTTACACGTCAAGTAACGAAATATAAATTTAAAACTAACAAATACTGTAAACAAGAGTGGCATTTACCAAGAAAGTACATTTTTAATTTCTTCTTGAATAAACTTAAATGATGTTCATGTTTTATTTCCCTTGCAAGTTTATTGCTTAAGTATATAACTGTGGTACTTAAATAGTATGGTCCCCTCTCAAATGAACTGGTCTTATGTCCAGACACAGATATAAGCACTCTAGATGTTGTTTGATAATAATGAACATTCCCATTGTCACAAAAATATGTGAGTTGCTTTTAACAAAAACATAATTCGTATCCCACCAGACCAGCCAGAGTAAGGATTTAAAAACTCGTTAAAAAGGGGCGT
Source organism: Stictocephala bisonia (assembly GCA_035578905.1). Lineage (NCBI taxonomy): Eukaryota > Metazoa > Arthropoda > Insecta > Hemiptera > Membracidae > Stictocephala > Stictocephala bisonia. Next base: position 1,187,070 of record JAQJVL010000021.1, read on the forward strand.
ACAGGACTCAAACTTCCTCATTTTTACAATTATTCGTAGATACCACTTTTGGAGGACAAACTCCGTATTAAAATTCAATACGCTGGATGAACTCCAGAACATTGACCCATGTCTCAAGATCGATTCTACGTGAGGAAAATATACCATTCGTAGAACATCTTGGCTACAGATTTTGGTAAGGTGGTTGAGAGTGAATCCCGTAGTTCAAAGCCTTTTACAAACGTCACCACTCCTGTTGAGCCTATTGTCAATGTATAGACCCAGAAATTTAACTGAACTTTCTTGCTTTGTTTCCTCGTGTTCCAGTTTGATAAGACTCTTGCTTGATACTTAATCTTTGCTGTATAATAAATGTGGGAAAACCCCGTAAACAGAGATCTCATATAGTTATAGGGGGAAATCTTCTTTAAAAATACATACATACTTCTTATAGTAAATGCTTATAAATATTATTTAACTCTCCGATAACAGTAGGCAACTCTGAACATTTCTATAAGTTCATACATTACCATAACTATTATTGGAAAAAACAAATTAGATGATAACACATATTTAGTTAGTGCCCTGACGATTTAAAATTACGAACTCTAAACACTTTTGCAATAAACAATATATTTTTATAAAGAAATGAAGAAAACGTTAAGTTTAACTGCAAAGTCTACAAAATGAAGGCTCGTTAAAGAGTTAGCATTAAGTAGAAACAGTAGAGGATAAGAAATCTGAGAATTACCTTGAAACTATGTAGATCCAGATAAGGCTCTTTCTGAGCTTTGTTTCATTTACCTAATCATTATCTGTTTATTTATGTAATAAGCTATCCATCTCTTGCCGAGCTTTTATCCATATCCAGTTCATCATCATCAAAATGCCATGTCATGTTTGTGTAAATTTATACATATGTATATGATACATTTATAAATGTAAAAGTTCGACATTGTTCGTTGCGTATTTTAACCTGTATGTGGGAAAATACACGACTGTATGGAGGTAAATGACCGGTGATGTATTTTTACTAACGTAGATTGATTTTATTATTAAAAAACCCAATTCAAAAAGAGCTTAGTGACTAGGACATGGAAGGACCTGGAGGATAAAGTGGAGACCAAGCCTAGGATTTATGTTAGAATTTATTTCTTGAAAAATTAGCATCTTATTTCTGCATCCCCTCTAAAAAGATTGTCCACCACTGTTCTCAATCCATGTAAATGTATCCGGGAGTGACCGAGTTGAAAAGGGCCTAATAATAAATGTGGTATTTTTTGTTATTATAAAAGTGCCACTACAACAAAAAAGTAATTGGATACTTGTAATTAACGATATTGAAGTCAAACTCAATAAAATTTCGTTATATATTAGGAACGAAAAAATAGTTTAGGATCATCTGTAATCGTCGCACAGCTCCTCTACGTAAATGTATACGTAAACTAAGTTAACCTGACCTTCCATGACCTAATTTTACCTAACATACTCTAAGATAACCTACGTGACCTAACATAATCTAACTTATCTTAACTTACCTAACGAGTTTATGGATTTTTTCAAAATTAGCTTATACCACATCAGAATATTTTTGGAGTGGTTGCCCTTTAAAAAAAACAGTCCAGAAGAATCATAACTAATCCTGAACAATCGTGTTAATTAAATTACGTATAATGAAATGTTTTGGGGAAATACGATAAACGTGAAACAGGACTATAATTTTTTTAATACAGTTTTATCCTACTTAAACTGTACGTATGGATTGTATCTGATTTTCCTCACCAAACTTGCTCACCAAAGGAAATGTCTTGTCTTAAAGGATGTACACCAAATTATTTTAATATAAGGGGAGCTATCTTGAGTAAAATAGTACTTATTGAAAGGTCCACCCACTCACCAAAAGTATGCCTTAACGCATGTGAATGAAAGATACTATTATTTAGACTGGTAGTCAAATATGTTTTGAAAAATATAAAATGTATGTGTTTAAACATAATTTAAGCAATGACACTTTTAAATGATTATTTAAAATAAAAAGCATTTAACCTCTGTTCCAGGATAGAAAGGTGTGGTTAAACAACCCCTGACGGTACTTCCGTTTCGACTCAGGATGTACATGAATGTCAGGGGACAGGAACTAACTCAATAAATCTGCCTGGATACATTCTGCGGGGCTAAACAACTGCCAAATATTACATTAATTTTCAACAAACTACAGTGAGTAAGTCGTGTGAGGGAAAATGGATGGTGATATTGTAATGTAGGGAGAATGGTGAGTCCGTCTATATGTCAAATTACATCAAAATAATTCATTTAATGAGGTAATCCTTATAAACCAATAAAACAATAATCAATAATTATATTGAAATTAAATTAAAAAAAACTTTATTTATGTGGAGAAATTCGGACTATTTAGTCTTCCCTATCACTTAAGATAGCGTTTCCCAAACCGCCCTGTTACCATTGGAAAGTTGACACCCCTATAATAGATATGTAATTTTATCGTCAGCGGCCCAAAACATATTATATTTCAACAGTACGGTTCGTGTTTATCATTATGATGAGTTTTAGTGAGCACCGTATGATTATTAAAGGTCGTAGTTGATGGTCGTAGAAGGCCATAAGTTGATAGTATCAATTTTTCATTTAAACTCAACAAGAATGACAATTAAATTTGCACATCTTTAATTGTAAAATTAAACTGAATATTCTAACAAAATAACTTAGAGAGTATCCACTTAGTGGTACTTCAAGTGTTTTGATATTATCATTATTATGAACAAATCGTTGAAATATAAACCCGTGTTTTGGTGTTTCTCGTGAAGCGAAGCGCCACATTAACCACGCCATTGTTATATTGGCTTGGTCATTATTACGTTCACTGTTATGATACCAATATTAACAACTTTATCACCAATCTCATAATTTTTCCAAAGCTAATAACGTACGTTATGTTTCTTAGTGTTTACTAGAACTTGGATGGCTTGGCTATGAGAGTTGTAAGTTGCATGTTTACCCATCATATACAATCGTAAAATATTCATCCCAACTAAACACACACAACATACACGAACACTGTCACCCAATTAATGCTTACATCACTATACTGTCCCGACCAGCCCCTTACGTGCTCGTCATATCCAAACCTAATAAACATACTGGAAATGAGTATAACAATCCTGTTTTCACTTTATACATAATACATTACAATATTGTTCCTTCCAATTCATAGTACAACATACTAACAACATTTATGTACCGTGGAACTCCAATTATCCGAACTCCAACCATCCGGATCACAGATTATCCGCATTGCTTTTAGAGTGTCATGAAATAAACTTTAAAATAATTAGGTTTTTAATTTTGTTCTAAAAAAAAATAAAAATAACGTAAACAACAATGTACAATAGTATTTTTAATCTTTAAAATATTGTTAAATAATGCTCAATAAATACTATAAACTGTAACACCATTTTAAAACAATAAATTTAGCCACAGAATGTAATTTGTAGTAGTGTAATTAAATGCTCTTTTAAAATATTGTTTTTATCTCATTTAAACATACAGCAATTATTAAATAAAATAGACTTTTTATTGACAACAATCCGATTATCTGAAATTTTGATTATCCGAATGAAATGAATAGGGTCTGGTACATAGTTAATCGGATAATAGGAGTTCTGCTGTTTTACAAAACATACACACCAGATTCCAGCTTCTCCCTCCCCCAAAGAATGTCTATAGTGAACACAATATACTCTGTCTAAATGCAAAATACATCTTAACACACAACAGCTTACAAGTTTCTCACAATACTACCAATATAAAGTTTTGAAGCAATTCTTCTCCACGATTGGGTAATGACACGTTTATTTTACTTTTAATCTTAATATGGATAGTAAAAAAAATAATAAACCAGTCAACAGTGATATAAATATGTAATAAAGATACTTCATTTAAAATTCAAACATCACCTTTGTTTTACTGATTTCACATGTTTTTTTTTCTGTAAAGCGAACATTCAATGTGCTAATCAGTATATACAAAAGCTCTGTTACATATGCAAATAATCCTAGGATTTACATCATGAATAACCCAGCTGCTTTGTTTCAGTGTGCGACGTCCACAAAATTCTTTTCATATTTATTCATAGAAACCAATTAACATATTTTTAATGTTTAAAATAAATTAGCTTTATCGAATATGATTATTACCTACATAATATAGATTTCCTCTGTTAACTTTTATTATGGAGAAGGATTGAATATTTGTGTAATAGTAAATTCAACACTCCCATTTGTTGCATTAGCTACCAGTCAATACACTGATTACCTAATGACCTAATGGGTATGAGGTGAGATCTTACGTATTCTCGAAATTACGAGATCTCGATACTTTAATTGTTGTTCTGTCATGTTGGTATCTATAGAAAACCACTCTAACACTCTGCATAGAACGATAGAGAAACAACCGAATACCCCTATAAAAAAATGAGATGACCAATCGACAACTGAATAAAATATATGAGGCACTCAGCTGACTAAATTTACCGAGAAGATACAGTGAACAAACTCAACTACAGTATCCAGTAGGTATAAGTCATAAAGTCTAACTATCCAATTGAGAATATTTGAGTCTGACAGTCGTGTCGGAAGATATGAATCAACCAGCCTGACAACCCTTATCGAAAAGGTATGATTCGTCTAGCCTGTCTATACGTATCGGAAATATGTGTCGAACAAGTCGTTGAACTCTTAAATAAATGTTAAGTAACATGCATTAGTTTGCTTTAAATGAATATCTATTTTATTTTTCTTATTCTATCCTACAGACGTGAATTTCTTTAAATCCGATATTTTACTACTTTCCTTTTGAAAGAATAGTATAAAGGCCGGTTTTCACATAGGGCACCGTGCTCCTACTGTGCTCCCACTGTGCTCATGTCGTGCTGTTTTCTATCGCTCCACCGAGCGATCGGCGAAAATGACCGGTAGGCAGTCTGAGCACGACAGGTGCACAGTAGGTCAGGTGAAAATGCCTTACATGTCGCCCTACGTCACCACTTCGGTGCCCAACCCCTGCTTTTCCTAGTTCGGGTGTTCCCGACCTCCTCCGAAAATTACCGATGGATTGCATTTTTTTTTAAACTGTCTCTACACTGTAGAAGGAGATATTCGAACATCGGATAGCTCATCCTGAAATATTTACAGACCTTTTCTGAGTCATCTCTTAGTCATCTCTTCGGCTCAAAGATGTGTGAAACTCCCTTCCTCTCCTCTAGTCTGATACAGAGGGTGAACCCAATATCGTTTCGGCTGTTTCATCTTATTTATTTACTTTTCAACTGTTGAATAGACCGATCAAGCAATAACAACATCCGTAGCGTCCTGACCCATTTCGGTGACAGAGTAGTGAGTTCTATATTCTAAAGCCGCGTTTACAATAGTTCTATATAGATAGCAACACATGCTATATAGCAAAACATACTATATAGAAAAAAAATACTATATATCAAAACATTCTATATAGCAAAACATTTTATATAGCAAAATATGCTATATAGCAAAACATACTATATAAAAAAAGTTATATAGCAAAACATGCTATATAAAAAAAATATGTTATAAAGCAAATGTTATATGTAGCACGTCAGCCTACATGTAACATTTTGAGCTAGATATAGCAATTTTGGCTATATGTAGCAGAAATTCTGTTTCTGTAAGTGAGGGAAGACTGGAGAACGACAGGGGCACGGTAGAAGCACGGTAGGAGCACGACAATAGCCGGGTCCCCTACTGCTGAAAACGTGCGACATGGACACGGTAGGAGCACGGTACCCTATGTGAAAACCGGCCTTAAGAATGTCTAATCTAATTTGCTTTATCATTATTAAGGACACTCTACAGGAGAAAATAACAATAGGAATCCTGACAAAATTACGTAAGTTAATAACGTGGATCTGATTGTGAGAATACCTATACATGGCATGAGTTGTGTGTTTGTGGGGTAGGTGGGTGGGGCTGTCATAGTTTTCACTTTGTACTAAATAGGAGTTGTTTCAGCCGGCATATCTGGAGGCAATACAGTCCACCAAAGATCGCAGATGGAGATGATAATGTCAGAATTGTATGTAAAATAATTTGTTTATGCGTGATTATTGAAAGTTAACTGGCTTTGTAATAAAAGTCACTCTGACCAAGATTGTTTTAGAAGATCTTTTATTGACTAATTTAAATTCAGTTTGCTTCTCTCTTCTGGAATATACATTGCTGGACTACTGGAATATGCCTGTTATGAGCATGAATGCTCTAAGGTTGTGGGGATACAGGGATAGATATATGTCTAACTTTTACCAGAGGGTGCATAAATAAAATGATAATACCTTTGGTGGAGCCTTAATGGATTCTTTTTATTTTATATTATAGTTTATGCTCTATTTTGTTTGTTTGTAAATATTCTTCTGAAAGACTCACGTTGAGGTTACAGACGTTCAATAACATTATACCAAGTATTATTCCTTCATTACAGTCTCTATTTTCACATAATCACACATTGTATTTATGCTTTTATGTGTTTCATATTTGGATCAATGCTGATATTAATGTTGGATGTTGGAAAATTATATTCACAAAAAGTTCTCAGAGGAACTTGATCCAGATATGTAATTTAACTCATTTATTTATTTCCAACGGACATCATCAATTTTTATATGTGAATGACATACAACAAAAAACAGTATAAAAACAATATAAACTAGACACTAATATCAAATCAAATAATCATAGTGGTAGGCTATGTGGTCATTTAGAGGCACCACCTAAAGTACAGGGTCACGTCATAGGAACAAAGACAATTTAAGTCTGGACGTTGCCTCACCCTCTCTGAAGAAATCCACAGTCGTAGACACTTTGTTGCCTACTCTCTGGAGACGTGCCATGATGATGTTAGCTTCATAATTCGTCCGGTAATACTGCCTTGTAAAAATTTCAGCTGAACGAGTAGAAGAAGGAACCTTCAAGGTAACTAAATTTAGGATTTCAGGGCAATCCATCTCGTCATTTAGTAGTCTGCGAAGAAATACCAGCTCAGCCATTAGCCTGCTCATTTCCAAAGATTGAAGCCCCAATTTTTTAGCCAAACCCACAACTTGAACTTGATGTTATAAGAAACCAATCTTGACACCCACCATTCTGACAAAGTGACGTTGGAACCGTTCAAGTTCTTCGCACAAACACTTCTGATGCGGGCTCCAGGTAAGAGAACCATACTCTAAAATCTGACGAATCAGAACACAGTATAGTGTCTTTATAGCAATTGTGCTTCTAATGTGCTTCTAATAATGACAAACGAAACCAAGGGTTCTATTAGCTCTTCTGCAGATGTTCTTTATGTGCGGTTCAAGATTCAATGAGGGTCCCTCACTTCAGTTACTCTTGCAATAACGTCTCCAAGAGTGTAGTTGTATATTATTGGTGATAAGCAACGATGGAATGTTATGACCTAACATTTTCTCGCATTGAGCTTCATCCTGTTTGCCATACACCAAAGGTTCAACGCAGCTAAGCTTTCCTGAATTAATAAACAGTCCTCCTCCTTAGAGATAATTGAGAACAATTTAACATCATTTGCAAATAAAAGTGTGTTCTGGTTAGGGATGACTTCAGGAAGGTCATTTATGAATAGAGAGAAAAGGAAAGGCCCAAGTAATGAGCCTTGTAGAACTCCTGAAGTAGATATAAATTCAGAAGAGAGAGATGATACGAATCTGACATATGATGGACGATTAGAGAGATAACTTGCAAGCCAACGAATCAAAGTGTTGCCAAAACCCTGTGAAATCAACTTCTTGAGAAGCAGATTGTGGTCCACTGAGACGAATGCCTTGGATAAATCTTAGTATATGGCATCCAATTGTTTATTTGTTGCAAAGGCTTCTTGAGTTTTGAAAAGATACTAAGTTAGTCATAGGGGACCGCCGATTGGTGAAACCATGCTGTTCATCACAAATCTGACCAGTGATCTGGTGTCTTACGCAATCTAGGAAAAGATCTTCAAACACCTTGGAGAAGGCAGAGAGGTAGAGACAGGTCTGTAGTTGGACGCAGCATTGACAGGCCCTGATTTGTGGATCAGGACAACAAAGGCTGATTTCAAAACTTCGAGGAAGACACTAGTGGATAATGAAGTATTAAACAAATGGCTTACAAATAGGATCTGCCAAAATTCCTCTACTGTAATATAATACACCAGGTGGAACTTCATCTAGGCCCCATCCTTTCAGAACATCCAGTTTCCTTAATTTTTCCATTACTTCTTCTAGAGTACAGATCAAACATTTTGTAGCCTCAGAATAATATTTCTCCTGAATTAATACTTACATTAACCATCACATTAAATGTATGAATGGTTTAACGGTACAAATATGCTGTCATTCTATCTTCGTTCAAATGTAATCTTTAAGTACATTTGAACGTGTAAAAAATAAGAAAAAAGTTAAAAATTAAGTGTTTTTTTTTTTTTTTAATAAGTATGTTTAGTTAGATAGCCATAACCCTTTGAACAAAATGTATTCGACACTTTCACAGCCCCTAGAGTCTGGCTATCAGACGATAAGTAAAGGCGACATCATTGTTGTCTGTTGTGACGGTACTTTATCGACCGCCTTGGCGCCAACAATTGAGTTCGTCTGTGCTCCGGGGAGAGGGGGGACCTACTCAACTTCAATCATAATACTCCAATAACATTACGTAAGGGAGGTCTTTTGCAAATAGAGCCCAAAGTGTAAATACTTTTAATTAATGGATCTGATTTTCAAAACAATAACGTAATATGTGTTTTTAACATGGGTATAATGTATTTTTACACTAAATGAGTTTGAATGACTTATTTATCAGCATGTACCATTTAATAATCATTCTATCCTAAATTAAAGGCGTTTTGATGTTATCACTTTTAAACTTTAGACTATAAATGTATAATATCCAGTGGTCTAAACTCGAAAGCTGTGACGTTATTGCAAGGTATTGGATTCAAGCGTTGGGCGTAGCTGTTCTTTGGATTGTTGACTGTGAGGGATCCCGCCCTTAAGGTGGTTCGGCTGGCATTAGGAACAAATGAATTCCACTCGCAGCGATGGCTGTACGTCTGACCGCGAGACACACACACAGACACTCGACCCTCTCCCTTCTCCTTCTATATAATTACAGGGAGTCGTTGAAATGCGATCCCGAGGGTGAGGGTGCTGTGTCTCGCTGTGTGCGTAGCGATTGGATTATAACATAACATACTCCAGCTGAGTATTTAAAGTTAATCAATTTTGTAAACTGGGTGATATTAAAAAGCATAATATTTCAAACACGATGTTGTACTTCTTGTCGAAATAAAAATAAAACAAACTTATAACATTAATTATTTGAAATCAAATTGACTAATTTGTAGTAAAACTACGTAATATAAAATAACTGATAAGCAAGACCAGTCCTGTGAGAGTTCCAAATAGTTTCTTCATTGGGGATGTACCAAGAAAGCCAAAATTCACTTCTTTGAGGTGATCTATTTACAATTATAAACATAATTTTAATGAAAGAACTACTTGGAAGGTGTTTAATAGCAGATATAAAGACATTGCAATAAAAAAATTTGAAAAATCTTGTTAACCAAACAGCCTTAACGCAGCCTGCCAGTCTCTGATAGTGGTTTGGAAGTTACCAACAATCCGTTGGTCCCCAGATTAAGTGTTATAGAGAACTTCTCAGCTCTAACTTCACCTTCTTGGAATTTAGCCTTTTTAAGTATAAACCAAACTTGGCATTAAAAATATATATATTTTTTTTAAAGTCATAACTGATAAATTTCATTCTGCAATTGCATAAAACAATATTTCCCATTTTAAACCGTTACAATATAAAAACAACAAAATAATCACTTATCTATCCTTTCATTAACCTTGTCTGTGTGTGTGGGTGTAAATGAGTCGTTTCCAATGCCAATAACAGTCTGTAGGTCGGTGTAATTACTACGTGAGAACCTCCCCTCCAACACAAGCTGTGAAGCAATCTTCTCAGGACACAGATAAATAAGAGGTATCCTTTAGACATGTTCTTGAAAAGTATTTCACCGTCTACAAACAAAATAAATGGTTCCGAAGAATTGGCACACACTTCCCCCCACTTTAAACACCAAAAATAAAAACTTTGAAATTTACCAGTTTGATTTCCGAATATGTTGTTTTGTCATAACTCAAAAACTAGTCAGAGACATGTGATTTTTACTAAAATAGTTTAAATTGCAGTTTGCATCTTTCCTGGAAATGTAATCTAAATCGTTAGAGAAGTTTTAGAGAAATTTCACTTTTGTATGTTTTTGGCCCACAAAAATAAAAAAATAAAATAAAATTTCGAAAAAGTGAAAACACGTTCTGGATATATTGGCTATATATCCAATAATATAAAATATTAAATTGGCTATATATATATATATATATATATATATATATATATATATATATATATATATAATACACCCAAACACCAAATTAAAAAAAAAATTATCTATCCGTTTGGTCTCCAGCAAACTGCACATACACAAACACCGATACCAAAAATGTTTTTCGAAGAAACCACTTTTTTGGGTTCAGGGAACCCTAAAATGGATTTTTAGACCAACTTTAAAAAAATATTTTTTGGATGATCAGAATACTCTCTTTATGCTGCCGCATATTGGATAAAAAAAACAAGTCACTCTAATATGACCTGCCTATTATAAATATTCGATATTTTACCACTGTTAAGTATATAAGTCGACAGTCAATTATTTCTTTTAACAGGAGAGTATCTAATAAAATGAATTGTATTTGTATTGCCATTCCTATTTAATTAAGTACACAAAATTTTCAAAAACGTATCTGGACATTAAAAAAATAGAACTCATTTTTTTCTCACTTACATCTAAACACTAAATGAGAGGTCTTTCATGCAAAATACCATAGTTAATATTAATCTTGTGAATAAATTCAAGTCTTTAACATGGGATCCATAACAAGACTTGTGTCCCATACAACCCACCCGCCCACCCATACACGTACAGTTGTATTGACCCACCCGCCCACCCATACACGTACAGTGGTATTGACCCACCCGCCCACCCATACACGTACAGTGGTATTGACCCACCCACCCACCCATACACGTACAGTGGTGATGACCCAACCGCCCACCCGTTCACGTACAGTGGTGATGACCCACGGGTGATAACACTTACATCTAATAATTTGTATTAAATCTATTATAACCCAGCTAAGTCAATATAATTTTTGTTCTGAATATTTAAGTCGCTCACCAAATAAATAAGTTTTATTTGTATGAGTATATTTTCTTAGATTTGTTCGATTCTTTCATCTATTTATTTTCTAGTACTACATGTACTTGATGTTCAAACACTAGGACTACAATAGTAATAACTAGAACCATTAACTCTTCATTCATTAAGAAAACAGACTATGTTCCTAATATAGTAATCATATTACTTAAAAACATTCCACTTATTTTGCTATAAGTATTGTTAAATGTAAGTGGATGTTAAAAATACTATTGATTAAAAGCTTAAGCTCCTTCTACCTACGCAGATTGTTAGTTTTTGCAAGTAAATATTTTATTTTACCAGTAATTTTCTTGTTATACCTCTGACTTGTGTAATTAATAGTAAATAGATTTATATTTATAGTTTATTATTTTTCTTAAGATGTTTCACTCTTTTAACATAATTAGTTTTGTCTCATATCATATCGAGAGTAAATGTGCCAAAATGTATTAGTTACGACGCTTCAGTACATTATTACAATTTTTACCAAAAATGTACTTTAGTTAATGGTATAAATAGTTTTTTAATTAGCATAATACGTGTTGGTACATATACAGTACAAGTAAACGTCACAGAACACAAATTTATTACAATATAAGCACAAAATGCACAAATATATTACAATACAAGTACAAAATGGACAAATATTATGGTGATCGATTCCGGTGAACCACGCTCACCTTCCTCAGACCAGAGGGATACACAAGGTGTATACTTTTGTGAATCCCTCTGGTCTGAGGAAGATGAGCGTGGTTCACCGAAATCGATCACCATAATATTTGTGCATTTTGTACTTGTATTGTAATATATTTGTGTTGTGTGATGTTTACTTGTACTTAAAGGTATATTAATTAGTAATTAAGTTCCAAAGAATGTTAATTGAGATTGTACAGTAAATATAGCCTGAATAATCTTATAGGATCCCACAACATTGGCCTCAAAAAACATCTTTTTAGTTAAAAAAAATTTCACTCACCAATTAACATTGGCTTATAAGACTGTGCGTGAACTTTATTCAACGAGTGTAGTACCGTTGTACCGAGTGTAGTACATTGACTCAGTGGGTATTTGAACCTTGGACCTTGTCCTTCGAAGTCCGAAGCCTTAGCCACTGAGTCACCACGCGGGACTGGCCTGGCAGGTAGGATCAGGGTGAGAAAAACAACTGGCTTGGCATTTATCATTCCTACACGTAAATACATGCTCAAAGATGTGTGAAAGATTGCATACTAACACTGGTTTGTCTACACAGCCTCTAATATAACTGTTGGTGGCCACCCACCCACCCTACTCACATTTAGGAAGCTTTCTTGAAATTTACTAGTAAACATTATGTTCAGTTAATCCATACACAGGAATACTGATTTTCTATAAATATAAAAATACAATATTTAAAACTTTTCCAATTACCCCATAAACTTGACTATAAAAAAGAGAATACATCGCGTACAATTAAGTGAAAATATTAATCTGGGAAGAAATGTCAGTTTGGAATGATTTCCATTACATACCAGTCACTTGCAGTTTATTTTTTGCGTAATAATTTGTTTTCTCAGACATCAGTTGATTTTCAGCTCATATTTTCGTTTTCACATTTATTTGCTACTAGGGGACACCCCTGCACGCTTCGCGTGCCAACCACGCCACTCTCTACGCTGGATACACCATGGCCTCCGGCCTCGGCATGTGACTTTTGACTACAAATAATACTAGGTGATCTTTCTAACGTAAAATCACAATAATAAATTTATTTACATTATCTCACTCAGACTACTTGCGTTTCTACCTATTTATTAGTATAAATACTCAATAAATACTCAATAGCTTATTTCAAACGTGTTCATTTTATTTGTTTTTTATTTAACAACTGAAAATTAAACTCATGGTTTAGTTATTAAAAATGCATCAGTAGTTAAATGTCAATTATATAATATAAATATGTTTATTTATTTACAAATCAGTTGTCATTAATATACTATAATCAATCCAATGTCATTCTTGGGGAACAACATTTTAGGGGTGGTTTCTACCCCTTAGCAGTACTTGATCAATATGAAAATACCTTAGTTGTCCTATTAAGACCTAAATAAACAGAGCAGATGGTTCCAGCTCTCTACCTACTTGGTAAGTTGGAGAATTAGTGATGAGTAAGTGAGTGAGTGAGTGAGTCAGGGCTTTGCCTTTTATTTACTTAGACTATTACCTTATCTCATATACGTTAGCATAGATAAAGTATTGTGATCGTAAAAAAAATATTTTTACGAGTTGGTATAAAAATCCGTTTTAGGGTTCACTGAACCCAAAAAGGGGTTTTTTCGAAAAAAAATTGTGTGTCTGTTTGTGTGTGTGCAGTTCACTGGAGACCAAACGAATGGATAAATTTTTAACTTTTTTGAAATATTATTCTTTTTATTTCTATATGCAAAACGTACAAAAATAGAATTTTCTCAAACCCTGACGATTTTGATTAAAATTTTTAGGAAACATGTGATTTACAATTCAAAATACTTCAGTAAAGACCGCATATCTCTAACTTGAGTAGTTTTTTAGTTATAGCTAATAAACCTATTTGGGAATCAAACTGTTAATTTTCAAAGCTTTGAAGTTTGTGCTAATTCTTTGGAACCATTTATTTTTTAATATATACACTTCTTGTGGGTACTTTTGACTTTTTCCTGTAATTGTCTTTAAATATTTTTAAACTAATATATTGAAGAAATGTACGAAATATTTAAAAAGTAAACTATTTTTAAACTACAAGATTAAACGTGCTTACGTCCTTTTTTATAAAAATAACGCGTTTAATCTAACGATAAGTAACAATATTTTACAAGTTACTTCAGTTTCTTTAGCCTTGATGGAGGAACGACCCTACGTTTAAGGGATTATGCAAGTTGGCAACTCCCCGAGGGGTATAAACCAACACTCAACATCCCTCTTTAATGGACTCCACCCTACCACATGTCCAGTTAGCACCTCCTATACTTCTGTAGGAAGTGATATTATATTGAAGTGATATTATGTAAAACCGTTCATTTTATACACAAATAGATTTCCCATCCAATGTTATTAATTATTCATAATTCATTTATAAGACGCTGATCGTAAAGATATGGGAGAATATGAGTGGTAATGATTGTGATGAGTGTAGATGAACGAGTGTTACTATCTGAGTTCGACTTAGCTCAGAAAGGACTATTTATCAACAGCCAGTGCAACTATGGGACCTACAGTTTTATGTGGAATTCGAACCACGTAGTTTTGACCTGATTTTCAGCTACCTGACACGTCTGACACTTAGTTCTCTTCCTTACATAACATCCGAACCTTGACTACCATCCAACATGGACACCCCAGACTTCTTTAGAAGTGTCCACGTGTCGATGAGAACCACTAAGTGGACGCTGTCTCGGTATTAAGAGGACCGAGCAAGGAACCTATCGCCTACAATGGGTGATGTGAATAAAACCTGAAAACCCCGAGTGCCTACTCAATTATCTTAATTTGAGAGTGCCCACTCCAACTTCGGTTGAATAAAATACACACACTCAACTCGGCAGGCGAGCAGGCACTCCAACGATGAGTCTACTTGTGACTTGCGAGTGGCCACTCCGATTTTAGTTGAATAAAACGGAGTCCCACTCACAAAATGGAGTGTGAAAAAGCGAGTCTGCTCCGTAGCAGACTCACCATTGCCGAGTGTGTACTCAAGTAAGTTTATTATGGCTGAATTTATGCCAATACTTGCAAGTACTTACAATGTTCGAAGAGAATCGAGAAATGATGAATAATAATCACTAAACAGATTCGACAAGGAAAATATCTTGTACATTTGACTTTTCGGTAGTAATAGGAGAAGTTTTGCAAATTTTAGTTGAATCTAAGATGATTTAAAATTAATTTTATCTCCCACGTCGAAATAGATTCTAAGCTCGATACTTAAATAGGTTCTAATTTCCTAATATAAAACTTACAGATGAATTTTGAAGTATTGAATTGTATAAAATACTACGGGTCAGTAATACATACTGTGACAATTCGTTGAGTTATGCCACTTCAAAATGTTTGTGAGACCGATTGATTACTAACCTAAAAAAAAGAATATAAAAACTATATTGGTTTTCTATTATATATCTGTTGCCTGTAATATATATGTATATAAAATATATAAAAATATATATATATTTTTTTAACAATCGTATTTATTTTTTTAGTAGAAGAAGTTTGTTGAATTTTTCTTGTTGTTATGTCCCACGAGTGTATGTCGTTCATCTACCCTTATCACACTCATTCCCTCTCACATTCGCCCATGTCATGAAGATCGGCGTGTTACTAACTGATGAAATAATTTTACTCAATATTAGTTCATCAGTATGTATATTTTGTTGTATTATTTCCATATTTATTTAAAAAATACTAATAACATCTCATAAAATAAACTTTGTAATAAAATGAATACTCAAGAAAGTTATCGGTCGAACAAAATTGATGTATGCATCGAATTGCATAATTATATGAATTTTGTGAATAAAGTGTTTCTGTTTTGCACAATACGAGAAAAGCTCAGCGCCTGCAATCTAACCGATACTCTATCCGTCATACTTTGTTGGTTGGGGACAGGTGCCGGGAGGGAGAGGAGGAAGGCCGCGACCTTGCTTGGAATGCGGAAATCTGGGTCACTAGGTTATCACATCGATAGTTATCAGTCGTTTAAATGGCTTAAAGAGATTTAAATGTCCGTGCTCCACAACAGCTTAAAGTATCATGTTACGACTCTGTTGGTCACTCCGTATAGGACAATTTATATTTTTTTTATAGTTCTATTATTCATGAAATTATAATTTTTGTTTATTGTGTGAGTATGTATGTACAGTATGTACGTATATGTGTATACTATATATATATATATATATATATATATATATATATTTTTTTTTTTTTGGTACTGTATTATATTTTGTTTGTTATAATAATTCTGTTACTTAAATTGTAAAAAATTATTATTGTTTATACTATATTTTATTTATGTAATGTCAAGTATAGTTTTTTTTCACCAATTAGTTGTTTTAGTTGTACAGTATCAGTTATTGTACATCGCTGCCACAGAGCGCTATTTAGTTTTATTTTCATTAACAACAATTAATTATTTCTTTCATTTTTTAATATATAACATTTCTTTTGTTTCTTATTCTTATATTATAACATTTTGAGTACAGTATATACTATCGGCACACAACGACAAGCCATGTTAGCTAGTTGGGACCACATGTCATAAATGTTTTTGTAAGTAAATAAATTAAATTGAAAAAAAATCAGTTAACGTTCGACAGATAAACAAAACGTTGTAAATGAAATTAATCACACGACAACAAACACTGCAAACAAAAATGGGGGAGTCCAAAACAAATGATTCAAGTTGAGACCTGTCTCAGTATGACCCCCCACCCCACTCTAGGGCGAGTGCCTACTCAAGATCCGCATGACTACGTGAGCAGGCACTCGCGTTTTTAAAGAAAACTTTATTCAACTGAAATCGGGACCTGACTCAGCCTTGGGAGTAGGCATTCAACCTCGTTGCGAGTGCCCACTTTATTCACATCACCCAATATCCCAAACATTTTGTCCCCAAGTAGCTGGATTACAGCATTTTTAGTCTCCAAATATCAGCTGTTTTTGTGGTCCATTGTGGAGTGCTAGTAAAGTCCCATGTAAATGTAATGCAGTTTAAACCAGCTGTGGTTGCGGGCCACACAAACTAACAAAATTACTGCCACAAATATTCCTATTAGATGGAATATCTATTGTAGGTGTATATAGTCAATAATAAAAAGTACAAAAAATGCATTGAATTACATCTTGTATTGATTCACACCTTCATACAACCATTTTATATGTTTTGTTTTATATAAGTTTGAATCAGCTTTAAGTAATAGCAGATTGGCCTCTCCTTATATATTTTTTTTCAGAGTATAAACATTACAAGAGCTAAAGAAAAAAGAAGAACACATCAAAGAACCATAGCTTTAATTAAGAATCCCAGCCTGTTACCTTTCTTACAACTGGACTTTTAGTTATAAAAAGGTAACTAAAAAAAATATTGTTTTAGTTATCTTTCTGGCAATTGTAATAAATTAGTATTAATTAAGTTATTTTTTATTTAACAAACGTTCCGACTTGATTTCAGAGCGATCTTGCAGCAAATGCTCGAACTAGGAGGAGTTTGAAAAGGCTACGGACCTATGGCGTGACGTTGTAAGACAGCAGCAATCATAGCAACGCCTTTATGAATATTATCCCTGTTTCAGTTCTTTAATCCACCTTTTTATGACCTATTTGTTTGATATTGTGAATATATAATGATAGTAAACATATTATGTTTTTTACATTACTGTTTTCATTGTTAATAGATTGTTCCAATAACATTATTTATTGTTATATAGTATCATTGTTTGAACCAATTGCAAATGCATATACAATCTCAACTCCACAACAGCAAGTTATTATTAACTGTCGTATGTCAAACGCAGTACTGTTGGCAACACCGCACGTTAAAGCTTCACTCAAATGCCATTAAGCGCCCTTGTTTCAAGTCATGTCATTCTTTAAATAAAATATACATTTGATTTATTTAATTTTTAGCTTAACATACTATTAAAGTCCTTGAAAGTACCTTTTTATTAGTCAAAAGTTTATTAGTCAACAACACGTCGTCGATTGTTGCTAAACGTATTGAGATACAGGTAGGTAATATTTGGTTTTTGAACGAACGTGATTATAAAAAATTTGTAACGTCCTTAAGCCTAGAATCCTTGGAATATTTCCAACACCCATAAACAAATACGTGACGGATACGTTAACATAATTATATAAAAACATTATATAAACCAAGTGATGACATAATTAGCAACTGTTGCAATATGAGAATGTTCATTTAATCGTAGGTCAGCAATAAACAATATGTACAAAAAGGGTCCAATTATACTATCTTGGGGAGGTCAAGATTCTATATAAAGCAAATGAGTAAGAACAACATAAAAATCAATTTTTTTTAATGTGTTGGTGAGATATGATTTTAATATTGGGAAAATATATTTGGAAGAAAAGTAAAGATTTAAATTAAAAGTTTAATGAATATAAGTTAATAGTAGTAACATTTTGAAATGTAATATACTAATGTAAAATTACACGGTTTTTTATCTATTCGATTTAGAATTATTATTTTACAATATGATTATATTTAAGCACCAGTTTTATAACTGAAAATTTAGTGTGAAATAAACGTGAATTTCACGTTTAGTTTATGCCTAATCTCTTTAAATTAATGTTTTACATTTATTTGGGTAAGAAAGAGAAAGGTGGTTAGAATGAATTGAATCGTAATAATGTGGGCCTGTAATAACAGCTGTGTTGAGTCGTAATAATGTGGGCCTGTAATAACAGCTGTGTTGAGTCGTAATATTGTGGGCCTGTAATAACAGCTGTGTTGAGTCGTAATAATGTGGGCCTGTAATAACAGCTGTGTTGAGTCGTAATAATATGGGCCTGTAATAACAGCTGTGTTGAGGCTAGCTACAAGAGTGGAGAAGAATGGAGAGGCCCCGGTCGTAATAATGTGGGCCTGTAATAACAGCTGTGTTGAGGCTGGCTACAAGAGTGGAGAAGAATAGAGAGGCCCCAGTCGTAATAATGTGGGCCTGTAATAACAGCTGTGTTGAGGCTGGCTACAAGAGTGGAGAAGAATGGAGAGGCCCCAGTCGTAATAATGTGGGCCTGTAATAACAGCTGTGTTGAGGCTGGCTACAAGAGTGGAGAAGAATAGAGAGGCCCCAGTCGTAATAATGTGGGCCTGTAATAACAGCTGTGTTGAGGCTGGCTACAAGAGTGGAGAAGAATGGAGAGGCCCCAGTCGTAATAATGTGGGCCTGTAATAACAGCTGTGTTGAGGCTGGCTAAAAGAGTGGAGAAGAATGGAGAGGCCCCAGTCGTAATAATGTGGGCCTGTAATAACAGCTGTGTTGAGGCTGGCTACAAGAGTGGAGAAGAATAGAGAGGCCCCAGTCGTAATAATGTGGGCCTGTAATAACAGCTGTGTTGAGGCTGGCTACAAGAGTGGAGAAGAATGGAGAGGCCCCGGTCGTAATAATGTGGGCCTGTAATAACAGCTGTGTTGAGGCTGGCTACAAGAGTGGAGAAGAATGGAGAGGCCCCGGTCGTAATAATGTGGGCCTGTAATAACAGCTGTGTTGAGGCTGGCTACAAGAGTGGAGAAGAATGGAGAGGCCCCGGTCGTAATAATGTGGGCCTCTAATAACAGCTGTGTTGAGGCTGGCTACAAGAGTGGAGAAGAATGTAGAGGCCCCAGTCGTAATAATGTGGGCCTGTAATAACAGCTGTGTTGAGGCTGGCTACAAGAGTGGAGAAGAATGGAGAGGCCCCAGTCGTAATAATGTGGGCCTGTAATAACAGCTGTGTTGAGGCTGGCTACAAGAGTGGAGAAGAATGGAGAGGCCCCAGTCGTAATAATGTGGGCCTGTAATAACAGCTGTGTTGAGGCTGGCTACAAGAGTGGAGAAGAATGTAGAGGCCCCAGTCGTAATAATGTGGGCCTGTAATAACAGCTGTATTGAGGCTGGCTACAAGAGTGGAGAAGAATGGAGAGGCCCCAGTCGTAATAATGTGGGCCTGTAATAACAGCTGTGTTGAGGCTGGCTACAAGAGTGGAGAAGAATGGAGAGGCCCCGGTCGTAATAATGTGGGCCTGTAATAACAGCTGTGTTGAGGCTGGCTACAAGAGTGGAGAAGAATGGAGAGGCCCCAGTCGTAATAATGTGGGCCTGTAATAACAGCTGTGTTGAGGCTGGCTACAAGAGTGGAGAAGAATGGAGAGGCCCCAGTCATAATAATGTGGGCCTGTAATAACAGCTGTGTTGAGGCTGGCTACAAGAGTGGAGAAGAATGGAGAGGCCCTGGTCGTAATAATGTGGGCCTGTAATAACAGCTGTGTTGAGGCTGGCTACAAGAGTGGAGAAGAATGGAGAGGCCCCAGTCTAAATAGACCCCTTTCTCTCTCAAACAACAAAATATGTGGTGGCTGTATTCATGAGGCTTGCCCTAACAAAGCCTTGACTCATCTCGACAGTTTTCTTTGCGTTATACTTTGTATTCGTAAAACAATATGGATGTCTCAACTTAAAAATAGAAAATAAAAAACTAAAAGAAAATACATCAGTCTTATACTGAACATAAAAATTAAAAAAAAAATATTTACAATTTGGTCTAAAAATCCATTTTAGGGTACCCTGAAAAAAATGTTTTTTTCTGAAAAAATATTAATGTCTGTTCGTATGTGTCTGTCTATGTGTATGGAGACCAAACGGATGGATCAATGAAATTCGATATGTAGTTGTATTTATCTAATATCTCAAAACCATTTTTTCACTTTTATGAAATATAAGGATTTTTTTTATTTTTATAGCAAAAAATACAAAAATGGCTTTCAAAATTTTGATTACATTTTCAAGAAAGATGCAAACTGCAATTTAAAATATTTTATTAACAATCGCATGTCTCTAATTTGACTAGTTTTGAGTTATGACAAAACAGCATATTTGGGAATCAAACTGGTAAATTTCACAGTTTAGATTTTTGTATATGTTCAAAGTTCATTCAAAGTTTTGTGTTTAATATAGGGAAAGTCTGTATCAATTCTTTGGCGCTATTTACTTATACTTAATATCGCTTTTCATTTCAGCTTTCACACGATTCAACGAATAGTTTAGGAACATAAACATGTTTTTCCTTTTCGTGTAAAATTCTTAATTATGTTTTAGTAAGGTCTGCCGGTATTATCTGCTTCATAAGTTAAGGTTTTCAGTACGATTCCATTCACATCAGCTGATAACCACCAGCTGTTCATTTTCCACTGGACTATTAATTAATGACACTTATTTACTAAGGAATAGTCGGCCTTAGTTTGTAACAATTACAACAATCGCTCTTTTACACTTATTCGAAGTCCAAATTAACCTACATCTTGACAATTGTTGTCTTAAGAGTAAATAAATGGGTCACGAATTGTTTTTGATGATTTAGTTTATTACTAAGCTGTTAAATTAAAAACGTTTAAAGAAAGAAAAACATAAGGTACAAACCCCAAAGAAAAAACAGTTCATTTGATACAAGTATAACATCTCCAACACGATCGAATAAAAACAAACAAACAACCAAACAAAATTAAACCTGACATTTCATAATGAAAACCACTTTAGCTGTCAAACTGACAGAATGCAGACCAAATGACGCAGGGGTGTTTATTCAATTTTACAGATGTGACAGCGCATTACTAATTTGATAATAGCTCCAACGAGCAGCATTTTGTGTCCAAACACAGAATACAATGACAAATTTTTTACAACTGTTAACAATGTTTGAATCTTTATTGAGTCATTGTTATTAAAAATAACACGATGGAAATCAGTTAATTTTCATGAACAAATAAGAGTACACATTTCAATTTATTATTTAAAATGGACTGCATTGTTTGTGAAAGTATTTAAATCTACTATTATGCTATCTTGTATATTTTTATTTTATTTTAACTGTAGAAATGAAATGAAATGGTTTATTGTCACAGAAAATTACATTAGTGTTAAACAGATAATCTGCTACTAACTGGTAACTCGTCAATTGTTATAAAACTACTAACCTAAAGAATTAAAAAAGAAGAAATAACAGAACAAAGAGGTTAAATCACCAACTAATTAATAATTTATACGCAATAACATACTTAATAAATTATTTTTCTGTGTAACTAAAATATAATGACCTCGTCCTGCAGAAATTCGGAGACGGAGTAATAGCTTTGGTCAACTAGAAACTGCCTGAACTTTCTATAGAGCTGATTGGCATTCCCCAAGCGTGTATATTTCTATGATATTTTATTATAAATTTGTATTCCGCTACATAATTTTCTTAATTTATGTTTGGGGGCACGTAGTTTATTTAGTGGTTAGTTTAGAATATGGCTACTTCTTCAGATAAAGAGATAGCCTATAAATTGTTGTAATACTTTTATTTGTATTGAAGGATTTACTGAGCTCAGTTTTAGTTAAGTTTGATAGACTTTCTCAATGATCATCATCATCAGTAATTGTCATCTTTTTAACTTCACTCACCAGTTCAACTGAGCTAACCACCGGTACTATACGCAAGTGAAGTACCGGTGGTTAGCTCAGTAGGGGATTCGAACCTTGCATTCTGTAGTTCCACGCCGCCAGTAATCAGCAATCATTATTATTGGATAGGATTGCTCAATATTATTGTAGTATTACTAATACTATCGCTCAATCGTAGTATTAATATATAGGGATATCTCGAGTTTTAAAATTTCTATATTATCATCAGAAGCTATACAATTGACTGCAATATAGGTACTAACTAGTTTCTAGAGTCAATTTTTGTAATTTTACGGTTGTTATTTTCACCATTTTAGATGTTATTTTTCAAATTGCAATTAATCAGCAATTCAAGTTTAAATGCAATCTCTAGTTGAATTCTTTACTTCTAAATTACTTGAATTTCTCACTAGAAGTTTTCTTTTGAACTATCGTTACTGAGTGCTCCCTTTTTCATACTACATTTTTGGGACGCCTGTTTTGAACAGTATCAGATGGTAACACCTTCATGATAAATATAATCGTGTGTCTATTCAAAGCTAGAAATATTATTTGTCCAAACAATATTTTTTTGTATATATTTTCATAGCTAAAGATTAGTTTTGACTTTAGAATTTAGAATACATCTATGCCACAAAAAACCAGACTACACAGGTACTAAAAATGTCACTGAGCTTCAAGATTCATGCAATTCCTTCAATTACCAAATTAAGTCCGATTCTACATTGTATTTGAGTTTGTTTGTTTTTGTGATTATATTTTGATATATTTAGTCCAATTCAAATTTTATTTTGTTTTATTCGATAAAGTATATTAGATTCTCAATTTTATTTTAGTGAAGTTACATTGAACAAAATTACAGGCAGATCTTCATAACTGTGATCAATATTTGGTATTGATAAAGGCAACGTCGGAGAAGGGAATATTGGAGGCGCTCCACAATATAATTGAATATTGCTTCGGAAAGGGCCATAGGAAAGAGTTGGTTTGAAGGAGAGGGTGTATGGAAGGAGGGGTATTGAGCATTTCCTGGAAGATGTCAAAGTAAATTGAAATGAGGCATTTGTTGAAGTGATACACGTATTCCTCACTTTACCCAAAATACAGTATTGTACTAGATAGTAAATGATAATGGACAACATGGCCTTCATGTACCAGTTTGTGGGGAAATGTTTATTTAACTAACAATATGTTCTTCGACTGTATCTACTATCTATATTAACCACATAAACGATAATTTAATGTAAGATTAAGAAAATGATTTGAAAAATAATTTGTATTGGTTCAATAATACTTAATAAATGTTGGAAATATTAATGAGTTAGTGATAACCTTCAATGATAAGAACTGTGTACACTTATATTGAGTATGTAATACAAATATGGTGCATTTCATTTACTTTTATTTTTGTTTATATATATTACTGCCTAAAGCGTGTTTAATTAAATAATATAGCATCATTATTAATCGTAAAATATATAAAAAACCACCTGAGCCAAATTAATAATTTTCTTGGCCTATAAACAAAAAGTTACATTTTGTTATGACATTCTTTACAAAACTTATCTTTTTCAAGTAATCAATTATAAATTGATACCTTACACAGTACATTCATAAAGATAGCTTTACCACTCTCTCTGTTAATATGAAAAATATCCCCATAGTTCTTCTTTTAATTTATTATTATTTATATTTATATTGTATGAAATAAGATAGTTGTCTTATTTTTTTGGTTATAATGATTAATACTGAGTATGTTTTTCTCATTTATAAATTCATATTGAATATTTGAATATTATATAATAAAAACATTATCTAGTAATATATATTTTCCATCAACTAGCATATAGCTAGATGGTTTATATGTGCACTGCAGCAATGTGTATTTGTGCTTGCGAAAATAAATTGAATTGAATTGAAAAAAAAAATGTTATACCATATTACTATGT
Source organism: Stictocephala bisonia (assembly GCA_035578905.1). NCBI lineage: Eukaryota > Metazoa > Arthropoda > Insecta > Hemiptera > Membracidae > Stictocephala > Stictocephala bisonia. Next base: position 1,211,530 of record JAQJVL010000021.1, read on the forward strand.
CATGATAGTCACTTACACTGTTATTGAATAATTTGAAATTAAAGAGAGGTTCCTTATATGTATACGAAATGCAAATTCTCACAGTAATTTTATAATAGTTATCATATTCATAATCTAATTATCTTTTACAGTTTATGAAATATTTTTGGATTAAGTGTTAGATAGAACTTTACAGTCATAAATTCAACCCTTAAATAAGGCATTTTTCATTTCATTCAAATATTTTATACCTTGATTAAACATTTCACAGCTAAACATGTGGGAAAGAATTGAATAAAGTAAAAAAATAAAGGGGGGGAGTAATGTCACACAATATAACAAACACGTAATTTCCAAAATAGTAAATTTCAATCACTATTTAGTTCACTAACCAACGCCAGTCGGTGCGAACTGCACCCATTTCAACCCTAATAACATAGACGTGGAGTATGCATAATTCATATACCAGGAACAGAGTTATGGCAGGAAGTAAAGACTGTGGTGACCTACATTGCTCTAGTCTTAACATAACTTTAACGTGAACAAGGCTAGGGAAAGTGAGATATAACGTATCACGCCTATGTTACATTACCCGTAATGTACTTTCGATACATCGACTATTAGCGAGCAATGCAGATATAATTATTAAAGTCATAAGGTTTATATATATTTTTAAATTGTCAATACATGTTACTAAAAAAGAATAAAGTGAAAAACTTAGTTTAAATTATCATAGCCTGATCTAACTTATCATCTGATCAACTTATAAACTCATAATCTAAATGAACGATGAATACAAGTCTTGAGGTTCAACAAGTTGTGGTTGGCGTTCTATATGTTAAGTTGGTGACATATCGAACTACAAAAGTACTGTACAAGGTGAGAGCCTACGTATAATTTACAAGGTGAGAGCCTACGTATAATTTACAAGGTGAGAGCCTACGTATAATTTACAAGGTGAGAGCCTACGTATAATTTACAAGGTGAGAGCCTACGTATAATTTACAAGGTGAGAGCCTACGTATAATTTACAAGGTGAGAGCCTACGTATAATTTACAAGGTGAGAGCCTACGTATAATTTACTAGGTAAGAGCCTACGTATAATTTACTCGGTTTAGTGCTCCAAAACATTCTGTAAGTGAATACGGATTATGAATTGCGATATTAAAGCTGCGGACAGTTGATTTCCCTGCATAGTTATGTTGTTGAAACAAACAATTGCAAACAAGATAAGGATATTGACTTAACCCTGACTGTACGTGTATGAGTGGGCGGGTAGGTCAAAACCACTGTATGTGTGTAGGTGGGCGGGGTGTACTAGGAGCCTTTGAAAATAAAGAATATGCAACAATGATGCTTTTTTATCTAATTAAGGCCTTTGATTGTGTCCCGTATAATAATCTTATTGATAAGCTGTGTTATTATGGTATTTCAGGAGAATCAATTATAATTATAAAATCATATTTGTCCAGTCGTAAGCAATGTGTTTCTATGGGAGGAAGGGACTCGGGCACAAGATTTGTTTGTGCTGGGGTGCCCCAGGGTTCCGTTCTAGGCCCTTTTCTTTTTATAATCTCAATTAATGATCTACCACTTAATGTCAATTCAGATACTGTTATTTACGCAGATGACACTTCACATAGTAAATTTCTGGAAACTCTTGTAGACAATTTGTTGTGAGTACATATTTTAGTAGTTGATTAGTTTTCCTCAAATAAATTATGATGTAACAAGGAGAAACCCCAGATAATTCTTATGAGTCTCTAATATTAATGGTTGTCAGCCAGTAATGCCTCACATTAGCTAATTACGTTGTAACTCGTCCAAAATATAGCAATCTGAACAAATACGCACCTGATGGACAACGGATCATAAAGAGCTCATCCATTCACCCAATATGCACACAGACCATGAAGATCATCCCTCTTACCCACCATTTGGACACATGAACCATGAAGAAATCATCGTGCATCCACCCATAGACCATAATATATGGTTGGATACTGAAGAGTCTACTATAGTTATAATGAAGAGCTCACCTGCGTACAATCTGGACATATGAATCATGTAAAGCCAACCACTCAACCCTTAGGTACATAGATCGCACGGAGTCCACCCACACAATATACGAATAGATCTACCACAAAACACCCCAGTATGTGTAGGGAATTGCCAATAACAGCGTACGTGTATGGGTAGGTGGTTGGTTCATCACCACTGCACGTGTGTACTAGGGTGAGTTCTACTTGTGCATAGGTGGTCTTGAACAAGTCCTGTTAGAGTCTTGTTCAAGTCCTGTTGAAGTTTTGTTCAAGTCCTATTCAAGTCTTGTTAAAGTCTAGTTCACGTCTTGTTCAAGTCCTGTTCAAGTTTTGTTCAAGTCCTGTTCAAGTCTTGATAAAGTCTAGTTCACGTCTTCTTCAAGTCATGTTTAAGTCCTCCTCAAGTCTTGTTAAAGTCTAGTTCACGTCTTCTTCAAGTCCTGTTCAAGTCTTGTTAAAGTATTGGCCAAGTCCTGTTCAAATATTTTTCTGGTTTTGTTCATAAAGAAGCCCTTATTGTAATATTTCCATTAGTAATCATAAACAGATATTATGATCATATAATATGCCACAAAATTTCCTTTTATATCATAACTGAATGTTGGAATTATGACAAAAATTGACATTCTTATGTTTTCATATTTTATTAAGTACTGTTCACGTGAAAAAAAAAAAAAACAATATACAGTGTGTCCAGCTTCGACTGTTACATATGTTAAAGGGTTGTTTGTCAGTTAAATACAAGCAAATCGGTGCACCGATATTGCGCACCAACCCACAATCCCCTAAAGGGTTCCCAAACCTCCTCGCCGCTATTACGCACTTGACCCAAGCAGGTACCTGAGTCCTCAGCATCCACCGTAATAGCTCTGGAATTTGTCACTTATGCCTTTCGTACGATCCACACATGTTCAATTTTAGAAGATCAACGTCTTACCCCAACTTTATTCTCTTCCTTGGCTTGTTGCAGGATGACTAATAGAGCCCGTGTCCTGTTTTGCCCGTATGTATTTTCACCCCTCTCTGCTTACACTACAATAACGAGTATGAGTATGAGCTTGCACAACACTTTATGTTGAAAACGGAACAAATATTTGTCTGCATAACCTAAGATATAATAAATAAATACAATGTTTGGGATTAATAAATAAAATACTTTAATTAGGTTTTAAAATTATTGTTGTGTATAGTTTATTTATATATGATGACATTTTGTCATGGGTCAACAGATACTCCTTATTAAGTGAAATGTGGTACTGGGATTTTATATCAGTGAATTATTTTAGTTTCAAAAAAAATTAAAGTTTGCTTTGCTTGGTATTTTGTTTTTAAAATAATTGTTGTGTATAGTTTATTTATATATGATGACATTTTGTCATGGGTCAACAGATAATCCTTATTGAGTTAGATGTGGTAATGTGATTTTATATCAGTGAATTATTTTAGTTTCAACAAAAAAATTAAAGTTTGCTTTGCTTGATATTTTGTTTTTAAAATTATTGTTGTGTATAGTTTATTTATATATGATGATTTATTGTCATGGGTGAACAGACAATCCTTATTGAGTTAGATGTGCTACTGTGATTTTATATCAGTGAATTATTTTAGTTTCAACAAAAAAAATTAAAGTTTGCTTTGCTTGATATTTTGTTTTTAAAATTATTGTTGTGTATAGTTTATTTATATATGATGATATTTTGTCATGGCTCAACAGATAATCCTTATTGAGTGAGACGTGGTTCTATGATTTTATATCAGTGAACCACATCTCATCAAATTAAAGTCTGTTTGCTTGATAATTTTTATAGGGATAGGAAACAATTTGTGATAACCACATTTATTCTACATGTTTTGTATCTTAGTTATTTCTTGGAATGTGGTAATAAGTGTATAGGCCATCTAATACAAAAAAATTAAAATGTATTTTCACTACACTACTATGAGTTGAGCTGTTTTCATTATGTGTTTACAACCTGCGAAACATCATATTTTGGGTGGGTCAATACCTTATAGTCTTTTCCGGATATATGGTTACTCTAATAATAGGTTATTTTTGGACCACGGGTACAATTGGTGTTATTGACCCACCCACCCATACATGCACAGTGGTATTGACCCACCCACCCATACACGTACAGCGGTATTGACCCACCCATACACATACAGTAGTATTGACCCACCCGCCCTCCCATACATGGACAATGGTATTGACCCACCCACCCGTACACGTACAGTCTTATTGTACTATTGTTTACTACCGAAAGTAACATTGTTTACAACCGAAAATTTTCCACAGTCAACAACACATGTTTTTATTCCGTAGTGTAGTGAAAAGTATCGTTCAAAACTCGAGTGAAAGTGTTTTGTATGTTCTCGACCATTTGAAGTGCTCGACAAGTCTCGCACTTCAAACATATGGTCTTGAACATGCAAAACCCCACTTTCCACTCTTGTTATGAAATATACTATTTATGACAAATTAATTACGCTACAGTACCTTATCTTACTAGTCGTTCCGAAAACTTGCCACATAGATTGGTTTTAGAATTTCGTTCTGTCTGACACACGATCTGATCTTTGTTTCATTAATAAAACAGTTTAATAATATAGTATATCTTATTTTAAAATATGGTTAACGTCTTACGAATAATTAATTTACAGGTATTGAATATAACACATTTCATGTACCTAACAATCAAAGTAATGTGTATTTTTTGTGTAGAACGATTATAAAACATATTATAACTATAAACTAATTTATAACTTATACAAACATATTTATAGTAAAATACATGATTTATTTAATAGCGTAAAATATTCAATAGTATTGCATTATTCAGTAATTCGTGTGCCTGATAATGGGGAAGCACTGTAAACACGATACATTTTTTATAGATTTCACTTGATTTGATTAAATTATGTTTTTTCATTAAATTAATTTTTAAAACATATAGAAAATAGGACGATATACACAAGGTATATACATACAGGTGGCTGTATGTGATATTTACAAAAATTTGAGTTTGAGATGTTTAATTTTTTGTAAAAAACACACACTGATACACAGACAGAGCACAAACCGAGATAGGACACATGTTATATGGCATTATTTCCTTGTATTGACCTGAAAAAAATACTCTAAAATATGCGACAGTCGAAACTGGACACCCTGTATATTTAGGTTAGCTACATAACCAAAAAAATATCCTAAAACCAGAGTATGATAGAGAATAACCATATACCCAAGCGTAATTTGCAATCTTAAAAGCAACTTCATTTCTTTTTTATTTCGAGCTCTCATCACAAGATTCCAACATTCTACAACGAACCGTTAGTCGTGTACAAATAGACAATTGTTTGTCAATATATAAAAAAGTGCTTATTATTAATTATTTTCAAAATTATTAGGGTTTCACCAAACAGACTTTCTGGGGTCAATTCTAAAAATGCGTTGATATTAAAGGTATGTAAGTTTTTTATCTCAAAAACCTACTATTACTCTACTTATTATCTTAAAGGATTTTTCTTAAATAAAAGCATAACAGAATAATAACTGATCATACATCAAATAAATTTTTTCCAATTTTTATTTAACAATGTGAGAATTGTCTTATGACAAAATTCAGTAGCACATATTTTTGTGATTTAAAATAAAATAACACGGGCACTTCACAAAATACTTTTACTTGAAAAGAATAAATGATAGTATTCAAATAAATAATTTGCAAATATAATTTCTTTTAAAAATTATTACTATATTAATTATAAAGCAATCAAAAACTATCAGGGCTGTTGTAAGACAATTCATTTCTAATCCCAGTCAAAACGTACGAAGGGGCTTTAATATGGATTTCAAATAACAATGGTTTGAATATCTCTCCACTGAAGAGAACAACAGAATTCGTTTTCCTGAAAGAAATAAGTTAATTATTTCCAAAAATATATACATTATGTGACTTCTTAAAATGGTAAAAATCACCGGTCTACATTTAATTTACAATCTCTGTGATATGTTCACAGTACAGAGATTACGTAATTAAAATTATTCATTGAAACTTTTTTTTTTTTTTTTGATCAAACAAACTTGAAATCTATAATTTTATTTAAAAATTATCAGTCACACTTGAACAAACTTTATATTATTTTACGGTAATTTTATTGCAGATTAGGGTTACCAAAATGTACGTACCCAAACAAATAATAAATACCGGTACAGTAAATAAATAGGGGTTTGATATGGAGAAAATATTAGTTTAAATAAATTTGTTCTCATTTATATGCAACACAGAAAACCCATACGCAGATTGCTCATTGTATAGGGCAACCAGTGCATGTTGCTTTCTGATACAGACACTCTACCTGCATATTCATGCGTGTGGCGTTATACGGTATTGATAGAGACTGGATTTATATGGCCTAACAACCGCACTCAGTCCACAAACACTCAAATTGCTACAAGGCGGACAGTCCACAAACTACAGAAAAAATGTGATTTTTTTTGACTTGGAAGGTTTCTCAATGTTGTATGATAATGGACTTTAATACGTAACAAGAAAAATAGATGACTATTGTTTACATATTGTTGAGTAATTAACAGAGTATTTTCAAAGTAGACAGAATATAATTGGTGAGAATTACCATTCGTTTGAAATGGTAATACTCTCCGAAACGCAAGCTGTTACTGTACGATTGAAAAATCAAGGTAAACTGTAAAACATTTCCTTTACGTATTTCATAAATTCACATAATGTAAATAGCAGGATTTTTCAATGTAATACACAGAAGTTTGAAATGTATGTATAGTTGTGTACATGATGTATAAACTATATGATATAGAAGTAACATAGAGTTATTTAACTCTTTGTCTAATTGTCGATACTTTAGTTTGAATTTATATGTTTGGATTTTTAAATTAGGATGGTTGAGTTGTGGGCTGCAATACATAAACTAAGATGTTTAAAATAACGCTAGTAAGTTACCCTCGTGAACCTATATTATATATAAGAATCAGATGTAAAATTGTCTGCACCTCTTTTCCACACATAAATCATATGATTTTTTAAGAGTCAGCAATCTTGGAAAATATTCAATCAGGCCAGAGACAATTGCAAGCTGCTAGTATTTAATCAAAGAAAAAATATTCGAATATCTTAAAAAAATGTTTTGACTAGCTTTTTTATTAGTTAATTATATTAGATAGATTAAGTGACGTGTTATGTTAGTTTCATTTAGTTAGATATGTTATTTGATTAGGTTTAGTAAGTTACGTAGTTTTGGTGATTTAGGTTATGTTAAGTAAAACAGGTAACTCATTTTTAACATAGCCCTTAAATAAGAGGCCGTAGAACGATTGGCACACATTTTTGGCCGGTTTGGAATGGCACGTTTGGCACAGTCATTAGAGGGGATTAAGAAGGGTCAACCTGTAAGTTTCAGAAAGGCACGATTGGCACACACCGCCCGGCCAGGTAGTAGCAGCCAGGTGGCCAGAATGCGGGAAAATGGGAACTTTTTTGCCCCCGCAAATTCCCTGCTGCGGTGCTTATTGAAGTAAGCAACTAACCTAACCTAACCT